>MU006296.1:0-600000 GCA_010093695.1 Plenodomus tracheiphilus IPT5
CTAACCCTAACCCTAACCCTAACCCTAACCCTAACCCTAACCCTAACCCTAACCCTAACCCTAACCCTAACCCTAACCCTAACCCTAACCCTAACGGGCTTCGCCCGGGTTATACTAATGATTTAGCGTACTTTTGCTGTCAGGCGCAATACTTTTGCTGTCTACTTTTGCTGTCGCCAAGACTATGCACGGGCCAGTTTTTGGACACTTTGCTAGCAAAAGCTGAAATCCAAATAGTATTAGCACTTTAGATAATTAAATGATCTAAATAATAGAAGGCGACTCGCCTGTGTAGCTAACTCGCCTAAGTAGTACGTTATAAGTAGAGTAGCGTAAGCTATATCTTAAATTAACTGTTAAACTAGCACTTTAGTAATAACGTCTAAGAGTTAATAGCTAATTCTTGAAAACAGGCTTCTTACGGCGCGCGTGGAGGACGGCCTCTGTTTGCCTAGTTGGCAGAATATACTGCAGGCTCGATAAACACTATGCTTCACAGCAGCTTTCTGTATAGGTTATCCTTCGTAGCTGATTTAACGGTAGCACGTGTAGTGTGAAAAAATAGCCAAAATCACAATGCCAGGCTCTTGACGCAGGATGCTCCTGATCTCGAACAACCGGTGGGACATGGATAGTCCGGGTTGTACTGCCACGTAAAATACGGATTCGTCTCATTTGTCAAGATCCCGCCGATGAGTCGCGACTGATTTGGCAAGTCAAAAGACTCGCGGAACACCTCAATGGAAGAAATACGGATTTGGCCCCACCCGTTCTGGACAAGAGTATCTATGCTTGTACCGTAGATGTACTCTCTGAAACCTGCCCACCTGATTGCTGACGCACACTGGGTACTCTGATCAGCCTTTTACATTGAACTTGACTTAAGCAACTATACCATTGGACAACTCTCCGCATTTGTGTAGAGACTTAGATCTGCAAACGCTTTCAAAGCGTCGCTTTTTGAGAGGTTGTAACCATTTGGTGGGTGAGAATAGCAGTACAATTTGCAATGGCAACAATTTCGCTATGTAGAGTTAGTAGTGACTGCAAAACTAAAGATGACTAACCCATGGTTTGTTGGGTTTCCTGTCTGCTGATTGGAGTTTGCGCCAATGCACACCAGGTCGCCTAGGTCCGATGCTGCGGTATGGTTGACAATGACTGTTCCGAACGCGCCAAATGGGCAAGGTGATACCAGATCCGAGAGTGCAGCATTGACGCGCCGCATCCAGTATGCGCGGGTACTGTAAGATACGCCATTGATGGCAAGGCTGGGCGAGGAAATGACATCCTGTAGAGAGTGCCCAAGTCCATGTGGGACGAGCAACAGCCACGCAGTATATAACGAGAGCATCTTCTACCCAGCTCCACTGATGGTGTAAATGGGATCTGGAATCGGGGTAATCAAGTGTAGTATTATGGGTTCCCGTTATCGATCGCGTGGTTATTCGCTACCTATGGTAACATGGGTTGGGGACCCGATAAGACCAACGCCTGTTGTGTGCTAGCTCCGTCTCTCTCTACATCCAATTCTCGCTGTGTTTCGATCGCATTTATGCATCATCCCACCAATTACCTACTCGGTGGCTTATTTCCATCTGCATCATTATCTTCGATTCGGGACATTTTTACGTTATCACCGATGTTTGCGAAATGCACCCCAAGGACCTTTCGTTCCACGGACGATGATGGGTCTTATACACAGCAAATTGTTCAATTGGGTTCGGTATTAAACTTAGCAACATAAGCTAGCAAGAATTTCCTATGCCAGCTGTCTGTTCTGACTATTTTGACAGGGTCTGCCTTCCCGTGGTTTTGTGCCTGCCCCGTTCCAAATGACTTGGTGACCCTACGATGCCCGGTGACGGCATAGCCCTTGCTGAATCGACTGTGCCCATATGGTATTGGTGCACTTGCGGTGAAACGCAACATCTTACTACACCGCAGTAGAGTTTTATTGCAAGGAAGTGTTGGTCTATTAGATTGACTGCAGCGTACGTCCTAAGTCAAGCGCCTGCCGTGATGTACTCTGAGGCTGGTCATGGAGGGTTTACCTTTGCAAGCACGAACAACACAAATTACATTTCAAGCACGCTATTCACCTCGGTGACATCACGTGGCGTGTCTTCGAACGGCAGGCCCCTCTAGAGGCTTCGATTCCAGCAACACGGATCTTGACATTGTTTTGGGTCGATCAAAGAGAACTCGATCACGAATATTAGATTGTTGGCGGCAACATTGCTGAGACCGCAAGAGTCGGCCACTTCAGTTGCAGAGAAGCATGATCCACGAGACCGAGAGAGATTTGGCCCGACATCATTAACATCAAGCCTTATACTCCTATCCTTCCCATGGTTTCCCTCCTATATATAATTTCGGGCAACTGCTAGACTGGAATTCGGCAATTTATCGTGATCAAGGGCTTCTGTTCAGGCACACTAACGCGGAAGGGTCCTGGGATGGTTCGAGTCGTATTTAACGAGGTGGCTTCGTTGTATAGGGGTGCCGTTGTCCGTGTCGAAGAGGCGGATCGTCGAGGACAATACAGGATTCTAAGCATCTGTTCTCGCTTTCCAGTATATCATCGAGGTGATCAGTAAAAGTTCTAAACGGCGTCTTGTGGTTCGAAGGCTTTACAGAACGCGGCCATTGAATATCGTGAAACGACTGGGGCAGAACAACCCCCTTGAGAAAGGATATTGGCACTTCAGGAAAGTCTGATGCAGAGATGTAATTCCTGCATATATAATGTCTTCGGTACTAAATTAACTGTTCGGCTTACAATGGTACTATACCTTGAGACTCATAGAAGCCACCGTTTGACCTGTAAGCGCCGATCTCTGTTCCGAGAACCGTCAAATTGCAATAATAGAGACGCCTGTCCGGCATAGTACGGAACGAAGTGGCGGCTCGTCGCATTAGCTACGATAAAACTGGTTCTTGGGTGCTGCAGCTCTAGACGTAGTCCAGCTTCACAGAACATCATTCTGGTGTCGATGACACGCGAATAGCACCGACACAATGGTTATCGTACCTAGTATGTGTCACATGCAATGTAAATAGGTAAATCATCCTTCGCTTAACTCTGCGCCCTCCAGCGTAATTGCTGTGTACTGTGTAGAATTTGTGTCTCATCTCGGTTTTATGTGGTCGCATTTCGGGTGTAAGCATATGCTGCATTGAAGAATTAGCTTGATGAGTACCTAAAGCATAGGTTTAGCTCTACTTGGGGATAGGTAGCAATAGTTGTTCGGCGGATCTTCCTTTAGTCCGCTTGTCTGCCCAGTTCATGCACCGCTATTAATGCATCACCAAAATTCTTACCTCGTTCATCAGCAACCTTTGAAGTCACTCCAACGCAGCGCAATAGACACCCGCCAAATTTACTGATAGCCTACCAGGTTATTGGGACGTTACAAACAAGAGCAAGACGTTGTTCAATTTGTGGTGTACTGCGTGTTGTCGTTCGGCGAAATACACTCCGCTTACACCAGCAATTAGCGACACTGTACCGAAATGGGGCCACGTGCCTGTCGATCGATACCAGGCGGCCCTACCCAGTGTCGGGATGACAGGGACTATCCATCACGTAGTCTGCAATGACAACTCGCAAAATGTATAAAGAGAGACGTCGAGTTCCATTACAGAAGACACCAAACACCATCTTTTAGACATCCACACTCATTTAGTTGATCATAGCAAATACTGCAGTATCCAATCCAACTTGTCTATTAAGCCTAATATTCCCATCTATCAAAATGGTCTCTTACCTCGTCGCCGCCATTGCTCTTTTGAGCGCCACTGCCAGCGCAGCATCCATCCGCCGTAAGTATTTAAAGACTGCATACCCGATACTCACATGAACACCCAATATTAATGTCCAAACAGGCCAGACTCTACCATGTGGCGCCAACGGCACCGTTCCATACACTATTGTCAGTGGTGACACTCTCGGCAGCATCGCCACTCGCTTCAACTCTGGAATCTGCAACATCGCATCCTTGAACGGGATCGCCAACCCCAACTCAATTGCCGCTGGCGCCGCCATCAACATCCCCCAGGGTTGCACTACTCCTGACAACACCTCGTGTCTCCCACCGGCTACCAAGCCCACTGCTACCTGCGTTTTTGGTGTCGGCAGCACCTACAACGTTCGCAGCGGCGACACTATGAGCCTTATTGCCAACGACTTCAACATCACGCTCCCCGCTCTCATCGGTGCCAACCCCGCTGTCAAGAACCCCGATCTTATCCAAGTTGGCCAGCAGCTCAACGTCCCAGTGTGCCCTCACAGCTGCTGCGACTGGATCGGTACCTACACCATCGTAAAGGGTGACACATTCTTCGACCTTGCCGGCAAGTTTGGTACCACCACTGGTCAGATCAAGGCTGTAAACCAGAATGTTGACCCCTTGACCATTCCCATTGGCGCTCAGATCATTCTGCCCAAGCACTGCAAGGGCAGAAGGGCTTAGGTCGGAGTGTACACTCGAGGTGTCAGTAGCTATGTTACCATGGTTATGATGCCTTGTCACACCAAAATTTCGAAGTGACGACTTGTTTACTCGAAGTGGCTCTTAATATCAAACATAATACACACCTTTTTTTCTATTGTAACGAGTCTTGACAGATGACGGCAGACCATGGATAGCTAGCATCTGTAGATTGGCTACACGAGGTTCGCGAAAGCGCAATGAAATATGACCTCTTTTACCATCTCAAATCCATGCACTCTTGAATGATCTCCATGGAGTACTGTCATTGCTTGTTAGGTGGAAACGTAGTCTGGAATCACTCATGACCTGACACTTTAGCGAGCGTTGGCTTTCATTATAATGGCTTCATGCAAATCCGCGAGCAAAACATCCTAGTAACAAAAATGAACTATGTTGGAGAAGAGATCGCAGTCGGAATAGATGGAAGATGAGGTAGTAATGAGGAAGAATTAGTTCAGCCCGAAAAGCAAGTGGTCAACAATGCGAGATAGTACGGTAAGGCGCTTCCTTGTACGCCCACGTAGAGATGTAATTCGCTATCTCACAATCTTCATGTCATCTTACCCCAGATCTTGGCAATGAAATGACGGTTAACGTAAAAATATTGGCGGATGGAAATGGAGTATTGTCAGCATTTGCGAGTGAAGATCGAAAAGGGACCGAGCCCGCTTTTGCGGAGGTCTTCAGCTCCCATTGGCCATCGTCAATCACCAAGCTCCAGAAACCAACCCGACAAAACATCCAGATACACACATACACAACAAGACGGCGCGTACAACCTACCAACACGTGTTTCCTCGCTCTCGAACGCCTTCTTTTACCCCCGCGCGAACATCAATAGGCGACAAACCTGCGCGACGCGCAGCACGCCCCATTCCAGGCTGCTCCCGCGTAGTTCTCCAATCTTAATACCTTCTAAACTCTCGTGCCAACACAAGTAACCACACAAACGCCAACCATGTCGCTAAACGTCTACCTAAATAGTAAGCTTTCCTCCTCCCCGGGCCTACCCCTCTCACGACAACGCCAATTAACACAACATACTCACAGAGCGCGTATCCGTCCTCACACTCGATGGCCGCACCATGGTCGGAACCCTCCACTCGTGCGACAATTCGATGAACCTCGTGCTGCAAAACGCGATTGAGCGCATTATTCGGCCACGGGAGGAGGAGGTTCCGTCAGAGGAGGTACCGCTGGGACTGTACATTGTGAGAGGAGACAGCGTGGCAGTGGTTGGAAGGCTGGATGAGGAGGTTGATGGGAAGATTGATTGGACCAAGGTGCATGGAGAGGTTCTAGGGAGTACGCATCATGTCTGAGGAGGAAGTCTGGTGATCAGGTGGGTGGCTGCATAGAACAGAATGGTTGTTGGTGATACAAGGGGTGGGCTGGGATCGCGAGGAAGCAGCCGATGGATGAGAAGAAGGTGGGCGAGTGGACTGCATAGCCGTTGGATGGCAGAGAGCTGGCGAGGTAAATTGGAAGGATACAGGAAGGCAACGATACCCATGAACGTCCCAGGCAATGTATAGAGTATGTCACATGAGTCGATTTCTATGGCTACATTGCTGACGTCTCAGATTGCCGAAATTGATTTGTCCACACTTGATCTGACTGAGAGCAATAACAAGAGGGAGCTCGTAGCCTCAAGAGCAATTCTCTTATTATGCTGCATGAGAGCGTCCTTCATTCGAAATCCTATGCGCAGCATCCCTTCACGCTCATGCGCCGCGCAAATCCGTGCCATCTATTGTATACTCCTTCCCACACCCTCTCCCATTCCAACACCCCCCACCTTATGATCTTTGGGATTCGCTGCGGCCTCATATAGCACGCTGACGGCCTCCCTATTCAATTTCATAAAATCCCCCTTGAACGCGACATAGCCCACCTTCGTCTCCTCATCTTCGTCGTCGGTTCCCATACTCCAGTTGTCCTCGAAGAATAGCGCAAGAGCTCGTGTTGTATTGAACAGCACCCGCTTCACAGGTATCTCTTGAATGTCGGATGTTTGTGAGACCTCGAGGACCTGCGTGGGTGGTGTGTCGGCCGCGGTCTCAAAATCGAATCCTTCAGCTGGGTTGACGTATACTTTCAATGTCTTGGGCGAGCATGGGGCGGGTGAGGTGCGTAGGAGTATCGAGTGCAGGCGGACTTGGCCTGTGAAAGGCACAATCATCAATAGTTGCTCATCGGCGCTGGAGACGAGTTCGGGCTCGGGATCTAGCCGTTGCGCCCATGTTTTCTGGCAGACTGCGCGGCCGCTGTCGGATACATCTTCGTTGAGGGTGATGAGGCGCGGAAAGTCAATCTGAGCGTGGAGGATGTTTTGGAGGGCCGGGGTTATGTCGTCGGAGTGGTCGTGGCCGTCGTCGCCATGAGAGTGGGAGTGCGCATGCTCATCGTGGCAGTGGCTGCCGTGGGAGTGGTTATGGGACATGCCGGAGGGGGGGTTGATGGGGTTGATGGGGTTGATGGGAGATGGTGGGGGCGGGGTAGCTTGGGCTGCTGCAGGTGGGGATGCAGGTACGCAGGGCAGTTTCAAGAGGTCAGATTCGCAGTCGACAGTCGACAGTCGGCTGGAGATAGAGTCCGAATTCTGAGCTTGTTTCGATGTGCTTCGATGGTCGTGAGACGTTGCCTACAAATTGCACGCGCTTGCGGCACAATCACCTGAGACGCGAGCGTGCACGAGGTGCCATTCAGTGCACATTGCGTCACAGACCGACATTTGGATTGCAGGTGGACAAGGTTGGGTAGCAATATGTATCATAAGCTCATCGAGTCTATGTCCAGCTGAAAAGCAGATGAACCGCAGAAAATGGACAGAACAATGCAACTAACGCCCCGACGCCATGCTCTGATGCGCTCTACATGCCAGTCGTGCCAATCATGTCCATCACGCCATCATAGGCTGTGGTGCCTGCTCAGCAGCCCTCTCGCGTGCTCTCCTTGCCGCCCTGTCCTTTGCCATCTGCGCCTTCTCCTCTGCTGTGAATTGTGGCTGCGCAGCTGGTGCATCTGGCAGCGTGACGCCGTTGACCTGTGCTTCGAGTGCTTCGAGCTCGTCTTCGAGCTCGTCTTCTTCTTGATTCGACATCTTGTTGGCAAGGAGTTCGCTGATTTCCTGTTCGAGTTTGTCAGCACCATTCCACTTGAAAGAAGCTGCTGTCGCAATCCTGTCCTCACCTCTTGATATGCCCGTGCCTCCTCATTCTCACCCAGCAGCTTCTCTACATTCTCAATGCCACCCATTTCCCTGTGTATCTCCTTCAGCACCGCGGTACCTTGTTGCAACCCGTATAACACATCCTTCTGCACCAGCGCGAACTCAACATCGCTTGTTAATTGTTCCAGCTGCGCGAGTTGCGCGTCTGTCTTCGATAAGAGCGACTCCTGGTACTTTTTTCGCCGAAGAGCCAGCTTCGCCTTGTTGGTATCACCTTTCGCCAGACACTCCTTGGCTATTGCTTTCTCCCGGTCGGTGAGGACAGTAATGCGCTTCTGGTATTGGCGCAGCTTGTCGCGCTGGTTCTTCATGTCCAGGATCGCTCTGTGAATGTCAACATTGAAATACCTTCATAGCATAGCGGCGACTCACTTGTCCTGGGCAAAGATCTTGTTGGAGCTGCCAGAGTTTCCCATAGTGTTGCTGCCTCCACAAAAGCTCGCCCGCTCGATGATGCATGCGCATGCGACACGATGCTTTGGAATCACGGGCCGAGGCGCACCATCCAACTCCCGAGGAACTTCCGATGTCGCGCTAGTCTATCGATAAGAGCCGCGTTCACCCTGCCAAAAACTTTTTGTGGATTTGGCCAACGCCATTCACGTACCTGCAAACAGCATACCACATTATGGCGAGGGGACGACTACAAGCTGGGCTGGACCGAGAAGTGTACCAGGTAGTCCGAAAATATCTTGATGATAAGAACGAGTCACCCTTAAAACTACGAGTCACCACAGTCTATGACTATATTGCAAAGTCAAACTCAAGTTTGAAGAGGAGGTCGAAAAAGCAGCTGGAAGACTCGATTGAGAGAGTCATTGATGTAATCCGCGAGGATGAAAGTGGCGACGACGAAGATGAGATGGCTGAGCTGGATGGTGATTTTGGTGGTGATGACAAGACCAAGATAGATCGGTCGAGCGACTGGATGAACCACCAGATCGTCAATCAATGGGCACCGAATGGGGTGAATGGCGAGAAAGAGAAAGAGAAGGAGAAGGAGAAGGAGAAGGAAAGGGGAAAGAAGCGTGACGGTGAAAGGACAAAGGGTGAGCGTGAAAGCAAGAGGCTGAAGAAGGCCGCCGCTGCAGAGACCAAGATCAGCACGTCAGCACCCACACACTTCTCGCTGGAGGATATTGGTGGAGTCGACAACGTAGTCGACCAGCTCAAGGAACATCTCGTGCTCCCCTTACTCAATCCAGAAGAATATGTCGACCGCGAAATACCAATCCCACGCGGCATACTGTTACATGGTCCGCCCGGGTGTGGTAAAACCATGATATGTCGCGCATTCGCTGCTGAGCTTGGTGTACCATTCATTGAGATTCTTGGCCCCTCAGTCGTATCAGGCATGTCCGGCGAGTCGGAAAAGCAGATACGAGAGCACTTCGACCGCGCCAAAGAGGTCGCGCCGTGTCTTATCTTTATCGACGAGATCGATGTCATCGCACCAAAGCGAGACAGTGCGCAGAGTCAGATGGAGAAGCGTATCGTTGCACAACTTCTCATTTCTATGGATAGTCTGGCTATGGAAGGTAACGACGGCAAGCCAGTCATTGTGCTGGCTGCAACCAACCGCCCGGACAGTCTGGACCCCGCCCTGCGACGAGGTGGACGATTCGATACCGAAATCAGTATGGGTGTACCCAATGAGCCTATGCGCGAGATGATCCTTCGCGCCCTCACGCGAAAACCAAAGATGGATGTTGATGTCGACTTCTCGTCATTAGCCAAAAAGACTGCCGGTTTTGTCGGTGCTGATCTGAAGGATCTGGTGAGCAAAGCCGGCACCTGGTCCATGGATCAGTACCGATTAGCCCTCGAGAAACAAGCCACTGAGAACGAGACTGCCATGGAGATCGACGAGGGGCAACCCGCGGTCAAAAAGCCATCGGCATCCGTTCTTTCTGTTCGCCGACTCGTTAAACGCGTCCGTGATCCTGAAGCCGAGCGCCCCGAGGGCTACGAGAACACGGCAATCGGCATGCAAGCTTTCGAAGCCGTCTTGCCCTCCATCGTGCCATCTTCGAAGCGAGAAGGCTTCGCGACGGTACCGGACACAACCTGGCGCGACGTTGGTGCACTGGAGGGTGTACGAGACGAGCTAGAGATGGCCATCGTAGAGCCCATTCAGAACCCAGAACGCTATGCAAAGGTCGGCATCTCTGCTCCCACCGGTGTGCTCCTCTGGGGACCACCAGGCTGCGGTAAGACACTACTAGCGAAAGCTGTAGCCGCGGAGTCAAAGGCAAATTTTATCAGCGTCAAGGGTCCCGAGCTCTTGAACAAGGTAAACATTCCCGTCGCCGCCATCTAAACGCTGTGCTAACCACAACCCAGTACGTTGGAGAATCCGAACGCGCCCTCCGCCAGGTCTTCATGCGGGCCCGCTCCTCCGTCCCTTGCGTAATTTTCTTCGATGAGCTCGACGCCCTCGTACCAAAACGCAGCACCGAACTTCACGAAGCCTCCGCACGTGTTGTCAATACCCTACTTACTGAGCTCGACGGCCTTTCTCAGCGGCAAGGCATCTATCTCATCGCGGCCACCAACCGCCCAGAGATGATCGACGAGGCCATGCTGCGCCCCGGACGTCTGGAAACGCTGCTTTATGTCGAGTTGCCGAAGCCCGAAGAACGGGTGGATATCCTCCGAGCGCTGATCAGGCAAAGGGGTGTTATCGATGTTGCACTTGCGGAGGTGGGGCGAAGAGATGAATGTAATGAGTTCAGTGGTGCGGATCTGGAGAGTCTGCTCAGGAAGGCGGGTCAGCATGCGCTGAGGCGACGTTCGGACGTTGTGGAGGAAGTTGATTTCGTAGAGGCGGCCAAGTGTATTCGTCCAAGTGTGGGGGATATTAGGAAGTATGAGAAGCTCAGGGAGCGATTCGAGACGAAGATGTGGTAGAGGTTGGAGCCACGCAATACATTCTGTCTGCAAGGTAGTGTGCCCAAGAGTTAATACTGATATCCATCAACCTTGTTCCAAGACATGTTCCGCAGCGACCTCAATATACTCATCGCGCTACTTCACTTTCTCCTATTGCAATCATTTCAACCTCCAACACTCTGCCCCCTACCTCACCCTACCGCCCAAACACCCCCATAACCCAATACCAAGCCCCCCTCCCCCTCACCCCCAAACCTCCCATCAACCTTCCACCCTTCCCCTCCAAACTCTCCCGTCTCTGCAAACTGGCCAAGCATCCCTCCCTCCCTAACAACCCCTCAACCTCCCGCCTCCACTCCTCCGCATATTCCCTCTCTATCCTCACCCTCGTACACTCGAAACAGTGCTCCTGCCCACGAGCACCACTGCGCATAGCCTGACAAGCACGATTCTGGTACCGCAGTTTGTAGCGACGACATGCGTGGCCGGTGGTTGGGTTGCGTTCGAAATAGGGGATGATGGCACAGTAGGTCCAGGTTGAGAGGTTGGTGTGGAGACAGGGGTAGAAACGGATGTGGAGTTCTTTGCACATTTGTGCTGGTCGGGTGTGTATGGTCCGGTAGAGGTGATGGTTGACCGGAAAGACAGGACCAGCTGGCTGGTGTTGGCGGTGACAATATATGGCGAGGTTGTGTCGGTTGTCTGGTCAATGGGTTGGTCTTGAGGTGGTGAGTATGACTGATGGTGTTGTCTTACGAAGTGTTAACGCTTATGGTATCTTAGACGCGGTATTGCTGGTCGAGCTGGAGATGCAAGGCCGTGTGTTGAACAATGATATATGGAAGAGAGGCTGTGACTGCGAAGAGGGGTTTTATAGTTGTGGATGTGGTGGACAGATCATGAAGGAAAGTATATAATGGTGCGGGTGAGAGCTGCAACTTCATGGCTGCACATGTGAAATGGTGAAAGTGAATGTGCGGCATGCTTGGGAGATAGTACGGCAACCTCTTTGTAGTGATCGATTGCTAGATAGATAAGTTTTGAAATGGCGCTGCTAAAGCGTTTGCGCGGCGGAGGCAAAGATCACCGGTTTCACCGTGTGGTTCCGCGGTCTTCTGGTGGCAGTTCCCGTGAGACGCCCAGTGGAGATGACTATAAGAATGACACCGCTTTTAGCATTTGATATCTTTGTCTTTCGTGAACATACAGTACGGATCCTATGCGCCTGAAGAAGACGGCAGTAAAGCTTCACTGCAAAAAGAGACATGTATGCTGCTGCACTGCGGTAGATATTCGAGCCTTGGGCTTTTGCCATATCAATTTTGTGTGAAATCCCTGGTCATTTTGATCACAGACTACACATATCACAGGCCCAGCATCCGATCATTGCACAAGAGGCCTCCGGCTTCAGTCGTGGTCTGTACATTCGCTATAGACTACGGTGTCGAGATCAATAACTGTTAGATTTCCCAAACCCTTTGCCCTTACAATCATTCGATCAAGATTTCAAAGCGTTAGGCGACCCCCATTGATCCAGGTTGTGGCCCGCGGAGCGCATGCTGTTTCCTCCACACGTCCTCAAAAGGAAACTCCCTGATGAGTATCGAATACTGCGGACGATGAAGCCGTCCAGTAGTATTTCAATCCTGCAGATAATACCATGGCAAAGGTACACAACTCCTTGCTGGCATAGCGCAAGGCGCTTGTGACCGAGCCAGTCAGGCACTGGGACGTTCTCACCGATCAGCCTGGCTTACACAACCCCACGCATTCTTGAGCCTCAAAGCTTTATCTCACTTGCATGGACATCCATTTCAAGAAGGTATTAGAGCATTGTGTTGATTACTGCGGTGCTATAAGGAAGTGTGGCCGAGCCAGTTACAATGCAGATGCTTCCTACGGTGTAAGAATGAAATCAATTCGCGCTCCGCGGACGCACGTGAGTGCTTTGGGAAGGGGTCGCTATGTGCGACAAGGTCAGCAACATCTAATAGCGGCCTGGCTCAGCAAAGTAGCCGTGCCCGTACTCTTTGTTGCCGCCCATTGTTCCCAGACCTTTGGGCCCATCAGCGTTCAACTCGCTCTCTGGGAAACCCATAATGATGGCTTGTCTGGCACCAAATGCTCCTCCCTCCTCGCCAGCATCCAGCGGTACTGTGAAGTCACCCTCCCTCTCCCCACCACCCTCACCCTCTCTCCTGAGGAAGCGTTCAAACGCGCTGGTGCCCAAAACACTACCCGTCTTGTCATACCTCGCAAGCATGTTCCTCATGTCGCCAATACTGCGTTCACAGGGTTTGCAAACTCGCATGTCACGCGTCACATGTGTGCGCTTGGTGGGATTCTCGCACTTCACGGCTGAGAGTTGGTGGTCTGGAAGCGTCGAATAATCCAGCGCCATGGTAGGGGCATAGGAACCATAGCTTGAAGTCGACTCACTCGGCGTCATCATGCCCGATGGGCCAGAGACCGCGCGACGAGATGTCGATGATGCATTAGTGCTCGATCTTGATAGTGTTCCGCTGAGGGAGAAAAAGCGTCGCGTTGACGAGGAACGCTTGGGTGGGGGAAAGGTCGGTGTGGGTGGGGAGAGGGGCGGAGAGTTGGGCCCGCGGAGGGTGTTTAGACGACCCAGAGCAGTGTCGCAGAGCGTCCAAGGTTGAGTATGTGACTCGCCTAGGTGCCCGCAGCCGTTGTGCGAGGTGTAGTTGTGGAAGCACATAGCGCCCGCGTCTCCCGGGAGGGCCTATCGGGAATGGGAGCCGATGACGTCAGGGGTGGAAGCTGTGGGTTGATGTTGTGCAGCGCTCGATTATGCAGGGTCGTGTGGGGGTGGAAAACGGTTGGTGCGAAGTGTTTGGAAATAGGTTAATAGCGATACTTTATATCGAGGGGTAGATATAGATCTGAAGGGAAGACACCTCTGTGACAACACATCTGTGATTCATCCTGCTCTGACCTGTGCATTGATCATTGCCTTGTTTCCGAGGCGATAGGCGGTCAAAGTTGCTGCAGGGGGGAGGTTGGTCACGTGCTCTGTGCTACGTGTCCGCCCGAGCCCCCAAGTCGTCTGGATGTCTCATCCTCCTCAGAACATGAGATGTCCGCCATCGACGTCTACGGTGTAATCGGTCTATCACAGTCATTTATCACACTCTTGAGAAGAAAAGTCTACACGCCCTATCATGGGCACTTTGATGCCTGCTGCTGCCACACCCATGTCGGCTTGCCCTGCGAAAACACCTTCGAAATTTAGGCTTTCGCTCAGCCTATATATTCACTCAGGAGACTCGAAATGTGTATCTTGAGATAGATTCTACCATCCCGTCCTGAGGCTTCAGAATGAATCGGCTGTGGTGTCGCAGCTGGCTCCTGGCCAGCCCAAACAACAAGCCCCTAACAGGTGCGAAATGAAAGATTACACTTAAGGCTACGGAATCTCTCAATACTGCCTTTGTCTCGAGCTTGCTCTGCCACCGGATTGTGTGCTGCGGTTTCAGACGCCGTGTAACACATCCGTATTTATGTTTCTAGAAGCTTAGGCGTGGCAGTGAATGCCTCTTGGCGTGGGGGAAGATTGTTCAAGCCCTGCTTCAGTCAGGAGCACACCAATGTGGTTGGTCCACGATGAGTCCGCTTTGAGATTATTACTACGGAGCTTATGGACGAATGATCATACAAGCTTGACGTGCATCGCCGACGGCTTGCTCTTACCTCAGCGTACACCCTCAGCCTTGGACGGCATGGAGAGAGGCTTGCGATTCTGCCTGCATGTGTACAACGCGCCAGAGATAGCACACATTACTGATTGTATCATCCGTTGGTCTTGATGGCCACTGGGAATTGGTATTTTGCTGACTCGAGTGTAGGTGGCTGTAATCGCGATCACCTGCATACGCGCTGAGCTGAACTTTGCGCCTCGCTAAAGACATGGATTCTCCTCTCAGTCACAAAGCATTGCGCATGCAGAACGAAGCACAGTATCAGCTGAACATGGCCCACATGAACTCGCTGCTCAGCATTTGGTCTTTGACAGAAATCTGAAATCGCCCGTCAGGAAGAAGCTGACTGGGATGGCTCGATGCCATCAACTACACGCTCAACTTGAGACGTCGGGAGCCTTTGTGTGTCATGTCACGAAGTATTGGGCTCATGGGGCAGTGCATGCACTCGAGCAACATTCTAACAATGCGATTTGAAGGCGAACGATACAGCCAAGGGTAAAAGCTGCATGGCGATCATTTTCCAGGTTGTTCATTCACGTTTTACTGGCATCGAACAGATTTGAGCCGAGAATAAAACAATCCCGCGTGTGTTGGTGGCACCGCAGTCATCCCTGGGAACACGACATTTTTTCTGGATCTCCCCACGAGTGCATGTCTTCGGCTCATTGGTAGCCACGCATCAAAGCTGTTTCTTGTGCAGTTTGACTTGGTCAGTCTTTCTGGTCGCATGGCTTACTACAGGTGTGGTGCTCCATCTATGTGAGCTTCCCAGGATAGCTAGGCACGACTTGATAATCTCAAGATGCAGCAGCCCTAGATACTGCCCCGACCCACCCGTTCCGTTTCGCCTGACTATCTTTCTCAGCCTTATGGGTAGATCAAGAACAAGTCTCTCGTTCGCTGAGGTGCGATAGCCGATGGCGAGCATTACGGCATCTTTTGTTCGCGATATCCCTACGTGATCTCATCGGTCAGGTCCTGATTCACAATTATGTGCGCGCACAGATGCTCGACTTAACGACCTTTCATAGCAATGCACGATTGCAAGAACCGTCCTGGCCCAGCGTATAATCCTTACATCGACACATATTCAGAGTCGTCACCAACATAGTATACAGACTCGCTAACTCGGGTGCAATCGTGGCCTGACGCTTTTCCCCTCGAAGTCAAGTCCACCACACTAGGATCTTATGAGGGCCTTCAGGGGAACAAATAGCTTTGCTAGGTTGCTTACTTCGTCTATATGTCTGGGTTGATGCTGAGGCTCTCATGCATCTTCTCAGGTGTGGTCAAGCACCGGAACTTGCTTAAAAGTAAGCTGTGTCCGTGTTTGCGCAAAGTTCGTTCTGCTCAAACTTGCACAACTGCTACCACTTTCGAAGTGCACTATAAGACCGTCTTGGGCACACTCATATCACCTTACTCATCAGCACCACAACACGCCTTGAACATCCTGTCTGCACTGTGTACCTACCCCGACCACGCTCACAGCAGAAAAGAGGATATAAGAAGAACTGGTCTCCTTTTCTTGACGGCTTTCCTACCACCTGCCATTATCCATCTGTTCTCGATCAACCCTCACGACACCACCCAACATCACGACCTTCAACGCCCAACGACGCCCAAGCTGACCTCTACGAGTTCCGCCACCGTGGGGTGCAATGTCTCGTAACAGTAAGTGTCCCAAGCGCCTGTCAAGGCATCCTTGCGGAAAGCGGCCGAGGCTCCGCTTACGCGGGGGCCCGCCGCTGCGATCCCCCCAATCACATCTGATGCACTCACGAATTCGCATCATAATTTGCACTCGGGTTGCCTTTCTGATCTTTGCTAGTCTATATAGATACACTAACATATTGTTTTAGTGGATATTCTGGCTCCACCCGGCCGTTCACTCGATCCCTATGGCATTCCAGACCACCGTGATGCGCTTGCGGTGTATATTCGCTGGGTGCGACAACGACACTATCTTTTACACAGCAACTTAAGGCCCCGCTTCACTCTTCCCGTAGCGGCGAACACTGAATCGAGATATAAATATGACAAATCGTGGTCAACTGATGATTTACTCGGTATCGGTGGACAGTTTGAAAGCGAGGCTGAGAACGTGGGGTATCCGCATCAGATTGATATTCAAGATTGACTATTACTGGGGTTCACTTCGCACGAACATGAGGTGAAGCTTATGATTGGCCACATGTCATCGATCTGAATGTGGCACGCATGCTCGCGCGGCTACGTCTCAAGATATGTAGTCGGTCGAACTTGGGGGGGAAACGGACATTTTCTTTATTTTACCCATATGCTATGCATTATGCATTAAGCTCTTCTTCTGAAGATATTGACACGCTTTACTGATGCGTTTGTGTCAGACCCAACGGGTCGGCGAAACATTCAAAACTTTGACAATATACCTTAGGCTCGTCATTGCTAGCTAAACTTCATGATCTTGTCAAAGGTAGTTAGCTTTGTTTCACCACGATTCGCAAACAAAATAGACCCAAACTAATATCTGCTGGTGTCGCGTTGAATTACATATAACTACATACATTACTACGTTTCTAGCATGTTTGGAGTGGCGGCAAAATCAATGCAGCAATACCAGAAACATAGCAATCACTATGTTATCACGCGCGACTCTAGGCTTTATATCTTCGCATTACATGGATCAAAAGCAATAAGTGAATACGTATTAAGCGATCACGTACCCGGCATTACTGTGTGGAATCATATGAACCATGCGCTGCGTTAACAACGGTGAAAGGTAAATTACTCTCTACCATAGGTAGTCTACCGGCCTCTTCACACGGTCAAAACCGTCTTCATCCTACATCCAACACGGAAATACACTAACCTAGAAGACCGTACCCTTGGTCTGCTTGCCCTTCTCTTCCTCCAACTTCTTGATGTTGATGTTCTTCCATAGGAAGATACTGGCCAAGCACAAGGGGACGAGCGCTACACCTGCAATAACCATGTTGCGCATGATGTAACTATACGCACCAACAACTGCATCGCGCTCAGGCGTTCCATCCAAGAATGCAATCTGTGTCTCGATATCACCAAAGATGAGCGTTGCGTTCACCTTGCTAGCCTCAGGAAGACGGTTGTAGAGCTCGCGAGGAAGAAGATTGTTCCACATGGCTCCGGCAATAGCGACACCAATGGAGGAACCGAAGGAGCCGAAGAGCCCCCACAATGCGGTAATGGCAGCAATCTCTTGGTGCGTAACGGGCACCATGACGGCGAGCTGGGCGCACGTGGCGAAGATACCTGTGCCGAGACCGACAATGACTTGACTCAAGGCGAGGACACCAGGGCTAGTGGAGGGTGTTCGGAAAGGAATGAGAAGTGCCGTTCCGAGGATGACGACTGGGACACCACTGTAGGCAGTCCACTTGAAGTTGCCGGTATAGCTAATAACCCACGCAACGAAAGGACTGAAAGTAGAGGACGCCAGGGAGAAAGAGTTGACGATGTAACCAGCGTGCGTTATGTTTTGCCTGTGTACGACAAGAATATACGAGTAGAAGTACGTATTCCAGATGAAAATGGACAGGAACATGACACCATATAGCAGACAGGACCCGACAATGGTGGCATCCTTGAGGTATTTCCACGGCAAGAACTGGACCGGGGCAATTTTGGCTTCGTAAAAGACAAATACGGGGAACAGCAGAATCCCCAGAATGATCATGGCGATGATGTATCCGGTGTTCCATCCGTTGGGGGCGTAGGTTTGAAGTGTAAACGGGAGGAGGAAGAGGCAGAAGGCCAACATGATCAGAAGGATGCCGGTGACTGCACATGAATCAGTAATCCGCATCACGCAAGGCGGAGGATAAGAAACTCACAATCAAATTGGACGTAGTAGTACCAGAGGGACTGGAGGACTGTTCGGTTGGACTTGACCCTGTTGATCATACCGGCAGCCTTGGCCTGGCGGTACATGTAGACCATGATGCCCATGGCCGGCAGACTGCAGGCCACAAAGATGATGATGAAGGTACCAAAAGCCCAGCGCCAGTTAGGGCTAGCCCAGAAGAGCTCTGCGATGCGTGGACCAGCAAAGGTACTAGCAATACGAGGAGTTCCGTTGATCGTGAAGATGATCATACGATTCTTCAGGGTGGTAATGTCAGCAGCCATGACATCCGTAACGTACAGAACACCAATATGACCAGCCCAGTACAGAACATGACCAGCGATGTAGGTTTCCATGTTCTTGCAAGCGGCTTTCAAGGCCATACCGACGACAACAATGACGAGCATGGCAAAGAAACCTTCGACACGGCCCCAGACGTCGATAACCTTGGACGTAGCGAGAGGAATGCAGCCAGCCAATGCCGACGACATGACAGAACCAACGTTAAGTAGACCGTGCCTGTCGAAGCTTGACGTGATAAAGGGGTTGAGCGAAGCATCGATGGCGTTTTGCAAGAATGCGACGAATTCGATCAGGTAGAGACTGGGTATTGTGAGCATGTGGCTTTTGCAGTCACAGTAATGCAAAACTCACAAGATAAACATGGAGACCAAAGTCTTCTTGTCCCAGATTTCAGTGATGGCACGCACTCGCTGCACTCCATTCTGAAACTGTTCAGATTCGACAGACTTCGCATCGCTGTCGCTGTGGGAATCGCGGGTGTCTAGCGCAGGTGTAGGACCGCTCTTCTCAATGTCGATTTCTTTGGATGGACGACCAAACCCTTCCGCCGGTCGGACGGTGTCAGTCTGGAGAGTTTCGCTCATGATGAGACGTTGAGCCCAGGAAACTGCCGAGGAAAGCAGGGTAGGAGACTCAGGTGCAGATGGGTAACGATCCGCACCAGCAGTCCTGTCCCAGGTTTAAGTAAACTCCAACGACCCACACTCCGAACACCGGACAGGGAAGGCCCTCGGGGTAGGAGACTTGAAAAATCTGCCATCTCCTGGGCCCGGTGGCTTGGGATCATCTCCCGCCGTCCAGGTGTGACTATGTGCCCAGAGGTTTTAGCAGCGGCTCGATGATCAGATAAGTGCTAGATGATCAGATAAGATCCAATCTCGCCCTTCTGCTGCGAATCCTGCTCATTCTTGGCCGAATGCCGCCCCGCTCTTAGGTGTGATGCCAAGTACTTGGCTCACATTGCCAGTGGCGGTTCTCCTCCCGAAAGAACAAATTCAGGGCCGTCTCCGAGAAGCATTGATCCTACACGGCCCATGAATTCGAGTCTCGTCTGAGATGTGGATCCCTTCGAGAACGAACGCGAGAGAGGAACCGTGCGGGTTGCGTGAGAGCCGTGCCGTTGTTCCTGCTGGCATCTTTGCTTGTGGTACCATCGAGTGTTGCGTCGAAGTCCTCAACCCCGTTGAGGCTCCTTCAGTCAATCACGACATCGGTTGTTCGGTCGTGATGCGGCCTTTCTGCAAACTGTTCCATGGCTTGACGCAGATGGTATTAACATGTGTTGGTATGCACCCTTGGTACAGGATTGGGCAGAGATCAACAGGTATACGCGACTGCCCTCTGTCACCGCCTGCTATATGAGTACGTAGCGCCAACTGTGCCGTGCAAAATCATGGCAGCTGACACTATCTAATCTTATCTGATCATCGCACTTTGCTCGGTCGGAACCTCCTCCAGCGTGAATTTAGGCTTGCCAGTTGCCGCAGAGTGGTGAAGCTTGATTCAGGTGCTGTGGATGAGACAGTTGTGTTGGGGCAGCCACCATGGCGACTGCAAGCCTCAAAGTTGCCCTGACCAACAACATGACCGTTCACTCCGAGTCATCTCATCGCGTCTCCACATGGCACAGTAAACCACAACATTATCAGATTTTGCGACTCGCCGCGCGAAAAGAGTTGTGGCTGCTGGAAGGCGGCAATTGTGACGCATATGGACACCATCCGTGTGGGTGGCGCACTACACAAGCCTACTCACGGCTGGATTCTGAATCACAAGGCTGAGCGAACCTCTTTCCACACTGCAGTCTCTTATTGCCAAGATCGCAAGCACGAGGCGAAGGATGTTTAAGAGTGTTACGACATGTGTCTGGACACTTCGCTGTGCAAGGATTGAAGGGAGATACCGGAGTATCGGTATGCCTGAAGCCCAGCTTGGACGCGGTCGGTTAAGGCCTCTAGTTCGTCTACTCTACCTAAGTGCAGAGAGGGCAGTCTAGCCCAGTATAATGTCGCAGGTCAAGGTCACATTAGCATGTGATTAAAAGTTGAGCACTCAAAGTGGCGCACGCCGTATGCTCCTGAACCGGAAGTATCGAATCGCAATGCACTTGGAGCCATGTCAGGGCGCAGGGCTCTTTAAGATGCGAGGACATCGAGCACTACCACTGCATAGGTTCAACTGTTACTACAGCATAATCAGTTGCCGATCGCATGATCAAGAAGCGATACGATTGTGTTGGAAACAGGTCGGACTCGTCAGGATCTGTCGGTTAGAAATATAGGGGTTGTAAGACGAAACAAAAGGTAGCAAGCCATTAGCTTCCCTTGTGCTGGTTCTTGATCTTCATGTTGACCAAAACACACTTTCCCGAGTTCATGTCTTAGTTAGGTCTGTGTGCGTCACGACCTCGAAAAGACACGTCAAACCAAAAAAGCAACCGGCAATAACTTGAGTGCGCGACGTACACTTTTGAACATTTAGGCACCTCTCCATTCAGTAAATGACATCATGTGCTCCAGAGCTCATTACCGGCATCTGCTGAGCATTCGTAAAAGGGATTAATCACATCCCCTTCGGTCATCTGAAATCTGTTGAGTGCAATTTCTTGAACACATCATACACATATGTCGGCACAGGTCTTCTTTCAAGCAAGCGGAATAGCGCAACACCATTGCTTGCCACGAATGCAATTTTAGAATGACAGAGATTGTGCGTTGTGGTGAAGGAAAACGAGGCAAAGCCCATTTTAAGCTTTCATACCTGTATCCATTGCGAGGGGGGTTAATTGCAAGCTATTAGTCACACTGCTCAGTGTGTGCATGCCTACCAATGTGATCGATCACGTGTAGTAGCAGAGGTCGAGGTATTTGACTAACCGAAGAAAAAGACGTGATCTCATCTTACCTGATACCAGTAATGAGACTCAAGTGGTGAGTTTAAAGGTCTTTAGTTGGACTGTATATATAATGTGATTTGGGCGATTTGTCTGTTAAGTCGGCATGAGGGATCGAAATCTACTCGTTGCCCATATTCATGGCTCTTGGTCACGTCTACGCAGGTCAGCTGTTGAGAGTTACAGCTAAAGGAAGGCCGTCAGAATGTGTATATGTAGCCCTACCTATTATATAGGCAAGATTTAGTGCAATAAAATAGCAAAGTGGATATTCTTGATAATAGCGAAACAAAAAACGATGGGTGCATGCTCATGGATGCTAATGCGCCCAAACATATCGCCTGGAGCTTTACCAAACGCCTCACCACAACAAGATGCAAAAAGAGAACGGATTCCGAATCCGGGAGTCGAACCCGGCCCGGCCCGGATATCAGCAAGAAGTGAAAGCGGGCAATCCTAGCCGATAGACCAATTCGGATTGTAGTTGATGACAAACTCTAAAAACGATGGGTTTATATTATAGTCGGCAAGAGCAACAGAGCATCGAAGACAGTGAGTCCTTCCCCAGCAAAGTTTTTATCTGCTAGGCGGCCGATGTACCCACGGCTCAACGCTAAGTGGGGGTTCTCTACCCCGCAGCGCCCTTGAGTGGCGCCGGAAGCGTCGAAGCTGGCGCTACCGCTACGATTTGGACAAAGACGCCAATTATCTGAGATGTGGAAGCTGGATTAATCACGTATAATAGGACAACAAGTACGACTCTGCGACGCCTTTTGAGAATTACCACGAATGCGAATAGTAAGTTGGTCGATTGAATGCTGTCAGGCCACCGTTGCGATTTCCAGATGGAAGGCTTAGTCAGGGGCCGCGCTAGATTGTTATTGACCTTTCGCGCTACAACTGCGGCGATTCAACGAGTGCACAACTAGTATGACACTGTGCAAACATACATCCAACCCCTCCCTAAGCATGAAGCTGTATCCCCCGCTCTGACCGAAGGCCCAAGAAGCACCATGATATTGTGCTCCCAAACCCCATGGGTGTGCCTTCTAAGGATATCGTCATTTGAGCAATCGCTCACCTCTACGTCTGATCCGTGGAATATAGCCAGTATCTGAACAATGAGAGACCACGACGAACCACTACGCTGGACACCTTTGTGAAGCCGAAACTGTCCATAGTGACCATGCCTGTTACTTTTCAGTGCGCTGAAAGAGCAAACATGTATGATGGGACTGGGCGCATGTACTCGATATTCACCGCAATTCATGTGCTGTCTTGCATTTCAACATCACGATCACGACTATCATGACTACAGCTTTATAAATCGCTGCGTACATTGTGACGTGGGCTTCGTTCATCCTGGGTATTGGATCATGTGTTCTTAGAGTTTATTGCTGCGTTTATGTTCTTCACAAATGGCGGGCGGACGATTACATGAGCGTTATCGCTGGGGTATGCATCAGCAGCTTTATATGATTCGAACTAACACACCTCTAGTTGACACTCGTCGGGGCACTGGCGATATGGCAAATGGCTCTGCTTTTAGGCTGTGGAGGGTAAGATATCCGGGAACAACATGAGACTCCAGTTAATTGACACGCGCAAAGGGAAGAGCCCAACCGATGCAACTACTTTTCTTCCGATGGCGATCTCGTGGAAGTAAGTTAGTTCGACTCCAATGTGAACGGCCGTTGCTAATCATCTCCAGTATCTCTATGTCATGTCCGTCTACTATTCCGTAATGCACTTCCTGATCAAAGGCACCTTCCTGACCTTCTTCTTGCGCCTGTCGCCAAATCGCAAGTTCCGGCTATGTGTGGGTGTTGGCTATGGGTTGAACATTGGGATGCTGATCACCAACATGTTCTTCATTGTGTTCCAATGTTTCCCCATATCAGCTGCATGGAATACACTGGCGCGTATCAAGGCGCAGTGCATCAACCAGCAGTTCAGTGTGCATGGACCGGGTGTTGCGGTACGCTCCAGTGCCTAATCCAGATCCCGATTCGACTATAAGCTGACATCATCACCAAAACACTTTACTAGACATATTTATCTTTGTACTCCCCATACCAGTACTATAGAAGCTCCAAATGCCCATTCGTCGAAAGATCGGCGTAATATCAGTCTTCGCGTTTGGCGGTGCAGCAGTCATCATGGGGCTCATCCGCTTCCACTCTCTCATCGCCGTGCAATCGCTATTCCACACCTCCAGTGGCATCGGCGAGATCATCATCGTGGCTGCGCTCGAGCTCAATCTCGCAATCATAGCTGTAAACCTACCAGCGATTCGCTCGATCTGGGTCAAAAGGTCGGCTGAAGGGAGTAGGCGTACGAGGCCTGCGGGTCATCACAGTGGTGTTAATGAGGCACGATCTTATACGACTTCTAGAGGCAGCAAGCGTGCAACCGAGTCGCGTGAAATGTCGCGCATCTCCAAAACAACGTTGCCGAGTACGTCTGTAACGACAGAGAGTCGGGAAGAGCTGTGGAGGGCGGAGATTATGGGGAAGGATGGTGCGGGGAGTGCTGTGACCCATGTTGAGGGGGTTGTTGTGGCGTAGATGTAGGGTTTCGGCTTGATGTCTACCTAAGGGCACCTGGGCAGTGTTGTCACTAAGTTCCTCACAACAGGGGCAGCTTGGCGGCGTACGAGGGGATTGAACAACCCGGAGATGGTTCGCCTAGGTTCATGGCATTGCCACTACTTTGTCGAAACATGATGTATTCGGTTGCCAGTAGGGTGATTCAACTGCACGAAACGACCAACTTGACTTGGCATGACATAAGAGCAGGCATGCGCTTGACCATGGATGCCTGGACGGCGCTACCGGTAATACCGTGAACACGTGAGCACGCGACGCGTGACGCGTAACCGGGCACCACATCTTCCAAAGAGTAGCTGCAAGATATCAACACCACGGCGGGATCCATCACGATGCAAAGCTCGGTGCTGTCAAGACCATCACCGGGCTTCAATGGCCAGGCTCTACCATCTGCGGCGCTTGAGGCAATAGGCGCACGACCACGGCTTGCATTGCGGCGGCCCACCAAACAGGCGTCGTATGAGCTCACCAACCATGCCAAAGCCTACCTGGAAGGCGGCAAAGGTACAACCCCTACCGATGCTGTGATACACACTGAGCTTACGCTGATACAGTCGCCAGTGGCTTCGAGTTCCTTCATAGCCTTCTCGCCGCAGGCACGTCCATCTCCACACCTGCACAACCCTACATAGGCTCCCTTGCGCCTCCGACATACATAGCCTTCGCCTTGTCACTCGTGGTCGACCCTTTCTACACCACCCACGCATTTTCCCCGGATGCGCAAAAAGGCGCAGACGCCGCATTTAGATATCTACAATGCGTGCACGCAACTATCGACGCCCCCGCATACCCCACGATACGGCAAGCCTTCACCTTCGCCGAACAGCGCACGCGAAGACGAGTACCAGGATACAGAAGTGAGGCTAATAGCCTCTCACCCGGAGGACCTGGCGGCGATGTCGAAAGACTAGCTGGCCCCGCCGCAAATGAGAAGAGTCTATGGCGACACGCAGAAGACTTTTGGCACATTGTAGGGTGGGCTTTCAATTGCTCGGTAACACACAGGAAACGGTGGGATCGGTGGAAGCTATGGCTGGGCATCATGCTAGACTTCCTCGAGGCTGACTGGGATATCTGTGTCAAGGAGAGCAAAGATGCCGCAGACCCGGTAGTCACGTTGCGAAAGTCTCTCATATGGCACTACATTGTTGGTGAATCAGAATCCACAAACCGAAGCATGAGGCGTAAGATGGTCAAGGCTATACTTGCAACAGCGTCGCCTAATTCTCAAAAGGATTATCCAGAAGTTTGGCCGCAGGAGACATACGATATAAAGCGAAAGCAACCCCAAGATGGCCCAGTCGGTGAGATTGACTTTGAAACCGGAAACATCGGCGACTATGCCAGTGATGAAGATATGGAGGACAAATTGGAGGAGCCGGGTGTGGAAGAAGAGCTCGCAACATCGAAATCAAGTGTACGTGTTGAGAAGATTCGTAATGTTCATGATGCGTGTGAGCGACTCGGTGGTCAGGATACAATTGAGCTGCGTCAACGCCTCATCACTTTAGTGAGTACTAATCACCCTTTTAACCAAGATCCTACTAACAGTACACAGCTTGCGCGAGTTGCCGAATCGCTGCCGATGCAATTCACAACCCTCAGCGACTTCTTTGACACCGTCCTCGAAGATGTTATACAATTCCCCACCATCATCTTTCACATCATAATATCTACTACAACCCTTCCGGATGACATCAAGATCGCCTTCCTCGCCAACCTTCTGCTCCCACTTATTAGCCGCTCAATACCCGACTACTTCCGATCTGATCCTGCACCAGATCACCTTGAAACGAAGTTCTTACCTTTGAAAGCGACCTCGCAAGGTTTTGCAACTAATGCAAAAGTTTCGCTCATCCTCGAGCAGATGTTCATGTACATGATGAGTCAGGACTCTTTCAAGCCTACGAATAGCTTACACAAAGCCATGGAGGATGGTATCAAGGCACGGGGTAGTGTACTTGGTACAGGCAAGGGCATTAGAGGCAATGCAGAGGAAGAGAACCAGGCGAAACCCTTATTGCAAGCGTCGTCAAATAGGCTGCTTGGCCTACTGGAGTTTCTCGAACTGGAGGCTGCAAAGCCAGCGCCGGCGGTTACTTCGAAGGGCCCGAAGGGCGCGACTCTTGCAAAGTTCTCCTTTACTTCAGGGTCATCGCTTTCAGCGGCGCCGGAAAGCGATACCGAAGTGGAAGACTGAGGACAAGGCCAAGCGGAGGCGCAGTAATTGGATAGCTTTAGGGCTTGTGTTGATGATTTCCCAGGAATAGTAGAACGACGGAGCATTATAAGTGTTCATCGATTCACGTGTCACACAGCCACATGCTCCCACCTCCAAAACGGACGTAGACCCAATTACTAGAGCAATTAGATAATGAGCGACATGGGCTAAGTTCATGTGTGAAGCGCTTATAGTCAGTTGCCACCTCTCGTGCATGCGGGGTAGAGTTAAAAGGTTCCAATGCCTGCAGTCCTTCCTCACGTTCAAGTCTGTTGTTGACCTGAAATGTCCAATTGTACAGCACATAGGCAATGAAGGTCTGGGTAATATTGATCAGCGCTTTGTAGTAGAGGCACTCTAGGGCCATACGATTGCCCAGTTGTGGCAATATGGAATGTCACGATCTTGTACAGTGATAATCACCAGCGCCCACATTTGTGATCACCCATAGTCCACAGTCTATCTTTCCCCACTGAACTCCCGTCTGAACCCAATGTCGGCGTCAAGTCAAGTTTCTTTCGAGAGAGTTGGTGGCTGTTTCTACATTTACGACTTGGCGGGGGCTCCTCCCCAAAGGACCTTGGTCTAGCGCTACCAAAATGTTTCTTCCTCACTCTTTACCCCGTCCCACCAACCCTTTTCTCCACTTTAAGTGATGGGCTCGTCTGCGGGCCTACATACGTCCATCGTAAGCTAGCAGTGGCGTTGAGGAACTATGGATTCCCGCCGATTCCCTCACGCGGTAAGTTGCAGCACGAGGCCACCTTTGGGGATGCCCTTCCTATCAAACAGTCGGTGAGTCGCGTTGACTACCGGTTTGGACTGTACTAACTTTGTGCATCAGAGCTCGTCCTCTACACAAATCTGCATACCTGGTCTGACCCAATACGACGTATGGTGTCGACTTAATCTAGTCCTGGTTGAGACTGCCATAGTCACGTATTCAAGGAACTCTGTCGGTGCACCATGGAGATCATACTCGGGCGACAGCGTGGCCAGGTAAGGGTACACTTGACAGCACATGGAGTACATACTATGTAGGTCTGTCGTGAATGTGACAGTTGATGTAATCACAGACCCCAGATTCCGGCCTCGATCGGCCTCTTGAGATCCTTGGCCCTCCCCGCATCGAACTTGCCCACTAGCGCAAGTCGGCAGTTATACGTCCACTCACAGCCATTCACAGCCTGCCTTGTTTATGATTATGAGCCGCTGCCCAGTCTCCGATTACAGTCACCCTCCGAAACAACGGCTGCGCCGGCGTACTCTGGTTGCGATAAGGCCCGAGAAGACTTCGCTGTACATCTGCCGCATCCTCCTCCCGAGCTCTACGCCGAGCACAACACCCAGCTCGCCGTGCAGAATTGGCCGATGCTGAACAATGGACACGAGTCGTATTCCTTGGCGACAATCTGGGGGCTGGGGAATCAAGCTTTGTGGGGGATGCGATTGGTCCACCTGTGCCGTTCCCCATTGCAAGGGCGGCTTGCGCCTGGGAAAACCGTTGGATCGGCGCAACGCGTCACGCACATGGAGATGCGGCGGAGAAACCTGGCTGTTGGGATGTCGACATGACTGTTAAAAGCAGAGCAACGTCCTGCGGATGCCAACGGATGAGCCACCGTACGACAGTCAAGCTTTCAGGTTCCGATTCCGGCTACTGTAGCAGAAGCTTGTGTGGACTTGCACCACGTGTTAGAGCAATTGCCGACAAGATAGTGTCACTAGTTGCGGTGCTATTACGCCGAAACTGGCACAGCTGATTGAAGCCACCTCCACACTTCCAGTGGCTGCGGATTCTGGGGTATTTACCGACAAGAAGACTTGCTTTAAGTCACGAGTTTCGCACGTCGTTACCCGAGGCAGAAGAGCACGGGAAATTGTACAAGTACCCTCGACGTGCGTCGAGACCAAAGACAATCACGACAAGGTCTGAAAGTCCAATCAAAGGGTACTCATCATGAAGGTCAACGACATAGACGAGAATGTACGTGCCCCTGTGCCCCTCAACCATGACGAGACTTCCCAGGACAATGTTAACAATCACAGGAGCGGCGGCAACTGGAGGCTGAACTCCACACGGAGATTCTTGTAAGAGTTGATCATAGTCCTCGATATTGCAGTGCTGATCTGAATTAGCCTGGCACAGAAGTCATGACAGATGTTGGGGAGCACCACTTCGTAAAAGGAGCACATCGCGAAGTGCTGGTGCCCCAGCCCAGTGACGACCCCAATGATCCCCTTAACTGGTCCACTTGGTGGAAAATTTCATGTATCTCCGCCACCGCCATGGTTACATTCACACAAGGATTTGGTCCATTGGCTTTATCACCCATGTTTCCTGCGCTGATTGAAGAATTTGATACGGACTTGGCCGGTGCTGTTCAGTTCACTGGTATCTGTATTCTGGTGTTGGGGTTCAGTAACTTCATCTGGTGGGTGAGGCTGTTTCGCGGAAGTGGAATACTGCTGACAGCTTGTTATAGGGTTCCTATCAGCACATCATTCGGTCGCCGTCCCGTATACCTTGCCTCTCAACTCGTAAACATCGGCACCTCAATCTGGCGTGCGAGATCCAACACCTACGGCTCCTTCATGGGCGCATGTGTCGTCAACGGAATCGGCGCAGGCCCATCAGAAACTCTCATGCCCGAGATCATCGCCGACATCTTCTTTCTGCACGATCGTGGAAAGTGGAACACCCTGTACTGGGTTGTGTACATGGGCTCCCTCATGGTCGGTCCCATCGTGTCAGGTTCGATGACAGAGACGGTGGGCTGGCGGAGTTTCTGGTGGCTTAACACGGCCATCCTCATCCTCTCCTTCGTCATGGTTGTCTTCATGTTCCCCGAGACGCGATTCAGGCGAGCCCTTCCTGTTAGCTCGGGGCAGGCCTCAAACGAAAAGACAACATCCTCTGCACAATCCGACAACGACTCCACTTCTGCCGAGAAAACAGACCCTAATCGTATTGAGCACATCAGTACCGCGCGATCTGTACTTCCCAACACTGCCAACCTTGAAAACACCGAAACAGCTGCCCGCGACCCCTTCCTTGGCCAGGGCAAGCCTGCGAAGTGGCAGTGGAAGCTTTTCCAGCCTAATGCGAATCCTTTCAGGTCAATTGCTATGGATCTATGGCTCCCGTGGAAACTCTTCGCCTTCCCTATCGTTGAGTTCGCCTCCTTTGTCGTGAGCTGGAGTTGCTCTTCCTTTCTCACTATCAACCTCACGCAATCTCAAGTTCTGGCCGCACCTCCTTACAACATGAAACCTATGGTTGTTGGATTTACTAACTTTGCCGTTATGGTCGGTGCTTTCATAGGACTTTTCACAGCAGGCCCGTTGTCCGATTGGGTATCCGCACGCGCTACGAAGAGGAACAATGGAATTCGTGAGCCAGAGATGCGACTTCCGGCTATGATTCCATATGTCATCATCATGTTTATTGGTAACATTGTCGTCTCGTTTGGCTATGAGCACAAATGGAGCTGGGAAACTATTGTCATCGTTGGATACACCTGTGCGGGTATTCAGGTCGCAGCGCTGCCAGGTATCGTGAGCACGTACGCCATCGATTCATATAAGCCTGTCGCCGGGAGCTTGATGGTAGCGTCTACGGTGAACAAGAATCTTTGGGGATATGGACTGGGTAAATTCATCACTCCGTGGACCATTGAGGTTGGGTAAGTTATCTAATCTTTCGCGAGTCAGAAAAGATTGGTGTTAGGTGGTCTATTGGCTAACGATTGATCAGATTCATTACGCCGATTATGACGAACGCGGCGCTAATTACGCTTTGGTGTCTCTTCGGTGTGCTATTCTGGTGGAAGGGTAAGACATTCCGTCGGTGGAGCAAGAACAGCAGTGTACACAAGCAGGGTGCATTGTAATGCTGAGTCATCTCTCCTCAATCAAATCTCCTAGATATCCCCGCCCCAAATTTACGGTACGAGACAACGAAATCCAATAATCCTTTACATGATCCCAGTTCCTTCTTGCTCGTCCTCTGTCTTGAAAACAGTCATCCTCTTTCATAGTGCTCCTTCCTGACTCTTCACACCAATTCTCTATCTCAATCAGCGATCCATGGACACTCATCGGCCTTCCCATCCAACTCGTCCCAGTCATCTACCTCCATCTCTCCCAACACCTCATTGTTTCCACGCATCCACTGCCATAATAATATCGCATTGCTGGTCCTCGCTACCAACACTTGGTCACCCCAACGCGAAACCTCATCATCCGTGTACATGAGGACGGCGTCCAGATCCGTAACGTGGTGCCGCATGCGTTCACGAACACCGTGTGTTGCAAATCCTTGCGGATGCGAAGGAGGAGACAAGAGCAACGTTGGCCAGATGCTTGACAACAGAGACCGGCGATAAGGATTCGATGCAGCATCTACCATCACTATATCGTTACTGTCATCCCCATCCAAACCTGGATTTGGAGCTTGCGCCGCCTCCTGTCCGGCTGGAGGAACAACGCAATTCACAACAACCGGGTGCGGCTTATGATCCCGCCCATTCCAAGTCATCTTCCATGCAAGCAGCATATCGTACCGCAACACCAGACGTATAGCCAGATGCTTCCTCCGATCATACAGCTTTGCCATTGCTCCTCGATTCTCAACAATTTGTTCTGGAAGCAACGTCCGCGTCACCAAGAACAACAACTCCACCGTCAGCATCCGTCCGCGCTGCATACTCTCTGCATCGATACTGGCCGTCGCACTATCACCTCTTGATGTCGTAGCACTGCGAAGAGAAAGAGCAGGTCGACATTGGAACAACAAACGTATGATATTACACCAATTCGTCTTCGTATCTGGTTTTTGCAACAATGTATCCACAATACCCTGAACACCGTATTCACCAGCCCAAAGCCTCGACCACTCTTGAATCGCATCGAGACTCGTCTCCAGCGTTCCTGTAAACGGACTTGGGATCGTAGGTGCCAAGGTCCAGTAGCTGGGCAGCTTGGACACAGCGCGTTTGGTTTCTTGTTCGGGGATTTCGTCGGATGGCGCAGGGGGTGCAGTGTTTCTGCGGCCTGGGTGTGGCACTGATGGGGCGGGGGCTGGGGTTGGTGTTGGTGTAGGTGAGGCGCGGGGGGTGGCGTAAGAGGAGGTTGTGAAGGCGGAGTCGGAGATGGCGGAGTGGGCGCGCGAGGTGCGGCGGATTGGGTCGCGAGCGCGATTTGAGGGGGGTTGCGCCATGGTTTAGGGGGTTTCGTTGAGACGATGGGTTGTGTGCGTGGATGGGGGTGGTATGGTAGTGGGGCAGTAGCGCGTAGGTGAGGTTATGATGTGGGCGCTGTATTGGGAAAAGAGAATTGCGTGGGAGTAAATGATGAAGCTGAGTGCGGGCGCTACGGTTGCCATGGCGGATAGTGGTGAATATGACGTGGGTGCGTGGTGGAGGTGAAAGTGAAAGGCGCGCTCACCGGTTCGTGTGCAAACAAAAGTTGAGATAATGTTGAACAGCGGCACGGGTGGACTCCTACATATAGTATGAACATATATGTAAGAAGCTTACTGAATAGTATAGCTTCTGTCCGGTATCAACGAATAGACTGTCCATCTTATTTTAAAAGGCATGTATAAGACGCTCCATGTACCTCGGTGCCGTTTCTTCTACAAGAATCAGGCAGAGCAAATGTATATACTTGGAGTTTTCCCGAATAGTACAGTTCCTCCATTCATGGTCTTTTGGTTTGCCTGGACTTCTTCCAAAGCGCCGCCGACAAAGGCTATAGTGTCCCGCTAGAAATCGACGAGACGCTTGGGTATCTGAAAGTATACAGCCCATATATTAGTAAGTGGTGTACTGCACACTCTTAACATCTTTCCACCACCATCCTATCACTGATTTCAAAAATGGCAATGGAAGCGTCGCATGTGGACTCGTGGTGTCTTTTTGAATTCATGCCACCCGTCTCGCGATGAGAGTAGAGGACTCGGTTTGGTACATGCACCTTTATGTCAAGGGAACTATCGCCTTGTGTACTGCTGCTGCCTGAAAAGCATCTGAGAACCCTCGGTGGGTGTTTATATCTAGAGAAGGGGTAAGGCGTTAAGAGCGTTTTGCGTAGAATGATTAAAGAAATCGAGCCCTTTTAATTCGCGTTCTGGGTACAGGCACCGACTCTGTGTCCTCAATAGCGACAATCGGAAGACTCATCTCCGCGATCATGCGATTGGACTATGTAGACTGTAGGAAGGGTGGTGTGCTTGGATCAAAGATAAGAGCATGACAATTTGTATGCATAAACACAGGTCGAGAGGTGCGATTTCGTTGTTCAAAAATTGGGTTGAAAGCTTCTATGAACAAACTGGCAGTCCACGAGCAAGAAAATATATCTACTTTTTGCGAAGCCGATCTTTTCCTCTTCATCCAAATGTCCTCGCTCGCTTTCCCCAAAGACAGCATTTCATTGTTCATAGAGCTGTTCTGTCTCTGCTAAAACGTAGTAGAGCGTCTTGATGGATGACGTGCCCTCTATCTAAATCATCGATATAGCAATTCATGATCCGCCGTTGACCTGTCAGGGTGTCAAAAAAGAAGTTCGAGCGGGTAATTTACAAATATCTATTCGTTGCCGCGTATAAAACTCGCAAAATTGCTGCTATGGTTCCACTCATGTCTCATCATTTTCAGTACCAGCGTGCTACGAATTTTCACAGAGGACGGGATCATGGTCTCTCTCATCTAATTAGAGCTTACCAAAGTATGTTTGACGTGAGCGTCTGAAAATGAATCGCGATACGTGCTGCGTGCTCCTCACTCTTTCCTTGCGCGGAATCGGTCCCGAAGATAACGTATGGTGTGAACAGAGTACAAAGCCGCACTTGATTGAGATCATACCGTTCCTTCCATCTACTATCCCTTGGTATCCTGCTCTGTTAAATGAATGCGCAAGACGTTTCATGTGGTGCAGAGCGGTACAAGCGCCTCGATCCTCGAAATTCGATCTAATCAGGCTCATGACTTCGTGCGTGTGGCCGCGCATTGTCCGAAACCAGTCCTCTAAGCCTGTATGACCCGTCGTTGAGCCACGGGAAATACCTCATTAGAGCATATAAATTTCGCCTGGAAATATCTTTCTTCTACCTCTCATTGCAGAACGACTTCAATGTGTCTCGAAAGAGTCAGCATTGGATGGTATGGGAGTAATCTCTGGTCCGCTCATGAGACTTTGATGGCATGGCATGGTTTCGCCGTGCTGGGAAATTTTCTCGACTCCAGTATATGCCTCTCTCTGTTCGAGCGGATCCAAAATTCTTATAGGTTCTGGAGATGCAACATGTCGGACTCATTCAGTCAATTCAAAAACGCGGTACTAAAACCGCCCATGTTGAGCGTGTCCGAAATACTTCACAACAGGCATGCACGGCAATCCGCTGTCGAAGAGGCCATCTGTAGCATAAATGGAGGGTCTGAACACTTTCGGCCCAAAATACAGAAAGGTCTCAATATGTGCAGCAAAAGTCCCAGAACCCATATCTTGAATTAATTTTTTCCCTGAATACACTTCGTTCTCCCAAAAGGGCCACTGTAAATCTGCATGTTTGTGCCCTGCGCTCCAGAAAAGTCCTCAGGATCAGTGTGATTGTGTGCAGCCAGCTCCAGTGCGAAAAATTTATTACGGTCAATCCGATGGGGCGGAAGCCTTTGATGTGTGACCTAGTTTATAAATTACCTGAGAAAGCACTGATGCGTGTGGTCTTCTCCCGTTCCACACAATGGCGTATCGCACTGGTTGTCGGAAAAAAAAGTCCAGAAAAGAGTGCGATGTGTGCGGCGTTGGACTTGGTTGCGAAAACGCCAAATGGAAAGCAATCATTTGTGTCGCTCGCTCGCTCGCTGAGCTTTTTGGAGACAAGATCAAGTTTACTCGTTGGTACTTCTTACTAGGGTGAACGTGGAAGAGAAATGTGCGCTTTGGTATAAGTTGACAAGTTTCGCTCTGTGTATCGACTTCTTGCTCTTCCCATGCTAAAGAGACAGAGCGCTTCATCGAGGAAAAAATGGTGACCGACACCATATTTGTGTCCTGGTCTCGAAGAGGCTTTTGATGTAGACCATGTGTGTATGGGAGGAAGCTATCTGTTGATCAGGGAGTAGATGCTTGTGAAGCTGAGAGGTGGTGTGATGGTGGTACCGCAATGGAAGACTTTATAGCGCAGCAGACATGCAGTCTAGTCGTAGTCGACATATCAATGGCGCTTCTTTGGCAAGGTGCTGCGGTGTATGTATTCCATAGACCGGTCTGTCCTGGCATCGTGGTCGCGCTGACTGTGTCAATCTCCTAAAGTTCAGCTCCGAATCTCGAGGGCAAAGGAGGGTCGGACAGGGCTCCTCATCGACCTAGGTATTCAGCCTCGATGGCGGAGTCTCGTACGGACGAGGTAGACGATACAGTCAGTTGGGTCTCCTTGCCCGGAGACGGCGGATAGTCAGTCAAACCCTAGCGCCAAGTAGGCCCTTGCCTCAGAGTGCTGCTCAGTCATCGGCCTTATTTATTTCGCGCAGCGCACAAAGAGGCTGACTGCTGGACAAGTGAGCGTGTAGAGCAGAGAGCGGAGGCGGTGCAGTGTGATGTTGATACGAGAAGCAGTCGTTCGGCGCTTGGCCTTGGCGGCGATGTGAATGTCTCACAAATCAGAGGGCAATTGCGAAGGCGAGCGAATGGAGATTGGGTTGGCAACGTTGTCCGCCGTATGTACCACAGTAGAGTCGGTCGTCGGCCATGGCCAGGTGGTCCGCAATTGATCGCCAGCCGGGCGCATGGCCAAACTCCAGCCGCGCTTTGGGCTTAGCGTCGTGACGGCGAGGCGAGCACAGGCCCCCTCCTCTGACGCATGGCGGCTGCTGATACGATGACGTCGGCAACCACGCCCACACACGCCCACACATGCCCACTCCCCGTTCTACCAACGGATGGACTCGTCGAGGATAGCAGAGGCCGGCCGAGCAGGATGCCGGTCCTGCAGAGCCTTCGTCTCCCATGACGGGCGCCATGGAGCGCGACGGAGATATAAAGTGGACATGATCACGGCAGGGGCACTGGGTGGGCCACTTGGCTGTTGGGGCTATGCCAGCCCGCCACCCGATTCGCAGCGCCCCCGGCCTCTTCACGTTCCTGCGACGGGCGACTCGCAGCGCTGCCAGTCGCACCCAGCCCGACTGCCCATCCGTCACATCAACATCTCTGCCAGCGCTGCACTGCCCGCACCGTACCCCTCTCGTCGACGACAAACTCGGCCGCTTGTTTCATGGCCCGTGACTACCTGCAATACCTGCAATACCTGCTATACCTGCTATACCTGCACGTCATTTAGCCTCGCTTCGGCCCTACTTGAACCCAACCTCCCGCGAATTGGAAGACGCACCTCTCCTCCCTCTACCACTGTCAGGCACTTTTCTTGGCTGCCCCGACCGATCGAGTCGTCCATCTACTATAGTTCCTCGCCAGCCACACCCGTCTGTGTGCTTGTGACTCTCTCCCTTCTCACCAATCTACAATGAGTAAGTCACCGCGCTTTCATTTTCCCTCTCCCATTATTTAGCCCGCATCCGGCCGTTTTTGGGGGGGTTCCTCACAAGAGTCTTGGCTACAAGACACACCAGTGAGTGCCCAAGGATCATCAGCCATCCCACGGATGCGAGCGAGGCCAGGCACAAGCACAGCCTACTGCTGCACCTCCTCATCCATTATCCATCAGTCTGGCCACGCCGGGCGGCAAATATCGTGCTACTTCTTTAGATTAACATAGCCCATCGACCATCGGCCCACGCCCACACACCCACACACTTACACACTTTTGTCTACTGCAGACGTCTTACATACGACGTGTGCAACCGCTGACGTACCGTTTTTCTTTGCGCATTACAGAAAATATCAAGCGCGACTTTCATCGTATAGGACGTAGTCAGTCTTCGCGAGCTGCGCAGGAGCACAGCACCATGCCCGCTCCATCCAATGGTCGTCTCTACCACGAGCAGACGCCGCTCATCGGTCGCACCCAGAACCACGAGGGCGAGTCGCGGTTGAAGACCATCCCAAAGCACATTCTGCATCTCACGTATGCGACGCTGGCTAGCAATTATGTCAACGTCTTCCTCGTCTTTGTGCCCATTGGCATCGTCGCTGGCATTTTGGGATGGAACCCTACTGCCGTCTTCGTGCTCAACTTCATCGCCATCATCCCGCTCGCAGCCCTCTTGAGCTTTGCGACCGAGGAGCTATCTGCTAAGCTTGGCCAAACACTCGGCGGCTTGATGAACGCGACCTTTGGCAATGCCGTTGAACTCATTGTAAGTCTTGCGCACACTCTGCGACAATGCGCCGCGCCTCCTTCGCGACACCCACTAATGCGACACCCCAACAGGTCTCCATCGTGGCCCTCAAACAAGGCGAAATCCGCATCGTGCAAGCCAGCATGCTCGGCAGCATCCTCTCCAACATCCTCCTTGTCCTCGGCTGCTGTTTCCTCGCCGCCGGCATACGCCAGCACGAATCCAGCTTCAACGGCACAGTCGCGTCCACCATGTCCTCCCTCATGGCCGTCGCATCCGCCTCGCTCATCATCCCCGCCACCCTCTACGCCGTCATGCCCCATGGAAATGGCCACTCGGGCCACGAAACCGACAAGAACATTCTCCTCCTCTCCCACGGCACTTCCATCATCCTCCTCGGCCTCTACATCCTCTACCTCTACTTCCAACTCTACTCGCACCACCAGCTCTTCGCCGACACCGAGAACCAGGAAGCGAGCGACGACGAAAACGAAGACGGCCAACTCCTCTCCCCCGTCGCTGCAGGCATCGCCCTCATCGTCGTAACCCTCCTCGTAGCCATTTGCGCAGAATACCTCGTCGACAGCATCGACTCCATTGTCGAATCCGCGCATATTTCCAAAACTTTTGTCGGTCTTGTACTCATCCCCATTGTCGGCAACGCAGCCGAACACGTTACGGCCGTCATCGTCGCATACAAGGGTAAAATGGATCTCGCAATCAACGTGGCCATTGGTTCATCGCTGCAAATCGCTCTCTTTGTTACGCCATTCCTTGTGCTGTTGGGCTGGGCAATGGGGCAACCAATGACGCTGCATTTCCAGGGCTTCGAGACGATGATTTTCTTCATCAGTGTACTCATTGTCAATTATCTGATTCAGGATGGCAAGAGCAATTACCTCGAGGGTGCCATGTGCATTGGTATTTATGCGATTATTGCGTTGGCGTTTTACATCTATCCTGATGATGCGGCGGGGGATATCACGGGCGAGGTTGTTAAGAGGTTTTTTGTCGGGGCGTAAGAACCAAGGCCTCTGCATAATTCTTCACATTGAAGGGGGTTTTTTTTTATCTTAAAGTTTTTTTCTTTTCTTTTGTCTTGTTCTGGCGGTGTTGCCGATTCTGCGGAGAGTGTGCTTGGGTTTGGATAGCTGGGTTGGAAGATGATGGTGTGTGTGGACAAGTACTGCGAAAGCAAAATCTGGGGACATTGTCTACCCCAAAAACCCACGCGTTTCGGCAGTCCGGCGCACCGCCCTTCTTCTCTCCTCCCAGTCATTGCACCTCTATACCACCATCTCGCCTAATCTCAACCCCCCCAACAACAAAAATCCTTCTCTTACACAAATATTCCCTTTCCAAGACTAGTCTTCCTTTTTGTTTAAACCCTAGCCCCCCTTCCCCTGTGATCTCCTTCACCCTTGTAACAACTAGTCTATCCTGTGGGGATTTGCGCGGAGTTGCGGCATCTCTTGGTATATGTATGAGTGTCTTTTCGACCATGTACGTCTTAGTTTGCGGTCAGTGGTTCATGCAGATCGCGGGTAGCGGATCGAACGGCATGGGGAGTGTGAGATCTCTGGGAGGGAGTGGGGGCTGAAAGCTTACTTTTGGGACCCCGGTGTTGTTGGTGGTGGACAAGGTTGCATGCATGCATGTATGTATGTAAGAAGCACGGAGGAAGAACGAAATAAGAAAATGATACTAGTAATCGAGGATGGAGTCGTTTGCGTTCACTGGTGATGATGGAATTGATTATATCTCAATCTGCTCCCCATTGTACAACAAACACCATCGTACAATCCCACCAATCCTCGTACAAGACAAAAACCACCAACCACCAGCACATCACCGTCCCACTTTCGCAAACTCCACCATCGCCGCAGCCCAAACAAGATACCACGTCCTGCTCGCCCCGCCATCAATCCACGCCTCATCCCAGTGCCCATTCACCCCATCCCGGAAGAACAAATAACTAGCCCTCGGATCAATCGACGCGAGATTCGCATACAGTATCCCCCGCCATCCACCATCGACATTCGCCCGCCCATCGGTAAAGAAACGATCCCATTCTTCCCTGATGAAGGTGCGGGGGCGGAGGTATGCGGTCGGAGGACTGACGGGCACCATGTGGATGCCGTGGATGAGTGAGGGGGCATTACCAAAGTATGCTAAAGATATGTATCAGTTAGGTATACTTGAGTGGTGGTAGGTAATGGGGTACTAGGAGGGCTTTCAGGAAAATTGATAATGTAGAGTGCTGGGAAGGCCATGGCAGGTGGACGCTGGTTTCTGGGAATAGAAGGCAGTGCTACCGTGCGCCGCAATACAAACCGTGAAAGAGTAGGCAGGGAAGTGCTGGTCTGGGGCTGCATACTTGCGTAGTCCACTTTGTTTTCGAAGAGGATCCCAGTAATCTTATTATGGATGAAGCGGGCGGGATGGTTCGTGTTGTTGTTTTGGAGGTAGAAGTATGAGTTGAAGGATCGTGCTTGGATGGCGAGCATGAGGTTGCCTGATTATCGTCAGTATCAAAAGTCGGCTACATGATTGCGCGGGAAAAAAAGTACCTCTCTTCTCCATATTTACATCCCCAATCACCTTTCCCCACATCTTAATCGCAAAACTCGCAAAGCCATCCTCACTCGTGCTCTCCTCATCCTTGCCATCACCGCTTTCAAACAGCCCCTTCGCCCAGCTGTGACCATGGTACCAATCAAAGCTTCGCGAAAACGGGTAATCACGACCGTTATAGTCGCTCTCTGCAAAATCTTTGACCAGCATATTCGTCCACGCCTTATTATCTCCCTGCGTCAACCACGCAGGATCGAGATAGCCAATAACAGCCGACACATAAACATGGTACCCAAAATGAAAATGGTGGTCGTTGTAGTACGTGTTACCAAAATCTGCCCCGGGGTTCTCAAAGCCGGCATTCGATACGACGCCTTTCCAGCTATCGTCGTAGTATAGGGGGAACTTTTGTTGGTTGGCAATGTAACGGCCGAATTCTTGTTTGAGTTTATCCAGGCCAGTGGCTGTGAGTGCGTCGTTCTGAATCACATCCTTGATCACCCATACAATTGTTGCGAATTTGGCAAGGGATTTACCGGAGTAGTACATGGAGTCGGCAGGTATTGGTTCGGTCATGGCGCGTCGAAGATCGCGCTCAGCGACCGCAGCAATCAAGGCCAGGACTTCTGGTGGATATCGAACTTTTGGTGTAGTGTTGAGTGTGGGATTCCAAGGTCCGAAGTGCATAGCGGATGGCAAATTTGTTTCGATAAATTTAAGCTTATCGGCCCATATTGCTGTTGCCATGCCCTTAGTGGTAGTCCGTAGTTGCAGCTTTGTTACCTGACCTTTGAGTTCGGGGTCAAGAGAAAGAAGATGATGTGGGAGAGCAAACATGAGCAATGGCGAGGTCCCAACCTTGGTGTATTGCAGTGAGTAAACACCTCTGGTATCTTGTACGGTACCAGTGACCTTGGCTTCGCACACAAACGTTCCAAAGGTTTTATCGTACAACGCTTCGCCTTCTGCCCCCAGCGGATTCTTGGCAACCTGTATGGTGCCTTTGAAGCCAGGCGGTGCCAGTAGAGTATTTGAGTCAACGCGTACAAGTTTGGTGCTGTCGTAGTTCACATCCGGGACGGGATTAATGTAAATAATCCAGGGCCTACCATCCATATCTGATACCCGGTACTTCGATGATTTCCCCATGGTGACTGGCCCAACAAAATCGGTGAAGCCTTTACCACCAGTCTGAATCACTGGCGTAGCATTTCTGTATCCGGCAGTTACAAAACTCATGCCTTGTACAACTGGGAATGTAATTCTTGTGGGAGAAGGACCGGAGCCCGCGTTGAGATTGACGTTGACGGAGAAGGGTAGATGGGTATCTGTGGTCAGGGTAGTCTGAGCATTGAGCTCTTTAGCGGAGAGTATGAGGCTCTGTTTGCGTGGAGGGTTTATGTATACCTAAACGCCGTTAATCATCTTTTAAAATTTACTCGTGTAGACTTATGCACACATTCGTCGGATCACCAGGCCCATAAGCAACATCCTGTTCTTCAATGTGCGCCACATTCATGCCATATGTCTGAAGCAAATCAGGCTCCGTCCAACCCTTTCCCCACCATAGTGAATATGGATGTGTCCAGACAGGCATGTTCTGATTTCCCAGAAACGCATTGGCATAGAACTTGTTTGTGTGTAGCGTGTGCTTATCGTCATCCTCAATGCCTGTCCTAGGCACTGGGTGATGCTGACCGATAGGTACCTGGGGCAAGATGTTGTCTTGTTGGATTGGTACGAAGATGTTGTCCGGTGGAATCTCATCGGCGGCTGCGGTCGTACTATATCCGAAAGAGGTCTTGATTCCTTTCTTCGTGTCTCGCCATGATTCCTTCCACGACTCTCTCTTGGTACCAGTTGTGGCGGCAGACGTCGGTCTCGACAATGGCTTGCCCATGGACGTGATTAGAGAACTGTATGTAGATGAATCTGAGTCTGAGATTCTCGTAGGTTGCTCTTGCAGATCTGATCGGTGCGGCCAGTCAAAATCAGATTTTCGAGGTGTAGTAATAGGTTCTGGTAGTAATGTGTATGTAGGTAGGGTAGAGGATAGCGGCCGAGGTGATGAGGCAATGTATGTGAAGTTTGCGGCGTCTGTTGTCTTGTTTCGCCATTGTGAAGTTCCCGTGGAAGCCTAGGCAGGAGCAACAGTCAGTTTGCTGGTAATACAAAAGGTTTGCGCATTTGCGCGGTCAAACGTTGGTGATCTGATCGCCGTTTCTGGATTACGGGACTGCTTCGGCGAGCCACACCAGGCAGCTTCAGTGATCATGAGAATGTGTATTAAAGTGGAGGCGGAGACTGAAGATGATGTGGCATTTGAAGGGTGAGAGGAAGTTGCGATCGAAAAGCCTATATTGGCGATTGTTGCAATCTCCAATACGCTCGATGTGGAAGGCACTCACGACAGACAGCCAACTTCGTGACCATTTTCCATTCCCAACATCGGAGAGTGTTATAGCTGTTGGCAGAATAGCGATGATATTGCCGGAGACCGAGCTTCGCAAATCTACCGTGACTGTCTTTGTAATGATGACCGTCTTCTGTAGCTGATGCACCGTGGACTCTTCCTTGATCTCCACCGGGAGAGCCACAAAACATGGAGACAGGAAATGGATGGATAGAAGTACGGAGAAAGGCTTCGGATTGCGCATCGTCGGTAAAATGTGTACAGTTCGTCGAGGGATTTTTCTACGAGATAGTAGTAACTTGAGATCAGCCAGTCAAGTCCACATCCTATTCCCATATACTTAATCCCCTCATCTCTACAACACTGATCCAGTGTCCCGAGATGATCACATCCAAAAGTCCGCTTGGGAACATATTCGATCATTTCATTTACGCCGCATCACCTGCAAAGCGCAGTACCATACTGCAGCTCTAAGCGACATCAGCGAGTCCTGATCACTTTGTTTTCAGACAGCCCATGACCCCATCCCGAAACGTCAGTGCAAGCGCCGTGACATCAAAGTCTGCGTACCTTCTTTTTATCTCGTCAAGCGTCGTACAGAACCGTCTTGTCTCGGTAAACGGGCATCACGCACCACCCAATCACCAGATCATCATGTTACACAAATCTAAACTTCAACCTCTCAATTTCATTCCAGACACACCATCACACTACCTCATACCTGCATAGTTCCTCATACCCCAAATTTCCATGCCGCTGACTTAAACAAGCGGTTTCCTAAGCGGCCTGATAACGCCTTGCTTAACAATAACCCTCGGCTTCGTAACCTGCTGATGCGTTCGCTTCGTCGTCCACTCCTTGCCCTGCGGTACTCTCAGACTCCTCTCATACTGCTCTTTGTTCTCAAAGGGGAACGGCAACTGCGTAGCCATGTATGTGACATTGGGCTTCACCCTCTTCTCGTTGATAATCACCCTCTCCAACTTCCTATCCTTGCGTTTCGCAGCATCGATGCCATCCTTTTTGGTGATGGTTTTGGCACCGAGATTACGCTTCTTTTGGGCGGGTGTCAGAGAGTCGCCGGCCCAGGCGCCCCAGCCGGGAAGATGAGTGACTGTTTCCGTGGACTCTTCTTCGGCAACCGTGGCCTTTTTCTCTTGAGCAAAATCGGCGGCAACATTGTCACCGGCGAAACCTTTACTGGTGAGGGCTTGGTTGCGATGCACTGTTTCAAGGTCGAGGTCGTCATCATCGGCGTTGTCGACATCCTGATCGTCATCGTCGTCCTGGCCTCCCAAGACGGTGGCCCAGCCATCATCATCGGCTGCGGTAACGCGTTGTTGAAGGAAATCATCCACTGTAGTCTCTTGCGCGGAATCTGATGGTTTGGACTTAACCTGGGATCTTGCTTTCGACTTGGACTTGGGCTGAGCCTTGGCCGCCTTCGCAACAGAAGACTGCGCTTCGCCCTCAAATGGAAATAGCTCAGGTTCCTTGCGAGCCTTTTTCGTCTTCTTCGTCACTGTCAAGAACGGGTTGGACGCTACATCGTCCTGCTCTGCACCTGACGGTGCTGGGCTCCTCTGTCTCTTGCGAGTACTATTGGATAGACCACCCGTGGCGGTCTTAGCTGTTCGCGTAACAGTCTCTAACGCTTCGCCATCTTGCTCCTCATTCCTTGCCCTCGCTGTAGCCGCTTCTTCATCCCCGGACTCGTGCTCTTCGAACTCACCGCGCGCGATATGTATCGCAGGCGCAGCAACCTGACCGCCTGGGCCATACTTGCGGCGTCCTGCACGCGTAGCATTCTCGTCTTCGTCACTCTGGGTCTCTTCTCCAGCAAGCTCACGACGCAAAGCTTCCTCTGCCTCATCGTTTTGGGCGCGCTTCGACGCCTCAGCTTTCTGCATGAAGGCCATCTGCCCCAGCTTCGACTTATCAGTTGAGAATGGGTTCTGCTTGATCTTGCCAAGTGATTTTTGCAGGACCTCAGCGTCAGACAAATCATCGTCATCCCCTGAATCATCTTCCTTACTTGGCACATCTGAACCTTCATCCTCCTCATCGCGAATAGTCTTACCCTCAACACGACGACGAAGCTCCTCGTTACGCCTAGCCATCTCCGTGACACCATCGAGGGCATCTTGATCCCAGCCTGCGCGGCCAGTAGCCTTGATACCCTTTGCCCACTTGCTCTCGCGGTGCTTGGCTCCCATGCGTTCTTCCGCTCGTCGCCTGTCGTTGTACTCGCGTTCTTCTTCGGAGAGATCGACGCCGTCAGCCTTGAGACCCTGTCGTTCCTTCTCGAGTAGCTTCTCGCGCTCCTTGCGGTGCACGCGACGGTAAGATTTACTCTTGATCTTCTTGATGCGCTTGGCGCGTACTTCTTCGCGGAAGAGAAGTTCTCGCTCCATCCGCAGTTGAGCACGTCGCTTCATGACCTCTTCAATAGGTAACTTGTTTGTTTGTAATTGCTCCCACTTCTGAATGGCCTCTTCGTCGTCTTTGCCATTTGATAGACCACTTTGCTGCAGGATAGACTGGATGGTGCTCTCAAGGTCGTTGGTTGGGGCAGAAGTTGTGGTAGGTACCAAGGTTCTCGCACCCATAGCCTCGCCCTGATCCTTGTGTTGGAGAGGAAAGATGAGGTGCTCAGCTCGGCGGTTCGACTTGATGGTATCAGTCCATCGTTCGAGGGTTTCGTTCGCTTTGGCATTGGCGGCAGCTCTGTCCAGCTTATCTTGTTGGCGCTTCGGTAGCGGTGCATCCAGCTTTCTAGCAATATCATTGCGCTTTGATGACTTGTCGTCGCTAAGTAGCTTGAGTGCGCGTTTCTTCTCCTCGTCAGCGACCTTGGGCTTGAGGCTGAGAAGGTCGACCTTGCGAGAGACGCCGAATTCGTCGGGAACGGCAGACTCGTGCACCTCGATTCTCCGACCCTTGGATTTGCTTTCCTCTTGTGCTGCCAGAGATGAGATGAGATCGTTGAGCTGCGCCTGCCTCTCTTCATCGTCTTCCTCATCATCATCCGACGTCAAGTCATCCGCCCCATCAGCACCAATATCCTCCCCCTCGCTCGGCGACTCATCGCTATCACTATCATCAAACGCCGAATTCTCCTGCCTCTTCTTCTCCTTCTCCCTCTTCTCCTCCCTCTCATCTTCCTCATACTGATCCAACGCCGTAGCAAGATCAATAGCATCCTCCCCCAAATCATCCTCCTCCTCTTCCCCATCCGCACTATCCCCCTCCTCCATATCAACATCACTCCCCAACTCCATCTCGCGCTTCCCTTTACCCGGCCTGCCCTTCTTCTGCATTGACGAACTCCCACGGAACGTATACCCCTCAAATCTCTCCTCATCGCTCTCCCCAAACGCCTCGTCGGAATCAATATCCTCATCATCATCATCCTCTACATGACCCATCTGCCACGTATTACCCTCTGAATCACTCCCTTCGTCAAAACTCTCATTGCCGCTCCGCCTCTTGCGCCGTTTCGCCCCGTCTTCCTCGTCTTCACCATCTTCGTCGTCTTCCTCTTCGTCGTCGTCGTCACGGCTGCGCTTCCGGTTGAAGGCTGGATCCGTCTCTCCAAGGCGATTCCTGCGGATCTTGAATTTATCCGGGTTTTCGTATTGGGCGATGGAGAAGGCGTTCTGTGCGCGCTTTGCCGCTTTCTTTGGGTTACGCGCATTTGGCTGTTTGGAGGGTTTGGAAGGCGCACTGCCTTGCAAGGAGCTGCGTGCTACCCGTGGTGGCATATTGACGCAGGGACGTTGGTGTCGTGAAGTTTTCGTGTGAAGCACGCAGGTAGCGAACTTGGAGGTCGAACTCTTGGCTCAACTTTTTTCGCGAACATGGGTGCACGGACGTATCGCACCTCCGTCTGAACTCCGCAACCCACGACTCCATTGCGCGGACATTAAACAAACCCCTCCACGCCATCGCATTACCCCATAGACCCCCAGGCAATAATCCAAACAGAAAGGGACCCTCAGACAAAATGTTCAAATCCACACCCCCCCTCCAAAAAATGCTCCGCCGCCTCCCCCTCTCCCCCAAACAAGCCGGCAAAGAATACTACAAGGGCAACCGCGTCGGCTCCCTCGGCAACATTGATAAATTCGGAAACTTCAGCCCGGATTGGAGTAAAATACGGACATATGTGTATCCCGTGAACGGGACAGAGAATGCAGACGTACGTCGTTTCCACTCCTACTTGCATCCATCATTACTTTTCTTTTTGGCCGATACCCCGAAACCCGGGGGTTTCCTACCACTATACCACCACATACTAACATGTGCAATACAGATAACCCCCTTCGTCGCAACATCCGTGCCCAAAACGCGCCGCACAAGTTCAAACCACACAGACGTGTACCCCAAACACTTCACCGGCGACGACTACCTGCACGCATGGAAAGTCGCAGGCGGCCACGATATCATCGAGAAAGAAGCAGCGGTGCAAGATACAAGTTTGACTCGGACGTCGTCGAGGGGGAATCTACCGGAGCCGGGGGAGGAGAAGCCGTTTGTGGAGAGGGAGGGGGCGAAGGCTTGATGAGAGGAATTTGATGGGCTATGATTGTAGGGAGGAGGGTGAGGAATATTACGAGAGGGAGATTGAGCGATGTTTTGTATGAATATATGATCTGAGAGGGAAGGGGTGGGCGGTTGAAGTCTCTAAACGGCGGAACATGTTGGCATTTGTGTTGGCGGTGAAGAGATGCGGAAGCGGAAGTTGTATGCCGGAGTATCGCAGTTGGGCTTTTGATCTGGCGCTACGGAGAGAAGTGTGGAAACCATGGTGCATTACGTTACTCCTCGGGGTATAAGCATCTTGTACCACGTTCACAATGGGTATCTAATCATATTCACATGTACATGTACATACATCTCAAAACATCCTACATCCTCACTTGATTATGCACACCCCACCGCATCACATCACGCATCCCTTCTCACCCCAAAAAAGTAATTTCCCCACCCCTCCCCCCCAACAACCTCCCTCCACCCCAAGCCCGGCACATACATAACCCCCAAACTCTTAACCCCACCAACCCCTCCCCCCCACCCCTCCTGCCCCTTAAACCACCCCCTCAACTCCTCCTCATTAACATACTTCCCCCACTCATGCGTCCCCTTGGGCACTATCCCCAAAACATCCTCAGCCATCACATTCGTAACCAGCCAGCTCGTCCACGTCCGCGCAATCGTACTCATGACCAACCAGCCCCCCGGCTTAACATGCGGCAGGATATGTGATAAAAAGGGCCCCGGAGCGTGGACATGTTCAAGGACTTCGAAGCAGGTTACAATGTCGTAGCCTTGTTGGGGGGATGATGGTGGAGGCAGGTTTTCAATGGATGTGTTGAGGTAGGCTAGGCGTTTCTTGCCGTCTGACTCAGTCGTGAGTATGGGGTCTCGCCGTGCGTGTGCAGAGGCAATGGATAAGACGCCTGGTGTCGGGTCGATGCCTACGACGCTCTCTGTATCGTGTAATCTTGCCGCGCTCTCTGCAAATATCCCACCCCCGCACCCGATATCCAGATATCGCAGTTTTTGTCCTGGATCAGAGGGCGAAGTAGAGCGGCAGGAGGAGATGAAGGAATGGCGTAGAGGGTTCATAAGATGGAGTAGGCGAGATGGGCCTTGGGGGTCCCACCAGCTGGAGGCGAGGGCGTTGAAGTGCGATACTTCTGTTGGGTCCACCGTGGAGTGTGGGGGTGGTGTCGGGTTGGGATTGGGGTTTAGGGCGTGGGCGGCGCTGCATGTGAAGGTGCGGAAGGAAGTTGGTGCTGACGGTATGCGTGGTGCATTGTGAGGTACTCGGGATCGAGATGTTTGCGAGATTGAGCGTCGCATTGAGCGTATTGCTCTCGCTGGAGTTTGTGGTTTCATTTTGGCGTCACGGTGTTGCGATGCCGATGTATGGGTTGCGATGCGGCGGCGACGCGTGAAGCGTTGATGTCACTGAAAGTTTTGAGCACGGACGGTTGACGTGCATGAACTACCATAGGTATGAATGATCACTAGGTAATCAGCGATCTTACTACACCATCGCATGATTCTTTTTAGATTTATTCGATGTGAAATTAGATTAATCTTGTCAATATAAATAGTGAGAAGTACTGAGAGTTCAATTCAAGCATGGATTGCCGTCTCACCAAATCGACCTTCTTTGACGCTCTCCACCCGCAAGCAAATAGCACAACGTCTGATAACTAATGCCATTATGGCCCTATGATTTTATTGATAACATAGCTACAAAGCTCCCACAACAACACTCCATCAGGACCTCCTCATCGGACTTCTAAACCCCACTCCCCCAAAACTACCCCCCTTTTTCGGCGTTGTCAACCCAGCCGCAGCATTCGATTCCAGTGTCTCCCTCCCAACCCCAGCCCCAAGTCCAACACCGCTCCCACTTCCACTAGCATGATGCCCCACACCTTTTCCTCCACTCCCGGGCGCCTTAAACTTGACCTGACTCCCCCTCGCATAAACATCATTTAACATCTGCTCCAACACTCCCGCATCAACAAACTCTTCGTACTTCCTCCATAGCTTGAGCGCAGTCGTCGCATCCTCAATACTGTCATGTGTATCCTGCTGAATACTCTCCTTCAACACACACCATGCCAGAAACTTGAGGTTGAGTTTGCGCTTAAAGTCTGGTTTAAAGAAGAGGTGTGATGTATCGACGACCTGGGATTTCGGCACGTGGATGTTGATGGTGCGGAAATCGTTGGCGAGACTGTGGCCTACAAATACACAGCCGAGGTTGAGCAGGAGCCATAGCTTTTTGTATGCGTGTTTCAGGCTTACGGGGGCGTAGGGTGAAGTCTCGCGATTTAAGTCGCCGGGCGAGATGCCGGACCATTCGGTGAGGTAGTCGACGACTTGCTCAGTCACAGCGATGTAGTCGTCAATGAAGGGAAGACCAGCATTTTCGCCGGAACCACGACACACAGAGACGCGGGCTAGACCCTTACGGTCTGGTCGAATGGTTTGCCGCGTGCCGTCGGCTTTCATTTCGATTTCTTCGGCTTGGAGTCGAATGAACTCTGCGTCAATCGCTACGGGGTAGCCTGGGAGCGGAGCTTCGGTAGAGGGCTGGAGAAGTTTGAACTTTTCTTCTGGCGGTGGGGGATTGGATGACCACCAGCGGTACAGAATGGAGGTATCGAGACTCTGCTTCCAGGAGTCATCGATTTTGTTTCTTGCCGCTTTGAGTTGGAAGTTGAGAACAGAGGGCAGTTTCCAACTTGGTTCAAAGCGTAGTGCTTCCTCCTTTGGTATTGGTCTCACCAAGAAGTCGTTGAACAGATGCCATCTGTCTTCAGCGTCTGGCTCGCGAGACGATGGTGCTGTGTTGATGGTCGCAACAAGATGAGGTTTCTGGTGTTCCCCGCTATTGATGTCCGCAACAACTCCCACGAGCTCGTACACCATGATGTCGAACACGCCACGCTGCAAATGCAGCTTCAGATCTTGCCCCTCAAAGCAATAGAACTGGCCCTGATCTACTATGATTCCAATTTCTTGTGGTAGCCAATTCGGTATCGCCCATAAAAGCTTTGCTTCGTGGCTTTGGATCGCCGCATTGAGCATCAAAACACCAGGAACGGATTGGATGGTCTTTCTCTGGACCATCTGTTGATAGCGATTACACTTGGTGCACCAACCACGCGTTTGATCCTGTCGCTCCACGCTAGCTTTCAATATTTGCGAAAACGTTGGACGTGGTATCCGCGTATTCTTCATGACATGTTTTGCCGGATATACGAGCTCGTTGACGAAGTTCTTACCTCCGCGAATAGTCTCGTTGGCGCATTGAGCGCATCTCATACTTGCTCTTGCTTGTGTCTCCAGTACCTGGTCCATTGCTGATGGTCCAGGCTGTCCTGGCAGCATCTGTCGGAACTCTTCAGACACCTTGTCGAGGAGGAAGCGATTTAGATTTTGAATCATGTTGGCAAGTGCAACATTGGGCGCAAACTCCTCGAGCAAGTTCAGCGATACTGCATTTGACAGCCCGCTGAACGTCTTGAGGAAATTGGACGCTTGGCAGTTTAGTCCAGCAGCCTTTTCAAGCATGTCAATGAGAAAACCCAGTTCGCACAAGAGACATGATTCAAAGAGACAGGGTGAAGCAGTGTGTTGTAGCGCAAGGTTACGGATCAATGTTGTGAAGCGCAAGAGCTGCAACAGAGGGTTCGCGTATGAATTAGTGATGTGTGTCTCCAATCCAGAGTATGGAGTTTGATTGTAATACCTTCAGACCAGTCAGCAAAATTACATCGAACGATGGAGCAAAAACGTACGCGAAATCGAAATCGTCGACTCCAAATTTACTGTACTTGATCTCAACGTTGCCATACATTGCAGGAACGTCTTTCCGTGTGACATCATCCAGGTGGAGATCGGTCAAAGTCTCCATCGTCTCAGCCGTCTTCGAGTCGGGTTCAATGAACGACTGAGACGCTCGACTCTTCTCACTCAAAAATTTCGGTGCTGACAAAGAGTCCAGGACGCGATCGCCGAGCCGAGTGACCTCTACCTGGTTTCTTCGTTTTGTTCGCGGATTCTTTGCGAAGAAGCCGATGTCCGCGCGAGTCATACTGCTGAGAATTGCAGAATCAATCTTGACCGGGGGAGCACCGACCTCAAAGACCATGTGGCTCGGCCAGCTTGAAAGTAATTGCTCCTTGTAATATGGCATCCCGACAGTGTTGAGAGGCCTGCAAATGTGAGACAAAATGATGCAGTGGCTAGAAAAACTTACGTGTCAAGACTCCAGTCCATCGCTGGAGGCGGTAGAGGATGATCCGCCGTCTCTGTCGGATTACTATATTCTGGGAAATGCACTTTGGAGGGGGATCCCCAGAGGTGAATGTGAGAGTTCGAGTCTGCCAGCGCAAAAGCTTCGCCAGACGGGGCCATTTCGAAGCCCGCCAGATATGATTCGTACAAATTTATCTGCCGGGGAATGGCGGCATCCGGATTCATAAGATCAATGACGTGCATCTGGCCATTCTGGGAGGCTATGAAAGCAGTGGTTGACATGCGAGGATGCATGCGTACAAATGCTGCGCCTGTGTGGAATGGAATCGGTGGAAGTTGTTTCAGTGTCTTGAGAGAGAATACATTGGTGAAGGGATCAAGCATGTAGGCGTATTGCTGTCTCGGAGACCAGCCACATGTCGCGAGAAAGTCACCTTTTGCATCCATGTCGCTGATACTACCAGTGTGCCCTTCGAATACTTTGATCACTGTAAGAGAGCCAGAGTCGAGGATGTGGATGCCGCCTGTCTTCGTGGCAGCACATAGATATTGGCCAGCACGCTTCATGATTGTGTACTGGGCTTCTGCAGCGATCTGTAACGGGTCAGTCTTGCCGCCATGGGACCGGATACTCACTCACAGTATCTGTGATGATGCCCTTCTCCACGTCCACCTTGAACATCTGCTCTTGGCATCCTGCAACTAGTATCTCGCGCGTGCCTTTTGAGGTGAAGTTCATGCATTTGAGGTCAACGAAGTCGGGGCTTCTATGGGCTAATATCAGTAGCTGCTCCTGAAATGCATGATACCACTCTTGTGTTCAACCTACGTCAAGTGCCATTGTGTCAGCCCGCGTCGATGAGAGTAGTGAACGCTCTGCTTGGATATGGATAGGATGCCTTTGTCAGTGAAGAGAAACTGCTTCACGGGCCCGTCGGCGAGTGCATGTCCACAATACGAGGTGTAGCGCTCCAGATGAGGGCCGTAGAAAGAGGTGACTCGACCCTATGTACATGCGTCAGGGCACAAACGCTGAGGGCCACTGGAGAGGACGTCTCACATGGTTGTTGCCGGCCCACAGCAGCTCTTGGGTGGTGTCGAAAGCGAACGTGGATATTGGTACGGCGGGATGGTGTGGCCCCGACGAGGGCAGCTGAGCAATGGCTAGCTAGACATGGTCAGTCACAGTGCACTCGTACTTCATGGTACCTTCACGTAGTGGAAGGGTGCTACGCGTCAGGCAGCCTGCCGGCGATGGCGTCGATGTACCTCATCCCAATCCGCTTCCATAATGGGCACGCGTTGTCCGAGTCACTGCACCTTTGGCCCAGCTCCGACATGCCTTGCGCCTCGTGTCTGTCGGTCGCGGCGCAAGTGTTGAGGGCTGGAAGCGTGGGGTGAGGTCGGAGCTGTACCGCGGCGATGCAGGGTTGGCGCGACGTGGGGCAGACAAAGCGCGAACACCCCTGCGAACATGAACATGCGCGTGCGCATCCACATCCGCATTGCGCATCGGACATGCATACATCGTTGACACAAAGTTTCTTCATTATACAGTACATACACCACAGTATGCTGCATCTAGGACATGTTCGGGCTTGGAAGACATTCATTGGTCGTGCTATCAGGCTACTACCAAAACATCTTGTATATGTAGGCGCCGTACGTACGACAGTAGGCAGCTAACGTACGTACCGCCAAACTACCCACAGGACAGTGTCTTACCTTGAGATGTACGGGCTTTGTACCCAACATCAGCACACGTGGAGTGAAATATGTGATAAAGCTGAGAGTCGAAGCTGCCGTGGCAACTAGTGAACGCCCCAAACGCCAGAGTAATGCATCTTTGTAGTATAGTCGTTATGGACGAATCGTATGGATCCAGAGCAAGTTAACCTGAGAAGGATCTGCATCAAGTCAGTCTCGATTCTAATGCAGCAAGTACGGTCAAAGAGCTATGCGCATCAGTGCAAGTAGATAAGGCTGCATGACCACATCTCCAAGAGTATGCCTAATTCTGAGGTTGGCCCAAGGGCAACGTAAGCCAAGAACCCAGACTAGTTATCACTGTTCATCGTGCACATACCGAGAATGGGTTTCGCAAAGCGCAATGTGCAGCTCACAAGCGCCTGCGATTCTGAGGAGAGAGGGTTTTTAACGCTCGTCGTCGTGGTCTGCGTCTGCCTTGTGATCGTAGCGCAGGCGCTTGTGGGTCTCAGTCATGCCCTTGCCGGAGCCGGTGAAGCCAACTACCTATATCAGTATACGCTCTATGATTTCAACACAAAGGACCTACCTCTGCTGCCAGCGTCGGTGCTGGTGCGGAACATGGAGTCCTTCTTGGTGATGCCTTTCTTGCTGGCCTTGGCTTGAAAGTCATTCCAGGCGCTGGCCCTCTTCTTCAGTATACCCTTGTTGGGGACACGGCTCGCAGGCTTGATCTGAGTGTCGTCAGTCGCGGCGCTGTTCTTTGCATTCTGTGCATTGGGGTTGACGCTAGCGGGCCCCGAAATGACATGTGGGGTCGAAGTGACGGAGACGGCGGGCTGAGGAGCAGGCGCAGTCTCGGGCTCGCGCTTGCGCTTGCTAGGTAGAGGGCGTACGGCGGTGCGGTCTACGGTCAGCGTGTCATCGTACTCGACAAAGCGCACGAGATACTTGGGAGCCGAGACAGACCCGAGGATGCTCTGAATCTTGGCCTTGTACCAAGACTTGTCTGTCCACTGCGCCTCACACATGTCACCGGTAGTGAAGACGACGTGCTTCTCTGGCTCTTGCTTCTCGATTGTTTTCCTGAGCAGAGGATGCTTCTCTGGGTCGAACTTGGGCACATCGGCGGTGGCTGTCTGGGGTAGCTGCGCCTCGAGGGTGGCGAGCTCAGAGCGGAGACCCGTGAGAGTAGCGTCTGCTGTGTCGATGAAGGCTTTCATCTCGGTGCGCATCTCCTCGATCTCCTGGTTTCCTGCGGCTTCAGAGATCTTCTCCAGCTCCGACAGTTCCTTGACCCATGCCGCGCGGGTGGCCTCCTCATTGGCAATGGCCTGCTTCTTCTGGTTGATGGCGAGCTTGATCTGCTTTTGGTCGTCGGCCATGGTGTCGCGTCGTCGCGGGTGGCGAGGGAAGCTGTCGGGGTGGTGGTTGTGAAAATGGTCGGGTGCGCGCGGTGCCAGAGTGATGGCCTCGCCATGTCGTTGCAGTCGCGAACGTGTAGCGTGCCAAGACTCTGGCCTGGACCCTGCCCAGGTGCCAGGTGGATTGACAGATCAGCCCTATCGCCACGATCAGCGACCGCCTCAAGACTCAGAGGCTGGGGTACTGCTACCACGCCGTCACTTCCGTGGTGAATAGGTTCACAGTGGAATCGTGGCACTGTGGAGTCGAGGAAGCGAGGTCACGGACATGTATCGTCCAGGGCATTTGTTGCAATGACTTGTCTGTTCATGGTCCGCAGAGATTCGTTCGGTGGCAACTAGTGAAGATGGGGATGGTTATGGTTGGTCGCCTGCACGCCGATGTGAGAGAGACGACTTGCAGGATACGTTCCTAACAGGGCAATTCAATCTGACTGTACCACAGGATGCGCTTTTGCGAGAGAACAAGCCCATGCAGCTACTATGGTAAAATGGCCACCTGGGCAGTGAGACGAGGGGCACGTGGATCAACGCCATACTGTACCACAGGTACTCTCGAGTCCAGACATGGTTGCGCGGCCTCTGCCTCCTGAGCGTGCACTGGTGCCCATGTCGGGGGGTTCTCGAGTATGCGTCTACTGTGGACTTGGTGTGTACACAGTAGGTAGGCAGAGCTGGCCGGGCAGGGCGCTTGGCGGCTTCGGCGGCCTTCTTTGATTGATAAGCCGCTGCCCCGCCCTTTCTGCGGCCATGTTGCCCTCGAACAGACGACTACACGCCCGCCGCCCGCCAATCAGCGCCCGCGCACCCTGCAAAACCCGTTGCGCTCGTCCACCGCTTTTCGACAAGCCCCCAGGCCAGAATCCGCCGGCCGCCCGCCGCACCAATTGCCAGGCCCCGAGGCTGGCACCTCGCAACGTGCACCCTCCCTCCACCACTCTGCTGCCCTTCTCTACGCACATCGGACCACCTGCAAACCGCTGCCCGCCTCCCCCACGGTCGCCGCCATTCTGCGAGCTGTATACTTGCAGACCACCTCCGACTCCCCCCCTCTCGACGTCCTCGCAGCCACCTCTGCCTTGGGCTCTGCTCCGCCCAGACCCGCCCTGCGAGCCTTCGCCCTTGCCGGCCCTGCGCAGTCGTGCGTCATCCATACCGACACACACGCCCACGCCCACGCCCAACGCACCCGCTGCTCTACAAAGCGCGGCCATCTGTGGGTGCCGATAACGACTATCGCGACCACCAGGGCGATAGCGAGCCCCTTCTCGCCTTCCATACCGCCACAGCGGCCGCAACCTCCAACCCGCCTGGCCTGGCAACTGGTGGCCCTTTGATCCTCAACCGGGTCAACAGCTTCGTACTCGACACCGTACGCCCTCTCCACACCCACCCAGATACCCCGCACCTCTCCTCGCAATGGCAGGCACCTCCAACGACTTCCAGAACGGCGCGCCGTTCTACCTCGACTCCACGCAACAGGATCTGCTTCTGGCCGCCCTCGCTTCCAACAACCAGAATCCCAACGACATCTTCGCCACAGGCCTCGACAGCACCAAACAGCCCCAGGGCGCATCCCAGTTCCAGTTTCCCGTCGATACTCTGGACCCCGCTTATTTCACCTCCCCCCAACAGACTACCCCCACCAATGCATTCAGCAACGGGAGCATCGAAGAGAGCCCTTTTGTAGACTACCTCGACGGTGACAACAGCTTCGATTTTGACGGAGCAGACGGCAATGACCTGATGATCGGCGCGTTGCCCGGCGACACGCCAGGCGACTCGAATGACAAGCGAAAGAGCCCGGACGATGATGACGAAGACGGCGAGGAAGGCGGCGGCAAGCGTCGCGAAGGCGAAGACAAGCAAGCAAAGAAGCCTGGCCGCAAGCCGCTAACCTCGGAGCCCACAACTGTAGGTAGACTCCAAAGCGTGCGCGATGCTCACACTAATCCGCCAACAGAAGCGCAAAGCTCAGAATAGGGCAGCGCAACGAGCGTTCCGAGAGCGAAAGGAGAAGCATCTGAAAGATCTGGAGACCAAGGTCAACGAGCTCGAAAAGGCCTCAGACGCTACCAATCATGAGAACGGTCTGCTCCGTGCTCAGGTCCAGCGCCTGCAGATGGAGCTCCGCGAATACCGTAAACGCTTATCACTCAACAGTAACGGGTTAAATCGCACACCACCGCTAGCTACTGGATTCAGTTCCCTGCTAAATAACAACACCAGCAGCAATAGCAACTTTTCCTTCGAGTTTCCGCGATTTGGCGGGCTCCCTGGCGCTCAACTGTTAGACAATGGTCCGCTATCCAAGCCAAAGAATGCGTCTGTTGCGTCAAGCACTTCTGGTCGACATAACAGCACCTCAGGACCTATCAGCCCTCCGACTAATGCCAACGGATCGAGCACCAACTCTCCGACCGCCAACGGTGCCAACGGTGCCAAGCAAGCGACGAACGGCCCACAGCGTTCTGGTAGTCTGAACAACATTTGGGGGCCCAACAAGGCGGCGCACAATGGCGCTACTCCCGCACGCAGTAGTACCGACAGCTCAACTCATTCTCAGTCGCGCGTCTTTCAATTCAATAGTGGCTCTTCGACCCACTCGGGCTCACCGTCTGTTTCGTCCACTTCGCCGACCAACCAAGACTCATCGTGTGGAACTTCGCCAGAGCCGAGCCATACCTCGCCCAACCAGCAGATGGACACGATTGCGGATGGTTATGTCTGTCATGGCAACACAGAAGGTGAGGTCTCCTTCTGCGAAAAGCTCAATATGGCCTGTGGCAACCCTCGCAATCCTGTGCCACGTGCGATGTCCCTATCTGACGACAAATCTTCTCCTGCAGTCTTACCCGCTACTACCAAGTCAGCCACACCTCCGGTCAACACGATTGATTACTTTGCAAACCAGAATGGTGGCCAATTCGACCCGACTCTTTTCGGAGAATATCGCGACACCCAAGCCGCGATTGTGGGTGACGGCGATTTTACGGGTGGCTTCTTTAATGATGCTTTTCTGAACGCGGGCTATGGTAGCCCATTCCACTTCGGCGATACACCAGCGGTTCAGAAGACGAACCCACTCGAAGAGATCGAGCGAATTCAAGACGGGGAGGATGAGGTGGTCCCAGGCGAAGATGTCAACTCGATGCTCAATTGCCACAAGATTTGGTCAGAACATGCCCCGGATAACGATGTGACTAATGCACTAACAAGTCCCAGGGACAAGCTTTCAAGTCGCCCAGACTTCAAGGACGGCACTATTGACATCGACAATCTCTGTTCCGAGCTCCGCGCCAAAGCTCGCTGTTCAGAAAGCGGTGTCGTCGTCGATCACAAAGATGTCGAGGCCGCTCTAAAACGCCTACCCAAGGAGAGCGCCCTCGCATGATTTTGAACAACATTTGCATGGAACTGCGGTCAAGGCGTTAGCGGCGTAAGGGCGGAAACACATTGTTCTTATTCAAACCCGCCTCCTAAGGTACTTGATCCCAGTCATTCGCTGAGCTAGCTTCGAGGCAGCTCCTAGGAATTGCGACGATATGAAGACGACGAAGAGGGAACTTGGCGTTAACAGTTGGCGAACGGAATGATACATTTGCTACAACGCATTTGTCCCGCATTATTGGCGAACTCGAATGGCAATTTGGAATTGGACAAGACCAATTCCACAATCTTTATGATGTTGAAGTTTTTTTTTGTACATTTATGCAGACTAGTGTGATGAAATTACATGAATTGTTTTTCCAAACATTGAAAAGAAGAGTAGAGACGCCTGTGTGTTGAAGACGATAACAAGATGTGTGTGTGTGTGTGTGTGTGTGTGTGTGTGTGTGCTCATCCGTCTTGACAGCCACAATCTTGTAACATGAGACATCGTTGCATTCTTCGCATCAATCCATCAATCAACCCTGATGGAAATAAATGTAAAGAAAACCAAAAAAAAACACCAAAAAATCCCATCACTCGATAAAATTTTCTTTATTTCACATTTTTCTATTGAGATGGTCAGTTTTGAACATATTTAGAAAAATACGAGCATGTCACTGTGTACTAGATTAAAGACACTTGACACAAGGAAATAACGTTAGCACCATATACAAAATACAGAATACATCTCCCCCCCTCCTCCCACCGTACCCCTTGAGAATGAACAAATTAAAGAGCAAGATTTGAAAGTCCTAGGTATATACCGGTAGTCTAACTTGAATTAAATTTCTGAGTTGAGTTAGAGAAAAAAAGGGGGTTTGTTTCACAAAGGTTAGAAGGGGAGATGGATGGGTAGGCTGGAGTTGTTTGGGTTTTTAGTAAGAGGGGTTGTGGTTCAGTGGTTCAGTAGATGTATATATAGATGTATGTGAGAGATTATTCTCTGGGTATATTGTCGCTCGTGAGGAAGGGGGGGGGGGGGGTTCTTTGTTGCGCAGAGGGTTGAATGAGGAGTCTATATGGTCATGTACTGTTCTTTTGGTTTGAGACGTATCAAATTGTCCGAGCTGGGGGTTTGGGCTCTTCTTGCTATCGGGAGGTAGATTAAAAGAGAGTGTTTGCGGTGTTTCTCTGGTGATATTTGGTTGTTATAATACGTCGTGGATGGATGTGTAGTGGACGGCAGCATGTGTAGTTATCAGACAAAGTGTTTGTTATTGTAGCTTGGAGGAGGTATTTTGAAATCTATGTTCATAATCAGTACCAGTGCTGATGACTGGATGACTAAGAGTGACTAAGAGTTACTGAGGAGGGTCAGAAGTTCGTACATGGTCAATCTCCGGTGACGCTCTAAGTCGACTTTGCTAAAATTGCATTTTTAAACATGTTGGTAAGGATAAGCTGAGCTTCGCACCCCTCTCTCTTGCGTTGCCAAGCGGTGGGACGTTTCTTCCGTTGCAAAGCTGACATCGGCAAGTTCTGCAAAAGGCTGGAGTGTCACATTGTTTTGCTTCACAAGAAGTAAAGCAAGGATGAACAAAGCTACTTGAAGCCAAAATGTCTCGTTAAAGTATTGTGATTAAGCTACCCTTGTATGCGACGTGACGGAAAACCGGTACTTTAGATTAACCCTGTGTAATTTGTGAAACTCATTACACATTCTCTCAAGCTTGTAACATCAACAGCTTGAGCTATCTTATCCTTATTCATCTTCTAGAAGTACTCCATATGTGGCTCGATTCCACACATCAAGGTTTGCGAGGTCAGGATCTACAGCGTCGGGGAGAGTGGTCAAAGGGTGGCCGCCAAATCTTCCACATACGCAGTGCTGTCGCAGTAAATCCCAGTCCGCAAATCGAACGGACAAATGGCTACTGTTTTGAAGCTGGGTGCTCAGCTGCTCCATCGAAAAGTTTGAAGATATCCAGTCATCTCCGTGGCGCAGGCGTCGATAGGTTAAAAGTTCCGCTTGCGCTGATGCCCAAAGGGTCGCGAGGTCATTCTGGGAGCCAAACGGTGTGGCACTATCGTGTAATCCGTGGTGAATATATTTCACATCGCTGACTCCGGGTGGCCCAATGAAGTGATGACTCAAATCAGAAATGTCGAGATGTTCGGCCACCTCCGAGTCTGCCTCCTCGCAACGACGCAGAACGCCACAAAAGACCTCCCAACCTGTTCGGGCTTCCATCGGCCATGTACCGACAATAGAATGATTTGAGATGCTTTCTGCAAGTCCAGCTGCTGTCAGCAGCTCGTGGTTGCATGCAGTATCTGATACATCCAGCTCGAGTAGTATGGAAACCGACACGTTGGCCATGGTTCGAGGGTCCAGACCACCAGAAATCAAGCAAAGTAGACATGCCAGCATGCCGAACAGATCCTCGCCTTCACATCCTTTATCAGCGAGATGGTAAGCGGTCATGACTAGACTGTGTAGTGGCTGCAACTCCAGCTTCACACCACAATCAAAACATTGGTGTGAGTAGAGGCCACTCGCTTGCTCTCGGAACAGACGAGCATACAATGATTGCGGCATCTTGGAAAAGCAGTGGCATATGGTTTGAATGGAACCATGGCAAAATTTGTGTTTCCAGCTGAACGGCATGGCGGGACGACCGGTGGCATATTGACGCCGTACACATGGGGTATCGACATCCCAACGACCACATATGTCGACTTCTTCACCGACGAAGCGCACAGTGTCTTTCAAGGAAGAACTGATAACACTCGGCTTGGCTGAGGAATATGACTTCAAGATGGAGATCAGAAGATTGTCTAAGACAGTATGACCGAGCTCATTGGTGTATGCAGTTCGGACCTGTGGTCGATCGACGTGACGCAGAAGTACCGTCAGTATATTACAGCATGACCTATAACCGTCCAGATAGCTTGTTGCCAGATGTAGAGGATGGAGGGATGTGATATCAACCTTCTTTTGCTGGAGTTCAATCAAAGCAGCTTCGACTTGTGAGAGATTCCGAGTATGATACTGAAGCCTAATGACTCTAGAAGGAGCTCTACAGGTGATCGTTCCGCAGCTTTCGCGACTTGCGCTATAGCCACGGGCAAGTCTGCTGCAGGGCTCAAGCTGAAGTCGTTGTGTTAAAGAGCATTCCGCAAGCAAGTTGGAAGGCCTGGCTGTTGTGGCATCTGTGAGCACGGTAGCCATGTAGACTCATCAGCAGGATCCTCATACATGGAGCCCAGTTGCTCTTCTTCTGAATACTCCACATAGTTACCCCAGTCAGGTTGAACGTGTATAAACCACCGACACAGACTTCTAGGCTCGCAATCACCGAAAATTGTATCCCGTACAGCAGAGTCTAATAATGAGGGCATCTGCGATAAGATCCTAAGAGGATGGGTGAAGTCGTTAAGGCCCAGAAGATCGGCGGTCCACGACCGTGGGCCCCTGCCCCAGTGTTTGGTGATTTTGAAACAGAACAGCCAATACTGGTAGAGCCAGTCTGAAATTAAGCTGTGGACTTATTAGCACTGAATATAGTCAATGATTTAATGGATACATACCGTGTCTCGTTGATGTCGAGTGCCATGAGTAGCTCATCATGCCGTCCCTGGATGAACAGACGGGCATGATCCAGGGCCTTCTTCATGCGTACGACAGATGTATTCGGCGAAGGCGCACCTTGTGGTTGTGGTGATGTGACGCTTGAAGGAGTGGCAAACGACATGTCGCTACCGGGTGTTGATGCCGCGAATGTGAGTGGGGATGTGGAGCTAAGCTGCTCCGCGAAAAGTTGTTGCATGGCCGCATATGGCATATTCCATTTGAGAAATCTGCATCAACTTATCAGTAGCAAATTTGCACAAGACTGAGATCAAAATACCCACATGCTGTTGGCGAAAAGCGGCACGGAAATCTTAGTCGCTGTCGTGTTGGCTGGAGGCTTCTGAAAGCTGACGAGCTGGGACTGCTCGCGTGCTGCCGTCTTCATATGTCGCCTCAGCTTCCCCGGCTTGACGGGACGACCATTGTAGGTAACATTATTACCAGCTTTGCCAGCTTGAGCTCGGCACACTAGTTGCTTTGCCATTTGGTCCTTCTTCTTTTTGGAAACGTTCTTTTGCAGCTTCCATTTTCCGATATGATACTTTTAGTCGCGTTCACTGGATTTGACATACTATATTAGTACACATGATTGCCAGTGTCTTACCAATGATATGGGCTATGGTACGTACAATGCATAAAAGTTGTGAAGCAACTTCATCCGAGTGATAACTTCTTTTAGCTTCAGGTTCCTGTCGAGGTAAAGCTCCTTAATCAGTGGTCCCATTAACTCCCATGGGTCAGTGATGGTCGAAGAGGGATTATCATGAGATTCGGTCATCTTGCGTGATGGCTCTCAGCCTCATTTGCAAGTTGAGCTGTGAGAGGAAGCTTCCAATGGTGGCTTTTACCAGAATAGAGCTTGAAAGTAATAAAAGAGATCAGTAGAGTGATCGATCAGGCTGAGGTGTGGATGCTACTATATGCATCCTTCGAAGCGGACGTAACTTGGAGAGACGACAGCTAAGCCGAGCAAAAGGACAATGGCCAATAAGGACTCGACCACAACGTCGGGACCGGTGCTTCCTCAGCCCAGCATGAATTTTGAGTTGCCTTGCTGCCTGAACGTCCTCCATGCGGTTGAGGCGATAGGTGCTGACCACATCGCCAAGCCCAGCAAAAGGCCAGTAGCCAATGGCACAGTGAGGTTCGGTTTCACTGCCGCCCAAGATTGGCGCAGAAATGAACACTTTTTATTATGATGCAAACAAGCATTTTCATCGTGAAATCCGGAGGTCGCCAGCATGAGTGGTCATCAGAATTAGTGGTCCAACTCATAACTCTAATGCTCGTGCCTTACGGGATTACCCAAGCAATCTGGAATTGGATATACTGTTCGCACAATGACTGACGAGTTCGTCGATTCCGCAAGAATTCAGCTGCTTCTGTATTAAGGAGGCGCTGCACGAGGAACCAACGACACTCTGTATGAGGGCATCATCGCTCCTTCATCATGCAACCTGGTGGTGTTTAAAGGGATGCTAAGATCTCAACGGTTTGAGGTGCGGCCGCGAACGTGACGAGGTAGGGTGTTGGAATGATGTGTACGTAAATAGTGTCCTGACCGTAACTACGGGATCAGATGGGCGGCCCCGGTGCGAGATCTACGGCCGGATGGCGCTAGACAAAGCTTAGCGCCGACAGTGTGACTATAGGATCGACCGTCGGCCCCCGCAGTAAGCACATCGGTTCGCAACCTTAAGTACCATCCCTGTCTACACTTCGTACGCCAAGACAAGCAAAAGTCCAATGTCCAATGTAGGCACGAGGAACTTATAAAGACTCCTATCTAGGAAGTAATCGCATCCTTCGTGCGACTTCGAAAGTCGTTTAGTGTGTTTCTAAACATGACCTTGAGCCGGTGGCCTGGCACCCATGCCACTTAGCAGGCGCTGCAAGACTCGTTTCATATTCCAACTTGGAATTCTGGTCGTGCCTTGACTTGTATCCCTCTTCCTTCCTCATGATGTATATAAGCAGGCTGCCGTGGTCATAGTGGGGCTGTTTTCACACATCAAGTCAAAGCACCTCTTCATACTTGCACCTCCATCGAGAGTCAGACGTCGCTCGTCACCTCAACCTATCCCATATCAAAGAACCTATTCACATCTTAGTCTCTAGACAATATCCCCGCCTTCATTTGACCCGCAGAAGGGAATCTCTTCCCACCTTGACCAATATCAACGGCTAAACACCATTCTTGACTTCAGTCCTCATCCATATTTCCACATCACCATAACACACCCTTGCCTACCATTCTGATCCCTCTCAACAATGTCTCTCAACAACAATCCCCAGTAAGCCATGTTGCTACGGTATGACTTGCTCTCATCAGATATGCTAACATAAGGACAGATGTGGCCCCATGAGCCCATCCACCTCTTGCGTGTACCATACCCAGTGTCTCTCTGGGGCTCCCACCGTACCAGCAAAGGAAATGGACCCAATGGAACGGTTCCTCGCCGAGGGTCCGGGTGAACAGAACGCTGTGTTTGTTCGTGGGGACAACAACCAGCTCTCTATCAGTAAGGGGTGTACGTGTTCGAACAAGGGGAATACTAGTCGACTCTAAATGTTGAAATATCATTCAAGATTTTTAGGGGTTAATCATCTAAATGGTACACGGCTCTCTCCTATCAGTCCACATGCTGAATTGTATCGCGACGAGCTTAAGACTGCAGTTGCTGTAAGCAAAAGGCTATTGAGGGTGAAAACCAAACGTATGTTTAGAGTGCTTGCCAATAGAATAGTAGACCAAGGTACCTCCATGTCATGCGTGAACATCGTCGCATCGGTATTCATAATCTCATTAACCGTATCTCTACGAACTCTCAGCCGCATCCAACAACCTCTCGGAATCGATCTCCCCGATAACACTCTTCAGTATCTCCGGTAAAATTCGCGCAGCATCGCCTTGAAAGAACCAATCACCGTCGCGCAAACCACCAGGAATGTCACCAGCGTCCATGTTGATAGTGGCCACTCTTGCACCGCGCATGCATGCTAAATTCACATATCCTGCAGCAGGATAAACCTGCGCACTCGTTCCAATCACCATGATCAAGTCGATCTTCTCTTTTTTGTTCATGTACTCGTCGATTTCACTCAACACGCTGGAAGGAAGTGCTTCGCCGAACCATACAACGCCTGGTCGAAGCAGACCATGCTTACACTGAGGGCATCTGGGGAGGTGTGACAGATCTAGTTCTGGAAGATCGACTTGTTCATCTGAGATGTCCAGTTCCTGTGCTGCGAGGGCTGAGGTGGTTGTCGGATCCGATTCGTCAGTAGGAATGGCTAAAGCAGGGACTATGGGATCCGTGTAGTTATTCTTTTCGACATAGTTGCAGAAGAAGTCTGAACACTTGACATCGAAGAGAGACCCATGAAGCAGTTTCAGCTGCGGACTTGGATGGTGTGCACGTGGTGATAGGCCTGTCAGCCGTCAGTCTCTTTACTCCTTCACAATCTGATGTCAACATGTACCATCGACGTTCTGACTCAGTGCTACGAATTCGTTCTTCTTCCTTGCTAGCTCTGCGAGAGCATAATGTGCTGGATTTGGCTTGGCTTTCAGAGCCATATGTCGGCGATAACTATAGAATTGCCAGACAAGACCTGGGTCGTGCTCAAACGCTTGAGGAGTGGCTAGCGAAGTCGCATCGTGAGTTCTCCATAGCCCCCCTGCTCCTCTGAACGTTGGAAGACCCGAACTAGCAGATAAACCAGCACCCAAAAGGGCCAGAATACGGGTAGATTTATTCAGATGGGCTTGAAAGCTTTCGAGGTCCTTTTGCGGAATCCCACTCGATCCGGTGGTCGCAGTGGCCATTCTACGCAAGAAGCGTGGGAGAGGCAGAGTGGCGAAGTCGAATTCGAGATGCGGTGAGGAAGAGGGGAAGAGTACATATGCGCTGGCGATGTAGGGCTTTGTGCTAGGTAAACATGGGGGACCTGCGACAGAGCTGTCGTGTAATGGGGCAGGGATATACGTCAGGAACGCGCTTCCCCACAACCTTATCGATAAGCCATAACCTAGCGTTAGCGTAGCCTCGGAAAGTTATGCCTGATTCGCGAGTTGGTGATGATGCGCATTCTCAACGTCGCTCGTGCCTTCATTATATCATAGCATGAGAGCATTTTCGAGAGCTCTGCGGCCGGTGGCGCGCACGCAATGTGGAGCAGGGCATAGATTGTGTTGGCGAAGCATCACGAGTGTCCCTGCCGCCCAACTCAGCTTTGGACAACCACTCCACGAGACACATCCGCATCTACTAAAGGCCGGGGAAGGTACGGTCCTACCCTTCATCATGTGATGTGTGCTGACTGCCCTCTCAGTAACGCCCAACATCTCTGCCCTCGAATACTACCAGCGCCGCTCGAAGCTCGCCAAAGACCTCGCGCCAGGCTCGATAGCCATCCTCGCTGCCTCAGACTTGAAGTACGCTTCTGGCGCCGTCTTCTATAAATTTCACCAAGATCCCGACTTCCTATACCTCACTGGATTTAGAGAACCAGATGCGCTCGCGATAATCGAAAAGCTCGACGAAGAAGAACATGTCTTCCACCTCTACGTCCGTCCGAAGGACCCCAAGATAGAAGCGTGGGAGGGTCCACGGTCAGGCATTGATGCTGCGGAAGACGTCTTCAACGCCGAAGTGACGGGCAGCATAGATGATCTTCCCAGGCTTTTACCTGAAATTGTAAACCGATCCAAAGTTGTCTACACCGACCTCCCCCAAAGTCGCATCACAAGGAACATACTCTCAAGATACTTGGCTGGCGCGGAACCCTCACGCACAGGAGGCATAGCAAGCGTATTCCGCGACTCAAAAGCTTCAATCAGGCCACTACGACCGTTGGTGAACGAATTACGGCTGATAAAGAGCTCAGCAGAGATCGAAAACATGCGTCACGCGGGCAAACACTCTGGTCGCGCCATTACAGACGCAATGCGCCAATCCTTTACTACCGAGAAGGATCTCGATTCCTTCCTCGATTACTGGTTCAAGCAAGATGGCTGCGACGGTCCTGCTTACGTCCCTGTCATCGCTGGAGGCATCAATGCAAACACAATACATTACGTATCCAACGACATGCAGCTCAAACAAGACGATTTGGTCCTCGTCGATGCCGGCGCACAATACGGAGGTTACGTAACAGACATAACGCGCACATGGCCCGTATCTGGAAAATTCACGCCTGCGCAAAAGGACCTTTACAACCTCCTACTCTCCGTACAAAGAACGTGCGTAGCACTATGCCGCACAAGCTCGAATTTCACCCTCGATAAACTCCACCAAACAGCTTGCAACTCTCTTGCTGCTGGCCTCAAAGACCTGGGCTTCAACATGGAGCGTGACGCAATCTCAACGCTATTCCCACACCATGTTGGTCATTACGTGGGTCTTGACGTTCACGACAGCCCTGGGCTTCCGCGGAGCAGGCCGTTTGAGAATGGCATGTGTGTCACGGTTGAGCCGGGTCTCTACGTCCCCAAAGATGACAGATGGCCTGAATGGGCACAGGGTATTGGTATGAGGATCGAAGATAGCGTGTGCATTGATGAGGAGAGTCCTTATGTGCTTACTACTGAAGCGGTGAAGGAGATGATTGATATTGAAGCATTGAAGGGTACGCCGACGAAATTATGAGTGCAATTTATGCCCGGGGTCAGTTGATGTTTATGTTGTACAATACAAAAGCAGGGGGGGACATCTCATACGTCGACTTTAAAAGATTGTACGAAAGAGCTATTCATGTCTCGAGAGGTCTAGTATGTATAACACAAGGTCCCATCCTCCGTATTCAACAAATTCTTCAACGTCACCTTCCCCGCCAACCTACCCATACCCACTTCAAACCCCAACGTAACATTCTCTCCCCCATAATCAAACGGCACCACCGGTCCCCCAACGTCATTTAGCCTCGTCTCCCGATCCATCTGCTGCCACTCCCAAAACACCCTATCCAAATTCCCATGATGCAAATAAAACAACGGATCACCCGGCGAATTCGCAGGATCCCCAATCGTACCCAACACCCCACCTACACCAAAATGCCCACTCCCATGGATATTCGGCTCCTCGAACGTCGGGATATTTTCAATCTGGCGCGCAAAAGATGTATAGTCTGGTTGTGCGAGGACTTTGGCCACGAGCGCATGGTCGGCGAAGGTGTTTACGATCCAGGGTATGAAATCGCGTTTCAGACAATCTCTTTTAGGGAAATTCAGCATAAAGGTTGAAGGCGCGAAGGGTCCGGTTTGGACGCAACCGCCTCCTGTGCCGCCGGTTATGTTGAGCGGGTTTTGGGCGGCGGTGGGTGCGATGAAGGCGCCGTTGCCGCCGAAACCGAGGTCGGTGGCGAAGATGGAGGTTGAGAAGATGAGCGTGGAGTTTGGGGTTTGGGGTGTGGCGTCGAGGGACCAGTTCCAGTAGGGTTGGCCGCCGGTGTATCCGCATTCATCTTGTAGGGCTTTTTCATAGGTGGCGACGAAGTAGCGGTGCCAGAGGATGAAGTGCCCGACCCAGTGGATGTTTGGTGTTTGGCTGTTGTGTACGGCCATGTAGTCGTCGAAACGGTTTATGGTGCCGTTGATGGCTGAGATGGCGGGTTTTGTGGTTAAGCATTGGACAGCGTCGAGATAGGCTTTCTTTTGCGGTGGGGAGAGTTGTCGCCACTCGAGTCTTTTGGGTGGATGTCGACATGACTTTGGGGAGATTGTATCAGAGAGGGCTACGGCTGCAGACGAGGATGATAAACAAAGCCCAAGGAGGTACAGACAGGGCAGATGCATGTTGATTGAATGTATCGCAGCCGCAGCAGAAGTCGTGCTTTGTGTCCGTCTATATCCTCGCTACTGCGTGCACGATGCTACCTGTGAACCTCAAGGATGTGACTGTAATAGTGGGAAATCGGAATAGTCCACAATCAAGAGCAGTATTGTTTAATATCTGTTTTCGAGTGTGGCTGTGGCAATCTATCATGCTGTAGCGAACTGCATGGTGATCCTTGCGAGCCATGGGTTCTATGCGCGCTATTGTGACACCAACGGATACTCAAGCGAAGAACGACCAGGAATAAATCCCTCCCAACATGACAGTTCTATCCAGCATCTAATATGTTTGTACTTCGGTGTAGAAGGGCGAGGGCAGGCGCGACTGGCTGTTGAGCCTTGCGGACAAGCAGAGTATCAGAATTGTGCTCATGGATTGCTGAACAGCTCTACAGTTGCACAATGAACGAACAGTCTGGTCGATGTAAGATGAGCATGGGTGAGGTTAAGGCAAGCCCCTACTTTCGCTCGACTGGGCAGGCTGATTGGCCAACCAGGGTGGGGCTACCTACCGGCTAGTAGAGTAGGTAGTACGGCTCACCCTCAGCCCTTGCAACAAGACACCAACGGCTACTCTACTTCGTACGAAGTATATCATCAGTCGTACTATAGTCTAAGCAAAGGAACAATATTATCGTGGTTTCTTGTCATCACTAACGGCTCGACTTCATGACGTTAGATACCGGTACCTTACCACAATCTCATGCAGATGACGTCGACCCCTTCGGCAGGTCCACATCCATACCATAATTGCGCGACTTCCAATCCTCGCACTCACCGAGAAGATAGAGAAAAGGCACGAAAAGGCCACCAATGTAACTGAAACGTGTGCAGAATGGGTGAAATGCGATGAGTGATCAGATCCATGATGATCCAGGAAGGAGTCCCAGGAAGGAGTCCGCCAAGTGCGCCACCTGGCTTACAAAAAGGTGCCACGAGCTGTGGCGTACACCAACATGTGTCCAGATCTTGGTATCGATTCCTACATTCAGATCGAGCCGCCCGTGTCCTTTGATCGAAATATTGGCCTGATTGGATCCTCTCTACATACCTAGGATCTTTCCTTTCGCGATGGAGCAGCTTCAAGCAACTCTCCGTAGCGTTCAGAGGAACCATGAAGCATAAGTAGCCACGCGATCAAACGATATGACCAGAAAGTCCCCAAATTTTATTTGCCAACGTTGAAGATTGCAATCGAACACGACGTCAGCTCAGCGAATCCTGCGATGTGGCGTAAGCCGGAAGTCACGACCAACGTAGAACGCTTACTGAACAACGCCCATGTACACCGAAGATCATATGCCCCATCTTAATCGGTACCGCATGCCGGACTTAGTACGCTCTGCACGTATAGCTACTTCTCTCACACCGAACTATCAGCACTACGCAAAATGCTAAAATTGCTAAAATTAGGACAATGCAACGTCATCTTCGCAATACAGCTGGGTTTCGCGTGGAACTCGGCCGAAGAGCCATTTGAGACCTGGTTCTATGCCAGATAGTATTGGAGTGTGCTCCCTGGGATCTCTCAGCTCAATAGGTGGTTGCCTCCTTCAGTGAATTTTCCTAGGCTAGCACAAAGAAGCTAGATTGGCTTCAGCATTCGAAGAGTCACAAAACCCGGAACTCACATCACTGTGCGTAGGCAGAGCCTCCGAATACCTAGCCAATATAAGTGATCCTTAAATTTTTGAAGTAATAGAGGCGTACATGTCAAGCTGCGTACATGATATGCAATCAGCGAGCAGCGCAACGTACAACCGCGCAAAAGCCACTTGAACGTGCTCAATACCAGTCTCGAACATGTAATGTTTCTATCTACATCTGGATATCATGTCCACGCACGCCATGCTTACAGATCCTTACGAACACCCTGCGGCTTGTGGACTCTTCGTGTCAAGGCCTGAGGAGGAAGAGTTGAGAACGCCTTAGTACCCGGCGTCGCATTAACGCCTCTAGGAAGATTTTGAACGCTAAAATTTGCCCGTGATAAGCTTGACCACAAGTTTCTCCTCACTAGAATCGGCCTTCGTAGGTTGCTTGACGTAGTAAAGCCGTAAATCAATCTTCACGTTGAAATGACCATTGCATCAACCCTCTTTGAAAATCGATCCGAACCCTTACTAAATAGCACAAGTTCACTAGGATTATATCAAGCGCTATTTGGCACACAAATTCTATCCAACATGTCTTCGAACGTATGCCACATTTCAGCTGATGTTGCCACTCAAGCACAGGAAGAAAACGCCAACAGCCTACCCGCGTGGTCGATACCCCTTACGGTAATTCTACAGAAGCTCGCTGATGAGATTTGGTCTGTTCGTGACCTTCCTATACTCACATGCCTTCGGAAAAGCGGATGATGATGTAGTGAGCGCCTTATCAAGTGGAGGGTGAGAATGAAATTGCTGATCCCTCAAGGCCGGCATATCAAGTATAAAGATCCCATCAATGCCTGCAGTACAACAACATTCATCGCACTTTCAATACCGCATACAGAATATTCCGACACCAGTCTACATTTTGTTGAAACATGCGTACTACTACTTCGATCCTTGCGCTCCTGGCTGCAACGTCAATTGCCTCCCCCATCGCCTCATCAGACCCATCCAGATTGGAGGCCCGCGAATCCGACGCATACCAGCGTTTTGATTCTATGAACCCACTCAACAAACGCGAGATCAACCCCAACACCGTCAATACCCTCACGCCCGCGCAACTCACAGCGCAGCGCATTGCACTTCTACAAGCGCAATCTGAGACTGCTCGCGAGGCCATCCTGTTCCCCAACGCTCCCAATGCAGCCAACGATACTTTCCAGTACATCAACAACACCGTCACTCCTCCAACAGGTGGCACTATCTACCTCTCTACCATCAATAACTTCCCAGCTCTTGGGTCTACGGGGCTTTCCCAAGCTGTTGGCTTCGTCAACCCTTGCGGTCTCAACACTCCGCATTGGCACCCACGCGCCAACGAGTTCTTGACCGTCACGCAGGGAACTTTGATTGGTGCTCTTCTCCTCGAGAACGATTCTGGCTTCGGCAATGTTGTTGGAGGCGCAGAACCTGTTGTAGGACCATACACTCAGATCGAGACTACACTCTCCAACTACACTGGTATGCTCTTCTCAAAGGGCCTTGTGCATTGGCAGTTCAATCCAGAGTGCGAACCGGCTGTTTTTGTTGCCGGATTCGATATTCCTGATCCGGGGCGTGTTGAGGCTGCTCGTGCGTTCTTTTCTGGTGAACCGGATGAGCTGCTTACGGCCAGTGTTGGGTACTCCGAGTTTCTGACGCCAGCTCAGGTCAAGGGACTCAGGCCTACGCTTACTAGCTCCTTCACGAGCATTGTTGAGTCTTGTGCTAAGAAGTGTGGTATTCCTTACGAGTGAGGATGCGCATGACTGCGTAACTCAGACATGTTTGCACGTTGACTGGAAGTAAGCGTTGTTTCAGTCGTTACCGGAAGAGATGATGCTACAGTTCTCCGTTTCTTTGTCTTGTCGTTTCGAGTCCGTTTATCATGTGTCAAAGTCACATTCGTTTTTGTTCTGGAAGATATGCACTCGCTTATTACTTTTCATAGATGGAATCTGAAGTACAGCTAGGAATAGCATCGTAATACAAAGGCACGTAGCTCGTTGTCCTCAGACCTGTTGTCTAATTTTATATCACCGTGAAATCAAAAGGATTATATCGCTTACGCACAACAACTTGTGCTTCCTCAGAGACAGAAGTGAAGTAACTACGAGCTCTTCATTACCTCTGCTACCCCTTCCCTAAAAAGCAGCATCGCATACCACAGGTGTAATGTCTGCAGCACCTCCGGGCCCAATGGCTTATTCTCCTTAGGATTGCAACCAGAATGTGCGAACTCGATTCTCACCGATCGCATCCCGGCCAAGGGCGTCTCAGGCACCTGTGAGTCTTCCGACACAGAAAAGCGATGCACGCCTACAAGCCCACCGCTGTCCGACCCAAACGCGAAATCAATATAACTTTCTGCTTCCGATAGCTTACTATCTACGACCCGAAATGCACCAAACAAGAGAGCGTGCAGCGGTGATAACGTTTGATTTGACAGTTGCGAAGTTGACCAGACGTGCGATGAGACAGGAATGTCTTTGAGAGCATCGAAACGCGAAATTTCTTGTCGCACCGCTCGCAAAATACTTCTTTCAGGAGCAAATACGTGACCTCCGAAAAAGCCTTTGACGAAGCGTGCGAGGATCTCTTCGTTATTCATGGTGTTGAGAAGTTGGACGTTGATGTGTCGTGAGTCATGGACCGGAATGTGCTTGTTCGGATTCACAATCGCTATTGCTGACCCTTGATCCAGGGACTCTGGTACTGATGCGGTACTGATGATTTGAGATGTAGGAACATCTTGAATGGCGATTGAGATTTGGCGGATGTGGTAGAGGCCTGTTGCCGCAAGTGCTATGAGGGTTGAGACTGCGAGGATTGCTTTCATCGTGAAGGGGAATGGTTTTTGGGCTGTTACAACATCTTCTTCCTGCAGTGCGGTATATACATTTTTAAGAGGTTAGATGTGACTGGTAATGGTCTCGTGAGTGACTCGATACTTTCCGCCTCTTCTTGGCGGTTCCGAAACACGAAGCCATCGCTCCGAAATATCCCGAACACGAGAACGCCTCATGGCGGGCCTTAGCGAACACTCACTCAAGACCTGGAATCGAGATCCGGATGAAGAGACGAATGATGAATGTTTGAAATGTTCAATTCTAAAAATACATTTCATATACTGGCGAGCGCATAACATACCTGTGGCCTGAAGACACCTGAGGTATATCAAATATATTCGACCCAAAGTCCGCCAACATTCATCGCTCCTGTTGCACTGTCAAGGCGAAAACTAGAGCCCTGTGGTCTCTCTGAGCTGGCTTTTGCACCCAGAACAACATTGCCATACACGAAGCCCTTATCCTCCACACGCTTGGTTTCGTCCTGATTTGCTGGTAATCTCAAGGTAATTTCGGGCCCCCCGTCTAATTCGTCGACCTGTTGAACCCGTCCAACTTTGATTGATACTTCCTTCTCTGCTCCCATCTCTTTCGTGCCCAGTATCGAGGCATAGGCGCGTTTTGTCTCGTCCAAGATAGCTTGGTCTTTGACGATGACAGTGAGCTGGCGCACGCCCAAGGCACCAGATGGATGGGCGGTCTTTGTATCTTCGAGAGGCACACGAACATTCCGAGGAGTTATGTCGTGACAAAAGAACGGGATCCGGCCACGCACCTCCTGTCCACCTTTCTCGCCCTGTGGGAAGGTGACCGCCCACTTCACATCCACGCCATTGGCCCTCTTCCTACCACCCTGAATGGGCTGTTCGTGGGTTCCTGCGATGTTATTGTAATTATCGTCAGGACTCTCGCCGTTGGTCAAACACCAGTCTTTCCAACCGACGAAGTCAGCATCCGGTCCCCACCAATGCGCATGAGCAAGATCGGTGTTAACAAAGCTGATGAGCTCGATGTAGCAGCCGTCGGCTAGCAGAATCAGCGTATTGGAAGTTGCACCATCTGCATGAAACCCGCCGGGTGTGAGAGTGAAGTTCTCTTTGAAGTATTGCGGGCAGTCGGGGAGTTTGGTGGCAGGGTCAACAGGTAGGAACAGAATAAGATGATCGAGCGATTGGCGGCTAGGTGACATGGTTGTTGCTGGAAGTTGTTGGTTTCTTGCACAAACAGCGGGATATAAATGGAAGGAATCACTTCAACGAACCTTCCAGTTGTAGCCGTGTTGGATAATCTAATCGCGCTTGAGTTTCGGTTGCGATACTATTCGGGTCACAACACTACGATTGATTTCGGTGGAATGTAGATGCGATGTCCAAGTTAATGGAAATATGCTGCGTCTAGTGTCGAGGCGTCGGGAGTCATACTATGGTACCAAGGTGTTCTCCCAACTGGGAAAGACGCTCCCGTTGAGTGGGGTAGCTCCGATCACGCTACACATCGGACCGCACTCCACATCAGGTCTCTATGACATTAGACAACAATCGAAATATCTACTATGCTTAAGCTAGAGGCTAGACTACTGAGAGAATGGAGAGTCAGTTGTATCCTAGATTACTGGGATCTCTAGGCTTCAAAATTACTTGAAGGTCGACGCCAGTCCATGCGATGCGCGAGGAGCTGTGCAAGGTGATGTCGAATTCCTTGTTCATCAACTCCATCTCATAAAGATATACCACTTTCCCAACTGCTAACTGGAGAATTTGGTAAGTCATTGTCCGTCCCGGACATTGTCGAGTGCCGATAAGGAACGGTCGCGATGCCTTCTCGTTCTTCCTAGCATTAGGATCCAACCACCGTTCGGGCAAGAAGCTGTGCGCAGACTCCCAGTGCTCTTCGGAATGACCCAGACTATATTGGTCTACAGTCACCCCAGTCTGCAGTATATAATTTTAGCCGAATAAAAAGGATCATGTAATAAGATCGGAGCAGACTTACTCCGGCAGGGATGTAAATACCATCCAAAGTTACCCCTTTGGATATTCGTTGCAAAAGACCAGCACTGAATGGGGGAGCCATGCGGAGCGCTTCGTCAATGCACGCATGTAGATACGGGAGTCGGGCGAGGCCATCAAGGGAAATCTCCTCATATGACCGGAATGTGGAAAAGAGTTCCTCTTCGACCTTCTTCAAACATCGTGGGTTCTTCAAAAGAAAGTAAAAGACGGCATTGACGGAGGAATCAGAGATTCCATAGATGCTCAATCTAGGTCAAATCAGTACAATATCAAGACGGCGTGTGGACGGGTAACACGCTCACTTTGTAGAGTGACTGTTCATCTGCAGATAGTGGTCGCCAATTTTTCGATCTTCTGATCTGTTGGCAGCTGATTTGAGCAAAGCATAATGGCTTTTCTCAAAAGTGACAGTTTCCTCATCCTCCATACCAAATCTGGGTGCATTCATCCCTACCAAACTACACAAGGTCCACCACACATGTTGGAAAGCAGGTTGATGCTTCAGGACAGTGAGCCTGTCAAAGAAGCAGTAACATATCTCTAAGAAGCACGAAAAATACTCGATGTTGTCAAGACAGGCATCGAAATTTGCTGACCAAGTTGTTAACCATGCCAATCATGAGAAGCAAGCTCGCCAGGGAGGTACAGCTGGGGGAGGTGTGGACTTACATCTGCTGGACGGTGCTGGATGTTTGCCCGAAGCGATTAATGAGCCTAATGCCCACATAAGATCTTTGTTGTATGTAGAAAGATCAATTGGTGTGGAAACCTGTCCAAATCGATAAATCTTCAAGCCTTCTTCGAAAGCAGCGTCAAAGCTCCACTCCAAACAGGGTCCAGTCATAGCGCTGAGCGTGGTGGTGATGAGAGGCCTCAGCCAATTACGAGGTTCAGTCTCCAGGCAACTGGAGAGCATGACATCTATCATTTCAGCGTTTACTAACATACTCCTCCGACTGCCTGAAATAGCGAAGCTTCTGTCCGCCCCAGACCCATAGATCGAGTCAAACGCACTGGTTGTAGCGAAGGAAACATCACTCGGACCCAATCGGATGACGGGGCCTGCCCATTCCATTAGCTTTAATTTCTTTCCACATCATCCTTTGATGATAAATTGATTGATTCTTGGCCTTCGATCTTACCATAAGTGTCGTGGAGGTCTTTCAGGTAAAAGTTATGCTTGCAGTTGTGAATCCCCCGGATGTAGTAAATCTACAAGTGTCAGAGGCGTCGAAATCGATACGGTATTGAACGCCTGGTCCTCACTGGGAAAAACTTGGCGATAAGTGGCCCAGGAATACGTGATAAAGGATCCAAGTAAAGCCGGTACAATAACCATCCGAAGAGTAGGAGAGCAATCTAAGTTCAGTTAGCGCTGATGCAAAACGAAAGTCCTTTGTCTTAGACACACCGCGTAGAGAGCTAACATTGTGTCTGGAGGTTTAACGTGTGGAGAATTAGACAAGTCGTGGTAGTCTTTCTTGTACTGTCAAAGGGCAGAGAGTACAGTCACTTATCTAGCAAAGTGTAACCCGTTGCCGCCTGGGTGACGTAAAAAGATTGGGGAAAATGCTGAAGTGCTACTGTCAAGCAGATCAGACCTCAGTTCTGTAGACCCCTTACAGATGGATGAGTTTTAGTAGAAACTGACAGATCTAGGTACAAGGTATCGTAAGGAGGAATGTCGATCAATGAGCGATGGGTACATCAATTGCGTTGGGTGTCCTACTACTCAGGGCCGGGTAAACCCGTTGGCGTGAAACACCACGGAATTCGAACGTGTCCAAGTGATCGGTGCTGCTTTATGCACGATAATGCAAGGAGAGGATATTCAGTATTTCCCTATTTTTCATGACGTCTTGTAACTTTTTGTAATGGTATTTATTGTTTGAATGGACACCGTAACACGGTTTCTGTTTCCGACAGATCAAATTATCTAATATTCATGAAGCCTACCTGCGTCCCCTTTTTGCAACACCGCTTCTACATATTTTCATTTAAGTTACCTCAAAATCTCCTGAAGAATGGCATGGCCGGCATTGCCAGACCTTCCAAGGTCGGAATCTGATCACGAGGCGATTCGAAACACTCTTGCACAATACCCGCTTGTAGTGGACAGTCAAAAATGGGAGGAGATGCATTATGTGTTCACCGAGGATGCCCGCATCCATTTTACCTTTCTTGGGGCTGCGGGAGAGCTGTTAGGCCTTCCTTCCCTGCTCCACTTCATCAAAACGGCGGCCAAAGATACTGTTTCGCAGCATGCAATTTCTACGCAGAGGATTGAGTTGACCGGGCCGAGCAGCGCAGAAGCTACAACCTATGTGACTGTGACGCACGTGGGAAGTGAAAATCATCCGCAAAAGGGCGAAATGTTCTGCTCCTGGGGCAGATTGGTGGATAAGCTCACGAAGGGGTGCTTTGGTGGCAAAGCCGGTTGGCGAATTACTGAACGACTCATCTACGAACAATTGCCCAGCACAGGCAACCTCAAGCTGATTCACAAATAGACCCCCAGGTGTGCAAATCCTGGCAGTCTATTCGTATCAAGTCTAATTACTCCGTTTTCCTTTTGATTATGATTTGCTCCCAGAAACCGTCCCGTGTCTCAGACCAAATTATGCAATGAACTGCGTATTAGGATAATGCACCGACGTAACAGAGGTAACAACTATGTTGGCTTGACATCAACAGCGCTGACCGGTTTGCACTCACAGTGGCCCAATGGAATACCTCCGTTGAGTTCGCCGTTCGCACAGAGATCCCAGTGCAACACTGCACGCAGAAGGAACATTCCGCCCATGTCAACTCATCGACTGCCAATCAATGTTGCACAACATGCTAGGTATTCTCGTTGTAACAGCAGACGAAAACAACTCAAAGCTCCAACTGTACTTCCTTTTATACCGCTTATTTCCTGAATCCAGTGAGCATCTCCCGCAGAAGCACCTCGTACTACACAGCACATATCACCGAAATGTACTCTAACGCAGCTGCGTGGATCAACGCCGCGAAGACATACCCTCTTGAGGTGAAGAGCGCTCCCACCCACACTCCAGGGCGCAACGAGATTCTGGTACGGAATTATGCTGTGGCCGTTAACCACATTGATGCTATGATTCAAGAGACCGCCTTTCATCGCATGGAATACCCAACCATCCTCGGGCAGGACGTGGCCGGTGAAGTTGTCGATGTCGGACCCGGTGTGACCCGTTTCACGAAGGGCGATCGCATCCTAGGCCACTCTATACTCTATGCTACCCAGAAATATCGCGACGGAGCCTTTCAAAAGTATACGATTGTTCGCACGGATCTGGCCAGCGAATTACCCGACGATATCCCCTTCGAAGAAGCGTGCGTTGTGCCGGTAGGGTTGTCAACCGCCGCTTGCGCCCTGTTCCAGGAATCAGACCTGGGTCTACAACTGCCCGCATCAGGAGAGATAGATCTCACGACTAGGAAGACAGTTCTGATTTGGGGGGGTTCGTCGAGTGTTGGCAGCAGCGCTATTCAATTAAGCGTGGCAGCAGGGTACGACGTAATTGCCACGGCTTCGCCGCACAATTTCGAGTACGTGCGTAAGCTCGGTGCAAACCAAGTCTTTGACCACCAGAGTCACGACATAGTGGGAGAATTAGTACGCGCCCTATCTGGCAAGACATTGGCCGGTGCGCTGGATGCCATTGGATTCGCAGCAGCCATTGCTACTGCGAAGGTCGTACAACAATGCCAAGGGTCCAACAAAATATCTACCACGCTGCCAGTCCCAACAGACATGCCAGACGGTGTGATAGCCAAACATGTGCGCGGGGACGATCTCCGCGAAACCTCTCTTGGCAGAGCAGTTTATCAGGACTTCTTGCCCAAGGCGCTGAAATCCCTAGTTTTCGTGCCTGCCCCGAACCCATTGGTAGTCGGACAAGGTCTAGAGAAGGTGCAAGACGCGATTAACCTTTTGCGCAAGGGAGTGTCGGCTCAAAAACTAGTAATTAAACTATGAAAGATCGAGGCAAGCATTACCGTGCGACTTGATGGAGCACTTCGTTTATGCATTCAAAAAATGAGTACACAGCAGTTTCATCTCTGTACATGATCTAAGCCTTTCCTGTTGATACCTTGAGCCCAACGCTCTCCCCAAGCTCATCCCAACAGCTCGTCCAGAAATGTGACCCCGACTTCTCGTGGACTGGCCAGCTACTGCGGAAGCCAAACATGGCCTGCGCCCTGTACGACATGGTCTCTGCTATATCTCGCGGGATGGTCAACGGGTGGGCTTCCTGGGTGTTGAGACCGTTGCGACACAAATGGATAGTCAACGCACAGCGAGTCTCATTCGTCCGATTGTGACCACCACGATGAATTAGTCTACCCGAGAAGAATAGCGCCTCACCGGGATTCAATTCTGCCGCAAGGGACTCGGAGGAGTCATCATATGCCAAATCCATGCTTGTGTGCGTTCTCGGGATCACCCGCGTGGCGCCGTTCTCTTCGCGAAAAGGCGTTAGAGCACAAAGGAAGTTGATGCATGCTTCTGGGCCAGTCGCCGGGAATTTCTCCCAGAATGACCATAGCCCCTGATCGCGGTGAAAGGGTTGTGCTTCGGCGCCAGGCCCCAGTGCGATCACCTGAGCGCAGTTGATCTGATACCCATCGGGAGGCCCCTCCACCAAAATCTTCTCCGAAAGCGCATGCATCAACTCATTCTCAAGCACTTCATCTCGAAAAGTCTTGCTGTTGATAACGGCGGGGAGACGTTTTGTTTTTGTCCCAATGAATGCGGCCAGATCAGAATCCTGCTTTGGTTTTATCTGTTCAAGGCCGGGTGCGAACTCTTGGTTCATTCTTTTAACTTGTGACTCGGTCAGGAAATCTTCAAGGATGACGGCTCCATCTCGCTCATAAGCGTGGAGAATTTGGTCGATGCCTGCTGAGGCAGAAAGACGTTGGACCAACGGGAGTGTTCCTATCGAGCCCATCTCTGAGTTCCGAGACGTTTAGAAGCAGAAAAATAAGTAGATCGTGTGGTTGCTGATGTATGTGAACTACGGGTGGATTTGTATGAGTTTGAAGGATGGGGGCTTGGGATAATTGGGACTTTATATGCACAATGTGTGTGTTCTTCATTGGGTTGTGTTCTTCTCTTCCTTGCGTCTCGTCGAATTTGGTACATCCTGCACTCGCCGATGTTGGCGTCATTGATCCAGCACTCGGCACTTGTGTCACGCGTTGATAGCAGCCCTGGAAAAAATGAAATATCTGTCACAAGGTTACATGTCTATCATGTTTATTCAAAAAAGAAACAGGAAAGACAGGCATCGGGTGTCTTCACTGTAGGACAAAAGGCCTCCGCAACACCTGGCTCTCTCTATCTGTATAAAAAAAAGGACTGATCGGTAAGGATAAGGCAAAGAATGGATTTAAGGAACGAAAGCAAGGAATGGGTCGGCTCAGCTCGGTCATGATGCAAGATCCGTCAGTTATCCAATTATACCAAGTCTACATACATATCAATGGTCCTCGGTCTACGGTTTCGGTACAACCGCATCCCAAGGTATCAAATCTGGCAGGTGTCAAAGCATAGAGATGAGAATTCTATTACAGGTATTACTATCGGATGCTAGATTAGATCTCACTCAATACCGAGCCCAGACGCATTTCAATGAGACACTCTCCGACAGGTGGATATGCCTCGAAAGTGACCATCAATCCTGCCTCAGCCGCCAATTCTTTCCACTCCTCGCTTGTCCTCTCCCGGCCGCCATACATGACGATCATAGCCGCATGTGTGGTTGCGCTGACGGCGTTTTTCGTAAGTTCCTGGATGATCACCCGCGATTGAGACGACATAGCAGCCGCGATCTTCCTGAGAAGCTTGATAGCCTCAAGGTCCGACAGATTATGCAGGACGAATGCTAACAAGTACATGAGTGCTCCTCTTATTGGCTGTTCCTGGCCTTGCTCCTTATAGTTCCATGTCATCTCAGTCACGCCGGGAACCTCTCCTATCTCCGAGTTGTACTCTTGCAACACGAGGTTACGTTTCTCCAACGATGGGAAAGCATCCTTGAGCTCCAAGAGCAGCTCCCCACGACCACCGCCAATGTCGACAATGATAGTAGGGAGCTCAGCCTGTAAGCTGTTGCTAATCACACCCTGTAGATCGTACCCAAGATTTTTCGCCCGGTCTGGCATAGTTTCTCCACGGCCGAATTTCCCCGTCATGAAAGTGTTGAAGCTATCCAGTCTACCAGTGTGGTCCATGATCGAATAGGCATGCTCATCTGCAAAATTACTAGCCATGGATTTGTAGGCATGCTGAAAAGGGGTTTGACACTCTTGAAAGGGGTAATTGAAGCCAGTCTCGACGAGTTGTTTCATCAGAAAGGCGGAGCCAAGGAGAATCTCCGAGGTACTGGATAGGACGAAGGAATTAGTCTTGCTACCCTTTTAGAATATTGTGGTACCTACAAATGCATGATTCCATGTTGTGATGAGGGCATCTCAACCAGAAATTTTGTCACATCATTCGCCTCGTAGAGGTTCTCTGACGGCAAATCCAGAAGTCCAAGGGCGACCATCATGAACAAAGTATCATCTACGTTCATGGTGAGAATACAACCTTTAATTTTAAAGAAGTGACTGAATGACGACCCGAGCGGCCGTGGTTTGGAATCGAAACATACTGGTCAATTTGACGGCTATGGAGTAGGAGCTATTAGCCTCCGAACAATTTTATTCCCATCTCATGCCTTTTGTTTGTGGAAGAAGTCGGTAGTCGATTTACTCACAAAGATTCGTGTTGTAACCATATCTCTTTGTATGGTAATCGTACACGTCTTGAGCATTTGCTGGTTCCCCGATTGCTTGTAAACAGTCAAAAAGATGGAAGTGTACTGCGACAGGCACAAATCCCAAGGCGGGGCCCTAGACAGTACGAACGTCAGCGAATACGCCGGAACATCTGGTCAAACTGGACAGCTATGCCTCGGCCGTCAAAAACATACCAACGTCACTGTTCTCAGGAGGGCTTTGCGAGCCTCGGGAAACGACATGGCCTGAAAATAGTATACCAGGAGTTTGATGTTGTTTGGACTGTGATCTTGATATTTCGAGATTCGAAATGACTACAATAGATTCAGAGTTTTCCTCATATATTCAACCACCGAACCATTCTTCTGTGTAGTCGTGAAGGTCATAAATCCCTCGCCTTCCCCACCGCCGAATCATGTAAGGGAGATATGCGTACGTTACTTCTGCATTCTCCACAGTATGCGTCGCTCACTCTGCATCTCCTACCATGCATTCCTACAACTCTAACTTGCAAGAAGGACGAATAACTCTTCCCGTTTCATCTTATTTGACAATCAAAGTAGTGGTAATTAGCTCCCGCTGTGCGCACTAAGCTGTACAACACGTTCTGGACCCGTCCAACGTTACACCGGGCCGCGCCGGGCCGCCTTGCAACTGATCGGGGCGCACGGAAAAGCTCGATGGGCAAGTAAGGAGATTTATACCATGGTCGTACTAGTTGTCTGGCTTTAGAAGCATGTGGGTAATTGAGTGTATTGTAAGACTGAACATCTCTGTTGGTATCAATACGTACTTGGCATTGTCGCTACTTTGCCCCCATCTGACAAAAGAACACTTCCATTTAGGAAAGACCCAGCCTTAGAAGTCATATATAGAATAAGTCCAGCCATATCATCATCGGAGCCTGCTCTCTCTGCCGGTTGCCACGACCTGGCAAACGCCCCCTCCTGGGTTATTGGGATACTTCTGTTGATTACGAAGTGATCGAACATCGAATTCGACAGGTCGGAGGGAAATACTGAGAACTTGGTGGTTAGTAAGTAGACATGGTTCAGGTGAAAGTCTGTCACTGGAAAGAGCTCAGAACTCACAGCCTGCGGCTATCACATTGAATCGAATTCCCCAAGGCACACAAAATGTCGAGAAACATTTCATCATCGACACCAGTCCTGCTTTACTGCTGCAATAGGCATATCCAGCCATTGGATTGCGCAGGAAGCTTGCGCAACTGGCTGTTGCAATGACTTGAGATCTCACGTATGTTTTGCGCTGATTGCCCTCGTCCAGCAACTCCAGAAACGCTAGAACGGTATAGTAGGTTGCTGTGCAGTTCAATGCGTACACCGCATTGAAATCATCCATTGGTGTATTCCAGGCAAGCTTCACATATTCAGACAGGGTACATCCACGCTGAAGCTCCTGCAGGCCGGGGCCAGTGATCCCGGCATTGGCAACAACGAGGTTCACGTAGCCCACCTCCTCTTTCACCCTTTGGGCCAAATGCTCAAGGTCGTCCTGTTTGGTCACGTCTCCAGGTAAAGGAATAATACTACGGTAATTTCAATCAGTCTAAGTCATTGTACACCTATCAAGTTTGAGCAGTGTAATAGGTACCTCGGATGTAAATGAGCGGCTCTCCTAAGTACATCCTCCCTTCTTCCAACGACATATACCTTGGCAGCTCCATTAGTAGCGAGAGCCTTCGCCATCATGAGTCCGATTCCTGGCAGCAAATCAGCGACACGCATGCAAGATGGGAATCAAGTCTACCTGTGCCTCCACCTGTGATCACTGCCACTATACCTTCGACGGAAAACAACTCTTGGCGCTCCATTGAATGGTTTACCTAGGAAATCTCAGATTTCTCGGCGGTTTTCAGTCTGCGATGAAGGCAAAGTCGGGTGCGGTTCAGAGAGGGGCACCGGCATCTTGAGATACAGTAATCAGCGAGTTGACAGTGAGGGCTCTCGTTACCCCGCTTATAATCCACTGTACACGGCATATATTTTGTGACACATGCCTGACGCGATGTACTTCCAAGATCAGATCGTGTAGCACGGCTGCAGCGAACACATATTTAGGCTGTCATGATTTTGTTGGTATGCAATCAAGGATTATGACCCGATGAATGAATACTCAACAGTGTAACATCTCATCTTGGGTATCCCGTGGCACCCTATCGTGTGGGAAAGATTACTATCGCCCGTAACTTGCCTGCCAAGATTTGCTCGTTACTGCAGATACCCGACCTCTTTCATACTCTGAACTCTCCCCCAACACATTAAGCCTTCTTTCTCTTCAACACCTCATCGTCTACGCGTTCATCAGAAACAGCAACCAGCGCAATGGATTTGCCGTCCCATATCACCAACTGCATCGATCAAATTTCAACCGACGCAAAGCTTATCTCAGCATACCTTGGGACTGAACAGGCCAAATCCACGGATTCTTCCAAATGTGGCATAATAGCTGCTAAAGAGAAGTTGGCAGAAGCTGCCTTCGAACTGCTTAATCTTAGTCGGGATACAGGTAGCTTCCTGGTTCATCTGACTGTTGATGTCTGTGCCCGACTCCATGAGTAACGCCGAATATTCACAGCACGCTAACATGATGGATAGTACCAAGTGGTTTGCGCATTTAGATGGCTTTGCCATTTCAATATTCCGCGCTTCGTCCCTCTTGACGGCACGATCAGCCATCAGAAATTAGCACAAGCAGCTCAAGCTCCTGAAGTGATTCTGAGAAGCACCCTGCGACTGGTCATGACAAGTGGATTGTTTGATGAGCCAGAACTCGGGTTGGTTGCACACAGTCCCGTATCACGGCAGATGGCCACAGATGACAGTTTGATACATTGGGTTCAATACATCTCCAATACCATTATACCAACAGCAGCAAAACATCTGGAAGCCACCAAACAATGGACAAACAGCAGTCAAGTCAACGAAACTGCACACAATATCGCTTTCAATCACGACCTCGCGTACTTCGATTTTCTTTCTCAACAACCAGGCCGGGCAATTGAGTTCGCCAGAACTATGCAAGCAGTCTCCAATACGAGCTCTTTTGACAACTGTCATTTAGTGGAAAGCTATAGCTGGTCTTCAATTGGCGGGGGCTTAGTCGTCGATGTAAGTGCTTTTGTATCTCTGATCTCCCTTTCACAAAGGCTAAGGTCCCTTAGGTAGGCGGATCGACCGGTCATGCCTCCTTAGCTTTGGCGGAGAAGTTCCCGGACCTCAGTTTCGTCGTTCAAGATCTTCCAGATGTGATCGCAGACAGCGTGAAGGAGTTTGATAAGCTAAAACTTCCTACTTCGATCGCATCTCGCATTCAGTTCGAGAGCCATTCCTTCTTCAACGCACAAAGCAGAAAGGGCGCTTCCATCTATCTTCTTCGTCATATCCTCCATGATTGGCCTAATCAGGAAGCTATCAAGATCATTCGTAGCATAATCCCAGCCTTGCGAGCAAATAGCAAGATCATCATATCGGACATTGTTCTTCCAGAACCAGCTGCACTTCCAGCTATTGAGGAGCGAGTCATGAGGATGAATGACTTGCTCTTGCACCAGTTCACCAACACTTCAGAAAGAACACTCCAAGATTGGAAGGCTATATTTTCTGCAGCAAGCGAAAGAATTTCTGTTCAGAGAGTGTACAGGAATCCTAAAAGCGTTCTGTCACTGATGGAGCTTTCCCTCGCAGAATAGGATAAATATCAATAGCAGCGCAAAAACTATGGGCCAACCTCCCCTGTGACACAATCCGAACCTTGAATACCAAACAACTATTTAAGATTCAAATCATATGCTCTTTTGAAGCGATGAAGTTGTTTCTTGTGTTGTACCGCTGGGCTTATTTAACACAGCGTACATTTCATACATGCATCAATCAGGATGCTTAATTTGGACACGTAAATGATGATTGTGTATATAGCGATATGTTGAGTGATGTGAAGAGTACGCTAGGACAGGTTTGAAGGAATGGGAATAGTTCTTCCGCAAATTGTACCTCGATATTACGCTCCATACTGTGGCTCGGATTTGGGGATGAATAGAAGATCGGGACTCAACCTGCATGAAGAGGGTTGCATCATGCAAGAGACAAGTAGTTGATGGTACTCTGCGAGCCCTTGCGCTGATGCATTGCGACTATGTTCAGTACTCTTCTAGGTATAGATGGATCGGTCTGCACAGACAACGGTAAGGATCCGAAAGTTAGGTTTCATTTTGATGTCGATTATGCGGTGGCACAGAATGCAACCGTGAACTAGGATAGCATCGCGGCCCCCCCCCCGAACCACTGCAGCCGCAAATCATATTCGTTTTGGGCAAATGCTAGAAGTTAATTTCAAATACTGCCTAGCCCAATTCACTATGTCTGATCATTCGCTCTTACATAGGCAGTCTCCACCTGCGCTCACATGATACAAACAGAAAGAATACCTCCGCCAGTATAAAAAGATCTTTGGAATACACCATCGTCGAACTTCGGTTCCTCCATTCTGGAGCCAGCACACTCAGATCAGTCCTACCAATTTTGAACTAAGTACCTGGCTACTGCGGAATCCCGGGTCAACCTAGTCAACTTGATCGCAAGTCGATTACTTGAACGCCAATCAAGTTCCCTGATCCAGGACATTCACCCTCGCCGTAGCAAAAGCTGGTCTAGATCAAGGAAATCTCAGGAAACAAACCTGCTAAGTGGGATTGAGCTGGTAAGTCACGAGAAGGTTGATATGATGCGAAACAAATACCCATTAATGCTGTACTAGGAAGGAGCAGCCTGCACTACCGCTATAAGCGCTACGATTCTCACTCAACCCATCATGAAGGACCAGCTGAAACTATATCTCTTTGGTGACCAAACATTTCACACGCAAGCTCAGTTTGAGAGGCTGCTACAGAGCAGAGACAATCCAGCCTTAGAAAGTCTCTTGTTCAAGGCCTACAATAGTATTCGTACCGAAGTATACAAACTATCACCACAAATCAGGAAGGGTTTTCCCCGCCTGACATGTCTGGAAGATCTGGTACTTCCACGACAAGATGGAAGACGATGCATTCCGCTTGACATGGCTACAACATGTTTATATCACCTCGGAACGTTTGTTGTTCGCGCGGATCCTGGCGATTTCGCGTCCGGCAAGGCATGCGCTCTTGGTCTCTGTACGGGGGCACTGGCTGCAGCAGCTGTAAGCTGTAGTCGTAGTACGCTAGACCTCATTCCATTAGCTGTCGACGCTATCGCGGTTGCGTTTCGAGTTGGCTTGCTGGTTGAGAGTTGTGCAAGACAACTGGTTCAACCGGACAAGAACGATCAAAGTTGGTCGGTCATCGTACCCAGATCCAAAGTTGTGGAAGCGATAGATCAGTTCTACATAGAGACGGTAAGTTGTAGCTTAAAGCAATGTTCCCGTACCTCTTAGTTGACAAAAGTCTGTTTAGCCATTGCCTGTTACTCATCGACCCTATATTAGCGCTTCGTCGCCAAGTACGGTGACAGTCAGTGGACCACCCTTGTCACTCGAATTACTCGTTGCTTCGAGATTATTCAAAGGCTTCAAGCATGAGTCTATCCCAATATTTGGACCATATCACGCGCCACATCTGTACTCAAGCCATGACGTGAAGGAAATCGTGAGAAGCGTAACATCTGGTAGATCCGTGGAATTCTTTTCACAGCTCCCTGTACTTTCGAGTACTGCGAGCAAGCAAGAGGGGAAAAACTTTACTTCGCTGTTAGAAGCTGCAGTAGCGCAGATTCTGCGGGAACCTATCCAGTGGAATGGAATTCAAAAGAAGATCTACGCCTTAGTTCAGGATCTTGGCCCAGGATCCTTCAACGTCGTCTCCATTGGATCAATGGCGGAGCGCATAATATACGATGCCCTTGGCCTGTCCCCACCGGCCTCAACTGTATCTACTAGGCAAGGAGAGAATGGGAATCTCAGCCCAGACGTCACTTCCAGCGTCGACCCTAAGAGACCGAAACTTGCCATAATCGGGATGTCAGGGCGGTTCCCTTGCGCCAGAAGCAACGAGGAGTATTGGGATGTCTTGTACCAGGGGTTAGACGTGCACAAGCCTGTTCCTGAGTTGCATTGGGATCCACGTACACATGTTGACCCTACTGGTATTCGGAAAAATACCAGCGCAACTTCGTTCGGATGCTGGCTAGATAACCCAGCAGAGTTCGATGCTACTTTTTTCAATATATCCCCCAGAGAAGCCCCACAGATTGACCCAGCACAAAGGTTAGCTTTAATGACAGCATACGAGGCAATGGAACAAGCTGGTCTTGTGCCGGATGCAACTCCGTCAACGAGAAGAGATAGGGTTGGCGTGTTCTATGGGGTTACAAGCAATGACTGGATGGAGACAAACAGCGCACAGAATATCGACACCTACTTTATACCAGGGGGTAACAGGGCCTTTATTCCAGGACGTATTAACTACTGCTTCAAATTCAGCGGGCCTAGCTATGCTATTGATACTGCTTGTTCTTCGAGTCTAGCTGGCATTCACCTAGCCTGCAATGCACTTTGGCAAGGAGACATTGACACGGCGATTAGTGGCGGCACGAACGTCCTCACTAATCCAGACTTCACTGCAGGGCTTGATCGTGGACACTTCCTTTCGCGAACAGGAAACTGCAAGACCTTTGACGACAATGCTGATGGTTATTGTAGAGGGGAAGGCATTGGCACAGTAATTATAAAGCGCCTCGAAGACGCTCTTGTTGACAAAGACCCTATCCTGGGAGTTATTTCTGGCGCCTTTACGAATCATTCTGCAGAGTCCACATCGATTACACGACCTCACTCCGCAGCTCAGAGTGCTATATTCCGGCGATTGTTGAATCAGAGCGTGGCAGATCCCTACAGTATCAGCTACGTCGAGATGCACGGAACGTGAGTAGACTTCTCCCACTGTCGACTGTAAATCCAGCCACTGATCGCATTCAGTGGTACTCAAGCTGGTGATGCGGGTGAAATGACCAGCGTTCTTGAGACTTTCGCGCCGCCCTTGTCGGAGGTCAGACGAAGCAGATCAATAGACGAACCCCTTTACTTGGGCTCCGCGAAGGCCAATATTGGTCATGGAGAGGCTGCATCTGGGGTTTCTAGTCTTATCAAGGTGTTACTGATGATGCAGAAGAACATAATCGTTCCTCATTGTGGCATCAAGACACAGATCAACCGCAAATTTCCGACCGACCTGAGGGATCGAAACGTCCAGATTGCCACCCAACCGACCCCTTGGCTCCGAAAAGCCGCTGACCAGCCCAGGCGTGTTTTCGTCAACAACTTCAGCGCAGCAGGTGGAAATACGGCTCTGATGATTGAAGATGGCCCCATGCCATCTAATTTGATAGAAGACGCTGGCCTACGCAGTATTCATCTTATTGCCATCTCTGCTAAGACTGGCACTTCTCTACAAGGAAACCTCCGCTCTCTGCTCAATTTCGTGAAACAGAACCAAGATGTGTCCCTCGGGCAGCTCTCATACACAACAACTGCGCGCCGTATCCACCACCAACATAGGGCCATGATTGCTGGAAAAAGCGCAGAAGTCATTTGCGAGGGAATCGAAGCTGCTCTGAGCAACAACATAGGGATGACCCGCGCAAAATGTGCTCCAAAGGTTATATTCACTTTCACAGGGCAAGGAGCTCAGTATCCTGGCATGGGCCGCGACTTCTTCAGAACTTTCTTATCATTCCGCAATGAGATGCTACGACTCGATTATATCGGCCACATTCTTGGATTTCCGTCTGTTCTCCCCGTGATTCAATCAGAAGAACAGGATATAGGGATTCATTCTCCAACAGCGGTACAACTTGCCAGTGTATGCATGCAAATAGCATTGAGCAAGCTGTGGATTTCGTGGAATATTATTCCAAGCGCTGTCCTAGGACACAGTCTTGGTGAATACGCTGCTCTCAATATTGCAGGAGTGCTTTCCGATGCGGAAACTATTTATGCCGTTGGAACACGAGCTGAAATACTTCAGAAGATGTGCACGAGAGACACAAATTCGATGCTAGTTGTCAAAGGCTCAGTTGAGGTAATTGTACCTTTTCTGATCGGTCACGACTACGAGATTTCGTGTATCAATTCACCTACGGAAACCGTCCTGAGTGGCTCCAACGAATGCATACATGCAATCAAGGAGATACTGGGGAGATCTGGATTCGGCTCTACCCTTCTCCGGGTGCCATATGCTTTTCATTCTTCTCAAATGGAGCCAATGATGTCCATTTTCGAGGAGGCGATCAGCGGTCTCACTTTTTCTAAGCCCAATATTCCTGTCCTGAGGCCTTTAGATGGGAAAGTTGCTTATGACTGCGACTTCGACTCACACTATCTGGCCAACCATACTCGTGGGGTCGTTGACATGCTTGCTGTGCTTCAAACAGCTCGCAGGCAACAGATCATTACAGATCAGACTGTTTTTATCGAGATAGGCCCACATCCAGCGGTTTCTGGCATGTTGAAAGCGGTATTTGGATCTCGAACAATATCACTACCGTCTGCACAGCGCTTCAGGTCAATGTGGCAGACAATCACATCGGCAATGACATCTCTATACCATGCGGGAGTCGATATCCATTGGGTGGAATACCATCGAGATTTCCCAGCTTCTCACAGCGTCATTCCATTACCAGCCTACAGTTGGAATTTAAAAGATTACTGGATACAGTACATCAACGATTGGTCACTACGCAAAGGTGACCCGCCTCTGGAAAAAAACCAGAATGTGAACCTGAAGAGTACGACCATTCACCACGTTGTTGAAGAGACTGCCGATTCCCAGAGGGTACACATGGTCATTCAGTCAGATATCGCGCGCGAAGACCTTAGCCCACTTGTTCAAGGCCACGAGGTTGATGGAATTCCCCTCTGTACTCCGTCTGTCTATGCAGACATTGCACTTAGTGTTGGGTTATACCTTCTTCGGAAGTACGATCCAACCCAGCAAGAAAAAATAGTGGATGTTTCCAATATGTCGATTTCAAGAGCACTCATCCTGCAGGCTGGAGGTGACCGGCAGGTCCTCCAGGCTCAAGTGGATGTCAACTGGGATTCTCATTCTGCTGATATGAAGTTCATGTCGTTCGATGTAAGTGCTTCCTTAACTCCCTGGGTGCTGGTGGCATAGCTAACTAGGCTGTAGGCAAATCAGAAGTTACAAGAGCATGGTCGATGTCAACTCCGATTCAAAAGCAAAGGTCATCAAGCACAGCTTCAAATGGAATCCAAGACATCGCAGGAACAGATGCGTGTCTTGCGTGAAGGAATCGCAAAAGGGACTACTGCCCGCTTCAACCGGCCCATGGTGTACCGCATGATCAGACCCTTAGCACGATTTCATGACGATTACAGGGCTATCGACGAGATTATCCTTGATAGCAATACTCTGGAGGCCTCCAGTCGTCTAAGCTTCGGAAGTGTCAAGCGAGCTGGTAAATTTCACACGCATCCCGCAATTATTGACTCTTTGACGCAGGCATGTGGATTCGCTATGAATTGCAACGACTCGAATGACCTAGATGTTCAAGTGTTCATGAACCATGGTTGGGGCTCATTCTCGATATTCCAGCCGTTAGATTTTGAAAAGGTTTACACTACTTATACCCGCATGAGTCAAGGAGTGGATAGACTATGGTACGGTGATGTGGTGGTTTTCGACGGTGAAACGGTTGTTGCATTCTTCGGGCAGATCGCAGTTTGTCTCATCTTTCTTTCCTTCTCAGGCAGATAAACTAATTTCCCTTCTAGATCCAAGGTGTACCACGTAAAGTCCTGAAAGCCGTTTTGTCGATCGAAAGTGGATCCAAGTCCAAAAAACGACTACAATGTTCCGATACAGTCGCGCCTGCTGCCACAAAACCAATTCCAGAATCAACTATAGCTGGCCATGACACTGCCATTGCCCAATCCAGCACATCTCAGCTCGTAGAGGTCATGTCAATCATTGCTGAAGCGAGCGGAATTGCTATGGCAGAATTGACCGATAGCACAGCATTCGCGGATGTTGGCATCGATTCTCTCATGGGTCTGACCATCTCAGCTTGCTTGAATGATCAGCTCGGCCTAGATCTGGGTCTCCAGTCGTTCGTCTTCGACTTCCCAACGATCGGAGATCTTAAGGCTTATTTAAGAGGCGCGTCTGCAGCATCCACAGATTCCGAAACGATCAGGTATTTTACTGCTGCACCTGCATCGATGAAGCCTGCTTCAGAAGAGTGCGCCGACCTTGCCGAGCATAACTTTCGGCGTATACTGGAGATTATATCCGAAGAGAGTGGTGTAGCAAAGGAGGACCTTACTGAGGAAACGAACCTCGCAGACACCGGTGTTGACTCTCTTCTATCGCTCGTCATCACTAGTCGGCTTCAAGACGAGATAGGACTCGATATCAACCATGGGTCTCTCTTCATTGATTGCCCAACTATCCTTGACCTGAAACGCATGGTATCCGAGGATCTGGATACCTCTGGTCAAGCCACTGTCGGAGCCGAAGCCCAGATTACGACCCATACTGCTTGCCAGATGTACCCGCCAAAAGATGACACTCCTAGCTGGAAAATGGACGACCAGGACCGTCCGGTAGATCGTAAGTCCATGATCGACAAATTGATTCTGAAGTACTCTGCTGGATTTGCTGTTCCCGTTCCATCTTCTTCGTCCAAACTGCCTGCCGAGCAAGAGAAAATTATACTGGTCACTGGTGCTACTGGCAGTCTCGGTGGAAATCTAGTCCAATATCTTTCGCAGCTTCCAGACGTAAAGACTGTCATATGTCTCAACCGGAAGCATAGAGAGGAACCATACACTCGGCAGTACAAGGCTATGCGAAACAAGGGAATCCGCTTCTCTGAGCCGCTAAAGCCTAAACTAGTCATATTGCAGGCTGACAGTTCAGAACCCCTGTTTGGACTGGAAAGATCAGAGTACGACACACTCGTATACTCTGTGACACATCTCATTCACAATGCGTGGCCTATGAGTGCAAAACGACCCCTGTCTGGCTTTGAGACACAATTTCAGGTATTGCGCAACCTCATCGACTTCTCTTGCCACATCATCAACCAACGTCCCGAAGGATTCAAATTCAGTTTCCAGATGATATCCTCCATTGGTGTAGTCGGACATTACAGGCTCGAAAACTTGGAGCAAAGGACTATGGTCCCCGAAGCCAAGGTTGATATCGACTCAGTTTTGCCTAATGGGTACAGTGAAGCAAAATGGGGTTGTGAGCAGATGATTGCAAATACCATTCAACAGCACCCCCACCGATTCCGGGCCATGATTGTTCGTCTTGGACAGATTGCCGGCTCTCGGACTAGCGGCTACTGGAACCCAATGGAGCATTTCGGTTTTCTGATCAAGTCATCACAAACTTTGAATGCGCTACCCGATGTACCTGGAACAGCTTTTTGGACCACGGTCAACGATATTGCTGCCACGCTCTCCGACTTATTGCTTGGTGATCGCACGCCTCATTCCATATATCACATTGAGAATCCCGTAGGTCAGTCATGGAAGGCGCTCAACTCTGTTCTAAGCAGCGCACTGAACATACCTAATCTGATCCCCTTTGGAGAGTGGGTAGAGCGGGTAAAGGCAGCGCCACAACAGAATAATCCCGCTTCTACATTGGTAGATTTCCTGGATAAAAACTACTTGCGCATGTCCTGTGGAGGTCTAGTGCTGGATACCCAACGCACGCTGGAGCACTCTAGCACATTATCCACCGTAGGGCCTATTAGTGAAGACGTAATAAGGAAGTACATTAATGTCTGGAAGGAAACTGGGTTTCTGGTATCATTGGAACCTAAGTCTAGCAACTGAGAAGGTCATCTATAGTAGATTAATACTATTCCGAAGGCTTTCGAATGAGCATGAAATTTCCCTGAGTCACTGTTAAAGTATGGTACCTACCAAGGAACGCCTAAGTATTCTAGCTTCTCAATGTACCTACACCATTCCTTTAAATCTTCGTATGTAGCTTAGAATCAGAGATGAGATGTAAGGGTGTTAAAACATCTACCCTTAATGGGAGCCTACGCAGAGCGTTAGTTGCTCGGACTGCCCAGTTTCGACTAAGTGAGGAACGCGAGGCTTTTCACAGGCAAAGTGTGAACGTTAGTGGTGTACGATTATATCTAGCAATCCTTGTGAGGCTCTAAGTCAAAAGCCGCGTATTGGCCAGTGACAGAATAATAATACCCTTCAGGCTATGCTTATGACTGCAATTTCTGGATGATATTCCTCTATTCTGTTCGCATAATAAAACAACAGAATACGTCTTACATTGGACAGTAGAGAGCAGTGACGAACCCGTGTGCATGATTGCACAATGAAAGTTGGTATCTTTGCAGCCATCATATTTATTCATTGAGAGACAGTGAATAACTTGATGTAACACCAAGCAGTTGCATACCTGCATATACGTCATTGCCTATTTGCATTCACTGCGATGCCCAGAACGTGCGTTTGCGCACCTCGACGCACGGTCGCACCTTCCCCTCCTTAAGCGGAAGCCACGGCCCCTCCCACACACACCCTTCTCAACAGCTGGTTCTCAGTGGGTTTCGTGTAAAAAACAGTATTACTTGGACGTGATTGATACTCGATCGTGACCATTCGTCACAACCAGGGGAAGCGTACAACCGGGCGGTAGATTACGATAGGTCTCAGTGAAGCTGCAAAAGTTCGTTTCAAACGAGCCCCCATGTGGTTACAAGCTAGGCCCATTACATGTCCTGAATTGGGACTACTCAGCTCTACAAGAGTAACGGTGCCGGGATTGCACGGCGGACATCCTACAAGTGACGGAGGAAAAAACGCGAGAGACAGCCACGGTTGTCAGCAGTGGCGGCATTCGAGGTCATGTCCGAGGGTTGAGTACCCATAGCAAGTTTGGATATCTGCGACGCCCAGAATCAGTATTTGCATCATAAAAGTTCGAACGAAAATCAATATCATGATTGCCCGCCCGCTGAAAGGGCGGAATTGATTCGTGAACGGCGTAACAGCTCTGATCCATGAGCATCCGATTTCTGGCTTTCGGGTGAAAGTCCGAGCTGTGTGTGAAACCAGCAACTTTCCCAGCTTCTCATAAATAACTTTGGTGCCGCCTTCGTATCGCTCTATCTGCGGTTGTTCTGGGTCGAGTGTGGACCGTATGGCTTGTGACGTGAAAATTGCCGGCCTCGCAACATCGGGTTACACTGGCCAGAAGTTGCGTCATAGTCGAGCACTGCTCGTTTGGTCAAAAGTCTCTCGGAGGGTCTCGATATTATCGAAAATTACGGTGACTTCGCGGTCCACAAAGGCACCTGGCCCGCACTGCAGGCTGACAAACACAACACTCGTTCGCACAATTGCTCAAAAGGCCCGCAATTCTCTTTCCTTGAGCCTAGAAAGGAGTTTCTCTTGAACGATATCTCTTATTTTCTTGACCTAAGAATGGCTGGTGCCGATTCCACATTCTTCACTGTGTGCCAAGGTGACAAACACGCAACGAGCTTTTGTCCCCTCTCCCACACACCACGAAATACGCCACAACTTGTAAGCCAAGATTAAACCCATCAACAGGGTTTGAGCAGCTGTTGCAATAGCTTGCGTACAAGGCAGGTCTTAAAATGGCTTCTCCAACAACACCACCTGTTGCGCCTGCGATCAGCCATGTGACAGTCTCGTTTCCTGTCGCCTTTGCAAGGACTATCCTCGAAACAGACCCCCAGACCACTGAAACTATTGAGCAGGCCATATCACCAGATAAACACCAGAACCTGAACTCCGCGTCCGACGATCTGTCCCTGGCTCCCTCCGAGGAAACGACCACGAGTGACACTCCAGCCACCGAGCTCTTGGTAAACGGCGGCTCCTTCCCAACACCTCCGGCACTTCCACGCTCGCAAATCAACATATCAAGAAGTTTTATTTGCTTCTAAACTGGTATCTCCTGCTGGCTCTGGCGCGCCATGATGAGAAACCGATCATTGACCCCGCCTCCAAGGGCCGCGTCCAGCTCTTTGATGCGTTTATGAGTGGTTACATCAACGACGAGGGTGTGACACAATTGCCACCCATGCGCGATATACATGGCTACGTCCAGTTTGACGCTGACCGCTTACGCCTGGTTCCTGATCTGATCGCGCTTGTCGAAGAGAAGAACAACGCGAATTTCTCCGCAGAGCCAAGAAACCGCATCGTGCCAGGAACATCCGCGCGTCCGGTACAAGATGAACTTTGGAAGCTAGTCATTACCCCGTCTACATTGGACGTCTTTGCTACAATTGTCAAGAAATCTGCGTGCAAGGAGCAGCTCTCAAGGGGCGATATTGATCCATGGAAGCTTCCTGGAGAATGCGGGCAACTGATTTCCTTTCTGAATAATGTCGTGAAACAGCAGTACGACTTCAAGGCCTGGCAACATGTCATGACCGCCAAGCCAAATTTTCTTCAAGAGCAGAAGCTGCGTGGGCCTGATGTAATTGAAACTTTTGAGTGGGTTTCGGACAGACCTGGTGAGATATTCGCGGTTGTCCTCGCCAAAGTCCCTGGAAAGACATACTATTTCAGTCAGAGTGGCTTCATTCCTGAACGAAATGACCGCAAAGAGGATCTTGACAAGAATGGGAAGCCCCGTGGCTACTGCTCTCCGAATCCCGAGGAGTACAGGATCCCCAACATGATCAATCTACCCAGGACAGATACTGCGATGTTATGGACGCCTATTGACCGGAAGCGCAAGTTCTGGAAGCGTGCCGACGGCAGAACGTGGACATGCTTACTCATCGCCCGTAGGCTGGCATTCGAATCCGATCGCTATGTCCAGGTTCATGTTCTCACACTGGATCTGATCGCGACCATTGATCCTAACAATGTTGAATGGAAGAAGAAGTATAACAAGTTCTGGAGACAAGTTGTCCGCCGCTACAGCGGGGTGAATTTGGTGACAAGGGATCATTGGACGGCGGAAGAAAAGAACGTTGTCTACGAGTACCTTAACGATTGGTGCTTTGTCAAAGGTGTAGATGCGTTTCGAGACAATTGCCTATCAGCTGCAGAGAAGACCGAATTGACCGTCAAAGTCAACGCTGTGCGAAACTGCAACCGTCAAAAAGAATCGATCCGCAGCTTCATTCACAACCAGATCAAGCACAACAAGTACGGTATCAGTGCTTTGTGTGACAAAGCAGCCGAGTTGAGAGAACGTATTGAGCGTGAAGAGAATGTTGAGAAGGGGGAGCGCCACCCGATTAATTTCATCGCTCTACTGGACACTAGCGAGAGTACATTTTGTACTGATGGGAAACAGGGTGGACATTGTTTCTGATCGAGGCGATTGTTAGCTCGACTGCTCTTATCAACAAACAAGATCCTCCAAAGAGGATGGAAAGCCCTAGATCTCATTACAGCAAGGAGAAGCGTTTGAGGTAAAAAGCACTTTCTGCAGCAGTCAAAAAGCATTATCTCCCATCTCGTTTCAATGCTATCTTACTTACCTGCCCATTTGTACGTGACGCTGATTGGAGCCGGGTTCTCGAGATATATAAATAAATGGAGATTCAGATGAACTGAAAACAGCCCCCGAGAGACGAAATAGTAACTTATATATTGAACCCTCAGCTTGACAAGAGCACAGCGTGCCATCTAGTGCTCCCTAGCAATCGATTCCTGACATGACGGTGAAGCCTGTTTCTCGCACGTGAGACGGAGGAATGAACAGCTTCTATGGGACCTTAAACAAACCTGAAGGTCGCCACGCCCATTGCATGCGACGTTGATCAATGTTCTCAGGTGCCGCTTTACATGACAGCACTGTACGAAGCTTCCCTCCAGCCTTCTCTGCTCAGCTCAAACACTAGCACATGACAGCTATCAGATGCTTGCGAAGACCTGCTCGTTTGCTTAATCTCAGTGAAAGTACTAAAACACGCAAGTAACCGCCCAACAGCTTTATGCACCCAGGCAGTAGACCGAGCTGACGCAATGGACACCCAATAGCTAATCACCCGCCACAGTCACACGGAACTCAGCTAGCCCAATTTATAGTCTCACAAGGTCTTGTTGCCCAAATCATGGGTTTAGCTAGCAAACGCATAATGCTATCTTGCGGACTATGATCACTTCGATAGCTTCTATGTCAGCGCAAGAATCACAGAACAGCTGACCGCCCATATCAATCACTCCAAAGTCTGCTGGTATCTAGAACAACGTGATATGGCGTAGTAGCTTAGGCCTTACGAATCAGTGGCCGTGCTGTGCTGCGCTGCACCGCCACCTTATCGAGTAAGGACAGTCTACATAGCCAGTAGAGACATGGATATCGCTCCCAGTAATCGTATTAGTGTAAATTGTCACTGAAGCCGTCGCAGTGTGGGTTGAGTTAATCCTATTACTTGCCCTGCGCTACCATACTTGCTTACCACAGACACCATTCAACTCCACTACCCCGTCGCACCAGTCACCATCCCTTTAGCCCACGACACGATACATGCCCCACATCAACACCATATCATCCCAATTGAAATTTTGAATTTTGACGTATACACCCACTTGATCTCACACCCTTCCTCACGACCCTTCTCACCCCTCCAATCATCCCCATCCCTTGAGCCCCTGTCCCACAACCCCCAAATCACACCACTAGTATCCTGCTGCACTCCTCCACACTTCCCGCACATCATGCAAGCGTTGGTAATATCCACACTATGGTATGATCATTTGATGTCTACATATTAAATGCGCAGTACCCGCCACGCTTACACATGTGCACGCTGTACGTGTCTCTATGTCTCAGTCCGCACTGCATGGTATCGATACGCAAGATCTTCTTGTGTACAAAGCGCAAATCATCGACAGCACAAGAACTGGTTACCTGCACTGCGGCTTTGAAAATTAAGCAAAAAGAAATATAGGACATGGAATGAACATGGGATGCTATTACTTCCATCTTGCACCCCTCCCCCTTCCCCTTCACCGACAACCATGTATATCCTCAGAACCCAAATGCGTCTAACAAGCTATTCGCATCCGGCTCTTTGAACTGCGTCGGCGGGGGTTTCTTCTTAGCCAACTCCTCCTTCTTATCCACTTCCTCGTCGTCGTCGTCCTCCCTCTCCTCCTCACTCCCTTCATCACTATCACCATCTTCATCCCCCTCCTCAACAACCCCCTCCGCACCCCCATCCAACGCCCCAACCCTGGGCCCCAAATCAGCAACAACAAGACTACTCCTCCGTCTCAACAATGTCCTCGGATCAAACACGCTCTCCTTGCTTCCCTTCCCCACCGCCGTCACCCCACCACCCTCCTTCCCACTAGCCAACGGCTTCGGCAGCAAGAACTCCCACGTCCGCACCAAATCCAATGCCAAGACATCACACCCCATCCTCCCATACAACGTACTCGTATGCATAACAAATGCCCATTCTTCTTTGCCCTGAATCCCCATTGCACCTTTTAGCGTCTGCAGACTCTTGGCGCGGAGTTGTTTGTACAGGACTACGAGTGCGGGATCATCTGTTAGATAGGATTTTGCCTGACGGTTTGGTGTCTCGAGGGTTGTAGTCAAACGGTGTAGTGGCGTGATCAGGGCTTGAACTGCAGTATCGCGGCGGTTAAGAAGCCAGTATGCCCACGTTGCTAGCCAGCGGTTTCCTTCGCGCGCAGCTTGTGGGAGGATCTTCTCGCGTAAGAAAGTGAGAAGGATGGGAGAGGAATCGCCACCGTAGACGCGCGCTACGGCGATGGCGAGTTGGGTGTCGCCGAGTTGGTTGTGCAGGACGCTGATGGCGTCTTGCAAGTGGTCTGCTAGGAGAAAGAAGGAGGCTGCGTACTCGAAGCGGCGGCGGCCCATGAGCGCGTACGCGTTTTTGAGGGCGGCGGTCTTCCAGCGCTCTTCGTTGAAATTGTTGCTGAGGAGGCGGTGGGTGGCGCCCTGTTCGCGGGACCAGGTTGCTATGCGCCAGAGGCCTACGAGGACGGGTTTCTTGCGCAGCGCAAGGTAGTAGAGGGCGCAGTCTACGGGGTTCTTTTCTTCGGTTTTTGTGTATTCATTGCGGGCTATTACTTCGAACTGAGCGCGCTGTGGCGGGAGTAAGTGAGTGATTGAATGTAGCGGGCAAGTGTAGAAGAACGTACCAAGGCGTTAATGTCAGTCAGCCACATGAAAACCCCGCACTCTTTGGCATGTTGCCACATCATCTTGCCATTGAAGTGTCTGCTAACGAGGTCGACAAGAATGTCTTGGCTCCCTGAGTGGAAAGCCCAGATTATCTCGCGCCATGAGATAGGGCCCTTATGTGCGTTGCTGAGGACATGTTGTCGGAAGAAAAGTAGAAAGCGGCCTGCATTGTCATCAATGGAACGGCGACGCTTCTCTACCATACCAATACATTCAACAATATCGGCTAGGTGGAACTGTTCGCGACTCGATAATAGCGGTATCCGTTTTGTCGTAAGAAGGTCCTTAAGGTTGGCAGCTACTTCTTCAGTCACCGCCTCCGGCTCATTGTCCTCCGAGAAGTCAGCATAAGAACTATGTGTCTCCTTCCTAAGGGCAGTCATATGTGTCTAAGTTCGTTAGCAGGTCTCCCTATCTTGCGACATGAGCTGCTTGCCTCATCCTCAGAGAACTCATCCGGCAAGAAACCAAGAGAGCTATCAAGTTCCTCGCCCTCAATCCAGAACTTCAGCTTTTGGTAAAGGCGAATCAAGATTCTCTGCACTAGCAAAAGCTTGCCAGCTAAAACACACTGCGACAATAACTGTGGGTGATACACTGGCAATGGGCCATTGAGCCGGCTAACAGCCGTGAAGATGTCAATCGACTCTGTTTTGCGCGCAATTGTACGCAAACTTGGAAACATGGCCTCCGAAACTTGGACATGTTCATCTTGTATGAAGAGCTGGTTGCCCGCACCGATGACTAGGTTTCCACTTCCCAACCAGACCGAGTCACCGATAGGATGCGGTGTGATATCTCGAATGCGTACGTCGCTTATCTGCACCCACGACGGGCCAGCATTGAGGTAGTCGTATCGCAATTGTGCATAGATCACTATCCGATGTGGAAACCCGACGGCCAGAATGCTTTGGTTGTCAGGCGTAGAAGACCAATCCAGATCCTGGATGACGCCATTTCCTTCAAACTTCTCCTCGTGCTCCAGCTGAGCACTTCGAGTGTTCCAAATCGTTAGCGTCGTTCTGTCCGCATCAACTAGAGCAGCTTTTCGTATCGACGTTCCACTTGCTAGTGACGGGTCACGTATACTGGTTTCCACCTCAGAAGTCATGAGCCAGTCTAGCCTTTGTTTCTCTGCATTGACCCTGGCAGTCCATGATTTGATAACGCCTGACTTAGTGTATGAGATTGCGACATCGCGCGCAAATGTGTCTAAGAAACCCGAGATGACCGGTGATGAGCCTGCGGGGTCAACAGGTAATACGAAGGCAAGATCATCCCCTGATCCAAGATCAAATGTGGAATGCAGGCTTAGGGAGATTTGTGGATGACCATTGGTGTACCCGTTGGTAGATCCGACGGTAGAAAGCTTGCGACCAGTGATGGGGTCTCGATCCAGTGGCGGAAGTGTGACCTCCCAACAGATGCCCTTCATCTCAGAGCTAATAGTGGCGATGTGAAGGCATCTTCCGCCGGCCTCAGTTTCAGGAACAACTATCAAGCACAGTGGCTTGCCCTTCAGTTTATAAGCACAGCGTGTTACCTCCTGCGCATCATGTCCGCGCGTATCCCAGAGGGAGATCTCTGAGTGATGCAAAAAGACAAGGAAATTCCCTTCCTGGAGAAGTGCTGTTCGATGAATGTGCTCGGTGATCTTGACGCTGCTATGTCGATGCAGTGTCATTTTCTGATCAAGAGGCCGTTGTAGCCACACAATGCACTCGTCTGTGACAGTTCTTGATACCAATGCGCGGCCACTGGCCGTTCGATTGACTTTCTTGATGGCATGGGAGTGGCCCGTCCACATAGCCTTCCGCTGTATGCGTTGAGGCTGTGGTGACGGGTCGAAGAGGTAATCTATTCGCGACTCTAGCCACTCAATACGCCCATCAAAATGGTGTGACAGAAGTGTGAAATCTGAATCTGGCTTGTCGCCCATGAAAGCGTAGAACTGCACGTTATCCTCGAAGGCTTTCGGTTCTTTCGCAAAGTGAAAATGCAGTCCATCGACGTGTGCAATGTTGAAGACATCGGTAATCTTCTTGCCCCTCGCGCCTACATTCTCGAAACCCCACGCAGACATGTTTCCTCGGTCGTCCATCACCACGCAGATTTCCGGACTCCGGTGCGCAACCTCCATGAGGTGATGTAGTGCAATGCCATGGTCCTTTTCCTCTGGTGAGGCCTGCTCCATAGCTCGTTCCGTTGCACGTGTGAAGTACTTGCTGTCTATGAAGAAGGCAAACCGCTTCTGCGACTGCTGCTCCAAGGGTACGTGTTGTGACATGATCGATTCCATCAGGTCAACCTCTGCCCACATGTGCATGCCATCCACACCGTGGTGCTCGCCTGGGACCCAGACACGCGCCTTGTTGTCGGCGCATATCGTGTACAGCACATTATCAGCTGGTTGGTCCTTGTGGGGAGGGTGTCGCCAATGCAGTCCAGTGATGGCCTGGGGGTGGGCCAGGTAGAAGTATGCGAAGCTCTGGTCTGCAGATCCAAAAGATGTCCGTCGCCAAATCTTTAGCAGCTTATCGTACCTGCCGGTTGAAGCTATTAACTCAGCGTCGGGTGAGAAGTGCGCGAACTTGACGGGGTTGGCAAGTTGCTTCGTCCAGATCTGTTCGGTCGATTCGTGGGTGTTGAAGAGTGTGAGAGAGGCGCTCCCAGCAAGCAGTTCGTCTGGCATGCCCCATGAAAGTGTCGTTATGGTGTCGTCTGGGTCCGCGAGGGACATGCTGCCCTGCAGCGACCACTGCGCGCATCAGCATCCCTATGGCTAAGCGCATCTGTCTCTTGTCCACGCACCTTGATCGCGCCTTCATCTTGTCCATATGGCTGGTATATGTATATGTGCTTCGTTGAACACGCTGCAAGCTTGCCCGTGGCTTCGTCTAGCGCGACTGCCTCGAGTTCGGACTCTTCGTCGATGTAGATGGTTTGGAGGACGTGGTTTGGACGGTCAAGGACTACGAGCGCGTTGCCTGAGATGTAAGCCTGTTTGCCAGAGTTGTCAGTTTGCGATCAACCCACGACATGGTCACGGCTATCGTACTATGATCTGTACGCCCTCCCATAGTCCATGGGCAACGGCTTGCAGCTTAGCCTGCGGCCGCCCTGGAAGTATTCCACGCATGAATTGTAGGGCGTACTACCGCGACTGCATTGTGCTGGCAGCTGCAGTGGGCATGAGAGTGCTGGACGAAAGATCACAAGGCCGGATATGCGCTGCCGTAGCTCTTGGTGTCTCGCCATCATCGATGCATGGTGCTGGGGTTCAGCGAAGCTCACGCGCACGGCCCCACGTGGGTGTCGTCACATCCATGGATTTGTGTTGCGTCGGAGCTCTATTGCAGGTGACGAAGAATCGCTCAGAACTAAGAGGGCTGGAAGCAGGACTTCCCAGATCAGACATGGACATAAGCGTGACTTTTTTATGTTTGCGAGTTCATGTAAAGCTTAGCTGAGCTGTCGCATCGATGCAAGCACGTTATCGTCACTTCGCAAGGTGCAAGCCTAGCCGCCCAATTTAGCCTAGCCTGACATCCACCCTTCAGCCTTACCTAGGTACGAACGCCAGACCTCTTCTATGCCATGGTCCTCTGTACCGACCCCTCCACCTCCCCTTGCTCATCCTTACCCTTCCACTCTACCGTGACCGTAATACCGCGATCATCACCCTTCTCCTTTGCATACGTCAACGTGCCCTCGAGCACACTTCCCTTCTTGAACGCCTGCTTCTTCGCAACATCATCATCAAGAAGCAGAACAGCCTGATGCCAATGCGTTGGTGTGTTGCTCGGCCCTGTCGAGAAGCCCAGGCCAGGAATGCCATTCTTGCCCCAGTCCACGTTATCTAGCGTCTTAACATCTTGCGAGCTGCCTGAGTGAATGAAGATGGTATCGAACCAGATCGCGATGGCTTGCAGGGATGTGATATCGCGGTCAAGCGTCATCTTTAGAGGGACCTTGAAGCTAAGATCTTGCACCGAGACCGTCTTCATCTCGAGGAGATGCGATGTTGCAGTCCCGCAGAGTGCCTTTTCTGGTACATCGAAGACGCCGATTTCATGCGTGTTAAGCAGGCCACCAGGGATCATGGGCGAGAAATCGAAACCGTAGACATCTTTCCAGAATTTCTCGCTCGTGCTGTCGGCTATCCAGTCTGCATCGGAAATGGGTGCGACACGGATGTTGCAATGACTGGGTACCAGTATGCCATCGGGCTTGAGGTACATGTCTCGCGCGCGAAGTACAGAATCAAGCATGCCTTCAAAGAGCAGACCGTACCCCATCCACTCCGAGATTATAATGTCGACCTTCTCTTTACCGATAAGACGTTGTGTGTTGAAATCCTCCACGCGTCCTTGGATGACTTCGATGCGATCGGAGTATCCGTTCTTGGCAACAATCTCCTTCGCACGCGTGACGATGCCTGAGTTGTCGACAGCAAATACCTTCTTCGCGCCTGCACGTGCACTGAAGAGTGAGAGAATGCCGGTTCCACAGCCGACATCGAGAACAACCTTGTCTTTGAAGACCTCAGGGTTCTTCTCGATGAAGTCTCGGTAGCCTTCGGTTCGTACACGGTCTTCGATCATTTCGCGGTGGATGCTATTGCCTTTGTAAGACTCAAAGTAGTCTTGATCACGGTCATTGGTAAGTTTGATTTGCGATAAGTCTTCTGGCATATCCTTGTGTAGGGCGGCTTCAAACTCATCGTAGTCGACTACCTTGGTGTCACTGTCGGGCATGAGGTCTCCAAGTTCGAAAAGTAAAGCATCATCTTCTAGTACGGGTTGCAGGTACTTGTCGTCGAAAAGATTCTGAAGTGTGACCTTGAGTGATTTGCTGTCTGTGCCTTTCTTTGCTTCTGTACGCAGATAATTGACCAATTTGATGATTGTCAGTTCGTCCGCATCTAAGCTGTCAATTAGCAGCGTCCGGTATCGATAGGACGATTGTAAACGTCTGATAGAACTAACCAGATCCCAGGCTCTTGATGGTCTCATTCAAGTCGAAAGCATGTTCAGATTTGCAGTGCGTAGACAAATCCGATGTGCGACTTAATTGTTGATCGCAAAACAGGCATTTGAAGCTAGTCGTATCCGGCTCGCTTGCATCCTCGAAGATGCTGCCCACCGAACTCGCAGAATCTGAATCGCTGTCCGCCATTGCGTAGACTTTTGATACGGGCGTATAGTATGTGACTTTGACAAATTTCCACCTAGCAATTGTTTCGGGTAGTGTTCAGAATTCGGGTCAAGTTGCCCTGTGATGAAAGAAAGTTCTGCGGTTAGTGTTGTTTTTGTGGGCGATGCTGCGGGGTAGGTTCGTCGCGCTTTCCGTACTCTCAGACCCTTCGTCGTCTTCAACATCCAATTACATGTAGCCACGATGAGGAACGTGAACCCACGATACTGGTGTCGTTGAAGTATGAGCAAGTGAGTGCGCTCTACAAGGTATGGTTCCATCCGATTCCAGTGGTGAAGGAAGCCACGAAATTAAGCATGAATATAGACACAGCGATGCATGAAGATGCATGGGATCACACAAGTCACTTTCGAGGGGATGTTCGACATCAACTACTCGACCGGAATACGCCAGCGACATGTATGTGATGTTTAGCCTTCTGGCGGCTTGTTCGGTCAAGAATCTGCCACGAAGGCCACCATTTGCCTTGCGTTAAAAGGAATTGAAGTCAAAGTGTAATGGATCGAATTTCTCAGAGAGAATACAAATGTAGGAACTGAACTAGTCTTGGTCGAGCTGTCACTCGTCCGCCATCTACATACCTGATATACCACGCCCAGGTAAGCACCAATAGCGCATGTGATGGTGTCAAGAATGAGCTTTCTAACACTTCAGACGCTTCTCCTTTCTCCTGCCTCATCAAAGTACATATCGTTTTCTTGTACATCTTCATTCCAGTACGCGAAATCATCCCGCAGAACAAAGTATTGCACCAAGACCTCCGACTCTGCCAAAGTAAACATCTCGGCAAGGCAAGCAGTCTTATAGCGGTGTGAATCACCCTGCAAGTACGCGTCAAGTCGATCTCGAGCGATACGGATGGCATTGAGGGCTATCAGCCCCATCTTGAATTCCTCATTTTTGCGGAGAATATCGCATGGGCATCCATCCTCGTCGCAAGTGCAGCCGCTGTCGACAATCTCGGCTACGACTGGGTAGATTGGTCCAAGAACTTGCTCGCACCACGCAGTAAGATTTTCGCCGCCAAGGTGAAGACCTGGAGTGGGTGTCCGCAGCAATGCTCGAGGGAGTTGTTGGAGATATGTGTCGATCCGGGCAAGTTCCAGGTGTGCTACAGCAACCTTGCCCTGCTCAGAACTGTTCATAGGTGTGTACAATATTTCAGAGTTGACGAACTGTGGATTGAGCGGAGCCAGGCCACCCCGACAGATTGGGCACTTGTTGTTGTTCTCATTGAGGCTTTGGGTCCAGTTCCCGAGGCAAATTAAACAAGTAGTGTGGTTGCATACGAGTCGAACCGGGATGCAATCATCGCTACTGATAGCGAACCTTAAAGAGACCATGGGGGCTTCAGGAGGTATCTCATATACTCTGAGACATATCGGGCAGCTTCTGTCTCCATCTGGATCATCAAACTCAGCCCAGGCCCCGTATGTACTGATACCATGTGTCGATGTGGCAGCTTTCTTCGAACGCAACATTCTCCGCAAAGTCATTCAATTCATCCTCGAAGCCGCGTAGTATACTATCAAAGCGGGACAGTTCGGTCCTAATACGATGCTGTGTGATATCCGAGAATTTCCATTGATCTGCAGAAGTGGTGATATCGCGTAGCCACTTCGAAAATGCAGGTGCGCCGATATCTACTTCGGCGTAGAACTTGGCGCGGTCAGACGCTGTGAGGGCTTGCAGCTGCTCCTGCATCTTGTCTGCGCCTTGATAACTACGGAGATGTAGATTGTCTTGCGTGCTGTCCAAAAATAGTCGTCACAGACGATTGATGATATCTTGCACAGTGCGGTGATCCCTCTCGTCCTCGTGGATTAGCTTCTTCATTACTTGAAGGAGCTGGTATCGAGACTCTCTGATCCCGTTAATTACAAAACTCTCCTTGTTGATAGCTCCCCGACCCTCAAGAGTGAGATCCTCGGGAAACTGTTCTTCGTTTGGATCGATAGGGGGTATTAAGTTGTCGCGATGTGCGTAGGTGTCAATACGTGGCTCTACGACCGTAAACAATGCATCTCTCCATGTGTGTAGGGAGCCACGTCTTATCTTTCTACCGGGTTCGATCGACTTGGACTGATCGATCTGGAAGAAGATTATGCGTGTAAATAGCTTCTTAGCTCGCTTTAGTTCAAAGCCTGGTGCCTCAAGTTGCTCAACAGGAAGATCGGGGAGTCGATACGCGAACAGACGCATAGCGAAATTGATTTGGATCATTCGAGTCCATCGCCTTAGTCGCATATCATTCACTTGAGGAGATTGCGAGGCGATTGTCGACATTGCAACACACATTCGAAAGCTTCCGAGTGAGCCCACGTGTACTTGACGCTACGAGTTGGATTGTGAGTCAAGTTGCGGGGTGGAGTTATGGTCAAGGATAGAGAGATGTAGATCATCAGAATGAAGGTCTTTGGGTGAATTTAAAGCAATCACTATTACGGGTGATACCAACCGCGATCTCTCCAGGCGAGGCATGCAGTGTTCATGACAGATTCCGGAGTGCATTCGTCACCGGAAGAGTGGAAGCAACGCCAAATTTTGCCCTTCCCCTGCTCCCAGAAAGTGCGAATGACATAAAAAGCGGATGCTGCTGGGCAGGGGTCCAGGTGTGCGTTGGGGCTTCAGATGAGAAATAATGGTGACGGACTGATAGTGCACCCTCGGTGGAGGTTGCGATTATGCAGCCATGTACGCTAACCTGGATTGGCCGTGTAAACAACGTCCCGCGCTCTTACCACACTATGAGGATTGAGGCTTCCTTTTACAGCGGTGCGCGTGAAGCCTTGATTATGAAGGATTTTTCAAGCACCAAGGGTTGCGTAACTGTATATACCTGAGTATAGATGTAACCTGTAACCTCTGTTCTTGGCGAATGACTGCCCTGGAGTGCTAACAGTTCAAACATGCCACCGGTATAGACGCGAGATCGATGGCTTTTTCTGCGAAGCCTCCTCGTATTAAAAAAGGTTGCACGCTTGATGCCCTCCAATCGTCATGGATTGATGTCCAGAACGGCAGAACCCTACGTCTTCAACACATCGAGGCGCAAAGAACCAACGATCCGGGCAATACTGCAAGTTTGTATAACAGAAGCATTATGGCAGCAGAATGGGCTAGGGCATAAGTTCATTTTCCGGTAGCACTAAAAGATGTTCCCGATACGAAGTCAAATTAGAGAACTGCATCGTTGCTTAAAATCAAAGAGTTGGTAGGATATGAGAAAAGGATATCAAATGCAAAGTTTTATATTAAGCAGACTGTTACCGCCAAGGGAATAAATGAAAGGCCACCCAGCCATCTTTAACACCACGGTACAAAACATCAGAACATTTAACCCTAACCCTAACCCAAGATTGATAATGGTAGTCTCAGACCTTACCGTCCACCAGGATATCCCGGTGTTAAAATTCATCCCCAACGCCAATCTCATTCCGAATGCTTTGAGACTCGGCATGTGAGGAACGCTCGTTGCGGCGAATGGGTTTTTCAAAGTTTTCCATCTCCTTTAAAATATGCACAAAGACGGTTGCGAACATTTGCTAATTGTTTAAGTGTAGTAAGATTAATAGCCTCAAGCTCTTTAGACATGGTAGCAGCATCAAATTCAACCACAGACATCATGCCCGCTTGTTCCTATAGGTTAAACTGTTCGATCATTTAATAGACAATTTTTTAGTCCACAGAACTCGCGAAAATAACCCTTGTCCCAAATTTCGTGGATGCACAAGCCCCATTAACTTTTTACTGTTTTCTACACAGTTCACTTCTTAACGTAGACCTCGTAGATTATAGTCTGCATCGAATGAAGCATTTCTTATCGAGACTCAGGTATAGGGTTATCAACAAAGACCGTGCCTAAAAGATAAGGATCGGATTTCGGGAATTTCTCGTTATTGGGATCGACTAGGGGGATGAATGTCTTGAGATGGGCGAAGAGCTTCATTGACGGCTGCTTGAGAGTAAAGCGGTGGCCTGACCACGACTTTAGGGAGCTTTTTCGCACCGTCATTATATCATGATATCCGTCGTCAAACATCTGAAGCTCCAGAGTCTGGAGGAACAGGCCTTTCGCGCGCTGGACTTAGAGGTATACTGAATTGTTCGATTGGAATGACAACCTAAAATGCATGAATAAGGGCGAACGAGCTTAGGGAAACCCGACAGCGGCCCCAATCTGCACCATTAGCATCCATTCAATGGTTCGTTGATCAGCCATCAGCGAAGCCGACGCAGCGGAAGTGCGGGAGTCTGCCATCTGTAGAATATCGGAAATTGGCGAAATATCGAAGAATATATATTTTTGATGGTTTATGATTTGTGTAGCGAAAATGAAAGTGGTAGTTGTGCCAGTGAAGTGTGATGATGATAAGATGGTGATGATTTGTAGTTACTGGTAATGCTTATACAAGTGAATACGCTGCACTGTATGTCAACTCAGGTGTATTGGCCATAATGTACCATGTAATCTACTAGTTATGTGTATTATGTTTGAGATTTTGTAGGCCGTGACAATCATCAACTGAGCGAATGTAAATTAGGTCTGTTATTTTCGCAAAAGCCGCACTAAATCCAGGGTAAGCAATAGTCGGTGTTCAACCCCTTTGACATAAATACAATTAGTGCATTGTGAGACAACAGCTTGGCTGGGTGCTCAACCGCTGAGTTGGTCACCAACACGGTAATCTGGAGACACACCACATAGAGTGAGTGGGACATTCGAAAGGTATCTGAAGACAAAGGCAGTGAAAGGTACGCGTTTGCTACTGTTAAGCGCCTTGAATCGTGCTGACATAAGACGACCTCGCTTTGGATCAAGTACACCGTGGCCAGAGTAACGATTCTGTGACTACTCGATGCGCGTGACTCTATGATAACTATCCTGCTCTTAGACCATAAGCGCTAAAATCGGTGCAGCCAACCCCATAATAAGACTGTCTGGCGCCATCAGAGTTGCAGCCCCGTTAGTGGCTTGCGGGATTCCTGAGCTTCCAGAGGCTGGAGGAGCAGTAGTAACTGAGCCCGTCGCTGTCGGTTGTGCACTCGATGCCGTGACGCCTGCACCGTGCGTGGCGCTCAACTTCTCCGCACCCGCAGTAACGACCACCTGGAATGTCCCGAAGCTGGTTGACAGGTACTCAAAAGTCGTGGCAGACCCGGTGAGCAGAGCAGCATCATCAGTACACCACGCGGGTGCAGGCGCTGTGTCTGGCAGGATGGCAAACGTTTCTACGATCGTTTCGACGCCAGCAGAATAGGATAGACGACCGCTGTACGTTACTGTTCGACTGAAGACCTCCGTTCGAGATTCTGTTTGAGGAGCGTCACAGGACTGTGCGTAGAGGTAGTTGGGACCGTAGCTTTCGGTGCATATTGCGTTGGCGTTTTGATCTGTCGGATCTTCTCGCTCACAACGATGGATGAAAGCATTTGCATTGGGTGCAGTCGTTGAACCAGGGGCGGCAAAGTTTAGTGTTGTGGATTGTTCCCAGATGTTCGGCCCAACGGTCATTGTGAGGTTTAAGTAACCAAAGCGCTGTGCCTCGTAATCCGTGCCATCGTCGAAAGTCAAGAAGTATGTCGTGTGACTGGCATTCGCATTGATGACAGAGCCATAGTACCCAATCTTATCTGTTCCTAGAGGGTAGACCGGGGCCCAGAATGTCGTGGTCAATTGTGACTGTGCGGTTACGGCAGCGACGAATAGTAGTGTTGGAAGGAATGGAATCATAGTGATGAGATGCGACAAACTGTGCAATATGAGTGAAGGTAGAATCCTGGAAGATGGGATGGATCAGTCAGTAAGTTGTGTCGCATAACGACGTCTCGTATCCGCGACACCGCGTTCAGTCAATGCGGCGATACAAGGCGCAGCAGCCTCGCTGCTGATCGTTGCGATCGGTTTAGTGCTTTGAGGCTACAGTAGCAAATTCATCCATTCAGGCTGGTGCCGAGAATTTCATTCGGCTGAGCTATCTTGGCGGTCAAACAGTAGAGGCCGAGGCATAGCATTGACACTTGTGGCGTTTCTACCAGTGACAATGATAGGAGGCTTTATCAGGAAAATCAGGCATCCAGGTCTAAGAAATATCATGAATAAGACGAGACGAGGTCGAAGGTGGCTGGAAAGCCTGAGAATGTACGCCACGAACACTAGCGTTTCTTGGCCGTCATACGTCACTCTCTCAAGCACACCTGACATGTGCGGATTCCGTGAGTACCAAATGTCGTGTTCAGGCTACAATACTGACTGCGGCACGAACGATATCATGGGTATGCAGCTTGAGATCCTTCGGAAGATTTCACAGCCAATGGCGACGGCGCTGTTGCCTAGCCTCTGCCCGTTGGCAGCCCGCCTTGTATTCTTTAACCACGAAAACAAGTTTTCGATGCTTGTATTGCGGTCGACAGCAATTTTGCATATCGCAGCACCTATACTCAAGCCTTTGATCTTCCAATCAACACAATATACTCACTAGCAAATGCCGACATTCAATATCCGCGATGAGGCGTTACCAGAAGATGCAGTTTTTATACTCGAGGTATTTGACTCGGCTCTTCCACACCTAGCGAGCATTGGTAGTGAGAGGCAGTGGGGGACAGAGCCACGCTCCACGCAAGAGGCCTTCGTCGAGCGTATAAGGACTGCAGTGAAAAAGGCTCAATCTGGAACCAGCAGCCATGATGCCGTCTTCATAGCCGAAGTGTCCGTTGAGAACGACCTCGAGCCTGTGCCAGGAAGAGTTAGGAGGGACGAAAGCGGCCAGCAAATGCTCAAAGTCGCCGGCTCAATCGTGCAGGGATCGTTTCCCTCTTACATTCTTGAACAGCCAAATCTGGAAGCACTTGTTCAGAAGGCTGTTGAGCGCGCTGACTGTATCTATTTGGGGGCTTTGGTCAGCGACTTCCGCGTAGGCGTCTTACGCAAAGGAGCTGGATCAGTCTTGTTACAGCGCGTGAAGCAGTACGCTCTGGAAACTGGAACAGCGGCGGTCTATCTTGACTGTTGGGCAGGAAATGAGGAAGGGCTTGTGGGGTATGTTTTACATCTGTCAAATGCCATTTGCCACTGGACTAATACTTGGTATCACAGGTTCTACAAATCGCAGGGATTTGTGCCAGTAGATGACTTTCATGCCAAAAAAGAAGATGGCTCTATATGGCACGGCAAACTCATGAGGATGGACATTGACCAAAGCAATAGTCACGAGTGAGAGGATGCTGATGATGGAGAATCCGGGCTAAAATCTTCCCGTAGTACTATGTAGTAAGAGCAAGACATGACGGTGATCAATGTCAATAGGAAGTAGGCTGAACAGGTAGCTTACTCCGACAGTGCTGCTGCATACTGTTTGACCGTCGCAGTCATGACGAACTTCCAATTTCTCGAATGCAACCCATTGCCCTTCATCTGGTGTCGCACAAATTCTGCAACATCATAGGAACCACCGATGGGAATTGGCTTTATACTGGCAATGACGTCAGAATCGAAAAATCGAGATTTGGGAGCGGTATATGAAAGATACAAATCCCTCATTTACGCTCCGCAACATTTTTCTCGCACACAGTCCCAAGAAAGACTGATTAGATCCGAAATGTGACCTGTGGTGCCTTCTTGGATCGAACAAAGCCAGACTGATCATGAAGAAGCATCAATGATTTGTACGATCATTGCATAAGGGAACCTCAAAAGCTCGATGATTCCTGCATGTCTTTCAGTCACAGAATGATCGTAGATTCCACAGCCACTGCCTTGGCGTGGAAGCTTCAGGCCACTCGGACAGATAAAGTACATCAAGCCACGTAATACATTTTTATGTATCCTGGGTGGAAAATCAACCCGCGCAATATATGTTTCCAAGTAGACGTCTTCTTGATACGAAAGTGAATGTCATCACACACACACACACAGAACCATGCTAGCTCTTCTCGTCCTTACACACAAACCAATACTTGAAGATTGAGAGAAAATGTTCCTGGAAAAGTGCGTGAGATTTTATACTCGCTGTAAAAGGAAAAGCAACATTCTAGAACAAGCTTCGCCACCCATATGGAAAGAATGTAGATCAGTCATGCAAAAAAAACACTCATGCAATGTGACTCACCGCGTTTGGAGACTTGAAACCCGGCAGCACACAACCCACGACGAGACATGATGGGTAGTTTTCGGTAAATTCTGGTCTTCAGCAAAGCCACCGTGTGTAGAAGGAAGCATATAGGAGTGACCCAATGATTGTTATCAACAGAATCTTTTATACTTCATGCAAAGAATCAAACTGCGAAACCAGAACCACCAACACTCCAAACAACATAAGGAAATCCTGGAGGGATTTCCTTGCAGACAAGCGGCAACACACACTCATTACAGCTCAGCCATTCTTTTTGTGTAGACGACTCAGGCAAGTGAGTCGCACAGACATAAGTATTCATTGAGTGGAGTTTCGGTAACTTCCCGCCCGCCCACTGGAGTGTGACGATCAAGTGTTGGAGCATGTTGGTGGGGGGTTTTTTTATATGGTTCTTACGCTTTCCAAAAACATGCCTTACTTTCTGCCGATCTTTTCGATACCGCTGGACTCATTGTACAGTCCGGTCTCCAAGTTGGAAGATTTTAATTCCTGCTGTATGGTAGAGTGCGCACGCAGCACAACCGCACATGGGCTTGCAAAAGCTGGGATTTGAGCTTGAACTCACATTCTAGCAGCGATCACGGAGGAAAGGACATTTACAGTCACACTTTTTGTTTTCTCACCACCTTTATGGGCGGTGGTTTGAAGTGTAGTGTAGAAGTGTTGTCAAGTATTTGTGGGAGAGCTTTATATCCCCAACGTCCGGGGCACACACCATTGGCCATCTGGATAAAAGTTTTCGAAATATCCCATCACAAAGCTGCATGGACGTCTCCTGTGCATCTTTCAAGTAGAAGCGTAGAACCGCGAACGGACACAACACATGTTGTCTTTCTTCGAGCATTTTGCAAAAGAGAAGCCCGCCGAACGAAATCGTAAAGAAATATTTCTACCTATTTCGTTGCATCACACTCCTCGTTGTGTGACAAAGAAGTTATTGCCAGGGAAAGGCGAGGAGAAACGAGATATATATTTATACACCCAAACAAACCATCTCTACTCTCATGAGAAACCACGGTATCGCTTCTGCTACGATCCCGAGTGCAAGCATCGTCTTGTAAACTAAGCCCTTTCGACTCGGCACAACGACGAGAAGGACGATTCCATCAACTTGTGCGAGGAGTGATTTCACATCCCTCCAGCATGTTCCAAACAATTATCAAATTTCGTTTCAAAATATACCATAAGCTTGACCTCAACTCAAACACCCCTACAGACATGATCTCATTGCTGGTGTGTTTTGAGGCCCCATTCATGAAAGTTGTTCAAGCTCTTTTTGAGGAAGACAGACACATTAGAACTTCATCCACGCTTTTCGCAATCTCTCCAATTCCCAAAGTTCCAACCCCCAAGTCGTCAGCCCAGAAGTGCAACGCAGAAAGACATCCAAGGCTCTAACGCACACGCTTTGGAGTTTCGAGGGGGGCGGGAGAGCAGGATGCACGCAGCAACATAACAGGAGGTACGTGAAAATTTGGGTGCGAGCGCCTGTGCCGCGTGTGATGAATGAAGAGGGAACATGGGAGTTGAATTGAGGACCTTTATATACACCATAGGCGGGAATGTCACGTGAGTCATCATTGTACCACATCCATTGCATCACGGTAGATATCGAGGCCAGAGGCCAGATTCAAAAATTTGCAAACTATGACAATCATCCCAAAAAAAACTTTTCAAATTCCACATTTCCCAGATAAACCATTTTTAACCAACAAAATCATTCTATCTTACAATATTTTCAGTTCCAAAAATTAACCTCATACCATACCGTCTACTTCGTCATGCTCAACGGAAATCATTCGAATTATACATCGGCCTGTTGTTGCCCTGGTATCCTCCTCCTCCTCCTCCTCCACCACCACCACCTCTGCCTCCACGATTCCCACCTCTACCGCCTCCCCGACCACCTCTATCATCACGCGGCTGGCGATCATTGTACGCGTTGCCGCCTCCACCCTGGTGTCCACCACGGCTGCCCCCGCCGTTCCTACCCAGAATCTCATCTGCAGGTCGGTAAAATCTTTCGTCCCTTAGCGAACTATTGCCCGGTGGTCCTCGGGGCGGTGGTCCTCCATGCTGTTGCTGATTCGAATTACCCATCCAGGCAGGTCGCTGCGCAACAGGTGGAGGAGGCCCGCCATAGCCACCCTGAGGGGCGCCTTGCCATCCGCCAGCAGCATTGGGCGGAGGAACCCAGCCAGGTGGGGGAGGAGGCAGGAAGTTTTGTCCGCCGGCTTGTGGGGGCCATGCGGGGAAAGGAGGGGGAGGGTAGTTCGGTTGTTGACCTCCGTAGCCACCGCCGTTGTTGAACCCACCGCGACTACCACCGTTGTTGTACCCGCCTCGTCCACCACCATTGTCGTTGCGGTTGTTGTTGTCATAACCTCCACGGCCTCCACCGCGGCCGCCTCCTCCTCCACGACCGCGATATCCGCCTCGTCCGCCATTGCGCTCGTTGGACCGACGCACCGACTCGGCTTCACCGGGGCTGAGAGCTGGTTTAGGGAGCTTACAGCCTTCGAGGAGAACGGATTTGTGGGCGCGATTGTGGCTGACGCTTGGCATTTCGTAGTACACTCTGTAAATTATTAGTACAAGGGTTCAGGGATGAGCAGAAGTGAACTTACCTCATTGAGCGATCTTGAACAATCTCGAAGTCGGCGTCGCCATCAATATCGAAAGGCGGTACCAGCTGGCTATCCATAACAAACATATCGTGCGGTGCCATCTCGCCGTGAAGCGCGCGACTCTTTGCTGGATCGATAATGTGCTTCTGTTGGCCCTTGCGGTACAGAGCTTTGTCCACGTCGTCGAAGAGGCCGCTCTCTTGTGAAAACATAAGAGTCTCTTTGCCGAACTCGTTCCGCCTCTTCTCGTCGTCAGATAGCTCCGGGTACTTGGTTGCCATAGCGGCCAACAGCCTATTTTCGTCTATGAAGGGCAAGATGGCAGTACCTTGCCACGCCCACTTCTTGCCATTCAGATCAATAGGAAAGTCCACTGGGTAGAAGTCGATGATCGGACTGTCAGCATCCGACATGAGGCTGCGGAAAGGCTCTGGGATGGCGTGGTTCGAAGCCGCAGGCAGGACACCCATCAATTGCTCGTATGGATGGAAAACAGTACCCTTCTCGAAGAGCTTGCGTGGATCCATGTCTTCTAAGCCCACAAAGTCGGCTGCGAAAGGCGCGTAGTGATGAGGAAAGTACCATGTCCATGATGGGCAACCCTGCATATAGTATGCCAATACCCAGCAAAGACCCTCAGCGTACTGACGTGCAACCTTATTACGGAAGGCAATGTCGTTGGGATCCACGTGAAATTTCTGCTCATAGTAACGCTCTTCATAGCCTGGCTCCCACAGCTTGACAGTATCTTCCGGGGAACCATCTGCGTTCAACTTCGGGGCTTCTGCAGGCGTGTCAGGCACGACGGGTGTAGTACGCCCCGGGGTCCCATTGTCGGCATCCTCCACTTCGTCTGCCTTGCGCTTTCCGAGTTGTACAGGCGTATCGACACCGGAAGCAGAATCTTTTTCTGCAGCTGTCTCCGTTTCAGGAGCACTTGTACCTGCAGCTTTTGCTTTCATCTGCTCCTTCATACGGGCCGCAGCGCTCTTGTTCGAGGTGTCCCGTACGTGAAGCATGTCGTGGTGGACAGCTCGAACAGCATTGGACTGTGCTTCTTTTGGGTCGAAGAACACAACGCCTGAATTAGTGTACGTGTCCGTACTCTCCTTGACGGGCTTGAATCCGGGGGTGATGCCCGCATCCTCGTTGCGGCGTTGACGTTTATTACCATTGTGGTAGGCATCGCGTGCCTCCCGCCTGGCTCTGCCAGCAGCCTGACGATCAGAAACTTCCTTACGTTTCTTAAAGATGTCAGCCTCTCTTAGTGCAAGAGCTGACAAGATTTGCTGTACACGGCGCATGTCAGGGAACCCGTCTTTAGTGACATAGTCGTCCATCTCGGCTGCTAAGTCACGCCAGATGCTGATGAGTAAGTCGATGCCTTGATCTCGAATCTCCAAGGAGGGCAGATGAGGCAAGAAGTCGTTTCCAACAAAGAAACACATGAACACCCAGTCATCGAGCGAACGTTCAAGATCGTACTTGAAGGTGCGCTTCGGCGTCTCCATCTCAACAGCGAGGTATTCCCGTAGAATGTTGGTGTGCAACCAAATGAACGGTTTGAGCTGATGCTCGGAGTTGGCCCACTCTTCAGCGGCTTCTTCCTCGGTGAGCTTCTTCCCATCGTCTGGGAACTCACAGTTGTTGCGAATATGGCCCTTGCGTCCACACCGTGTGCAGGTTTTATCCTTACCAGAGTCGTAAAACACGTCTTCTCTGAGCACACGGAAATGAGGTTCATGAGTAGCAAGACTCAACATGATCAAGTCGGCATCAAGACCGTAGATGACATGCGAGGTGTTGGGGTCATGTGTGGGCATGGAACGCTGAGAGCGAATGAAGTTCATGATTTTGTGTTCTCCTTCACCAGGCACGGAGGCGTCTGAGATGATGACTTTCATGTCCTTCCATGAAGGATCTGTCGTGAATTTGTATGCACACCAGTATTGAAGACTTTCAGCAAGCAAGTACATGAATGGTGTACCAGGTGTAATTGCGTTGGAATCCCAGGTCTTCTCTACGACTTGTTCAAGACTAGTGATGTCTTCTCCGCGACTCGCCTTCTGCGCAGTGAGAATCCTCTGAAATTCGGCACGCTCCTCGTCCTTCTCCGCAGCTTCTTTTGCGGCGCGAAAACGACGCGAACGCTGCTGGTTCATCTTGGCACGAGGTGCGACACCATCAACTGCCATGTAGAGAAGCTTGCGCGGGCGAACCATGCCGACACAACGGTCAGTGTACTCAAAGATGGCCATCATCATATCGGCCTCTGTCTTGGGTGCAGGGCTGTCCTCGGGATGCGAACAGGGGTGCACGATGCCGTTCATATCGAGGTACAGATTGTCGAATTCTTCGCCGTTGGGATTGGGCCCACAACGGTCTACAGGGATGACATTGTCGCCCACCTTCTTGGGCATCTCCTCCTGAACAGTCGAGACGATCTTGGGGTATTTCTGGCTGAGCCAGCGGAACATAGCGGGAACACCCATACTGGCGGTAGGCGCGGGGATGGGCGCGGTGTAGGGAAAGAGGTGTGGAGGGAGTCGGTGGTGAAAACTGGGAGGTAGAGTAGTAGGGCGACACCAGCGAGGGTGTGAGCGCGTGCACTAGAAACAGTGTGAAGATTCTTGTAGTGATTGAGACACTACAAGGGAGGACGGGGCTGCTGACAAGGCTTTGTCGATGTGATGACAGCCCGAAAGAAAGAAACAGCCTGGAGCGTACACGAGAACGGAAGCGCGTCTGTACACTGGTATGGGCAGTCCTCAAGGGTAGAAGCGCCTACTTTGGAGTCGCAGGGCTGCGCAGCGCACTTTATCTCGTCCTGCACGCGGGTCGAGTTGCGATGGTGATGCGACGGAGCGACGGAGGAGAGAAGGAGGGTCGGGGGCAGGGCGGCCGACGGAATGCTTTAACCATGGGCGCCAAGCGCCCGCGGCCGAGGTCCTGCCGGCGCTGCAACGGGCCCGGGCACGTCTGGCCTGGCCTGTGCACCAAATTATACGTGGAGCTCGACATGCTCGAGGGTGGTGGAGTGCAGCACTACAGCGACAGTCTGCGCGAACCAGAAGACGCACACACGGCTCATATTGCGATTACGCGTGCACGGCAACCGAACATCCACCATGGACGCGTAGCATCGAGGGCCCGCAAAGATGATGCGAGTATTGGAGGCCAACGCGCCTCCCAAGCAGACGGCTACCGACACCATCAGCACCCTCAGTAGCCGACTGGCAACCGCAACGCTTCTCGAGGACCGCCGTGCCGCGATCCTGGGCCTGCGGAGCTTCGCAAAGGAATACCCGGCCTCGGTCGCCTCGGGAGCCCTCCGTGGACTCATCGAAGCCATCAGCAAAGATGGCGACGATCTCGACACCCTCAAGGTCGTACTGGAGACGCTGTTGATGCTGTTCCATCCAGACGAGGATAGCGTACGAATGACATACAGGGCGTTGCAGCCGGCCAAGACTAACTGTGTGTGCAGCCTGAAGCGTCAGAGGAGATAGCACTGTGGCTGGCAGACCAGTTCTCACAAGTATGCACTTCCCCTCCACGTACTTGCTAGAGCTGAGCTTATGATAGCGGCAAGACAACATAACCCTCCTCGCCGACCTCCTCGCGAAACCCGACTTCTACTCCCGTCTGTATTCACTACAACTCATACGGGCTGTGGCACTCGCACGCCCAGAGCGTACCCAGGAGTGCATCCTCGCAGCACCGGCCGGCATCGAAAACCTCGTCGCTACTCTAGACGACCCGCGAGATGCCATTCGAACCGAAGGACTCGTGGTTCTGACCGACCTGGCAAGATCCTCGCTAGAGCTGCAAAAGCTATTCGTCTTCGAAGATGCCTTCACCAAGGTCTTCAACATCCTGCACGCAGATGGAGGACTCACACAAGGTGGCGTGGTCGTGCAAGACTGTCTCAGTCTACTGGCCACCCTCGTACGCTTCAACGTGTCGAATCAAACAAACATTCGAGAGATGGGACACGTAGCTAGATTCGCTGCACTGCTTCCTGGTGGTCAGAAACCAAAGAAGGCGCGTGCAGGCACAGGAGAAGAAGATGAATGGGTTAGTCCACAAAGCGATAAAAATATCTGGGGCTTGTTGGCTATCATGCGCATGTTCCTTGTCAAAGGTGCTGCAGGCACTATGCAGAATCAGAACGTCTTCCAGCAGAATGGCCTCCTAAGACAGCTGCTCAACATCGCTTTTGATCCGGCGACAGCTATGCCCATCAAGATCGAGGCACTCAACACATGTGCTGATTTGATCAGGGGCAATCCACGACTGCAGGAAGGCTTCGCTCAGGAGCAGGTTCGACCCATCGTTGAGCCCGCGACCAACGGTGTAGCCACGCCCAATGGAGTCGCGTCGGTCTACGTTATCGAAGCGCTGCTGAACCTCGTCCTCGGTGCGTCTCCACCTGACATGTTCGACCTGCGCACCGCTGGTTGTGAGTGCATCAAGGCATATTTCTTCAATCATATGCAAATACGAGGCCATTTCTTGAACCGTGCGATTGGTGGCCATGAGGAAGGCGATGAGACTGCAAACGCGTTGACCATCCTCATGGCGGGCTCACAAGCATCGCCAGCTTCTGATCCATATCGCATCTGGTTCGCCGGAATTCTGGTATACCACCTTATTTCAAATGACTACCAAGCAAAGGACAATTTGATGGGAGTGAAGGAGGGCGACGCAGAGAGTGGAGAAGAGGTCGTGACATGCATACAGACTCTCACTGCCAATTTGATTGCGAGCTTACAGCTCGGAGAAGATGAGCGGATACCCGTCGCTTACCTGATGGTCCTTTTAGGCTGGCTATTCGAGGATGCAGCAGCAGTCGATGACTTCCTAGGCGAGGCAAGCAGCTTGCAGAGCTTGGTCCAGGCCGTTCTCACTCCCGGAAGCGATCGAATCGTTATTCGGGGTCTCTGCGCAGCACTGCTGGGCGTTGTGTATGAGTTCTCAACCCGAGACTCGCCCATACCGCGGCGCGAGCTGCAGCCAGTCCTCACGTCCAAGCTTGGTCGCGAAAAGTATCTTAACGCCATTACAGAACTACGGCACCATCCCCTCGTTCGCGACTTCGAAGTGCTGCCACGCGGTGGAGGTTCGGGCGGGAGCCTACCTGATGTATTCTTCGACGAATCATTTATAGACTTTCTCAAAGACAACTTCAGCCGATTATCTCGCGCCATCGATCGCAGCCCAAATATCGAGCAGCATCAATCTCATGATGGCGTTGACCGGGATGTGGTAGATGCGTTACGCGGCGAGATGAACGAGAAGGAACAGTCCATTGAGGAGCTGAAAGCCCAAGTCATGACACTAGAGCAAAAGCTTGACCAGGAGCAGGCGGAGCATCGCAAGTCGCAACAATCTGCCGAAGAACAACGGAACACTCTGAAGCGAATCAACGATAAGCTGCACGACGATCTTGAAAAGCAGGCCGTCAGCAAGGATCGTGAACACAGGCAAACGGTTCTGGAATTGGAGAATAAATACAATGTCCAGATTGTGGCACTCAACAACAAGGTCCAGCAAAGCAGCAAAGAGGCAAACCTGGCTACTGCAAAGGTCAGACAAGAATATGAGGAGAAGCTCCGTGTTTCCAACAAAGCGTATCTGGATCTGGAGCGCCGTCTAGAAGCATCAGACAAGGCTCGACAGGAAGCTATTACAAAGGCCAGTACTCTCGAGCAATCGCAGCAGACTGCGCATAGTGAACTTGCCGCGCTCACCGGGAAAGAGCGGGAACTGCAGACACGCTTAAAAACAAGCGAGGCACAGCTCAAGACCCTCCAAGATGAGAAGACAGCTCTACAATCTAGCCTCGATAAACTGAGATCTGAGAGCAAGTCCAGTCTGGACAAGCTCAAATCCGAACACCAATCCGCCATCGACAGGCTCAAGTCGGGTCACCAAACCACCATCGATAAGCACAAGTCTGAATCGCAGTCAGCCATTGAGAAACTGAGATCCGAAGCCCAAGACCTAAAGACAAAACTCCAAGATCAGACCTGGAAAGTCAAAGACGCAGAAGAGAAACTGCGCAAGGCCGAGTCCAGTGCCAAGTCGGGTAAAAACAAGGCGCTCAAGGACCTCGAGGCTAAGCTCAAGAAGGCAGAGGAAGGAGAGAAAGAAAAGCAGACTGAGCTGGATGACTTGTTCGTGCTGCTTGGAGACCTGGAGGAGAAGCGGAGCAGGGATAAGGTATGTGACATTGCTGGCAATTGCCGTATGATCGCATTACTAACGAGCACTAGAAACGGCTCAAGGCGTTGGGTGAAGAAGTATCTGATGCGGAGGACGATGACGACGAAGAAGATAATGGTGACGAAGACGAAGACGAGGAAGAAGGCAAAGATGAAGAGTAGGATCTTGTCTGTGTGGTATGTAGGGTATCGGTATCACGACTCAGATCACCATTCGAGCAACTCGGCTCCGAAGTCTCTTCATGAGCCTACGATGTTCGATTTCGATAGTGCAACACACTTTATGCAATGAATTTTCATTGAAAGACAAGCCCCGTATGGCACTTCCATTCTTCCCAAACCAAACAGATTACATTACAAATTACCATTATCTAATCTCAACAACCCCCTCCTTCCTCTCACCCACTCAAACCCACCCATCTCATAATCGGATTACTTATTAGTTAGTATAAGGCGAATACCCCGTCCCATCATCTTGCGCCTCCTCATTCGTCCCATCAATATAAAACTCATCCGGCAAGTCCTCACCATCGCCGGCAGCCGGAGGTCCACCATGATAGCCCGTATCCTCGCCATCGCCCACGAACTCGTCGGAGAGGCCTGGTGGTGCGTCCTCGCCGTCTCCAGCAGTGTTGTCATACACACCTGGTGGCGTATCTTCGCCATCACCTACAGTGCCGTCGTAGAGACCAGATGGTGTGTCTTCACCATCACCCACATACCCACCATCATACCCATCGTCATGCTCTCCACCATCTGTATGGTAACCACCCGCCGCAGGCGCAGTATCGTATCCCTCACCGCCATCAGCAGGCTTCGCGTCGTACCCGGGTGTTGCACACGCCTCGGCCGTCACAGTAGCAGTAGCAGCATGTACATATTTCGTTACCGTAGCCGCGCCACCTGATTGCCCGAGATACTTGGAGCAGGCTGCGGCGATGACGTCATAGTTGAACTGCACGAGGCGGCAGGGGACGTCGTAGTCGGGGCAGAAGGTGTCGCGTTTGGCGGCCGGGTAGGCGGCGGCGTAAGGGGTTGCGGCTGGGACGTAGATGGTTGAAGTACTGTGGGGGAGGGGGTGGGGTGTTAGTTATGGAAGGTTGGGAGATAGGAGATTGGCGGTGTTTTGGGGGGACGTACGTGGTGTAAGTTATTGTTGTAGTGGTTAGGACGGTGATTACGCCTGGAGCACCGGGTTCGTAGCCAGTTGGTTTGGGCGCCTAGAAGGGGATTGTAAGTCATTGATCCAAATTGATGACCCACAGGGCAAACATGGACTTACAGGAGTAATTGGGTATCCAGATGCACCACAAGCTGTAGTTGTAGTGACCGTGACCGGTGCATCAGTGACCCAGCATGTCTCGCTCGGCTGCTGATAGTGAATGAAACCCGCACAGAATGGCTCCGCGTTATGCGGATCAAACGTGTTTAGAATTGCCAATGCAGACCAGACTTGATCGTCCTGGTAGGCGTGTGCAACGCTGGTCACACCCGTAATTGCAACGAGTGCCAAGTTGGCGATGCGGCTGTGAGACGGCATGGTGAAAAGTTTCAAGATTTGTCCGCTGTAAAACTTCAATCAACGAGTGAGGAATTGGAACTTTCCGTAAGAAAAGCAAGACACAATATCGAGGGAGCAGTGGAACATATTTGCAGGCTCGAGACATTTCATGTATGATAGTATGCTTCTTTGACACTCAATTGCGACGACGTTCATGGACTACCGCTTTCGTCCAGTATCCTCAAAATTACCGCATTGAGCATTTCGCGTTACACAAGCCGCGCCAAGCCCCATCATCTTCACGCGGGGGCTCGGTACAGCTCAACCGAGATTGTGTACTACTACGGACCCGGAACATGGACTTGGTGGGCGTAGGCTAGTTTGGGGAGTTGTTTACAGAGATTGCATTCTTCAGGGTTACGGTTTCAGCCTAGAGGGACTGCATCCTTCCACGGATTGAACGTGTGCGGGTGTTTGGCCGTTTACAACGCCTTGAGTAGGTTCTCATGTTTGACGGTCCAAGTGCCATCTTTGGGAAAGCCTGGTGCGTGGCCTTTTGAGCCTTGCCAGCCTGCGGCGCAGTATGCGATTGCGTAGAGGAAACCTGCGTTGCCGGGCATGAAGGGGGGAGGCGTGCCCCCGTCACCGCCTCGGATGGCGAAACCTGCATCGTCGAACTTCCAGTAGTCATAAGCTGTAAGATGGTAGATTGCGCGCTCTGGATTGCCGATTCTAGCACTGTTGATTGCGAGGACTGGGCGACCCCAGCCGCGGATCTTCTCGTCGCCCCAGACTTCCCAGACTTTGTCTGCTGTGCGCAAAGCGACTTGGTGGTCTACAGCAGGTGTGTCGGGCAGTATACCCTGCATCATGATCAGACTACGTGGATCGCCGTTGAGCTTAGTGTCGTTCCACCATGAGCTGCTCAGACCATCGTAGACAGTATATAGACCATCAACTTGGGGTGGGAGCGCGAGATTCTCGGCGACGTGCGTCCATCTCTCTGGCACTGTTTGGTTGAGCTTACGCTTCCAATCTGCTGCAGCATCAAGGGCCCACCGCCAGTACGCAATCTCGTATGCTAGGTTTCGTGTGGAATTAGGAGGTGTGTTTTCCGTGACGCCGTACGATGGAGGACCGAGATCGTACTTTCCAGTTGTTGTGTTTAGCCATGCGTAGGACGCCATGTAATCAGCAGAAGCAGTAAGCACCTTGTCCCACTTCTGAAGAGTGCCAGGCGTAGTATTTGCCTGATAGGCTAGTTGCGCAAGGTAGAACGGATGGGGTTGTTGCCAGAGAAGGAATGCGTTGATGTCGCCGGGGGAGTTGACTCCGGTGTTGAGCTCCGTCATTTTGGGCCATCGGGCACCTTCCCACCCCATTGACTTTGCGCGAGCCAAAGATGATGGTAGAAGGGTTTCGTATAGCGCGGGGAAAATCCTGTCAAAGTACTGTTGTCTCCCCTTGTGGATCATCAGCAGTGAAGCATCGCTTGTAAATGGTATCTTACCCATGTTGCCCAATGCGCGTTGTGCCATATTACCATCTCTAAATGAAACTTCCCTAATGGCCAGTGAGCGTAGGTAGTATCGTATGAGCCATCGACTTACCATACCCTATGGCACTGTTAGTCTATGTCCCCATGCACATGAGACAATTATCTGACTTACAACCATTATTCATCAATCCACTCTCCTGTGGTGATTGTCCTTCGGCTGCACTGTTAACACGAACATGGTATTGCGATTTAATAATGCGACGTTGAAGCTCAGTCGCATTTGGATTCGAAGATTCAGTCAAGTCAACGAAACCGCCGTCATCCCAGTACTTGTGCCAATCTTTTATATTCTTTGCTTGGATCTGTCCTGGATCTTCCGGAACATGTTGATCAAACGCAAAGTGAGCAGTCAAAACGATCGAAGATGAGTTTGACAGGCTGCTGACCGTATAGCGGTGCGCGGCGATTGATGTAGAGTTAGAAGGCTCGTCTCTACTAAGCTTCAGAGGCGATTCTTTTGGCCATCGAAGGTTAATCGAGTACTGTAGCTCTTGCATGTTGTGTTGGATATGTGCGGATGTCCGATTGGTCCCATCTTCAATCAGCGTGGTAGTGTGGTTGTTAGGAAAATCATAAACACCTGCGAAGACCTGCTCGAGCTTCAGTCCACGCGCATTATATATAGCAATTATGATTAATTTACCTCGTACTTGTACGCAGTGGTGTGGATCGGAGGATATGGGAAATCCATCTCTACTTCCAAATCCCCACTCGCAACAAGATCGGACTCAATGCTGAACACGACAGCGTCTGAATCGAAGTCGCCCTGAGTAATGACTTTCACAGCCTTACCGTCGATTTTGAATGTTGATGTGATGGTGCCATTCCAAAGATCAAGCACCTGACTAGGCTCGGTAATCAAAGACTTTACCAGTGTAGCACTCTTGTACTTGAGACCAATGCGACCAAGATTCACTCGATTAGGGTTACTGATCGACCATTGGGTTGCTTGCTTCAACTTTGGGTCAGGAATATCGTAGTAGACTTCACGCCCGTAGGTCTCTCGCATGATTCCTTTGTAGTCGGAAGGTAGCTCTCTGATTGCGTTAGTAATCTATGAGACCCAGATACCGACACTTACCCGTTCGCTGGAAGTGTGTCATTGTGCCAGGCCCAGCTCGAAAGTGTGTTGAAAGGAAGAAAGGTCTTCGAACGGATCGTTAGTGGTCTGAACTAGTTCTCGATATAGTGAGACTTGCCTGCAGCCCCGTATTGTCGACATTGAACGCGAAGTTTCCGTTGCCTACTTGTAAAGGTGTGGTTTCATTGTCAATGAGGCTAGTGCGAACGATGTTGAACTGTGAAACGACACGTTGCCTGCATCATGTTAACAGATAAACTGAGTATGCGTCAATACAAAACTCTACCTATCGATCTTCCCATATGCACAACTTGGCTGAAGGAGCAAAAGAGCTGTACTAATGACAGTAATGAACATGTTGGTCAATCCAACTCGCCGGTAACCTTAACGCTTGGGGTGTGTAGCTAGATCGTAGTAAGACTCATATAATCTGTTGGGCAAGCCTTTGTACCTGAATGCATGCATGTTCCGCATCACTAGCAAGTGAACCTTCCCCGTGGGATAGGCCGTATGCTCGGGGTAAATGTACACCGAAACGATTGCTTTCAGGTTCATGGTGGTGATCGTTCGGTTGCTACCGAATCAACTCTAGCAGTCCCCCCGCCCATGTTGCGCAAATTATTCCGTCAACATCTGATCGTGCAGTCAATTTAGCCGGGCGACGTGAGTACAGTCAAGCTGTTCACCAAATGTGGCCTCCCGTGCTAGAAATATTTCTTACATGGTGACATGCTCAGAGCCTGGCTCGGTTGTGACTTGCTGTCCAGTTAATGCTTGGGAGGTGGTGGAATAAGTGGTTCTGGTGTGGCGCAATCGAAGATCTGGTATGTACGTCATCCGACGGAGGTTGCCCGAAAGTCAGGCGCTCCTTCACTTCGCCACAGCAACGATGTATATCCTCACAGCCTCCTCCTTGTGCAATCATACTTCAGGTGTGGCTGAAATATAGCTGAGAGACTACGGATGTATTGCATCCGACTTGGACGCCCTTGGCTACCGCGCTGGCCTGTTAGCGCGACCAGACTTAGAAGGTTGATACTACAACTATGTACATTATCTCACTTCGCAAGCGCCAGCTCAAAGAATCCCGAAGCTATAGCTACCAACCAATACTCCTTGTGCTGTTTGAAGTCCGAGTACCCCTGCGCTCCGGCTATTTACCCTCCCTCACGATACCTAAACGACCACGACACCCCTCAACGTCCACTTAAGCTTCTCACATAGACTAATCATACGACTACCCGTATACCCCCCCCATCCACGTCGCCCTCCCATCCCACAAGACTCCATACCACCTCCCAAAATAATGCAGAAAATCAGTCCAACACCCAAGGTCTCCAGCTTACCCGCCCAGACCCAGCCCGTCAGCAAAACCCTCTTGGTCCCCGTCTGATATCAGCCCCGTCCCCATTGGGAACCGGGTTTTCCTCCAAAACATGGGCTGGCCAAGTGCGTTCTAGCCCGCTGACTTGCATGTGAAAAATGCACATAGTGGTATAAGCCGGCCAGCCACATTTTTCATTCCTTCTGTGATGTAGTGATATTCCTTCGACCTTGAATTCGCCATGACGTTGATACCGAAAGAGAATACCTCGGGCAGAGCGCTGATTGTTGTGGAAGTGATTGTTGCGGCTATCGCAATTATTGTTGTTTGCGCGAGGGTTTGGGCGAGGAGGTTGAAGGGTGTAAGGCTGGATTTGAGTGATTGGTTGTGCGTGGGCGCGCTGGTAAGTGTGCGTGCGCCTGTTTGGGCGGGTTGGTGTTGATGTGCTTGCGAAGGTTTTTACGCTTGCGTTGCTTAGCACGATCATATATGGTATGTTTCTACACTATGGGCGTAATCCTTTCGTATGTTGACACCGCGCAGATGTTGTTCAAGGCCTTGGACTGCCGCTTGAACACGCAGAACCCGAACAGCTCGTCAACTTCAACAAGGTAGTAGCTATTCTCCATAGTGACTTTTCACTCAAGCTGACTTCCTATTTCCAGAGTATACTCGCTGGTCTCTTCCTTTGGACTACTAGTATCACGCTCATCCGATTGTCCATACTCTTCCTCTATGTTCGCGTCTTCCCCGTCCGGAAATTCGTCATCATATGTCGAATGTTCATGGCCTGCGAACTGGCCTACGCTATCGCTACGTATGTCACAGGCTTGACGATATGCAAACCGATTGGCAGTTTCTGGGGTCCAAGTATCGAGGGTAGACATTGCGGAGATCGGGAAGCATTGTTCCTTTGGCACGGTGTCCAGAACCTCATCTACGATGTTCTTCTCGTCGGCCTGCCTATGCCACTCGTGTGGCGGCTTCAACTACCGGTGTACAAGAGGGTGTCCCTGATCGGGATATTCGGACTAGGGTTTTGGTGGGTTACCTTTTCATGCCGATCGGCCGGTGCTAATTCTTGTCAAGTATTTGCGCCATCACACTCTCGCGAGTAGTATTGACCAGCGTGGCCAATATCGACAGTATCTCTCAGGGCTATGTCACGGTGACATTCCTCACGATGCTTGAGCCCTTACTCGGGGTGATCAATTGCAGTCTCCCGCTACTTCGTCCTGTGGTTCACAAGCTATCGGCTTGGGCGGGTGTCAAGGATGCCTTTGACTCGGGGACTGATCGAGCGAGCGCAGGTCTATATCAGGACCCCGCTAACAAACGGAGAGCTGCACGGGCCGTAAACCCATACTCTCTAGACATGGATACCATACCCACGCTAGGCGGAAGCTCACAGACTGAGCTCCACACACCTTTCGAAAGCAGCACTCCTGCGTGCGAAATTCCCCTGGATGTTGTTAAGCGCGAGATGGTATGATTTTATGATAAGATGCAGGAGAAATCGAGGGCTCGCTACAAGCAAGGCAACCTAGCATCTCTCAGTTGCTAGAACGATATAGACGAGGTTCATGTGTCGTATTGAAATCGATAACATCACTGATCCTCATATGTCGCAGACATGCCAATCGCCCCACCGCATGTGCCAAATGGTGATACCCTACAGCAGACGACTTAAAGAAGTCACTACTGCCACCTAAAAGCATCCCCTGGCAAGAAGAAATTGGCATCTTCAAAGGTGATGACCCGATCCATATCCAGAAACTGAGAATCCATGAACGCGTCGGATAAATTGATCAAAGACTGATCCTGCACACTTTGATGTTTCCCGGCCCCGCTAATGACAGGATAAGGTGCTGTTGGACTTGGTGTAGGCGCTGAGCTAGGACCGGGATGATACATGTGTTGCCCGTTGTTCTGGTACGTAGTTGGATTGTGCTGTGATGTATACATTGGAGGCATCGTTCCCGGCGACAGCATGGATCCGGGCATAATGCTGCCACGTTGATGTTCATAAACAACTGGGGATGCTGTGTTCTCGGTGCGGGTGGTCATGATAGACTGTCTTCTCAGTGGGCTAGGTGCGGCCGGGGTACCACTCAGACTGTTCGAGCGCCCAGGTATAGACATCAGAGTGTGTTCGTGCAGGACACTTCCAGATCGGCGATGTGACATGGGCGTAGACACATAGGCCGGGCTGAGTTGAGACTGCGCGTCTACTGAGAGACCAGAGTGATCATAAAAGTTGAATCTGAAGTGGGGATCATGCTGGCAGGCCTCGAAAAGTCGCCCTAAATTCGCGGCATATGTACCAGGCTGGTTGCCAGACTCAACGTCTGCCGCGTCGCTACTTTGCTCCGATTTGCCTCTCCATCTTGATGACATGTCCCATAGGTTGCGGATGAGATTCTGGAACTCAGGCCGAAGCGGCCTTTTTGTGCTTTGGTGTTCAAAAAGCAAAGCCTTGGCCGCTACGTATGCGCAGAACGCGAACTGAACGTTCACAAAAGGAATCAGAGTATGAGCAAGAAACTTGTCCACAATGTTGGACGTCTCGACAGCAGCTAACACGCAGGTTTGAGCGCTACACTCTTTCGGTAACGCTACATAGTCTTTCCAAGCCGATGGAGGGTATGCAATGGGATGGTGTAGTAATATCATGGAAGTATTGTGCGTGATATGCGCAAGCGTTAGGTTCGGATCCATGTCGATTACAGTGGTGTCCGAGGATATGTTCGAGTCCTTCCATCTGGGAGGCAGGAATATCTTCCAGTTCACCAACCTCAGATCCAGCTCTTTGAAGCGTGTCAACCAGCTGATAGCATGCTCTTTGTCTTGCCAGTTGATGCGCTGTTGAAGGAAGAATGTTGTCACCTGGCTCAGACTCTCCGTCGCTTCCACGCAGTAAGCAAACGCACCCAGCTTCGATGCATCAATGAAGCCATTTGCTGAGCTTGGACTTGCACCAGTACCCGGATGTTGCTCAACCGTCGGATCTTCTTCGTTGTATTGGGCGGGAACGTGTGCCAATGACCGTCCAATCCTCGCAGCAGCTTTGTTCCAGATTCCAAAGTACGGTGTGATGACAGGCTCTTCCCGCGTAAAATAGCCTCCATCTGCCGGCAGCCTTCGGTGGACATCGTCAGCAGTGAGGCTAGTGTTCCATCCGGTTGATACACTACAGAAGCGATCAAGCAGGAACACTATCCAGAAGAGTCGCCGGCGTTCTTCCAACTCCGTCCAATCATTTGAAGGGGCTACCAGGCGTACGGGTGTCATCAACGACCCCGATTGTGACGAGGTTGGTTCAGTGGTAAGCTGCAGGTAATCAATCGTCCTGGTTAGGGATCCTATCAACGGCCATGCCCTATGTGTTTGACCATCGTTAAGCTGAATGAGATGAGCTTTTGTCTTGCGTAGGAACCAGCGCAACTCACAAAGTTGAAGACGAGACAAATCAATGCCTGGAGGCTCTCTACAGACACGTTCCGCAATGCGTGTGTTTCCACAATGACACGCGAGAGCTTTGTTTGTTGGCGTATCTCATCTTCATCTAAGAATAAAGCGTCTCGTCCCATGTGGCGCAGACATATGGCTACCAAGGCGTGCAGGACTAGCTGCGTGCCAGTATCTCTGACACCTTCGCGGACTCTAGTCTGGAGCCGCCTTTTGTTCAGGAAAGGGATCCAATGATGGAAGGTGACGCAGAAGAAGTCTGCTACCTTTTCTAGTAGTGGCTGAGGTGGCAGAGACTTCGCGATATCTACATCTTCCTGGACGTAGAGCCAGCTTTGGGTAGGGTGCTGTTCAAACCGTCTCTTCAATGGATTGGCAGAGTTGGATTCTTGCATCTGTACATTGGGGCTCTCCTCGACAGTACTCCCCGTACGTTGGTCTTGCGAATTTGTGCGAATAACGTGAGCCCTTTCATGAGGGTGGGTTTTCGATTCATCGTTACTCTGTTGGCGATGCGAGCTACGGTCATTCGGCGCCGGGTCGTCAACATTGAACTGTGGTCGAATGCCTCCATTAGTGTCTAGAAGGATTCGTTCAAGAAAGGCTGGGTTTTGTTAGGAGAGCTCCGCCATTGGGTCGTGGGAGACGTGCCTACGCGACGCGTCAAGGCCTCCACGGCGCCCGGCTTTAAGCCGGGCTTCTGCTTGGGCTGGTAGACACATTCACTTGCTGGCCTCTGATCAGCAATGTCAACAGGGCACAGGCCGAGGGAACACTTACAAAGCCGCAGACAATGCCCACAGGTCGGAGTTTCGCGGGAGCAGCGCAACTTTCTCCTCTTGCAGTTTGTGCATGCAGGCACGTCCTCACCACCGACCGAAACAGGCCCATCATCGTCACCGCCAACCGCAGAATAATTGGTCCACCCAGCCGACATCAGCGCGACAATGCCAGAGCATCTGGAGGCGTAAGAATTGTGGAGGATTGCAGAGCGCGGGCATCGGGCTAATTAACCATGGTTGCTCCACACAAAACCCCCGCGAAGCTAACCCTCGTTTCGGCTGATCCGCCGACTGAACGCTGTCCTTCCTCACTGAACGGTCTCGATGTCGCTGGGGAGCTATGGAAGAACTGTGACTGCGTCCGACCGTTTCAGGTTCAGCGGAAGGTTTTCCAAACTGGGCCATCTCTAAAAGTGCGCCATTGATGGGTCGTCCGAAGCGCGATACGACAGACAGGTCACCCGCTTAGCATGCGTGGTTGATCAACAACACCAAGGAGGACACCAGACTGTCAACATTCAGGATTGGGAGGAGCAGTAGTGCCTGAAATATATCTCGTACACATCGCATCAAGCAGATCTGTTCCAAGGTCACCTACCACACCATGCCGCCGCTGCAGGGCTTCTCGGATAATGCCTTCCAAACACACGACGACTTCAAGACAGCATGCATATCTCTCCTCCGAGCCCTCAGGCCTTACCAATCCCCAGGCGGCGCACGCATAAAACTACCCTTAGAAACCGGAACCCACTTTGACGATGTGGCCGCACAACTCGAAGGCTTCGCTCGCCCACTTTGGGCAGTAGGCACACTGATGCACTCCAAGATCCTCTCACCAGACGAAGTAAAAGAGCTAGTCGACCCGTATGTACGAGGTTTGGCAAATGGCACCGATCCAAGCCACCCCGAGTACTGGGGCCCGGTGGTGCTGCGAGACCAACGGATGGTGGAGATGGAGATTATCTCTTTTGCTTTACTCGCTGCACCAGAGACCATGTTCAATGCACAGTCCGCAGAAGCAAAACACAACATCACAGAATGGCTCAAGACGATCAACGACAAAGACTTTCCCACTACAAATTGGCTTTGGTTCCGCGTCATGACCAATCTAGCGCTGATTCAAGTATGCGGCGTACCCAAGGAGGATGTCCTGGATGCTATGAAGGCTGATCTCGATCTCATGGAGCAATTCTATCTGGGTGATGGGTGGGCTGCAGATGGGATATGGAGCGAGAATGGACGACAGGCGGATTACTACTCTGGAAGTTTCGCGATACAATTCTCACAACTGATATATGCAAAATTCGCACAAGACTTGGATCCTGAGCGGTGCGAGAGGTTTCGAAATAGGGCTATTGAGTTTGCAAACACGTTTTGGCGGTATTTCGATACGAATGGTATGTCAAGTCAAGTCAAGTCAAGTCATCCACACGAATCGAGCAACATCTCCATTCATTCAGAACCTTCCTAAACACCTCACTTCAAAAGCTTGAGCTGACATGACACCAACCCAGGCGCCGCCATCCCTTTCGGCCGCAGCCTAACCTACCGCTTCGCCTTCGCCGGCTTCTGGTCCGCCCTCGCCTTCTCCTCCATCCCGCTTTCCTCCCTCCCCTCCCCGCTCTCCACCCCAGGAACAATCAAAGGCCTTCTCCTCCGTCACTTCTCCTGGTGGCGTTCTCACCCCTCCATCTTCAACATCGACGGCACCCTCACAATCGGCTTCGCCTACCCAAACATGTACATGAGCGAAGACTACAACAGTCCGCAATCCGTATACTGGGCTTTGAAATCCTTCCTCGCACTGGGTCTCCCCGCTTCCCACGCCTTCTGGACGCAAGACGCGCAACCATTGCCAGTCGTTCCAGAGAGGGAAAAAGTCACAGTGGTAAAACAACCACGACATATGATTGTCCAGGGCCAAAACCACCATTATTTTTTCAACATGGGACAGTTTTGTCCCTGGCCGCTAAAGGCAACAGAGGCTAAATACGGAAAATACGCATATTCCTCGCATTTTGGTTTTTCGGTACCTACAGGGCCTTTGATCCAACAACTAGCCCCAGACAGCACGTTGGCGCTGAGCAAAGACGGAGGCGAGACGTGGCGCGTGCCGTGGAAGCTGTCTGGATCTGGGTTGAAGATTGGCACGGCGAGTTTATACCGTGGTGCGCAGGTTGTGGGTACCATGCCTACGCTGGAAAGTGTGTGGAGACCTTGGGTTGATGCGGATATTGCTGTTCACACTACGCTTGTTGCGCCGTCGGAGAGATGGCCAGATTGGTATGTAACGCAGCATCGGATCACGCAATCTGGCCCTCCCTCTCCACATGCGAAAATCGTAGCTGTACAAGGCGGATTCGCGATTCAGGGGCGTGGCCACGCGCGCGGACAAGTCCTGGAAGCTTTCGAGCATGTTGAAACTTTGGTGCACGGAAAGGGAATTGGGTTTTCGGAAGGCACAATTACAACCCCATCCTCAACGCTCATTCTCTCCTCCGCCGGCGCATCCGGTATCCGCAATTTATCCGCATCTTCTACACTGCATCAACACCCCCAAACCCCCATAACTCACATACATATATCCCCCGACATCCTCAAACCAGACGCAAACACCAATCTCATCTGGCAACGCACACTGATCCCCACGCTTAAACTAGAGACGGCATCTGCGTTCCGTGAAGTGCGTTTTGCGACTGCGGTGTTTGCGTTGGCGAGGACGGCGGATCGAGTGTCGGGCTATGAGGGGCTTGATGTAGAGGGGTTGTGGGGGGATGGTCCTGTGCTTGGTGGTGAGGGGGATGGAGATGGGGAGGGGTATTATTTTCGTGTTGAGTAGGGAGATGTGTGAGGAGGATGTTGTAGGGTGGGGATGCGCCGATGTGTTCAGAGTGGAGTACAATTCAATCACAACATACATAAATACACTACAACCCCTCTTTTCCTGGCTGCGGTGATGAAGTATTACTTGGTGTTTGTATGGATGGTAAGTAGAGATTTCTCTTTTTCTTGTTGGCAAGGATTGAGTTTAATACTATATACCAAAGCATATATTGAGGTTTATCAGTAGTAGCTTAACACTGCGCAGTATATCGTGAAGAGAGTTATATACACATGAACATCCTATGAGTTAGGGGGAGAAGCTTCACACGAGAAAGGAACTACCAAGACGTAGACTTTGCCCATATTAACGCTTAGTGGGTCCTTTGATTACGACGTGGAAGGTAGTTATGGATCGAGGCGTAGAAGTGATGTGACATGGTTTTAGGAACCAACTCAGGAATTCAGATACTCCATCCATAGACAAGTCTTAGGAGGAGATCGCTAGCTATGATTCATTGAGGACTAGGATCCACGCCTCTAGCTCTTCATATTTTGTCCTTGAATAATGTAAGGAATGGGTATGTGTACAAAGTCCATCAAAGTGTTAAGCTCACTCATACATCAAGGCTTGGTTGGTGTCAAAGGTACAGATCATGGTCATGAAAAGGTATCACATTGCCGCTTTTTCCCCAGCCAATCTAGCTGATTCTCCATTTCCCAAGCTACTGTGAACCTCCAAGGTTCCCAGGGAGAGAGAAAAGAACATGTACCGACGACGCCAAAAGAAACGGAGTTTGCTCATGCTATCTACACATTGATCATTAAATCTTTTTAAAATCTTGTTTCATCGCAGCATGTCACTGCTTCTGCTCCATGACACCAGTTTACTTGGTGTTCTCTGGGCGAAGCGAGCGGACAGCCTTTCCAGCGCGCCAGATCTCAAGGTCATCAATCTCCTTGAGCTCCTCGTTGTACTTCTCACGGTAGTCGGGCTGGCTGTTGTACTCGAGCGAGCGCTTGGTCTCGCTGCCGTTCTCAACGGAAGTGTACAGGTCGTCAAAGACGGGCTTGAGGGCATCCTTGAAACGCTTGCTCCAGTCGATGGCGCCACGACGGGCGGTGGTGGAGCAGGCGGCGTACATGTAGTCCATGCCGTGGGCACCGATCAAGGGGTACAGCGACTGTGTGGCCTCCTCGACGGTCTCGTTGAAGGCCTCAGAGGGGCTGTGACCGCGCTCACGGAGAACCTCGTACTGGGCGAGGAACATGCCGTGGATACCTCCCATGAGGCAGCCACGCTCGCCGTAGAGGTCGGAGTAGACCTCCTTCTCGAAGGTGGTCTCGTACATGTATCCGGAACCGACGGCGACACCGAGAGCGGTGGCCTTCTCCTTGGCCTTGCCGGTCACGTCTTGGAAGACAGCGATGGAGGAGTTGATACCACGGCCCTCACGGAAGAGGGAACGGACAGTGCGGCCGGAGCCCTTGGGGGCAACGAGGATGACGTCGACGTCGGTGGGGACCTCGACCTTGGTAAGGTCCTTGAATACGGGGGAGAAGCCGTGGGAGAAGTAGAGAGTCTAACATTGTCAGTTGCCGTGATCATCGAAACGTCGAATCGAGAATTGCTTACCTTGCCCTTGGTGATCTGGGGCTTGATGTGGGGCCAGGTCTCGGACTGGGCAGCGTCGGAGAGGAGGTTCATGACAATGGTGGACTTGCCAATGGCCTCGTCAATGTCGAAGAGGTTCTTGCCGGGAACCCAGCCGTCTTCCTGGGCCTCCTTCCATGACTGTCCGCCCTTCCGTACACCGACAATGACGTTCAGGCCATTGTCGCGGAGGTTGAGACCCTGGCCGTGACCCTGGGAGCCGTAGCCGATGAGGGCAAGAGTGTCGTTCTTGAAGTATTCCTAGAATCAGTTGTTAGCTGCTGATTCGATTGAGAATAAAGTCGATGCCATTGAGGCGGGGGAAGACTTACAAGAAGCTTCTCCTTGGGCCAGTCAGCACGCTCTGTCACATATTGTCAGCTCTGAATCCTGTCGTTGCACCGACCGAACAACTTCAAAATCTTACCGTAGACAGTCTCCTTGGTGCCGGCAAAGTCAATGGTCTTGACACCACGGGTCTGCTGGAACTGAGCAGTGACAGCCGCCTTGGGAGCAGCCTTGGACGCACCCGCACGCAGAGCAGACACAAATGTGCGCTTCTGGGCGGGGGTGGCTACCAATTGCCTGGCAGTTTGGCGGAGAGCACGAGCAGCTGGTCTTGAGGCCATTGTGGATGTGATGTGTGAGGTTGAAGGGGGGTATCTTGGATTCAAAAAGTGGTGTGTGGAGGGGAAAGACGAGCTTTTAAAGTTTATTTGGGTATTCTGGGCTGGAATGATTTTGGACCTCCCCCGGAGCTCCAGCCTGCGTCTCCGACGTTCGGATGCCAGGCGTTCGCGAGATGGGCCAATGGGCGCCCGTGGTTTGACCGCCATCGTCATGCTAGCAGGGGGGCGAAAACTCGTCGGGGAGGAAACGGCGTCTCCGGGAGGGCAGAGCTCCGCAATAGTCGAGTCTTTGTGGGACAGTCATATGCGATACGCATCCAAAGCACCGAAGGCGGTATGCCTGATGATGCACTCGAGTCTTGGGCCTTATGATTGCACCGTCTAGACCTGGCAGCTTTGCGGGTCGAGTTTTACACGTACTGTTTATTCGATTGACACATGCAGTATCCACCTCTGGGTGACATGCCCGCCGGGTGCGTCATCACACCAGAATCTGGGGTAAACATCACAGTTAACAAAAGACATGTCCGCTTATGCAAATTATCGTCTCAACAGCTGTACTGTGTAGTCTCGTTATAGGTATATATGTACTCATGCATGATGCTATTAGATCCAAGGAAGAGACGCTGACGCTCTGACGCCGCGCTTCATATACACAGATCATATTCACAGAACGCCGTACTCATATGCTCGCTGGTGTTGCAGGGTTCGTGTCCGTAGCTATCTTCTGTCCAATCTTGCTTCAGAGCCCTCCGCCCAGGAACACTCCTAGTATCGCGGTTCGAAAATTCCGTCTTGGTATCGCTTTGCGTGTAGCCGGAGTGCTACTTGCTCGGTCTTGTATGTGGAAGGTCGGATCGTATTCATTTGAGCACGCGATCGAAACTCTGCCCCTTCACGGTGCCGCCACCAAGCGATGCGCGCACGTTGCGCTTGAAGCCTTCACGGTTCGCCTTGAGGTCTTCTGCAGCCTCCTTGTTCAGCGGGTCCGACGCATTTGGTTCGAGGAAGAGAAACTACATCTTGTCAGCATCTGCACTACTGCACTACTGCACCATCAACAAGCCCTCCGCATAGTACATACCTGTAGACCAACAACCACCGCATTCAAGTTGAGCACCGGCTTCCAGTCTTCTCGCAGGATGTTCAAACACACATTCCCCTCCAGATCAATGTTTGGGTGGTAGATCTTCTGCGTGCACTTGACCTTTGGTGGGTCGTGTGGGAAGTTCTGGTTGATCTTGAAGTCAAACTTGAAGCGGCCACCCTTGTACATGCCCTCGTCTGGGTCGATGGTGAGTTCGAAGTTGAGGATATCGTCGGGGTTTGGGAAGTGTGTCTTCATTGTGGCGCCGAGGGAGAGTTCTTCGAGATCTGGTCATGGTTATCAGTACAGCGTGCAACTTGGTAATGAGGGACTAAAAGCCATACCTTTCTGTGCGCGGAGTTGAGCGGGTGTTACCTTCTTCTTTTTGCTTGTTGCCGCCTCCGCCGCCTCATCTTGCTGCTGCTTCTTCTTCTATCATGACTGTTAGCATCTCAACGTTACTGCGAACCTTGCGACTTGTCCGCCAGTGCCAGTACGTACCATAGACCATATTTTCATCATCTTGGCGGTATTTTATGCGCGAGGCTCTAAGATCTACTACTCGAGGGGTATAAATCGCGTATAGCCTGATAAATGAGGTTGACGTGTGGTGCCAACCGTGGGTCAGTGGGGCGTAAAGTGAGAGAATAGGAGGCGATGTGCGCGATAGACGAGGGTACAGGTAGTAGGAGCGGACTGCAGGGCGAACACCAGAAACACACAAACGCCTGGAACAGAAGCAACGTGGTGCAACGTGTAAATGTCGAAGATACTTGGGTTCAAGCACAGGCTGCCACGATCTTAGGACTGGTGACGAGCGTGGGGCGAGGCCGCCGAAACGCCGCCCAGGTTGCTTAGTCAGAACAAGGGTCCAGACGTCTCATCGCGTGGTGGTGACAATACCCTCTTGGTCGTTTCAAGAGAATTCATGTGCCTCTAATATCATCTCGAATGCCAGTCTACACTGGCTAGGTAGATTGTTAAGTGTTTTCAAGTTTCTCCGTCAGCCCTGAGAAACCTAAGCGAGATTCTAGCGAGCGACATTGGCACGCGTATCGACCCTCAGACTGGATTCATACTCCGGGGCCTTTATAGCAAATCGACAACCTTAGAAACGTCAGAAGCAGCCTCACTTCACCAAATTCGCAATGGCCACCCGGGATGCATTGCACTTCTCGCCCTTCAACAGTCAACAAATAGACCCGTACATATCACGACCCGACCCTTTCCATCCTTCAAAACCCTTTGTAACACTTACATTTGCTACGTCCCTGGACAGCCAACTGTCTCTTGCACCCGGCGTTCAGACTGCACTCTCAGGTCCAGACTCGAAGGCGATGACACACTATCTTCGCTCCAAACATGATGCCATTCTAATTGGCGTTGGCACTGCGATCGCCGATGATCCTTCACTGAACTGCCGGATAGAAGGTGTAGGTGGCTATGGGGGTGAGGGTCTAGAGGGCCAACCGAGGCCAGTGGTTATTGATCCAAAAGGTCGATGGGCCTTCACTGAGGACAGCAAGGTGATCCGACTAGCGCGCGAGGGAAAGGGAAAAGCACCGTGGGTAGTGACGCAAGCGGATATTGGCGATGAGAAGAAGAAGATATTGGAGAGTATTGGGGGTAGAATCCTTGCTGTGTCGTCGGTTTCTACGCATGTTGCACCTCTTGATTGGGCGGACGTCTTGACAGCATTGGCACGCGAGCACATCAGAAGTGCGATGATTGAAGGCGGAGGCAGGGTCATCAATGACTTGCTATCCTCGAAATATTTCAATATGGTTGATTCGGTCATTGTGACTATTGCACCGACTTGGCTAGGTGAAGGAGGCGTACGAATATGCCCTGAGGAACGCGTGGAGGATGGCAGACAGCTCCCGGTTGGAAGACTGACAGACGTCAAGTGGATCCCGTTGGGAGAGGATGTTGTTCTTTGCGGACGACCCAAGCTGTCGTGACAGAAGTCGCAATACCGGCACAATCTTAATCATACGATAGATCTCAAACCACCCATGTTTCGAACTGAGCATTATTGTGCCGCCACACTGTGGCTTGCTTGCGTGAGTGGCACACACCATGGCAGCTGCTCGGATACTCGACCATGCAGTAGTTCCCTTACACTATGCTCCACCCCATCCTCTAAACCAGCAAGACAGCTGTCATCCCAGCCACGCTGCCTTCTCTTTGCGCCCAGGGTCTCGCCTACGCCTAACGGATCTGTCTTCCACGGCTCATATCCATACTGCTCCTCGCCATGGAGTGTTTCCTTGAGTTCCGCCCCAGACATGACAGGATCTATTCCTTGGACCTGTATCCGATCCGCGGGCCACCGAATTGCAGGGCCATGCAACTCCAAGAAGCGTGCCGACTTGAACGCGTGGGTGATGATGCGAATCTGCTTAGGATAAATCCCAGTAGTTTTCCTGAATAGGATGATGCTGAAGAAAAGATTTTGGAGGGAGTCGGTAGCTTGCTCCTCGAGAAGTACATAGCCTTTGCTAAACATGTGATGGGCACGGCCACCGTGGAGATGTCCTTCAGCTAGCTCTTCGGCTAACACAGCATGGTAGTAGGATCGTGCTTCACTCATGGTCGTCTGAGAGCGTTTCGTTACGCCACCGCTAAGAACTAAGAGGTTCGATGGGGGATGCTCTTGGTCCGTCCCAACGGTAAGAGCATCCAGACCAGCTTTGACGTGGGCGAGAAACGTCTCATGCTCACCTGGCTTTCCAGTCTCCGGGTTGGACTTCTGGAATGGCGCTAGTAACCAGTTTCTCTCATCATGAGGGCTGTGCAGTGGAAATTCTGCAGTCTCAGCATCTGGGAGGAAGATGGCATGACAGCAGACGATTACGAGGTTTTCGGCGCTGGGATAACTTGGTGGAGGGATGACATGATCAGGATGTATGAAGTCTGGATCTTCAGGTGTTTGCCAGTCGTGGTTGATGTTGGCGTGTGCTGCGTAGTCAGTTGTCGCTGTACTGACAGATGCTGGGGTTGATTTGGATTTGGGCAAGCTCGTCAATGGCGTGGTAGAAGCCATGTTTGGATCTGACTGTAGCACGAAAATGCGCCTGCGCCCAGGGATTTGCTTTTGTCTCGCTGGTCCAGGGTCGATGTCGTGGGACGTTTGAAGCTATTTGATTTAGTCAGAATAGTGCAACGGCCGGTACCAGAGGCTGCAATGAAGCAGATAATCTCGAGATGTCAACAGTTGGCACATGCAAGGCTTGATATCGCAGACGAAGATTACGATGGTGTTATTGGTCGATGATTGTGGTGGTCGTCGAATGTGTTTGTTGGGACCGATGACGGTAGGCGCAGACAGGGTGCTCCTTCCCCTGCGCCACAAGTCGAGAAGAACACGGAAGCGAAGGCATGACATGTAGGCGAGGTCCCAGCAAGAAGTCGATCTATCTTGTGTGCCAGTATGTACCAACATCTGATGAATGCATGGCGCATTATCACGGTCACAATATCATCACGTGCGAAAGATTGATAGCGGATGCTGGAGGGGTGCACGGCATGCTCACAAGCTTGAGCGGACTGTGATGTATTTCTGGTGCTAAAAGCCTGACAGCATCCGCTAGCGAACTGAGAAGGAAGGCCTTCCCGTCCCGATCGATGTGGACTTGATCTTTGTGATTCATTTTGTCGGAAACAACACTCCCTGGGAGGTGCAGTGTAGCTGTTGTACACACGTTTGTCATTCATCTTTGACAGTTCATACCGGTAGTAGGCTGCCGCTTAGTGCATAGGTGGCTCCACGGCGAAAATTCCAGGTACAGGCCCACGGCACGAGCCTCCAGAGTTGTATATACATATGTATCCTTGGACCCTGCCCAGCCGTCGCCGTTGTTCGCAGCCGTAGGTACATGAGTGTGGGCGCACCAGTAAGCGCAGAGGTGGATGGCTGACGGCCAGCCAACAACATGCTGTGCTCACTGCAGTAGATGATCGACTTGCGCAACGATTTTCTGCTGGACTACCGTACAAGTGGACCCAATACGCGATGTAGTATAGGAATGTAACCCTATATAGAAAGCATGGAGATGGATTTGCGCTGGGGTAAAAGCTTCGTGAAATGGGCCGATGGTGGGAGTTGCAGAGTGCACTGTCGCTGACGTTGACTATGACGGACGGCTAGCTGAATGTGGCTTGCAGGGACGCGCAGCAAAGCCAAACTGGCCAACTTGTCGTGTGCAGATGCAAACATGCATCCTGGTCGCAGTGTTGCGCACCACATGTCGGTGGACGCGTCAAGCAGCGGTCAGTGGGCCGGGCGGCGGACACAGGCGTGCCCTTTGGGCTTGGGGTGCAGTGCAGCGGCCGGCACAGGCGACGGGGAGGGCACCTGGGAGCCCTCAGGTGGTGCATTGAGGCTGAGCACGTCTAATTATAGAGCGACGCCACACCTGCCCCGTTGACGGGCATGCCGCCTGGGTGGTTTCCTCTAAAAGGGTCGTGTGGTCGCCGCCGCGAGGCCTGCCATTCACTGCACAAGCACGACAAGCACTCGGCTCTGCCAGGTTGCTGCCCCGGCCCCTCGTTGGTCATTGTTAAAAGGAGAGGCTGCCCGCATTGCGAAACGACGACAACCAGCCCGCCCGACCAGTTACACATTCCAGTGCGTTTCATCGAGCCAGTTAGCGCGCCTTCCCCACCAGTGCCATCGCGCCTACGCTGCAGGGGGATTAGGCGATTTCTCTTCAGCTTGCAGCCCTGGTCCAACGCCAGCATTTCTCCTCTTGTTCTCTTTATCAAGGCACATCCCCAGCGGTGCGCCTGACCTCCTCCCCCCGTCTTCCATCAGCTCGCGACCTCTCCACCACCCGCACCCTCCCCCAGCCCCCCATCGCCATCTCCTGTGCCAGCCCGTCGTCTGCCGCACGTCATGGCGTACAACAACCAGTATGGAGATCCTCATACAGGCGTATGCACCCCTGATTCCCGCCGGTCCGACTCGCTGAGACTGTCACTGACGCTGCTTATCTACAGTACGACAACGACCGCAGGCACGATGAAGACGAGGTCGGCCGCTCGCTGCTGCACGAGAACCCGACGGGCGCCCACCAGGACCCCTTCTACGGCAACCCAGAGGTGCGCCCGCACTCGACCTACAGCTTGACCGAGACGTACGCGACCGAGCGGCCCACACAGTACCCCAGCGACGCCCACGCTGGCTCTGACAACTACTCGGCCACCGGCGGCTACGACCCGGCCTCTGAGTTTGGCGCTCCTCAGCGGGCGCCCTCGCCATACCAGCGCAGCGAGACCAGCTCCACCGAGGCATGGCGACAGCGCCAACAGCCTGGAGGCGCCGTTGCGGCCGCTGGCGGTCTCAAGCGCGGCATGACCCGTAAGGTCAAGCTCGTCCAGGGCTCAGTTCTCAGCGCCGACTACCCTGTGCCTAGCGCCATCCAAAACGCCATCCAGGCAAAGTACCGCAATGACCTCGAGAGCGGCAGTGAGGAGTTTACACACATGCGATGTAAGTGCCAAGAAACTTTTGACGTTGCATATACACATCTGACAGCTGCTAGACACGGCTGCCACGTGCGACCCCAACGATTTCACTCTCAAGAATGGTTACAATCTGCGCCCGGCCATGTACAACCGCCACACCGAGTTGCTCATCGCCGTTACCTACTACAACGAAGACAAGGTCCTCACTGCCCGTACCTTGCACGGTGTCATGCAAAACATTCGCGACATTGTCAACCTGAAGAAGTCTGAGTTCTGGAACAAGGGTGGCCCGGCTTGGCAAAAGATTGTCGTGTGCCTTGTTTTCGACGGTATCGACCCCTGCGACAAGGGCACGCTTGATCTGCTCGCTACCGTTGGTATCTATCAGGACGGTGTCATGAAGAAGGATATTGACGGTGTTGAGACTGTTGCTCACATTGTAAGTCGCGCCTTGGCATTGTTGCAGCGTGGGGCTAACAAACGCAGTTCGAGTACACCACACAATTGTCCGTCACTCCCAACCAGCAACTCATTCGCCCGCACGATGACAGCGCCAGCACGCTTCCCCCGGTGCAGATGATGTTCTGCCTGAAGCAGAAGAACACCAAGAAGATCAACTCGCACAGATGGCTCTTTACCGCCATTGGCCGCATTCTGAACCCAGAAGTGTGTATCTTGCTCGATGCTGGTACCAAGCCCGGTCCCAAATCCCTCCTTGCGCTCTGGGAAGGCTTTTACAACGACAAGGACCTGGGTGGTGCTTGTGGTGAGATTCATGCTATGCTCGGGCGGGGCTGGAAGAACCTCCTCAACCCGCTCGTGGCCTCACAGAACTTCGAGTACAAGATCAGTAACATTCTCGACAAGCCCCTGGAGTCCTCCTTTGGATATGTGTCTGTGCTGCCCGGTGCTTTCTCCGCCTACCGTTACCGCGCCATTATGGGCAGACCTCTCGAGCAGTACTTCCACGGTGATCACACACTTGCCAAGATTCTTGGAAAGAAGGGTATCGAGGGCATGAACATCTTCAAGAAGAACATGTTTTTGGCCGAAGATCGTATTCTCTGTTTCGAGTTGGTCGCCAAGGCTGGCTCCAAGTGGCATCTCACCTACATCAAGGCCTCCAAGGGTGAGACCGATGTGCCTGAAGGCGCTGCAGAATTTATCGGTCAGCGTCGTCGTTGGCTCAACGGTTCGTTTGCTGCCGGTATCTACTCGCTCCTCCATTTCGGCCGCATGTACAAGAGTGGACACAACTTCGTCCGCATGTTCTTCCTGCACATCCAAATGATCTACAACATCTGTCAAACTATCCTGGCTTGGTTCTCTCTGGCTTCCTTCTGGCTTACTACCGTTGTTATCATGTCTCTTGTTGGTACCAAGACCGATCAGCGCGATGCCTGGCCCTTTGGAAACGACGTCACTCCTATCTTTAACACTGTGGTCACCTACGTATACCTCGCCTTCCTTGGTCTCCAGTTTATCTTGGCCTTTGGTAATCGTCCGAAGGGTTCCAAGTGGTCTTACCTGATCTCCTTCTGCGTATTCGCTTTGATCCAGTTATACATCGTCATCCTATCGATCTACCTCGTCGTTCAGGCTTTCACGAATCCATCAGGCCAGAAGCTCGATACTTCCTCTCCCGAGAAATTCGCTGCATCCTTCTTCTCGTCTGACGGTGTTGGTATTATCATCATAGCGCTTGCAGCTACCTTTGGTCTTTACTACGTGGCTTCGTTCCTGTACATGGACCCGTGGCACATGTTTACATCGTTCCCTCAATATCTCCTGGTCATGTCGAGCTACGTCAACATTCTCAACGTATACGCCTTCTCCAACTGGCACGATGTCTCTTGGGGTACAAAGGGTTCCGACAAGGCTGATGCGCTTCCTTCCGCGAAGACGGAGAAGGCGTCCGACGGAAAGCACACTGTTATCGAGGAGCCAGATCTACCCCAAGCGGATATTGACAGTCAGTTTGAGGCCACCGTCAAGCGTGCTCTTGCTCCTTACGTCGCACCAGTCGAGAAGGACGAGAAGACCCTCGAAGATTCCTACAAGTCTTTCCGTACCCACTTGTGCACAGCCTGGATTGGTTCAAACGCTCTGCTCGCCGTTGTCATCACCCAGGACAACTTTGATCGCTTTGGTTTCTCGGTAAGTCATTTCCATCCAAATTCCAAATCTCCAACATGCTGATCCAACATAGTCAACTGCCTCGAGCCGAACCATGCACTTCTTCCAGGCCCTCTTGTGGGCGACCGCAGCGCTCGCGCTCGTTCGCTTCATCGGTTGCTTGTGGTTCCTCGGACGCACTGGTCTCTTCTTCTGCGTCAGGAAGCGATAGACAGTCAAACCTTGTCCATACGACACTCAGCGGCGACACACTACCACTCGCCCAAAGACCTCATTTGCATACTATAGAGACATGTTTTCGATTCCCCTGATCGTTCGTCCTGGCGTTTTCTCACCCTGATTGTGTCGGCCATCCGACTCCAGCTGGCTGGTGGTGCTGTGCAGTATAGTCTAGCCTTAGTTGGATGGATCTGAACACTTGTTTACAACGAAAAACACCCAATCTCTGCATATCAGCCACCGCACCATTATACGGATGGGCTACGACTTTCTATCACCTTTGTGAGCGTTACATCATGGATCATCTCCAACTCTCTGGATGATGTATGGGCTTTTTATAGCGAGAGATTTGATGGGGCTTGAATGAATCGAATTGAAATTTTAATTGCTAGGTTAGCTTTGTTCGGAGGGTGTTAGATTGAATATCAGGACTTCAAAGAACTATAGTTTTTTTCAATGTGATGGATGTGATGTGAGGACTACTAAACAACTCATCGGACTGTAGCATCGTCAAAGAGGATGTAGTTATAGGAAAACTAGGTTCCGTTCTGTCACTTTTTCTAATGAAAAGTTCACGAGGCATACGAATACGCAAATGATTTCTTAGTACAGCCTTCACAGACTCCAACATGTTGCAAGGTTTTTAGCCTTCTTTCCTGCTACTTGTAAATATGGTAGTCAGGCATCCACCATCCACCCAACTACCAAGCAAAAGCACCCAAAACACAATCGTTTTCATAATTACCACCCCCCTCACCCCCTCCCACACCCCTAATCCCCCATGGATCCCGTAAGTTTCTAATCACAACAATCCAGCCCTAAGCAACTTATTCCCAAACTCTAAGAGATAGTAATCCGCATACACAAGGCCATGGTCTTTGTACTTCTTGTGCGCGTCCGGATTCCAGTTTGTCGTTGAGTTGCGGAGGATAGCTTCGAAAGTGCTTTGCTTGATATTGATGGGCACATCCGTGGCGTGAGTGCCATTAACAACACCATTCCCATGCCCATTCACAACACCCGTCTTCGCGGCCGATGTTGGTGGCGCCTCAAACGACGCCAAATCCATGTCGTAAGAAAACGCAAGAGTATCAGAAACAATACTCAACGCTACGTCTAGGAAGTCCGTTCCCTGGGATATCCTCGCAGCGGTGGAGGACGGTAGGGCTTGCAACGCTTGATGAATGATGAACAGCCCATTCGCTGTTATAACACCCGCACTTACATCTCTCAATGGCCCCCCATCCTCGCCCTTGCCACCCCCATCCTCCGCATCAACCGGCGCATCGAAATCCCAAACCGGCACCATACCACCCTCCCACCTGCCCCTCCCTTCCTCCACCCTCGCCAAAAAATACCGCGCACATCCCACCGCCGTCTCCAGGAACAACAACTCCTTGGTCCAAGTATATACCTGTGCGAAGCCCAGAATCGCCCAGGCCTGGCCGCGCGACCAGGTGGAGGAGTCGGCGTAGCCTTGGTTTGTCATTTTGGAGAGGGGCTGGCCGGTCACGGGGGAGAAGTTTACGAGGTGGTAGGAGGAGTGGTCTGGGCGGAGGATTTGGTGGATTATGGAGAGGGCGTGGTTTGTGGCGATGGTGAGGAGGGTGGGGTCGGAGTGGGTGTGGCCGATGTAGTAGAGGAGGTCGAGGTCTAGGGGGGTGGAAGGGGTTGGTTAGTGGTGATTTGCTTGGGGTTTGGGGTTGGGTGGGTAGAGCTTGGATGGGGAGGGATTGTGTAGTGAGGAATGGGGTGAGGGCGGAGACTCACTGCACATGCTGTCGATTATTACGAGGAAGTTCTCGTTCATGTCGGTGATGGAGTAGCGGTCGTTGATTGCAACGTCCCAGCTCCGTATGGCTTTAACTTTGGGGTCGTACCGCGATGCTAGTGCATATGCTGCGTTTGTTACAGCTTGCAGACTCTCCTTGTTACCCGTCAATTCCCAGTCCTTTTGAAGCGCGGGTTGCACGATGAAGCCCATGTCGTGGGTGTCGGTTCGACTCGACATTTGATTGATAGCGACGCCATAGTGTCGACCGAGTCTGAGCAATTGGCTCTGGATTTGCGGGCGGATCTGTGAGGGGACGGAGAGGGATTGCGGGAACAGCATGGAGCGTTCTAGGAGTGCGTATATACAGCCGGGGAAGAAACCACAGGTCCAAAAATCGGCTTCGCGTTCTTCGTACTTGCCTGCTTCTGGGCCATCTTGAGGGACGGTGTGTGGATATGATGTTAAGGGGGCGGATTGGAGAAGGCCGCGCTGGGCAACTTGGATGATCTTTGCTGCTACATTCTCTGAGTAGGCGGGAGTGAGGTCGAAACCTCGGACACTGAATCTGTATGTGAGAAACTTGTGGTCTACAAATCCTTTGGAACTGGCTCACATTGCACCTGGGGATGCTTTACTGAGGTCAGACTTTACTTCCCCCATCTTCTTTGATCCAAGGTTGCAGTCTTGATACGTAGCAGAGGGCGTGTGGTATTGGCTGGGATTAGCAAGATATGCCTCGTGTCTGTAATCTTCCGTCAGGTGGCCGCTTGGTATCTCCTCGTATAGACCTGGGAGCCTTGCGATGAAAGCTCAATGGCGGAATCCAACAGTTCGGCCAAGTTGCGTCTTCTTGTCCAAAGCCACCTCGGAGCACGCGTAAACTGTCGCGGCCATCATCAGCGGGGCCGTCTATCGATAGCGGGTCATTGCAACACGAAGGTGGGTGTAAGCTATTTGCGGAATCTGCATTAGCCCGATGCCCGCTCTCCAGACGTTTAACCTCTTCGCACCTTCCGCCTTCTGTGGAATCGCCGCACAAACGCCATGTCACTGGTTCGTGTTGCTACCGGGAAGAGTTCCCTTCGCATCGATCCGCCGCTCGCACTCCGCTCTCGCATCACTCCAAGATTTTCCAAGTCCACGATGGCCGTTAGACTGCTCGGTTGCCTCCACTTCTCCACGGAGCGTTCCTGGTAAGCTCTGGGGTGCGAGCCGGCAGGGGCTAAGGATATAGTTGCGGAATCTAATATACCCGTCAATCTATGTGCGTGTGCAAGTGCAAAGTGCTATATAGCAGCGATCCAGTAACCAGGCAGGGAAGATTGACTAAGAATCTGCATCATGCTGTTCTCCACGCTTCTTTGTGGCCTCTTCGCGAGTTCCTTTGTCGTCGCAGCTCCGTCACCGAAACCAAAGCGCGCAGCGTCACTCTTACCTCTATCCACCAAGGGACGCGACATCATCGATGCTAACGGCGATGTTTTCCATTTCAAATCGACAAACTGGCCGGGCCACCAGGAGATCATGATCCCAGAGGGTCTCCAGCACTCCTCAGTCAAGGACATCGTATCTTGGATCCCCAAGTTTGGTCTAAACTCGGTTCGCTTCACGTTTGCGATTGAGATGATCGACGACATCTACAGCAACAATCCAAACCAGACATTGGAAAAGAGTGTTCTAAACGCGCTCGGTCAGGTGAACGGGACGATAGTGCTGGGCCAGATTCTGGAGAAGAACCCACAATTCACCAAGAACACCACCAGACTAGAGGTCTGGGATGCTGTTGGAAAAGAGCTGTCGAACCAAGGTGTGATCATCCACTTGGATAACCACGTCAGCAAGGCTTTCTGGTGCTGCGGCGACGACGATGGTAATGGCTGGTTTGGCGAAAAGTTCTTTAACGTAGAGCAGTGGATTCGTGGGCTAGCTTTCATGGCGAAACATGTAAGTTGTCTTTAAAATGGCCCCTCCAAGTTCGTAAACTGACGGATACAGGCAAAGGAGAACTGGCCAACGTACGCGGGCATAGGTCTACGCAACGAGCTACGAAGCGCAAAGGTTTCTGAGCCCGTCGACTGGTACACTTGGTACATTCACATGACTGCTGCCGCAGAGGCAGTACATAAGGCCGATCCTGATTCCCTGATCTTCTTCTCTGGTCTGTCGTACGACACATACATCAACCCCATTCCCCTCGGCCAGACTCTCAACGGCACCTCCGGAACATCAACAGCCAACAAAACCGCCAGATTCGTACCGGATACATTCGACTTCAAGGACAAAATCGTGCTCGAGCTTCACAAGTACGACTTTCAAGCAACACAAGACAATTGTACAACTTTCAAGTCAAAATGGTACAAGCAGGGATTCCAGAGCGTCAACCCTAATGATCCATCAACCAAGTACCTTTTCCCAATGGTGATCTCGGAATGGGGGTTCATTCAAAATGGCACTTACTGGAACCAAACTACTTATGCGAAGTGTCTCGTTGAGATGGTCAAGGAGTACCAGGTCAGTTGGATGCAATGGGAGCTTTCCGGTAGCTTTTACTTGCAGACTCGCCCTGGTCGGACGCCGGCTACTATCCAGGGTCTCGATGAAGCCTGGGGCTTGTTAAACTACGACTGGACTGCGGTTAGATCGCCAATCACAGTTGAGAACAGCTTGGCTAAGATGATTGCGGCGTTGGATTGAAGTTTTGTAAGGAACCTCTTGTAGTCGAGCGCAGGTTTAGAACGCAAATCTGTGACAAGGGAAATGCATTTCAGTAATGGAGTTAAACTCTCTGAAGCCAAATTCGCCTTTACGTCGTCGAATATTTCTTGACATATCAGGTGTATATGGCGATCAAAGAAAACCCTTGTCGTTCAGGGCGATCTCACATAGAAATGATGATGCGCTTCCTGGATTGAAATGTAGTAGATACCATTCTCGCACAAGGACATCGACGGAGAACAACGAATGTCATTTGTGCCTTCTACACGACCCCACCATGCGTCCAACAAAGCAAGATGTTTTGCAGTGAACTCGTGTGTTGCCACGCCACAACGATATATGAGTGACTATAGGCGAACAATACACCGAGTACCGCATCCCAGGTTTTCGTCCCCCAGCCACCAACCTCGGCTCCAAACTCCACCCATGCACCCACGGGAACACCCACCAAAACAAACCTCCCAAGAACGATCATCACCCCACAACACCTCCCCATGATTACCCCAGACCCATAACCTAGCTAGTCGCCACTCGGCCACCGGCGCATTACCCATCTGAGCATTCATCTCGTGGCAAACCTTGGAAACTCTCTTCTCCCCGCACTTCTGCCAAACCAAACACGGTATTCTCCCGCTGCCCGTGGGATGCCTTACCAAAGTCGCTTGAGCAGCCTTGATATCAACCGGACGCTTGGGCTACATACATATTATACGACTTAGCGATCTGACATTCTGCCTTACTTAGAGTGTCAGGAGCTCATCCCGCATCGTTGTTGTTGGTCTTAGTTGTCGTACCACACTCCACAGGGTCTCCTTGAGACCACGACAACGACACCATGGCGAGCACGCAACCCAACGATGAGACCTCTGGCGTTGCAGCCCGCACTGGCGAATTCGACACCAATGTCATTGCGCCTGCTGAGGCGCCGAAGCGCTCACCGTGGAAGGCGTGGATGTACCTGTGGGAATGGTATCCGAAGCATTATCCCGCCGAGGAGAGGAAGTTGCTGCGGAAGATGGATGCGTGTCTTTTGACATTTTGTTCGCTCATGTGTGAGTCGTATACCTATCCTGGAGACGAACTAGATGAGATGGTCGGAAAGATTGTTATGGTACGATACTGATGACTAAACCAGTTTTCCTGAAGTGGCTCGACTCCTCGAACATCAATAACGCCTACGTCTCCGGCATGAAGGAGGAACTGCATCTTAATGGCAACCAATACTCACTCTTCAGCACGTTTTACAATGTCGGGTATCTCGTGTTTCAAGTACCGTCCCTGCTGCTCCTCTCCCGGCCTAAGATTGCAAAGTACTATCTGCCAACCATGGAGGTACTCTGGTCCGTTGTCACCTTCACACAGAGTCAGATGCGCAACCAGAATGACATCTACGGCACGAGATTTCTCCTTGGTATACTAGAGACACCGGTTGCGAGTGGAACAACGTATGTGCTAGGCTCGTGGTATAGACCTGGAGAGGTATTTAAGAGGACGGGAGTGTGGTATGTGAGCAACAATATTGCAGTAATGTTCGGTGGATATCTGCAGGCTGCTGCGTATAAGAATCTCAACGGGTAAGTATCGCAACATAGTAGACACGCCGAGTACTAACGAGATCACAGTGTTGCTGGCATGGCTGGCTGGAGATGTATGTACTCATAGCTGTGGATCCGTTCAAGCTTCGTGAACTGATTTTTCTACAGGGCTATTCATCATCGACGGCATCATCAGTCTTCCCATAGCACTTGCTGGTTACTTTATATTCCCGGGACTCCCATCATCATCAAAACCCTGGTGGCTTACACCCAAAGAGCACGAACTTGCCCGCACACGCATGGTCAACGCCGGCGTCGCACCAAGCAAAAAGCTCAGTTGGACCGTCGCAAAGCGCACCTGTAAGCGCTGGGAATTCTACATGGGAGTATTGTGCTACACCTTGTATGTCCTATCCCCATCATTCCATCGATCAGGAACATCTACTAACGCTGAATAGCTTCCTCTCATCATCCTACCCCCATGGCCAAATGGCAATTTGGCTCAAAGACCTAGTTGCCAAACATCCCGGCGCCTACACGATCCCGCAGATCAATGAAATCCCAACTGGTGCACAGGGTGTCTCAGTCTTCGCTGCTCTACTCGCAACGTCCCTGTGCATGGTCTACCCGCTATGGTCAATCTTCAGTATCGTCCAGTTCATCTATATCATCGCCAACATTTCCCTGCTCGTGTGGAATATCCCCAAGGGCTACCACTGTAAGTCCTCCTTTATCTTGGCTTGATTATCTCCAGCGCAAAGCTAATCCATGATAGTCGCATGCTACTACCTCCTCGGCGTCTCCGCAGCCATAACCCCAATCCTCATGCCCTTCATCAACATGGCGCTCCGCGACGACGCCGAAGCGCGCGCCGTAACCGTCGGCGCCATGTTAACAGCGGGTTGGGCCGTCTTCTCCTTTTACCCCATTACCGCATTCCCGATTGTTGAGGGCCCCAGATGGACGAAGGGATATTCGGTCAATATCTGCTTTATCGTGGGCTGCTGGGTGAGTTTCTTGGCGATGCAGTATATGTATAAGAGGAGTGAGAAGAGGAGGCAGGAGAGGATGGTTGGGGAGATTGCAAAGGATGAGGAGGATTTGAGGGATGTGGATCAGGATACCAAGGGGGGGAGTGAGGTTGAGCATGCGGAGGTTAAGCGCTGAGGGAGTTGTGTGTGATGTTGGGGTTTGTGGGTTTGGGTAGTAGATGTGATTGGAGTATTCAATTACTACTTTTTGAGCGTTCACCTACCTATTCTCATCTGCGCTGAGGAGACTGTGTCATGCCCCCCGCAACTTCCCCACAAATTAACAGAATGCGCCACGCCTCCCACATATGAGACGTTCGCTTAACCTATATTGGTGAAGCGGCAACAGCGAGTGGGAGACCAAGATAGTATCACAACCCTTTTGACTGATACGTGAAATTTTGTCAAGAGTCATACGTGACTTCCTCATGGCATCACTACGTCCCTGTATCGAGATCATGTTTCGAGAACGTACCTGCTGTGCAACATGTGGCTTACCTCCCGACACCGATCGCATTCCACCAACGGCATCGACAAACTCGGGATTAACGTCCATCATTGTTCTATGCAATATACACAACATGGGATCCCTGCAGCTATACATGATCTATCTAAGACGTCCAGTTTCTTCCCTCCTACTATCGCCCCCCTGCAGAGTACCTGTTGGGCAACGTGGGTTTGCTTCGCGTCCAGGACTGGCTCAAAGGAGCAATGGAGTCAGGCGGTTAAGTCAATTCGACTTGGCAGGCAGAGTGTTTGTCGTGACTGGTATGATATTCCCTCCTGAATCTGCAGGCCTACGCTAACGAATTCGTAGGCGGAGGACGCGGACTGGGTCTTTCTATGGCTCAAGGTCTCGTTGCTGCAGGCGGCAAGGTACACTGCCTGGATCGGTCATCAGAGACACGCACGGTTTTTGAAGAAGTTAGGGCGAGGATGGAGACGGAGTACAGTGGCGTGCTTCATTACCATCAGGTCGATGTGACGCAGAATGAGGAAGTGGAAAGTTGCATTGCGGCCATTGCGGCGGAGGGGCAAAGGTTGGATGGCCTGGTAGCAGGTAAACTTTGCAAACTGGACTAGTGCAAGCGTTGGATATGCTAACACATCTGGGTAGCGGCCGCTATACAACAAGTCACCTCCGCGCTCGATTTCAAGAAAGAAGACATCACGAAGATGCTGGAAGTCAACTACACCGGCGTATTTCTCTCAGCTCGCGCATGTGCTCGGCAAATGCTCAAGTACAAGACCCAAGGCTCGATATGTCTCGTCGCATCTATGAGCGGCACAATTGCGAACCGAGGCTTCGTCGCACCAGTATACAACTCATCAAAGGCTGCCGTGATTCAGCTCGGACGCAACCTGGCAATGGAATGGGGAAGAGTAAACCCAGATGGCTCTGGCAGTATTCGAGTCAACACGCTCAGCCCAGGACACATCTTCACGCCCATGGTGAAGGAGAACCTCAGGAAGGGCGAGGCTAGTCGTGGAGTATGGGAGGAGAATAGTATGCTGGGGAGGTTGAGCATGCCAGAAGAGTATCAAGGGGCAGGCATTTTCTTGATGAGTGACGCGAGTAGTTTCATGACGGGGCATGATCTGAAGATTGATGGTGGGACGACCGCATGGTGATATTCTTGGCTGAGCTCACTTTGAACCGATCATGCCGACTAGCCTTCCAAGACAGACTTTGAAATGAAAAAATTAAACTATTGACAAAAACGAGACTTCTAAAGCTTGAAAAGAAAAGCTGAACAGGGCAGTAGTGTTTGGGTGAAGCAAGTGAGGGAGTGTCAACCAATGTAAACTTAGGGTCCAACGGCGCCTTCCCCATCTCGCTCTAGCCCGCCCATCGGACCATCTGGCCTTCCGCTCCCCTTGCGACAGCTGTACATTTGGGGCACAACACAACGAGACCTCTTGCGCCCCAGGGCTCTCACACACCCCCAATCGCCATGGACCGGATATCACGACTGCTCAGCTGCCTGCTGCTGGCGCTTCTGCCCCTCGCCACGGCCCTCAAATTCGATCTTCACCCGGTGCAGCCACACGATGCGGCCAAGTACGAGCGATGCGTGCGCAACTTTGTTGCCAAGGAGCAGTTGGTTGTTGTGACAGCGATTTTGGATGGATACAGAGGTGATGGGCAGAGAGTGGATATGCATGTATGTTGCATTCGAATGTTCTCCACGGGCGACGTGCAGTTGCTGGCCATGGACTGGAATGCGCTACGAACAATGTACTAATAACGTTATCCCTCAGATTCGCGACGCTATGGGCAACGACTATCACAAGCCCAAGGATGTAGTTGGGGAGAACCGCTACGCTTTCACTTCCCACGCCGACTCTGCCTTTGATGTCTGCTTCGAGAATGTTCTTACTGGGTCGGGCAAGGGCATCAACCCCCGCCACGTCGAGCTCGACATCGATATAGGAGCCGATGCAAAGGATTGGAGCGCTATTCAGGCCAGCGAGAAATTGAAGCCCGTGGAGATGGAACTCAGGCGCATTGAGGAGACTGTCGGCGAGATTGTTTCTGAGATGGACTACCTGAGGACGCGTGAACAGAAGCTACGGGATACCAATGAGAGCACGAATGAGCGTGTCAAGTGGTTCGCGCTTGGTACCATGGGTATGCTGATCGGTCTCGGCGCGTGGCAGGTTGTCTACTTGAGGGCGTACTTTAGAAGCAAGCATCTCATTTGAGCGATACTAGCTGCGAATTCAGGACAGTTTGGACGGAGATTATTGGGCATCCTACTAAAAGAAAATTGGGTCGGCTAGGCATTGGAGGTCAGGTCTCAACACGGCTCGTGTACGAACATGGGAATGAAGCATCATTGTTTGCATACTTCTTGACTTGGCAATTGGGCGGCGTTGGTAGGATATATCAAGATCAGGTCGTTTCGATTATCTACTTCTTGCATACTCGATGCCTTGCAACACCAAAGAGACGCGTATGATGCGTAGTCACGGCCCCTTTCGTTCCTCGGAGTTCGACAACACCAAGCAATGAGATCTCGTATATGCTACGTAGAGCTATCACTCAGTGTATCAACCCCGTTAAGACATGTCTCTCTTGCCATTCGCCACAACTTGAGCACCGAATATGAAGCTGCAGTCAACCCTCAACCCACAACCCATACCACCAAACATCCTCTCCTTGATCACACACACCTATACCCCCTTTCCCCCAACCTCTTTTACCTCCGTAACCCCCTCTCCAACCACCTTCGCCGCAGTAGCAGCAAGCACCTCGCGATCCCCCTTTTCACTCTCAAAGAGGAACGTGAGCTCTTCCAACGTCTTACCGAAAGTCTCGGGGAAGAAGAAGTAGATAAAGACGACTTCGAAGCACAGCCATACCACGTAAACGATGAGGTATTTCCAGTCCAGGTTCTCGAGACCGATTGGGTTAACAAAGGAGCCGAACATTACTGCTGATCTTGTAAGAGTTAGTACATGTCTCTGATGTTGACTTGAGGAAGAAGCCAGTGTTGAACGCAAATGAAAAAAAAAATGACCAACATACCTCCCCCAAAGCTGAAACCAACTCAACCCCTTTGTCCTGACATAATACGGCCAAAGCTCCACCATATACACATACGTCAACGCATTATACGCAATACAATACGCAGGCTTATACAAGAAAATAAACACCAACACCACATACCCCGTCGCTTTCGTCCCTTCGATCCGATTCCGCGCCTGTGCAATCGTCCACGCAGTGTACACGGCAACAAGACAACTCGCACACAGCAGATACATTTTGCGCCGCGGATACCGCGGCGTGATAGCCGCCATGATGACGGCAACTACGAACCCCCACGCTTCGGTGCCAACATTGTACCGAACCTGCGTATGCGCATCGCTAATGCCGATTTTATCCAGAATCTGCACGAGATACTGACTTATGAGATTATTCCCGCTGAACTGGACGAACAGACCCAGGCCCGCGGCAACCAGGGAGCGGTGCCGCATACCGCTTGTTTGAAACAATTCGCCCCATCCGCGGGCGCGACTATGATTTTCGAGTTCGAGGGCTTTGCGGATTTCTGCGATTTCAATGTGGGGCAGTTCGGCGGCGGCGTCGCCTTCTGCGTGGTATTTTATTAGGATTTGGAGGGCTTCTTCGCTGCGGTCTTTGCTGACGAGCCAGCGGGGGGACTCTGGGATCGTGAAGGAAAAGGCGATTTGGATGACTGACGGGACGGCTTGCAGGATGGAGGGGAGGCGCCAGCACCAGTCGTTTGGGATGAGGAGGGTGCGGACGACGATGCCGGCGCCGAGGATGGAGCCCACGCCGAAGAAGGCGTTGAACATGCTGCCTAGGAAGGCGCGTTCTTTGGGGTGTCCGAGTTCGCCGAGGAGAGCGGCGCCCGAGACGATGGCGTAGACGATGCCGTGGCCGAGGAAGATGCGGGAGAAGATGAACATGGCGACTATATCATCATCAGCTTTGTTGGGATCTCTGCGTATGAAGAGTACGAGAGGGAAGGATAGAGGGGAGAAATGAGGTTATGGGTAATTCCAGGCCATACGCACGATTCTGAGAAAGTCCTTGCATAATCGCTCCAATAATCATAATCGTACTTCCAAACACAATGCTCTTCCTCCTTCCCAAGTGATCACTCACAATCGAAACAAAGGGTATACTACTAATCGCACCGAGATTATAACACGCAACCAGTAGTCCCAATTGTCCGCCTTTGGGGTGGTTAAAGTACTCTTTCCAGTAGTCGAGGGCTTGTAACCCGTTCATCATGCTGCTGTCGAAGCCGGAGGTGGACTCGATGAAGAGACAGCAGGGGACGAGGAGGAGGTAGAGACGCCGTAGGTTGGGCTTGTTCCACCAGCGTACCGGGTCGTTTGCGCAGAGGCGTTCTACGACGCCGAGATCGGCTGAGGAGGGGGCTGCTGGGGCCATGGTCGGGGGTCGGGGCGGTGGGTAGTAATGGGTTGGGTTGGGTTGGGTTATGGTGTTGGCTTCTTATATGGTATGCATGCCACAAGTACCACATGTGGTACTTTTGGCAGGTCAGCAGGGAAGTGGACCCTATGGTCGGGATCTTAAAGAAAGACCGACGAGCATGTTGGATAGCTTTGGACCCGACTTGGCTTTGAGGGGTTGCTGATATGTATCCTGGTAATTGGTTGATCTTTGATTGACAGGGCGACATCTCCCCAGGGATTGATGCGAGGTGTTGTCCTCGGGTTCATGCTTTGCGTTAGTGTTCATCTCGACACTGTATAGTGATTACCGGGCTGTTTAACACGCAATGACGTTTCAGTCATGCCGATAGGTCGGTTCATGGTTTCTGCGCTCCCAAAGACACTGGACTTGGTGGTGTACCAAAGCAACGCACGTTGGATAACCCGCTGCCCGAACCAGTGGATCTGCGCTAACCCCCATCGGATGCGGGCCGTCTCGAGCGAGGCAAAGTGGCATGCGGGGAGCCTTGCGAACCCCAGATTCCATCAATGAGCAAGCGACAAGCGACAATCACGAAACCAAGTCGGAGTCTGTGTGCGGTCAATGTAACATTGACCGGTAGTATTTTTTTTTCTATCAAGATGGTGTACAAAGTAAGTCTAGAAAGTATCGGGTATCTATGACGCTAAATCAACAGCAGGTATGAAAATCATCTCAGAGGTTCTCGTGACCCTTCAGATCCAAGTTGACGTGGCTTTTCCTCATCTCCACCTGTCGTGGACTCTGGATGTTTAGCATAGCTCCCGGGCCCCTTCGCTCCATTCGGGATATGGAAGCGCAGATCCACGCGCATGATCGCGTAAAAGTACACAATCGTAATCTCCAGCGTAAAGTCCATGATGTAGAAGAGTGCTTTGTGGAAGTATGCAGGCAACGGCTCTGACTTGGGGACTGGATGGACCCACAGAGTCCCGCATCGGTACCACGCTCCTAATGTGGCCAGGAACGCTCCTGTGAGGAGCACAAAAATCTTGGTGCGAAGTCTTCCTGCTCCGAAACGGTCGTGTGTGCCTTTGCGGGGAAAGAGTACAGAGAAAAGGACCACGAATATTGGCAGGGAGCTGATGCAGGCGAAGAAAGTGGTGCCGTAGAGTTGCAGTGACCGATCGATCTTGCGTGTTCTTGGTCGCAGGGTGTAGAAACTCTGCACTACTGCCGTGATGTTGATGGCGAGGGTGAGAAAGATCAAGACGTAAAGAGCCTTGAATGCGATGGAGACGGAGGGGTGCCAGCCGATATGTGGGTGTAAGGAGCGGAGGATGCGCTGGGACCATAGAAGATTGATGACGAAGATGATGAGGACTCCGGCAGCAACGAAGATGGTGGCGGCGATGCTCAGAGGAATGTCGTGGGGGAGGCTTACGCTAGCGATGCGGAGGATGCAGGTTACGATGCGCGACATGCAGAAACCTTGGAACGATGGTCAGCACTTCTGTCTTGATAGCAAACCACGTGGGAAGCGCAATGAGGGTGTAACTGATGAACTCACCAAACAACGCGCCATTGAACAGAAACTTGTGCCCTCTTCTCCTGTTGAGCTGGAATATGGTCATGTGAGTGGCTGCCCCAATCATGAAGAGCGCCAGGAAGACTGCCGTCACAGGCAGATCAATACTCTTCTTCGGTGCACCACCCAGCGCCCAGGTGGTGGGTGCCCATGGCGGACCATGGTTTGTCTGCTTGAGTGTCAGTGTTGCGGACCTGACAAGGGATCGTATACATACCATTTGTAAAGGCATGAGCAAGGAGATGATACGGAGGTCGGTCTTTCTTCGGTCCCTGTGTAGTCCCAGGTTACCGGCGTGAGCAAAGGAATTTCGTGTCGCAGGAAGTGAGCAGAGTGTCCACGAGAACAAGGCCAAACTCAGTGCGACAGCGTTTCCTTAAATTCTGCCCCCCGTTTGCAGTCCCGCCCGTGGCCCATCGCCCGTGTTCGGTGCGTACGCTTCTGGCGCTGGGTCGGCACCAGCAAAGGCCGAGGCGATGCTCCAGACGCGAGCGCGAGGGGGCGCTAAGCTTACCCAGCCTAAGCTTCTGACACCCGTCACGCCCGCAGCCAATTGCCGCCTCGTCCATGTACGAAATGCGGCTGATGATCGCTGTGTCGGACATCCGACCTGTGCTATTTCCACACCGGATGACGCACCCTGGCCCTGAGTTCAACGACCACGTCTATCTGCTGAGTCGGACACGGACACGGCGTGTGAGAAGAAGCCCAGGACAAAGCTTGAATTCATGGATTGCATGCGTCAAGCTAGTCTTGACATGGTAATTTACCCGAGACATGTCTTGGCTACTCAGGCACGACCCTGCATTCACATTCACATTTACTTTCACCCCTCACTCCCACTGCCTCTTAGACGTTAACCCCACCAAAACAAGGCCACCATCCAACTAAACACCAAGACAGGACAGCATGCCTTTGCATACAATCTCCATCACCTCCAACCCCCCTTACACCGTGCACGTGTTGTTTGCACAGCACGCGGCGGAATCAGGCGTACAGCCACTCTCATTGCAATCACACGCCCCATTAGTCGGGTCATCAGTCTCGGGGTCGGAATCCGGCCAGTCCTGGTTCGTCGCGTCGTCGTCACGCTCGTCACGTGGGCCAGAGAAACTCTTGCCGCAGATTTCCGCAAAGGCAATGTCCTGTCAAGTAAGGGGGCCCAAGATTAGTCCGTGGTCGTCATCAGAGTATCAAACCAGTCTATGGTGTTGTGCGAAAGTAGTGCTTACCAGGACGAACCACACGTACGTGTCCGCGTTGGTGAGGGTCAATGCCCTTCGTTCTTCTTTCTCATCGACGGCGAGAGCATGGCATTCTGCCCGGAGGTGGTTCGTTAGAGCATGTGGCACATGTGGTGAGGATGATGGAAGACTTACGGAAAGCATCATAGGCATAGTCTGTGATCTGTGAACCAACAGAATCCTTGCCGACGCGAGGATAGTGCCTACCCACACACCAGATCAGTCACATTTCCTCGAGCGGGGATCCGATCGACTTACATGAACTCGTGCAAAACATTCGCGCCGATAAAGTTCTTCGTCCACACGGCAGTGCTGATATGTTCACCGAGCTTGGAGCAACCGTCTGCCGTGAGAGTAGCAAGATCTGTCCTATCGAAAACCTTGTCACAGTAGTGCATGGCAGGCTTCTTATTGTCGTCTCTCTTGAAGTACGCAGCGCCAGTTTTGCCGTCCTTCTCCAATGAACAGAACCCCGTTGTTCCGTCACCAACACCTGGAATCTCCTTTGCAGTGGGCTTCCAGTAGTCGCCGTTGTACACGGTGACTTTGCCCACGGTGGGCGCACCGGTACCGTCAGTGTTGTCACCGACAAAGTTCTTGAGCACGCCTTGGACCTTGGTGCGGGCTTCGTCGTTGGAGTGTTGGTCGCCGAACCAGTACTCTAGCTTGGGCTTGTGGGTGTCATCGTTCATCTTTTCTAGCGCTTTGGCTGCGATGGTGACGGCGTCTTTGAGACCCTGGGTCAGTTTATCCTTACGGCCTGTGTCTGTGATGTCGTTGAGATCGTAGAGTTCGCGCTTTACGAGCCAAGCGGGATTGGGGCTACGAGATTGGGGGCCTCTGAATGCGTGTTAGCATGGACAGCTCTTCGTGGGTATTCAAGCAAGGTGAGTCGTCAGTTGGACTTGTCCGCTAGTGATGCATTCGTCATATGTCGTTTCAATTCTCTGGAGGGCAAACGTCTAGGAATGACTTACCCCTGAGGATGAGCATGAGCGACTGTAAGAACAGCTGCCGCAGTCAAGAGATATTTGCTGAAGCCCACCATTTTGAGGTATTTGGGAGTACAGAAAGCGGTAAAGTATAGAATATGGGCTGTTGTCTTGTTATGACGAGGTTTTTGAATGGATTATTGTGTATATTTTGAGCGCGACCTGCTCATCTCTTTATACACAGCCTTAATCGACTGAATATGCCACCTTCTCATCCTCTTCCTCCTTCTCAATCTCAGTCCCCATGGGACGAGGCAGAATTCCCATCAGCAGACCTCTTAGGCCCTGCTTGCCTCATGTTTTGGCATTCTGCCTCAGTTGCACAAGTGGAGTCCAACATGAAGAATGTTGAACTGAACTCCGAGATTTTCCAATAATAGTAGTGTTGCCTGAAATGAGTCCATTGTTTTCTGAAGTCTTTCCAATGTCGTGTTTCTGTAGGATGCTATAGTCCCCGTGCCGTTCCCACGGACGGGGTGGCCTTGACATAAGGCAGACTACTCCGCCGAGGCAACCAACATCACATGGCCGCTGAAAAGTGACCGATAGGCCCTCCTCTGTTCAATGTCAAGCCTTTCTCTAAGCCTTGTTACACCTTAATGCTCCAGAGTAAGACGGGTTTATGCAAGCTCTTTGATTGGTCACGCATGACGTAGGTCTGTCATCGGCGTTCAGGATCAAACATCAGGCGGCAACTACGTCGCGAGAATTCCATTCCGCCCCGCCCCATCAAGGCAAATATATCGCAGGCGACAACCTTCTAGCAGATTTTCGAGTATAGAAGCAAGATTCCTTCGACGTGCAATCCTCAAAATCTCACACAATTGCAAGCTCAAACGACCTCCACACCTCAAGCTATTCCCATTGAAATCATACATCATGGCTGAATCAGATGCCGTCTTCTCCTTGTCTGTAAATGGTCGATTATCCTTCCAACCAGGCCGCAAAGGTTTCGCAGGCACAATGCCCAACCTAATGATCAGAATGAACGACACCTCAAACGCCGCTACCCTCGTCATCTCCGGCCACAACCCATCCACCAACAAATTCAGCCTGCGTACCGCTCTCCAGTCTGGCCTGCTCGCCCTATACGACCTGGACAATGACACCAAAGTCACTATACCACCAGCCGACAACGAACCCTCCGAACTGACCATAGAAGCCGGAGCCCGCCCCCAATGGCACGATCTAACACTCAACCCCCAAAACGACTTCTGGAACCAAATCCTCACCCCAGGCCATAACTACGAAATTCGCTGGCAGCCCAACAGCTCCAACGCCCCATTCGCTTACCACGGGCCCTCCAAACCCCAAGACCCAACCCACCACCTCCCCGTCCAAACCTTCTCCTCAACCATCAAAATCTCCGTTTTCGATCCATCATCCACACCACCCCAACTCTCCATCTCCCTCTCCCCAACGGCAAAAACCTGTCATTTAAGCGGGACCCCGCGCTTTGGTTTCAAACTCGAGATTACATCGCACGACGCCACCCCCCTCACCATCTGCCTCAACAAAACTCCCCTCAAAGAACTCCACGGCCTCGAGGAAATCGCACACACTGTTGACCAAGACGGCGAGGAAGTAGAATGGCCGTATGGCATTGGCTGCTGGGAAGGGAAAGAGCCGTTCCCTGATGACGGTTTGTTTGAGGAGTTTAAGCCCGGTGTGCCGTATGAGCGTGTTTTTTGGCTAGAGGAGTATGACAAGGAGACTGCGAATGGAGGGGAATTGGGGGTTTTGGATAAAGGGGAGACGTATACTGTTAGTGTGAGTAAGGAGTTGAGGGGCAGTTTTTGGATGTGGAGGAGAGGGGGCAAGGGGGAGATGTTGGCGGGGAGTGAAAAGGAGAAGGAGGAGAGGTGGAGGGAGAGTTCGGGGCCGATTATGTTGGAGGTTTCGGAGCCGTTTACTTTTGAGACGGTATAGGATGGATGGTTCTGTCGTCTAGGGAACTTGGGTGGAAAGTAATCACCGTCTACCTACAAATGCGCATTTTTTTCAACATTTTGGAAATGATAAGATGTAACGTTGGGAATCTTAAATCTTTTGTTCCAAGCAAGCTATCTCAACATTGTCCAACATCACACGCATAAACTGAGTTTAAAAAAAACCCCCCTCCTTTTTTACACCTAAAACAATCCAACACATCCATCCACCCACCCACCCATCCATACACACAAACCACCGCATCCCCTCCCACCCCCCTCCAAACACATCCCTCAAAAACAACAAAGCTAACCCCCACCTCCACCTCCAGCATCACGCCATGATACCCCCCCAAACACCCTAGAAGAACTAGGCACTATATACAAGCTGATTACAATCCCCATCCATCCCCATCCCCATCGCACCACTGCGCCATCCCTGGCTCTACACACAGGAACGATGACAATGACGATGACAATAACAATGAGGACCCGCGCTCTCCACAGCCCAAAGACGGGCTGGGGAGTTCTGCTTGTATTGTATTGTATATTGATTATGGTGGGATTGGATATATACAAGGACCCTAGGGCTTTTTGCTTTACTTTATCACAATGCCATAGTGGAAAAGTGGTTATTTTCCACAATGCTACGGTTAGAAAAGTGGTTATTGTTGATGATGATGATGATGTGTGTGTGTGTAGGTTTCGTATCAAAGTAATACATAAAGTATTATATTATACTCATCCCTTGAAATTTCATAGGCTAATGTTTATTCTGATATTTATTCATTTTAGTATGGAAAAAAAGGACAACCCATTCCTTTTTTTGCAATCAAAATAAATAGATTTACAATTAAAGAATTGAAATAATCAAACAATCCACTATACTTTATTTGATTCAAATACATGCAAGAGGAGTATTAGGCTATTAAAAGTTTGTTTTACTCTTTAAAAGGGGAGGGGGGGAAGGGCAAGGTGGACTCTGAATTTCTTCTGTATTCTGATATGCATAGGTGATCATAATGCCAGAGTAAGATTATTATCAACACAACACAACACGACTCGACCTCATGCAACGTTACAACAAAAAAGGTCAACAATGTCCAAAGAAAACACAAGCCATTAAGAAGGAAAAGGGGCAAGACATTCGATACCATAAAGAGTAGGTAGGGTCAAAAGTGCTAATCTAATCTAACTACCTAATTCCCACACGTATGACATAGCCCGTTTCCGAATTGCCCCCTTGACTACGAAACACGCAATTCCCCTTCCCCCCCCTCATCCCCCGTTATAAGATCAACAGAATCCAAACGACAGTTTCTTCCCCAACGCCCAAAAACACCCGCTCGCTCGCTCTCGCTCAATGATGAAAAAAAAAGATGAAAGCTATAGCTATAGTAGAAATGTTCGCGTGTGAAAAGAAAAAAGGGACCGTATTCGATGATGCGAAACACGATGAAAAACAACAACAAACCGCCTGGAAAACAGTACCAAACGGGTGAAACCCCAACTAACTCGTCAACTACTGCGGCTGATAATACCCACCCGGCATACCCTGCGGATAATAATACGCTCCATCTGGCCCAGGCGTCATCATACCTCCCATACCCGGCACCGCATACGGCGGCTGGGGATAAGCCTCTGCTACTGGCGGTGGAGGAGCAGTAGGATACAGCGACGCAGAGTCGACATAGTACGTCATGCCATTCGACTCGTAGGCAACCATGTTGGGGGGACCAGCGGGGGCTACAGGCGGAGCTACAACAGGCGGCGCAGTCACGGGCATCACGTAGCCCGGTTGTTGTGCTCCGGGGACGAACATGGGGACCATGCCTGCGGGGGCCAGGTATTGTGGCTGGGTGCCGGCGGGCGGGTAGTAGTAGCCTTGTGGGACAAAGGGTTGGGGTGGGAAGCCGGGTTGGGCGTAGGGCTGGAAGGCTGGAGCGTGAATGGCGCGCTCGGGGATGTTGGAGAGTGGGGTGCCAGTGGAGACTTGGCTGGGGTAGGACGGTTGGCGGCCATGCTGGTAGTATGGTTGTTGCTGGTCGACTGATGACGCTGCACCGTTGATGTGTGCAGGTACCTGCTGGTGGAATGGTTGCTGCTCTTGTTGTTGTGGTGGGTTGAAGCTCATAGACGCAGGCGATTCAATGCCAGCAACAGAGACTGTCTTTTGGGGCCGCGGCTGGTGCATAGGAAGCTGCCCCTGCCAATTTTCGCGGAAGGTGGGCTTTTGAGGAAGAGGGTAGTTTGGCATGCCATGTGTAGGGGAAACCATCGATGGGCCGGTGGGCATGCGGGGACCACCAGGCGGTAGCCGCACAACAGGCCGACTAGGGTCGACATAGCCGCCGTTGCGTGACATGATAGAACCCGCTGGCGATACGAGGTTCTCGCGGCCCATTTCTCGTGCCATGGACGAACGTCGGCTCATGGCAACGCTGGGAGAATATGCACTGCCACCGTACATGCTTGTCCGTCGGCTCGAAAGGCCTCCTTGGCCGCCACCAAATGAGCCAAACCGTCCACGACCTCGGCCAAAGCCCTGCTGATTAGGCCGAAGCGCTCGTGGGATGAAGATAAACGATCGTTCCACCGTGGGGAAAATGTACCTCGGAGGAGCGGGCGGAAGTGATATGCGGACGGGCTTGTCACGACGCAGAGGCGGTCGGTGGTTCGGGAGACGGGTGTGTTGCTTGATGGGGACGTTTTGGAACAATATGGGTGCCTTCATGCCCGGGAGGTATACCCGTACTAGAGCGTTGTGCGTGTGTACTGTAGTGGAGAAGTTCCGTGTCTGTGGGGGCTTGGGATTGGGCGCCGCCTGTGCTCTCGATGATGAATTATAGTATGTGTTCGGAGGCTGTTGTGCAACGCCATTAGACGCTGGAGCCTGCTGCTGGGGCTGGGAACCTGGTACGTTGACGGTCTCGTGAAGGTCGTGCTGCCATGGGGAGTCGGTTGCTTCGTTGTTCTGAGGCCTCATGCTGGGGTTGCGTCAGTATATACATCAGAATATATGGAATCAGCTACTCACTTTGCTGGCGAGTATGGTCCCCCAATGGGAGCACCCCGCCCTCGTCCGCGTCCACCCAGCTGCCGGAAGCCATTCTGGCCAGGCGCGTGTCGGTGGTCGTGCATGAAGAAGGCGCCGCGATTGGGGATGAAGGCCGGGTCCGAGTCGCGTTTCTTCTTGTACTCGTCGTGCTCCCGCCGCCTGCGCTCGCCCAGCGTCTCTGTGCGTGACGAGAGGGCGCTGACGGCGGGCGCGGGCTCTTCTGCGCCATGGCCCGTCTCAAAGTCGACCACGTCGGCGTCTTGGCTCTCGTGGCCAATGTCCAGGCCCTTCATCATGATTTCCGTGTCCTGGAGCGCGGGGAAGGCGGCATCTGAGCGGGCAATGGGCGGGGAGGGCTGCCGGATGCCCGCGCCCGGCGGAGGCTTTGCATCACGGGCGCCATTTGCCTTGCGCTTGGTGTTGCCCGGGGTGAGCGAGGGGGCGCTGTCGACTTCGCTGAGGTCGCTGTTGTCGGCGTCGGCGTCCTCGTCGACGTCACTCAGCACAGAGGCATCGCTCTGCGAGTCGTCGGCCAGCGTGGCCACGGACCGGCTCTCGTCGTCGTCGTCGGTCCGCCGGCGGCGCGCAATGTTGGTGGTCCTCTTGCGTACGGCGGCCATGATGGCACGAGCGGGCGTCGTGACGGCGGTGGTGGGCGCGGTAGCTGGGGCGTGGGGTCCACGGGTGGCTCTAGGATCGGCTTGTGCACGGCGAAACGATGACTCGGCGGCGGGCTGCGTCAGCGAGGGCAAGGCCAGCGGCGTGGAGAGGCGGAGGGTGCGGGTCCGGGGCGGCAGGCGGTGCAGTCGAGGCTCGAGATGGGCGGGTGGGGAGACGGCGTGTGGGCTGGGTCCTGCGCTGATGGAGTCGAGGGTACGTGATGTGATGGCTGAGAAAATATGACGGTAGTTGCCGATGGGATGCGGGAAAGCCTGGCGCGGACCCGGTTCATGCACGCCACGCTTGGGTCAACCGTCCTGCTGTGCTGTACTCCACAGCCGCCCGCAGCAACGACGACGACAACACCATCCACTGCCCCAGATATACAAAGCAGACGACGGCGAATGGCAGTGAGACAAGGCGGTCAGATCTGTCGTGAGACGGGTTGTCCAAGCACAATGAATGTCTGGCCCACTTGTTGTGTACAACCCGCTACCATAACCATAGGTACATGTATGATTGGGCAGGGAGCATACCACCCCTACCCTGATCACTCCAAGCTGCACAGTGTTAGGAAACCAGTCCACCACGCATTGGGGTATATAAATGCATCAATATATATATCAAACATAGTCACTTTCAGATAACGCATCAACGTGGTTCTTCATGCATATATATGTATTACAATCAACTACGAGCTATGTACACTCAGAAATCCCCATCTGAATGGTGTGGTTACTCGTAAAATGTCCCTCTTCATACATATCCCGTGGATGAGAACATGTATTCCATGCCTCCAAAGTAATCGACCCCATGCGCCATGCTAATGCTGTGTCCTCTTCATGGATTCCATTTCAGATGCCTGCCAAAATGCCCGTAAATGCAACCACCCTCCGCGGCTCCAAGCTACCCTGCCAGTTATACATGCGAATGCGGATGCACACAATCAAGACAAAGGAAAAGAGAAAAGACATCGTGGCCAAGGCCACTACACCCTTCAACAACACCAACCGCCGTCTCAAAGCCAGACGTCGTTCTGCAGGGCGATATCATTAGTAGGAGTATCACTAGCTGAGATCGTGAATATAGGTACAGTTGTCGCCCTTGTTGCATGTGCCTTTTTGGTAGAACTTGCACGCCAGCACTTTATGGGGCCGCTCTCCGCGGTTCTTGTGCCGTTTCCCCTGGGCTTGGTTGGCGCTGTTGACGTTGGCACTACCATCGTCACGTGGTCGTTTGGTTCCGCCATTGGCTTGTTGATTGTACTGGTCTTGCTGGCTGTACTGTGGCTGCATCGAGGGTTGATACGCTGCAGCGTCTGGCATTGGAGGCTGAACTCCAAACGGGAAAGCGAACGGCATGGGACCCGGCGGTGGCGGGGGAAGTGACATGCCGTTGGCTGCCTGTGCTTGCATAGAGGCGACCAAGCTAGCATAATCGAACGCAGGTGGGGCAGGCGGCTGCTGGGGCGGAGCTTGCATCGGCATGGGTGCGGGCGGTGCCTGTCCTAGAGATGCGAGAAGAGCCGCCAGATCTGTTGTGGGTCCTGCAGGTGGTGGAGCAAACGTCTCCTGGGGTGGTGCTGGTGGGGCTGTGAAAGGCGTTTGATTAGCTCCAGGGCCAACGTTGGAAAGCGATGCAATGATATCTTCGAGACGACTGAAGTCTGGAACAGCAGCTGGCTGTGCTGCTGGCTGAGGGCTTTTCTTCAGAACCGACTCGGGCGGGGTACCAAAGTTGACTACGGTGGCTGGAGTGCTACCCTCTTTCATCACTTCTGGTGGCTCCCTAGGTGAAGGCGGGATGTCACTGGCATTCGAATAGAAAACCATCAATGTGAGATTTTCGCGTTGCACATTGGCGTCTTTTTCGGGGCATACAGGCTGCTTAGTTCCTCCGCCATAAGGCGCGAAGTTGCCCTCCGCATCCTTTGGCATCTGGCTGAAGTCGATTTGAGACGGCGCGGTCCATGTTCGGTAGTCCACTTCTTCAGGATCTTCGTCTTCGTCGACGTCTAATTCTTTGTGTTGTTTAAACATACGCCCTTCACCGCCGATATCGCCAGCGTCCCGCACAAAATTTTCCTCGTGGCCTTCTTCCTCTTCTGGCACATGAGTAAAGTACTTGATATCCACTAGGGATGCATCAGGACGAAAGGTGACGCGGAGGTGTCGTCGGGATTCTTTCCGTAGACGCTTGGCCTTCTCTTCGCTCGTCTCGGCTGGGAATTGCTTCTCGGTCTTGACAGGTGCCGCCTCTTGCTCTTTTGGTTTTACCAGAGAGGCCATAGTCTGCGCAAAAGAGAAGGAGGGTTTTGTTGATGTCGCAGCCGCGGGCTTTCTGTCTTTGGCCGCAGTTGTTTGCATGGGCTTTGCTGGGACATTGAGCTTATTGGCCGCGCCACCTGCAGGCGCTGCCGGCTTCTTGGTTGCAGCAGTCAGAGAGGCGAAGATACTAGATGGCTTATTTGTGACCTGGCTGACACGAGTCTTGATTGGTGCAGATGCAGTTGCAGGTTTTTCACCCGGCTTTTTCTGCGTGACTGTGGTGGCTGAGGATGTCGCGGGAGCTTTCGACGGTCTCGCTCCAGAGTCTTTCTTCGCTCCATTTGTGAGGGGCTCGACAGACTTGGCTTTCTTCACCATAGGGCCTTCACTTCCTGAGCGGGCACCTAGTTCCGTTGCCGGTCGTTTTGCGCCCTTGTTTTCCGTTTGTCCAGCGCTGGGCGGGGGGCTGACTTTGGCCTTTTTCGAGTTCGCCACAGCGCTGTCAAAGATTTGTTGGATGAGCCCCTTGTGCTTTTCATTGGCATGCTTCTTTATGGAGGTCAGCGCCCTAGCGACTTTGGTTTCATCAAGAAGGTCAGAAGTCAAGGTCCCGCAACGCGACAGCACCTCAAAGATGACTGCTGAGAGCGGTCCATCATAATCCTTACTATGGAAACGATTGGCCAAGAACTGATAGCACAAGAACAGGAAGGGCTTGATCTGGCTCAAGTGGTATATCACGTCAGGGTGAGAGTATTCCAGTACCGCCTTGAGAGCCGAATGAAGTAGATCGCGCTGACTAGTGACCCGACTCTTGAGTACGGGCAGCTCCCCTACCTTCTTTTGCTCTTCCGCATCAGTCACAGCCTTGGTATCAATTCGCCACCGCTTTTGTATTGTACTAAGCACTTCCCAGATTTCGCGCATGCTGGTCTTGATCTTATCCGAGCTTGGTGATGAAGATGAAGGAAACCAAGTGGCTTTGATAATGTCATAGCGGACAGCTGCATGAGGATCGTCTGGCCTCGAAGCAGGAATGGGCATTTCCTCTTCCTCTTCATCGTCCGTGAAATCACTGTCGTCAGTGGAGGACTCGGAAGAGCTTCCACTTTCACTGACTGCTCTTCGCAATCCTGCCATAGTTTCGACAGGCCTCTTCACCGACTTCAAGGTTTTGGAGTGGGATTTGGCCTGTGCGAGCTTGGCGCGCAGTTTCTTGCTGTCAGCACCAGCCCTCTTAAGGTCTTTGATGGACTGTCGGACAGTGTAGACCGGAAGTGCAGCTACACGAGGGTTAGAAGGAGTGTTGCAGGGCATTAACTTTGGGCACGGTGGCTTACTTCTATTGGTAGCCAAATGAAACGGTTCTGATCCAAGAGTCACGAATTTATTCAAGGCAATAGACTTGGTGGCTTTTGCTAGCGCCGCTTGATCAACAACGTAGAGCCCGCCTGACTTCCTGCCCTTTGGAATCTCATACTCTGGAACGCGCACCGGCTTTACAAATGAGGCTGCGGGTATTGAACGCTGTTGAGCAAAGATCTCGGCAGTACTTCTTGGTATCTGTGCAACATTAGTAGTGGTCGTGGGCAATGTATATCTGCAATACCTACTTGATAAGATGATGCTGAAGGTCGACTTTGTTGAGCTGGTGCAACATTGTGCTGCAAAGCTTGTGGTGTTATCGTGCCGGGCTGTCCCTGTGGATTGGCGTGCCTCATGGGCATCGGGTAGGGTGACTGTTGCTGCTGTCTGATGGCGTTGGGGTCAAGCCCTAGGCTGGGGTCCACATTCGACGACGGGCCATAGCTGCCTATGGACCCCTGCTGTCTGAACTGGCCGTACTGGTACGGCGACGGTGTTCGAGCACTGGGGTTTTGTGTGGCATAAGACTGGCCATGATTCGGGAATGTCTGTTGTGTAAAGGCGCCGTTGTGCCAGTGTTGGCCCGACGCATTGGGCGCCAGGCCGGCTTGTTGGCCCAACGGAGCATCCCACGCCGGGGTGGAGAAGCGGTCGGCAGAGTTGAAGAGATGCTGGTAGGGCGAGTCGGTGTAGATGTTTTGGGCCTGCAACGGGCTCTGGTCACTGGGCACGTGATTGGCAGCCATGGTGCAATCGGGTGCAGAGGGCTGAGGGCAGATGCAGACTGGATGGTATCAGAGTCAGCGGCAGGGTTGTGATTGGCTGGCCGACGCACAGGAGTCGGACTGGCTGGCACGCAGGCCTTATGCGGCGCTAGGCAGAAGCGAGCCTGGCGTCGAGTCACAAGTGTGAAGTGCTGCCAGTTCAGGGAAAAGCGGACTGGGAAATGTCGACAAAATACTCCCGGTGCAGGCCGCCGTGTTGATTCGCTGGCGGGCCTGGTCTGGACTTTGGACTGTGAACTGTGGCCGCTTTGGTTTGGCAGAGGCCCAGCGCCCTCGGATCTGCCTGGCCAGGCGGAAAATGCGACAAGACCGCGCTCCCGTCGAGTCCCAGACGCGCGCGATGCCGTGTCCCCAGTCCACGAGCGTGTAGCGCTGGCTTTATGAGGGCACGTTGCCTCGCGTATTATTGCGATTGCGAAGAGATACACACTGTTGCGGCCTCACTTTCGACGATTGCGCACCCAAATAGCCCCTCACGCGGCCACGGCGTCTGCCCGAGACAAACAGCAGCGCTGGTCGCCTGCGAAGAGCTGCTTTGCTCGCCCTGCGCGATATAGCCTGGCCCGTCGCTTGAATGCGCAGCGCGCTGGACCGACGAAGAGTATGACGGAGCTGGATTAGTCGCCGCAGCTGGAATGATGGTCACTCTGCTCTGCTCTGCTCTGCCCTCCCACAACGCGCGCGTCTCGCGTCAGTCAAAACGCCGCTGCCAGCCCGAAAGCACACTTCCGCCAAAGCGCGGACTCGGAAAGAGAATCTAGCCTTAGAATCAGAAGCCCTTATTAGGTGGGCAGGTGTTCACTGAGAAGTAGCATGTGTGTCAAGAGGGAGAAAGGGGGGGTGTTTGTGGTGTGGGCGAGGTGAGTTGAGGAGCGAGGGAGGCGGCGCAGGGGACAGCGCTGTTTTCAAAGGGTGCGCGTGTGCCAAGTCGCACACCGCGCTAGGCCCGGCGGGGAGCTCGAGCAGCCCGCCGACGACTCCAGGTGACGACGAACGCCCGAGAGCAGCAGGCGCGCCGTGGAGAAGAGAGAAGCCACAGTGTCTTTTTTCTCTCTTAACAACGTATATTGTGCCTGCCAGACCGGCGCCATACAGTACACCCCCGCTGTGCTTCACTGTGTATATGAGGTAGCCTGCACATCGGCGGGTGCCAGCCAGCAACTCTCTTCCACACACATACATTCACCATGGCCGCCACGTTGAGAGACAAGCAAATCGGTATGCAACATGTGAACAACCACCCCCTCCAGACGGTGACTGATCCTGATACACAGCTAGCATCAAGCGCATCTTGAACCTCAATGCGCCCATCACCGACATCGACGCGCAGGACGATGCCGCCAATGAGCCGGCCACAACAGCGACAGACGGCGCAATATGGAAGGTGCTGGTGTTCGATGAGATGGGCCGGGATGTGATAAGTTCAGTCCTGCGAGTGAATGATCTGAGGGCATCGGGGGTACTAGTCACCCATCTTAGGCTCTGCAGCAGCTTGCTAAGAGCCATAGGTCACAATACATTTAAACATCAACACGACACGCCATTTGATTCCTGATGTATGCGCACACTGACTCTGGGTCCTGATGCACCGCTGATATGGCCAGGTACCTGTCATCTACCTTGTCGAACCAACCGCGCAGAACCTCCTCACTATCACCTCCGACCTCTCGCGTGGCCTATACAGTGTGTACACTCGGACCTAGAGCCCTTTATTTGTCCATCTAACCCCCCGTTCAGGCCCCGCATACATCAACTTTCTCTCCAGCATACCGCGAACCTTGCTCGAAGATTTTGGCGCGCAGACTGTGTCATCGGGCACAGCTGAGCACTTGGCGCAAGTCTACGATCAATACCTCAACTTCGTCGTCTCAGAACCAGACCTGTTCCACCTGAACATGAAAGGAGCATATCATACACTTAACAGTGGGCAGACACCAGATCAGGAGCTCGATGTCGTCATGGACCGCATTGTCTCGGGTCTCTTCTCGGTTGTCGTCACAATGGGAGTCGTGCCTATCATTCGATGCCCCAAAGGGGGGCCTGCAGAACATATCAGCGCAAAACTGGACCGCAAATTACGCGACCACATCCTGAACTCGAAGACCAACCTGTTCTCGGACCAAAAATCATCTGCAGTCGCGTCGCGACCTGTACTTGTTATAGGTATGCTTTGCCCCAAAGCTCACACTTACTCTGTCTAACATTCGTACAGTGGACCGTAACGTGGACCTAGTGCCCATGTTCAGCCATTCGTGGATCGTGAGTGCAAGGTGTATGAACTATGCGATAAGCACGATACTAATCGTGAGACAGTACCAAAGCTTGGTTTACGACGTGCTTGACTTCAACTTGAACAAGATCAGCATGTCAGTTCCCCTCGACAAAGATCACCCAGAAAAAGGTGTCAAGAAACAGTCCTACGATCTTACAGCTTCCGATTACTTCTGGGCACGAAACGCCTCTCTCCCTTTCCCCAACGTTGCAGATGACGTTACTACCGAATGGAACAAATACCAAGAAGATGCAGACAGCGTCACCAAGAAGACTGGAACGTCCTCTATCGAAGACTTGGATGGTCAGAGCAATCAGTTCGCGGCACATCTGAAAGGCGCCATGGCATTATTGCCCGAGCTGCGAGAGAGAAAAGCAACAATCGAGGTATGATCAAACACCAAATTGCCACTCACCTGACTGACGTCATGCAGATGCACATGAACATTCTCGAAGCCGTCATGGAAGGCATCAAAAGTATGACAAACCCCAGGTAAACCACGTATCACTGCTAATTGTCCTAGATCGCAAAATCGACTTCTACTTCCAACTAGAAGAAGAATTGTCCAAACAAACCAAAGCCCAAATCCTAGAACTGATCAAAGACTCCGACAAAGGCAACGAGCCCCTTGACAAACTCCGTCTCTTCCTCCAATGGTACCTCACCACCGAACAAGACGTCTCCCGCAGCGACCTAGACAATTTCACCCAAGCCCTCGACGCAGCCGGCGCCGACACCACCGCCGTCAAATACGTAAAAACAGTCCGCCAACTCACCCGCATGACCATGATCTCCTCTGCACCCACTCAACCCGCGCAAGCCACCTCGCAGCTCTTCGGCGGCTTCTCCAGTCTCTCCTCCCGCGTCACCGATCGCTTCAAGGAAGCTGGCCTCGGTGCCAACTTCGAAGGCGTGCTATCAGGCATCAAGAACTTTCTACCCACAAACACCGACCTTACCTTGACAAAGATTACCGAATCACTCATGGATCCGCAGAATGCTTCGTCGAGTGCAATCAGCAAGACAGAAAGCTATCTCTACTTTGACCCTCGGTCCGCTAACGCGCGTGGTACGTTGCCGCCGGCAAGTGCATCGCGTAACCAACAGAGCACAGTTGGTCGCGGTATCGACGCGACGTTTGGACAACGGAGACAAGGGTTCAGTGAAGCGATTGTCTTCACCGTTGGCGGTGGGTCAATGGATGAATACGGGAATTTGCAGGAATGGGCCAAGCGCACGAGTGCTAGTCAGGGTGCTGGGACGGGGCAGAAGCGTAGGATTGTGTATGGGAGTACTGCGCTGTACTCTGCGAGGGAGTTTGTGGAGAGGGATTTGGCGTCGTTGGGGAGGGAGAGTACGTAGGGTGTTATGATATGGATAATCGGACTGGTGTGATGGGATGATTGCGATGGGGAAATGTGAGGTGGTTGTTATTGATGAAGATGATGAAGATGATGAAGATGATGAAGATGATGAAGATGTGGTACTATGTGTGTGTGTTGCAAAAACGTACACCTCAAATCCTAGCTTCAGTCGTGACACGTATGCTGAGATTCATATCTATACTGCACATAATCCTTTCACCTCACCTCATCTCATCTCATCTCATCTCAACCCCTCCCTCTCCTCATGACCCTCGATACAAAACACCCAGTCAAAATCAAAACAAAGGCGCAAAAGGGGCCAACCTAAACAAGAAAAGCAAAAACATGAAGATGATGGAAGGGTTAGAGAAGGGAAAAAGTAAAAGAAAAAAGAATTAAAAGGTAACAAAAGGATATCGAAACATGTGCTGTGCACAAAACTACTATCTATCTAGCCCCTTGATTAGTATAATGAAGGATACCTGCTACATGGTACTTATTCTTGGGGCTTGGTGCAACATGTCGGTGTCGGTGTCGGTGCGTTGTGTGTGGGTCGTGGCGCAACAAGCAAGATAGTGGCGTAGAAGAAATGGAAGGATATGAAACAACCTCAAACTCGACCCTCCCTCCCTCTCTCCTTAGCGTACATGTCATTTTTCGCCCTCAGACTCAGGGTACAGGGGAGTGAGGATCATGTGGCGCGAGGTGTATGTAGTACACATCAAACGAGGAGAAGAAGGGTGATCGGGTGGGCTTAGGGCTTAGGGCTTAGGGGGTTGATTAGCGCGTGTGGGGATAGGGAGGGTAGAGGTAGAGAGGGTAAGGGAAGGTGTACAAGGAGTAAGTAAGTTCTAAGAGGGGCGGGGGAAGATGTAATAGTAAAGGAAAACGTAGGCGTGAGTAACTAATATGCCTTGGTATTTTTGTTAATGTATTTAGTGGTGAAGCACTCATAACACACATATGTAAAGTGTAGAGTGTAGTGGTAAAAAGGATACAAATGTTATTGGTTTAGTGCAGGCAGAGCAGTGTTAGTGTGGTAATGGAATGATTAGACAAACTTTGTTGTGTAGATCTAAGTAGTATTACGAAGCATGCGAGGGCAAAGAAAGAATTATTTTTAACGATCTACTACACTTGAATTCTTACAGGCGTTTCCTGTGGTGACGAGGCTTATGAATTTGTATCTTCACCTTGGAGAATGCTATAATGGGAAATATATGACGGAGTGATGAAAGACGACAAAACTCCCATGATTCTTCACACGATATTGTATTGTGCCTTTGATAATGCACATCTCTAACCCCCAGTCTATATACACACAAGTCTAATACTTCCCCCCGCCCTTGCTAATACCCAAACGCCCACACCATCGCAGTCCCCGATCCACAGTAAAGAAATCCGAAAAAAAACACCCCCAATCTCAACAATCACCGCACAACAGACGGCCCATAGACACGATGATTCCTCACATCCGCCTCCCCACACCCCTCCAGCGCCGCATGAAACCTCACATTCCCAAACACCACACCTTTGGATTGCAACGTCCAACTCACACTCGTCTTCGGATTGCCAGTGAATGGATTCATACTGGTTAAAATCCATCCTCTAGCTAGACCATTGTACGCCGTGTTCTTGATTGCGTTTGGTACGGCGACGAGGAGGGTACGCGAGTGCTCAAAGGGTGCGAAGATGAGGGCTATACCGTTACCACTGCTGCTACTGCTGCTGAGGTGTGTATTGGGGTAGTTGTGTGACCATGATGGTGTAGATGCTGAGACGATGAGAGGGCCGTGTGTGCTCTCGGAGGCTCCGGAGGCCCATGGGATCCCAGATGCGATGAGTGCGGAGATGAATGTGAGCAGCTGAGATAGAGCGAGTTGGCCTTCCTCTAGCAAGACGTAATTTTCCACGATCAGATGGGGGTTCAGTAAGACGTCTATTGTGTAAGCGTCCATGACGGGACAGTCTGGTAATTGCATGTTCGAAGAGATTTCGAGAAGCCATTGCACGCCGCAGTCGAAGATGCAAGAAAGAGCTTGTATGAAACAGTTGCGTAGTGTCAACGTCCTCGGGTGATTCGATGAACGTGAGAAGCTCCATAGACCGGACCCTGGGATTTGATATTGAATACATACATCGATGAATCTTCGAGCTCGAGTGACGAGTAATGGAAAGTTGGGGTTGGGTTGTGCTCGGTGAGGCAGATCAAGGAAAACAAGATCGAGCTGTGCGTATTCAGCCCTGCCATCAGTGGCTTGCGTTATCGTGCTAGCGAGCTTGTTAATCCGTCGGGGACTCGGCCTACGTGCATGATTGTCTAGCGAAGTCGGACGACAGAGCCATGATACTGAACCATCGTGTAATCGTAGCGGCGGACCTGTTGAGCAAAGCGAAGCTGGATCCCGTGATGCTAGAGCCACAAGTAGCAGCGAACGTAGACACTCATCTTCTATGTCTGGTCTGGAAAAAGCATTCCTCGGTGCCATTGCTAGGGGCAAGCCTGAAGCGTTCAGAGCTATGCATGTCTTGTCTCGATTCGCGTCCAGTTGACGTAGATGTTCTGGTAGGCTTGGGTTTCCGCTTGCTTTCATGCTGAATGTGTCCACAATCAGAGATGTCAATGAGCGCTCATCTGGAATCAGGGTTTGCTGCTCATCATATCTTTGCACAGCTAGAGCATCGTGCTCGGCAGCCTTCGGTTTCCTCTGGAGTATTTCCAGAAGTGATTGTAATCTCAGCCGGACGGCAGGTGTAAGGTCGGCTAGCTCGCTAGCCAGCACCAATATGTGATACAGGAATTCGCCCGTGAACCGAAATATTGTCGAAACTTCATCTTCGAGGTTCTCAGAACAAGGAACAAGAAAAATGTGGTTATGTCCCATTCGCATCTCATGTGCGCACCACGCCCGGTCGAACCATTCGGAGCTCAAGATCCGCTCACAGAACGACCTAAAGGCACTGTTCTGCTGCATAAAAGGTGGTTCGATTCCAGAATGTGGCTGCTGATACGAAGGCAGTCCAGAGTGGCTGTACGGCTCAACGTAATATTGCAAGAATTGTTCCTCACTATCAGTGATGCAGATATCGTCCAATGATACAACTACTGTCCTTGCGTTTTTAAAAATAGTGTCGATGGATCCGATCGTTGCAGCCTTTTCGACGTCATCGTCTTGGTTGATGGACACCTGATCGTACCAGAGTCCTTCCCCTGATTCTCGTTCTTGCAGGATTGCCTGAAATATAGCGGGACTGGTCGGCAGCGGGAACTGCTCGATTTCCTTGGTCCAGCCAAAAGGGAGATCGCCAACAGGAGTCACAACTCTGCGTGGCGTGTTTGGCGCGACTCTCTTCCAGCAATAACTCATGGCTATGTAGCCTTCTTCTTCACCCTGATGATCGACGTCGTTGATGAGGCGGAAGGGGAAGGCATTGTCCACAAGATCTTTGGAAACAATGTCCTTTGCGAGCGATGGGGCGAGACGATTGAGATCTGACAAAAGGGTAGTAGAATCGCTTTGATTTTCCAAGTCGGACCATGGTGTTCGCTTGCGTAGTAGTGCCTCTCTCGTAGGCGATTCAACGAGTCGCACTTGAAGACTCGAGATGTTTAGCTCATCTCCATCGATATCCAAGAATTCGCATTGCCCAAAACGGGAGAAGTATGGTGGCGATCCAGAATGAGCCATGTGAAAGTACATTGTAACAATAACTTCACAGCAGTGAATGAGTCTGATTTAGTACTTGTTCTTGCCGCGGCAGGCGTCCACATCTTTTTGATACACAAGAGACCCCTCCCTCCTGATACCTAGACATCCCTGGTCCTTCCGACTGCCCAGCATAAGGGCGAGCACTGACGCCCACATACCGGGCACCATGAGTGTTTAGACGTGGCAGGGCTGCGGGTTGCATAATGTCGTTCCGTCGGGCCAGTGACGCCACGACGGCCCCTCACCTGATGTCTGTGCGGGGTGAGATGTGAGGCAGGTGAGTGGGTTGACAACGGGAACGTTAGGTTGGAAGAGGTGTAGTGGATTGTAAGGGAGGGTATGGAAACGCCAGATTCCGGGATCTCGTTCGCGCGCACGGTCGTCATGTGTATAGCGGGATGAAGGAATGACGTTCGATTCATCCGAGGCGACCACCACGACGCGCGAAAAGCAATTCGAGGTCTTGAAACCCACGTTTTTTCAAAGGACCCTCGGATCATTCGGCTTGCTGTGAAGCACGCTAGAATTTTCTCGAAGGTAAAAACTAAGTCCATCTCTGCACAGTACCCAAATGGGCCATGGAGTAATTCGTAGTCGGTACAGGTATGAATAGGTACGTAATGGTTCAGCCAGACGACAACAGTTATCGCAGGAGTTGTAGCAGGATGTGCAAGCATATGCTTGATGGCTTCGCAAAGTATAGCTCTGATACACTTGGGCGGATAACACCGTGCGATGTCTACACCTACTGGGGACCCTGCCTCTCTCCCACGTTAGAAGTGATCCCATTCACTCCACAGTACAGGGCGTTCGTGATACATGCGGAATGGGGAAGTCGACGCGGATAATGTTTGAGCAGTATAATTCCGAACAAGAAGCCGAAAGGAATCCAGTGCAGCTCATTAATCATTGAAGTCGTGAATTGTTCTGAAGCATTTCCTGCACTAAGCCGGCCCGTTGTAAAAATAGACAGCGGACAATCCTTGAACCTCCAGTAAAGAGAAGAGAAGCGTATACCTTTAAGCGAGAGAAACAAACCCAGCTTCCAAGCTAAACCAAGCTAAGCACGTTCTCCTTGTGTCAAACGGTGTCTGTTTCGCCATAGCTCAACACCAGCCTGTCGCGATCGTTCCGTCCGGTAGACACCTCATGCCACTCGAGCAGCTTGACAAATCTCCAAACAAATGAATCAATCGATCTTGGCGTTCGCGAGCCTATCATTGGAACCGGCGATTACGTTTGACATCCGGACGTTTTGCCGCTTGTACTTGCTGTGCTTTCTCAGGCGTTTCCGCGCAACCATGACAGGTACCGAGGATTTGGTCACAAGGTAGTTGCTGAAAGAACCAAGCAAAACACTGCCACAATTAGTTTAATGCGTTCAACGTCGCGGGACCAGACTTACCCTTTCAAGGCAGTTCGACCTCTTGAACCAAGGATGACAAGAGTGGGTTCCAAGAAATCAATCTGTCAGACATCCGTCAGCACTGGGTGTATATATATTAGTCAATATCCATAGCACTTACCACTTCTGTGATCATATGCTTAGGACTCTTGCAGTGGAAAACTTCAACGACGGCGCGCACTTGCAAGCGAGTCTTTCTAAGCAGCTTCACACACCGATCAGACACCTCGACACATGCCTGGTAGCGGTCTCTTTCAGCCTTGCTCATGGCTGCGACGTTGGCCTCCGTTGCCATTATCGAATTAGACAGAGCCGAGAACCCAGGTCTGACCACTGGCAGTCCGTCGTGATTAGACAACGTTCTCTTGAGATGGTCCGACTCCTGTCGACCTGTAGTGCCTTGGCTAATAGGTGCCCCGGAAGCATCGTTGCCAACGACACCCACTTCCTCGTCTACGGCGTATACAGCAAGAAGAGTATCGCCGTCGCGCAAAACCGTGCCAATAGTCCACTCCAGAGCATACGCAGCTTCGGGGCTTACATCCGTCGACACCAGATAGACACGCTGGCGCCGCAAACCCTTCTGAGCGTCATCTGCGAACTGAGTATAATCGCCACGAACAATTTGTCGGACGCATCGATGGGCTTCTGGACTAGACTGGATTGGCGAGATGTTCAGTGACAATTGTTGGGCAGATCTTATTTCCGCGAGATCGTCCTCATGATCAGAATGGAGGGGTGTCGACAAGCCAGAACCTCCTTGGTCGAAGCTGGTATGGGGATGCACAATGCCAGAAGAATTCCTTCTAGCCATCCTTTCGCCATTGGGACCGGTGACATTGATGGAAGGTTCAAGCATCGAAGGCCGACCTTTATACGAAACTGCCACGTCCCTGCCTAGTAACGTGTTAGCCGGCGCATAAATATGTACATGTCACACATGACTTACGCTCTTCTTCAGCAGCAGCCAACAACGTCTTCGCAGTGATAATGTCCCTGCCCATCCTATCGACCCCACCGGACTCTTTTCGTGTACGTTGTCGTCCTCTTTCGCGCTTCTTGGTTGAACTCCAACCATCCTCCCAATCCGAACTGTCTGAGTCGTTATCACTGCTCTCTACTGCTGCGCTGTCTTCGCCATCGTCATCTTTAGTTAGGCGGACACCTCCGCCGGGTGCCGGCGCTGTTCCTGTAGTAGGGTCGGCGCCTTTGGTGTTGGGAAGCGAAGACAATCCTCCCTCGGAGCTAGCCAATGCAGAGTCGGACAATTTCCGATACGCTGTGTCGGCATCAATGTGCTTGCCTGAGTCCGTAACCAAAGTCTTGTTGGACGAGGATGCAGGCGAGGTCGGTTTAAGCATGCGCGTGCCTGGCGACGCAGAACGATCAGGCCCAGGGGAGCCAGACTTGGAGCGTCCGAGAGGCCCGCTCATAGAATTGTGTCGATCTCGGCTATTTGAAGAGCCCAGGAAGCCTGACGAGGTACCGTACACCGAAGACATAGCTCGAGGCTTTGCGGTAACGTCCAGTTTCCCGCCTTGAGAGACGCGCTTGGGTCTGGCCTGCGCATCTATCGACGGCAGTATGTCGAACCTGTAGGCCGACTCTGGGTTCACGCGGCGCGACGAGGACGAGGACGAGGGCATGGCGAAGGGAATGCCAGTGCTGCCACGACTAGAGCTGCGGCGCTGGCCTAGGTTGTCGACGTCGAGCATGCTGCGTAGGGGCGAGGTAGGCGATCCCGGACTCCTGGTGCGAACAGCCGGGCTCTCGGGTCGACGACCTCCAGCCTTCTGTTTACCTTCCAGTATGCCTACGACCTCTCTCATCTCCTCGTCAATGGCTGCTTCGAGGGACGCCATGATGGTGGAGTGTCTGCGAGCTCGGTGTGGAGGAGCCGCGTGAATGGCAGCGTGTCGCGTGCCTGGTGTGCTGTGAAACGTGCGTGTTGTCGTGGAAAGACGGTTCGGGGGACGCGGTCGTGGTCGCAGGGTAGCCCAGAGTAGTGATTGGAGGGTGCAATTGGGGTGCCTATCGCATCACCGGTCCAGGCGGAGGTGGGTGAAGGATGGATCGACGCCAGCCACTCCACGGCGAATGCTGGTCTGGAGTAGCTAAATGTGGGGTGCGCGCGTGATGTTTGCGTTGGGTACCTAGTGATGGCGGCAGTGGGGTAGCAATACAATTTACGAGTGCAGCTGAAAGCGATGTGGCGGGCCGATCCGTATGAATGATGCTAACCGCTGTCCGAGAACAAGTTGTTCCCTAGCAGGTTGATGGAAGCCGACGACATATGGAAGGGAAACAAGAGGGCCTGGAACGAAGGAAAGCGTTATGGAACCGTCCGCGCAACACGATGGGTCGTGGGTACTCTGGGCGATCAGGGAGGTTACTAAACCCCTCAGCCAAGTCGACAAGACCGTGGTTGCTTGGCGACGTGCGCCTCACCAGCCAGCGCCCGCCCGCGCCCGCCAGCGCCCTCGCGCCGCTCAGCGGCCTTGCTTGCGTGGAACCGTGGCACCGTGGCACCACGCAGCCGGCAAGGAGCAGAACAGCCCTGGAGCGACAGGCAACACGTGCGCTTCCTCCAGATGCCCAATGGCCCCCATTGCAGGCATCGTTGGACAGCCAGAAAACCCAAGCATCACCGCACCAGGCTTGCATGTGCTTCGGCGGCTAAGGCATGTACTGTAGGTACTCTAGTGGAACAGTGTGGCTGTGTTGGCTGTGGGCCATGGCTGCATGCACGTCTCCCACTCGACCGGCCCAGCCCGCCATCCTTCACGGGCCCACGACAGCTGTTCTACGCATACCATGTATGTGTGTGTATGGACATTACTATCATGTTGCTACAAACTCTGCCCCGGAAACACGGAATCCATGGACAGAACTCATCGTCTTCACTCCACTGCCCCCCTCCCCCCGTCTACCTCTTCCGAGGCAAGACGATGTTGGCTCGGGCAGCGATCCCCTGCTTGTGAATTTGATTGCGCTTATCCCAGCAACCGCTTGTGCCCTGAACCACCGCAATGAGCTCCTGAGCAATCCGCTGGGCGAAGCTGCTCTTTCCACTTCCAACATTCCTCCTCTTTGAAGCAGCCGTAAGGATCCACTCGATGGCTGCACGTCGCCGTTGTCTCTGGCCGAGCGGCACGGGAATCTGCAGCGCAACACCACCTCCAGCAGCACCCCGCTGACTGCGAATACGCATCAAAGGTGCCACCGAATCGATTGCCAGAGTGAGGTACAGAATTGGGTTAAGAGGAAGATGGGACGGCGGAGGAGCGCCTGGCAGCAGCGGCTTCGCTGGGTTGATTGTCGGAATGGGTGATGTCCTAATATGTTGGAGAATCAGCGCCATGTTCTGTAAACCGCGTCAGCCCTGTATCATCAGACACCAGCAATGGGTCCAACTCACCCTTTGTGCAACACTCTTCTTGCCATGTCGCATGAGCAGGTTGGTGACTTGTTCGACTACGGGATCGTAACGGTGCTTGACGTGGCCATCCTTTGGCAAGGGAAGCGTTGGCATTCCATACTTCAGCCCGGGCGTCTCTGGTACTTTTGACATGGCTTGAAAATCCACGAGTCCCATGTCCATGCCACCGGCCCCGCTCGTTTGTGTCGTCATTGTCGAGTATGAACGCGAGCCTTTAGGCGCCGAATTCGTCGTCTGTGAGTTGAGCTTGTCTTGCATGACTTTGGGTAGCTTTTCTTGTGCCGCCTTGTCGCCTTGCACAATCTGTATCTTCATTAGTCGGTGGTTCGCTCCACTGGCAAAACTCAACGCACCTCTTCAATGGGGGTGCCCTGGCTCAGGTCAGGCCCTTGCTCTCCCATTGTCTTTGCAACAGCTGCCGCCTCCTCGGAAACATGTTCGATAGGTTTGGCATCCTCTCGCTTAGAACGGTCGGCGGCGGGGACCTCATTCGAATCTGAGTACGGTCGGAATTGCGAAGGCGCCAGTCGCATCGAGGACCGCGCAGGCCATTGCACCTGAGGGCGCGGTCTGAAGGCAATTGATCGCGTGAAAGTCGTGTTTAACCGTGGAGGCATTGTGTGTGTTGTGTTGTGCTGTGAACTGGGAAGAATTGTTCTTGCCGCAAAATGACGGGTTGATCGAACATTGACGGCGCCCGCCCGATGTCGCGTAGCGCAGTCACGTGCACGCCCGCTCTCCGCCAACCTGTGTGGATTCCTGTTGGACTGCACCTGCAACACTGGGAACTGCCTGCGAAGATGACGTCTTTGGTACCATTGAATGCCCGAATCCCTATCCCATGACTGGTCTGCTATTCGCCTGGCTGTCCGAAGCCGGGGCTGAGCCAATGCCTACCAAGGGCACAGATTTAGGGTAGCGAGACGCCAGAACACATGGCTGAAGTCTAGTCTGACAGCGCAAGTACTATAGGCGTTGACATTGTGCACAGTCGTTCCGATGCAAACTCCAAAGCCGAGGGAAATTTCTATCATTCGTATACGTCGTCCCCCCAAAGCCGCAGAATGCACGACAAGTGGCAACCTACCGCATCACGCATATTATCATCCCATCAAGACCTCTTTGAGCTTGAGAGACAGGGCTTGCAAGGCAGCCAGGTCACACATGAGACACAATACCGGTGAGTATCCGAATAGGCGGCTACATGCCGCTGGGAGCTGCAAGCGATTCGTTGCTCTTCAAAGGTGACGCGTGTGAGGGGTTGATCCAGCTCAAGTAAAACAGACGCCCAGGTTGTCTTCAAACAATCGTATCTATACGTTGCTCACAATAGCTTGCATTACAATCCACTCTGTTCTGCGATTTATTTGTGCCTTCCTGCTTTGTCAACCCCACCTCTCTAACTTACACCGCCCCGATTCCTATAACGTGACAGCCCGACATACACGCGTCAGCACCGTGCGTTGCCAGCGGCAAACGCCACGACAAAGCTGTCCCCGCAATCCTCCTCTCATCCCCTCGACTGTCTTGGGGGCAGCATAATCCGCAACCTCTGACTCTTTCTTTGAGCAGCGTCTTAGCGGGTTGATTGGGTTTTGGAAGCTCTACTTGCAACTTGGCAACACGGATTTCTTAGCGGTAAGTCCTTCTCACGTCTGTTGATGTCTTGATGCGTTCAAATTATCTGGTCACTTGGCTTCCCACGTTGCTTGCTTCCGCATGATTGCATGTTCTATTGAGCATTCTGTTGTACTAGATCTATATGGGATCTCAGTCTTCTATCATTCATCGGAAATGGCGTGTCGCTTCGCCTCTCATACGAGGCTATTGCCAAGAATGACTGGCTGTGCAAGGAACTCTCCTGCTTGAACACATCAACGAGAAAGTACTTGCGCACAAGCTGAACACTGTAGCAACTGGTCAGCTTTACTGGAATCTGCTCACCTAGTCATCGGCAAGCCATAGATTATGGCGGATCGTGGCCGTGGTGCTCGGGGTGAATTTCGTGGGCGTGGAGGTGACCGCGGCAACTTCAGCGGTGGCGGACGAGGAAGAGGTGATTTTGGTGGGGGAGGTGACCGAGGGCGAGGAGGCTTCCGTGGTGGTGATAGAGGCGGCTTCCGTGGCGGCGACAGAGGTGGCTTTCGTGGTGGCCGAGGTGGCTTCGAAGGTCCCAAGGTCTTTGGGTAAACATCCTGGATGGTCGAGCTCGTTCAAAATTATCTGACTCTGCTTGCAGCAATGGCACACTTCCGCAGCCCGATGCTGTCGTCACGAAGCTGGAGGACGAGATGGTCAAAACCAGTCTGTCGACGGCTTTGGCTGGAAGCTCTCTCGACATCACGCTTCCATCCCGCCCAGCTTATGGTACAGCTGGAAGACCCATAGTACTCTTCACAAATTACTTCGAGTTAAAAGGTATCAAGCCGGACACCACTTTGTACCGATATTCAGCAGCAATCAATGTCAGCGATCTTCCGAAACCGAAGAAGCGACGCGTCATTGAACTCCTACTCCAGATCGACCCTTTCGCAAAACACCAAGTGGCCAGTGATGGAGCTCAACTTCTCGTCTCCACGGAAAGGATTCCTCTCAATGGCAAAAGCCCCGTTTTCTCGATTGAGTGGTATCCAAAGGACGGAGAACCAATACCCGCAGCAACGGCAGATGAAAGTGACCAGCGGAAGGACCACCGCAAGAAGTCTACCTACCGCGTCGCTGTGGAAGAGATCGGCACGGTGTCGTTGAGCGAATTATCGGAGGACCTTGCCCAGCCGACATCCACATATCCACTAAAGCTAGAAACGATACAAGCACTCAACGTGATCATGGCACACGGACCAAGTAGCGACTCCAACATTGCTACCGCTGGAGGCAACAAATTCTATCCCTTCGGCATCCACCCGCAGCTGCAGGTTGCGGAACTGGGCAATGGCTTGCAGGCTCTTCGTGGGTACTTTTCCAGCGTCCGCACAAGCGTCAACCGAATCCTCGTTAATGTAAATGTTGCTACCGGTGCATTCTACAAAGCCGGACCACTGTTGCAGCTTATGAGAGAAGTTTCTGGAGGCCCACCTGCAAACGACGACTTCCAGTATAAACGACTGGCTGCTTTTTTCCGTAAGCTCAGGTTCGAGACGAACTACATCCACGATACAGACAACAAAGGAAAGGTCAAGATGGGCAAGAACGGTCCCTTGACTAAGAGGAAGGTTCATGTTATTGGTGACCTCTCACCGTTCGGCGAACACGCGGAGAACATCACATTCTCCGAGGTCGGCAAAGAGGGCAAGGTCACCAAAGTGTCTGTGAAAGATTACTTCTTTCGCAAGTACAAGATCAAGTTGAGCGCGCCCACCGCTCCTATGGTCAACTATGGCACCCCAAAGGATCCTAAATGGATTCCTGCGGAGTTGTGTACTGTACTGCCTGGTCAATTGGCCAAACGTCTATTACTAGGTCCACAAACTAGTGAGATGATCCGGTTTGCAGCGCGTCGTCCCCACCAGAATGCCGAATCAATTACCGGCGAGGGTCTGCAGGTCACCAAGATCATTCCAGTATCCAATGGCTTGAACACCAACCTGGCTCCATTTGGAATCAAGGTTGCTCCTAACCTGTTGACCGTACCTGGCCGCATCCTGAATCCGCCAGATCTGTTGTACAGGGGTCAAAAGACGTGTAGACCCAACAACGGTGTGTGGAACCTTGACCCTAGACAACTCGGGGAGCAGCCCTTTCGTGTCGTGTCGAAGCCGCTAGGGTCCTGGAACACATTGGTCATCAACTCTGGTAATCGTGAGGCGATAGACGGAGGTGTGGCCGGCATCAAGTTCCACCTGACTGCCTTCAGGAAGACCTTGGGGACCTATGGCTTGAATCCAGGACCTATCCAGGAACCTCTTGTCATTGACATTCCATTCGCTGATCTTCAAAACAAGGATCTTGCCAAGATTCAGGACACAATCATGACATCGCTGCGGACCGGCATCAAGGTCAAGCCAAATTTCCTGTTTGTTCTACTTCCCAGCGACAGTGCTGTGTTGTACGATTCTATCAAATTTGTCTGCGATTGCAAGCTTGGTCTACCGAACATTTGCAACATCGGCAGCAAGTTTTCAAAAGAAAAGGGGCAAATGCAATACTTTGCCAACGTTGCGATGAAGTTCAATCAGAAGCTTGGTGGTGTTAATCATACAGTCGAGCTGAAAAAGATGGCTCCTCTGGACGCGCAGACGATCCTATTTGGTATCGATGTCACTCATCCCTCGCCAGGAAGTGCAGAAACGGCACCTAGCATCGCAGGTGTTGTTGCGTCTGTTGATGCCGTGTTCTCCCAGTATCCCGCGAGCATGCGGACCCAGAAAGGTCGACAGGAGATGGTGGCTGAGCTGGATGAGATGATTGTCGAGCGTCTTAAGCTCTGGCAAGAACGCAACCGCGGTCTTCCGAACAAGGTTATTGTTTACCGTGATGGTGTGTCTGAGGGCCAGTACCGCATCGTATTGGAAGAGGAGTATCCTGCGTTCAAGAAGGCTTTCGACAAGTTGTACGGGGCTGAGAAGAATCACCCCAAGATTTCGATTGTCATGGTGGGCAAGCGCCACCACACGCGTTTCTACCCGACCAAGGAAGAAGACACGGATGGCAGGACCGGTAACCCCAAGCCCGGTACCATCGTGGACCGTGGTGTGACTGGGGAGAAGCTCTTTGACTTCTTCCTGCTCGCTCACCAGGGTCTACAAGGAACGTCGAAGCCCGCACACTATGTGGTGCTTCGCGACGACATCAAGCTGGGCGCTGACCAGCTCCAAAGCTTGACCCACAGCTTGTGCTATACTTTTGCCCGCGCAACCCGGTCTGTGAGTATCTGCCCGCCAGCATACTATGCGGATCTGTTGTGTGAGCGCGGTCGGTCGTACCTGCATGGTGTTCTCAAGGGCGATGGCTCCGTGCCATTCTCACAAGCCCAGTGGCAGAGGGATGTGAATCCAGCACTCATGAAGTCTATGTACTACTTGTAGATGCTGCGGTTGCCGTCAGAGCACCGTCTCTACACGACACGTCGACGCCCCAACCACTATTGAAACGATTCAATATTTTGACGAGCTTTCAAGGCTTTCGAGCCTTGGAGGTCTTACTGAGCCATTCAGCATCGTTACCTGGTACTTGATTGGAGTACGCAGAACGATGTGCTGGTCGACGATTGTAGTTCGTTTCCATGAAGTGCAATTGCTGGCCGGTTGTTGAGCAGCTTACATTAGAAGACTGCTCTTCACCTAGACCATGTTCACGACGTTCTAAAAATTTTAGAGGTTCCTGGACTAGCTAGCATTGAGTACCCAGCATGTCCAACACTAGCTGGTACTCACGCCTCCGCCTCCATGCCTAGCGCTCATCTCAACATGAGCATGCTTTCATGGAGATAGCAAATGGTATCAAGGACGTACGTTCATAGTTATGTAGACTATAACAGACGCCAATACACTCTTTTGTTTCTACAGCGTACCAGAGTACATAGTTTATCGCTGCAGACGAGCAGCAGACTGCCCTTGCTGAGTGGGTACATATGGGGTACATGGCACGGTAGATGGTGTGTAGGTACCTACCTCGCTGCAAGTCACTTGTCATGATTGGGCACCTGACCGTACCCACCTGCATCATGCTGTGAGCCAATCGGAGCGCACGACCCCCGCGCTGTAACATGCCCGTGACTTGACACGCCCGCTCTTATGCGCAGTCGTGAACGAAGAAGCGGTCCTGTCTGCCTGGGAATCAGACTGCTCGATTGCTCGACTGCTCGTCTGCTCGTCGGCCTCAAGACAATGTCGGCCAGTACTATACACGCGTACTCGGTGACAAGCACAGAGGCACGGTGCAAGGGCCTCTAGAATCCGCGGGCTGCAAGGCGTCAAGGGTGCAGCCGCTGCTTCCCCGCACTAGGCCCAGGCCACGACAGCCAACCACGGCGCCGCTCCCAGCCACTCCGTTTCACCCCACTGCAGCCCTGGGAAACACGCTGGCCGTGCATCTCCCTGTCGCGGCCTAGCTTATCGCCCGACCGAGCGAGAGGGTCCATGGGCCTCTCGTCGCGGCATGAACCTACACAGTCACTCTGCCGCCAGTAGCACTGTAGTACCCATTGCCTCGACCAGCGCGCGTCAGGCACCGCCTCGTGAGACACGCCGACATCCACACGCCTCGCCCGCGCACGCGTCACAAGGTTCCCTCCCTGAGCCTCGTGCATGCAGCAGAGCCGCCGCCGCCCTGGGAGAGACCACCGCCCGACCGCCTCCCCACTATCGCGAACAAACGCCCGCCACAAAGACATGCTCGACACAATGGACCGCGGCAGCATCTACGACCACGACATCCCGTCCCTTAGCGCGTCCCTCGAGGCGTTTGACCCCGAGCGCAGCATGCATTCGGCCTACAGCGGCCGCTCCAACATGCACTCGTCGCGCTGGAGCATACCACAGGAAGACGCAGACTCCGAGGCAGAGTCGGACGGTCCTTGGGCGCCCCCAGCCTGGCAAAAGTCGCATTCGAGCAACCACTGGTACCGCAAGTCGCTGCTGGCTGATGGCGCATCGCGGGGCAGCCTGTCGCGTTCGCCCTCGTACTATCGTAGCGATCGAGAAGTCACCCCTTCGCGCATCCCCTTGCCAGAGTCGCCGCTCAAGCACACACCGCGCACAAGTCCCGAGCCCATATCAGAACAAGAGTCGCGACTCCCGCCAGACAACATTGCATCCAGAATACAGAGCCCGCCACAAGAGCCCGACCCGCGTGCCCGCGCGCAACAAGACGACGAGCTGTCGCATAGCGAAGACCAAGAGCAGACGGATGGATGTAGGTAGCACGACACGAGGACGCGCTCTGGGTACTGACACGTCTAGTCTTCCGTCTGGCGTTCCGAGGAGAGACGCTGTTCCGCACGGCGCCCATAGAAGAGACCATCTCAACCTTTGCAAGTATCACGCGCGTCTTCACCAAGTCAAGAGCGAGTGTTGTGTGCACTATAGGCATGCTGTTCCTCTCATGGCTCCTTGTACATCCGTGGACAGCCACCCTCATACCAGATGTCGCAAACGTTGCCAACATGGCGCGCCAGTTTGAACCCCTCCTATATGCCTCGGAAAATGTAATACCGCGGTCGCGCGAGCTCAACGAAGCCAGTATCGCCGTTCAAGATCTGGGGGAGAGCGTGCGCGCCACCAACATGTCTGCATCAACCGTCATTGTAGACCAACTAGACGACCTAAGCACAAGTTTGCGCGTCCTCTCCGACAAGATACGCAGCTTCTTCACAAACGTCGATGGAGACATGGATTCGTACGTTGACCCCGTAGTCTAGAGACATTACTACATACTGACCTCCCCAGCATCCTCTATACAATGGACTGGGCCAGCCGCGAGCTAGAATCCATCCAAAACCCCAAATTCGGCGTCCTCGACACCGTCATCGGCAACATCCACGGTGGCCTCAGCAAAGCCGGCCTCCTTGAATCCTCCTCGGGCACCCCCACAACCGTCGGCCGCGTCGTCAGCACCGTCCTCGGCCACACGACGCAAGAACGCTCGCGCGCAACCCTCCAACGCATCTTCGACCACCTCCTCAACCTGCTCGAAGAAAACATCCAAAACGAGCTCCTACACGCCGCCACCCTCTTCGCCCTCTTCGAATCCGTAGACCGCCAATTCCAAAACCTGCACCGCAGCGTCGCACGCGAACAAGACAGCCTCGCGACCAAACACGACGAATTCCTCGCCTCCCTCTGGCGCACCCTCATCCCCAACCACTCGCAACTGAAGAAATACGAAAAAAACCTCAACCTCCTAAAAGACGTGCGCACCTCTACCTTGACGAATAAATCCGAACTCAAATCACACACCCAGATTATCCAATCTGTGCAGGATCAGTTGGACAAGGCGCGCAAGAATCTGGTGAGTCCGCTGATTCGACGGGCGCAGAGTAGCAGTTTTGGGGTCGAGAGACAGCTGGTGGATGTTAGGGAGACATATGGGTTTTTGAGGGAGGTGAGGGAAGGGCAGAAGAAGAAGGTGCTTGCTAGGTTGTGGGAGGAGCCGCGGAGGAGGGTGGGGATTACGGGGGGTGTGGGGTGGGGGAGGGGGGAGGAGGAGGAGAGTGCGGAGAGGGAGGGTGTGGAGTGATGTGAGCGAGTGATGTGGAGGGTAGTGTGGGAGAGGGAGTTTTGTGGTTGATTGATTGATTGGGTTTAGCGTTGGGGTGGGGGGTTTTCTTCTTTTTGAGGAGTTGGGAAAGGTGTTGTGGGGTTGTTGTGGTATTGTGCTATTTGGATAGGGAGAGCGGTATAGGCGTTGCTTGTTACTTGTCTTTTATTCGTTTGTTTACATTACCATCCATCTCCATAGCGTTGCGTTGCGTTGCGCTGCGCTGCGTTGCGTTGTGCGTTGTGCCGTTTCTTTTTTTTCGGTATAGCATCAAACATCATCAATTACCCATATTACATACACACCCTTCCCATCTCTTCCTGTTTTTCTTCTTGTTGCAGCAACCGAGATACAGCACAAGTCGTATAAGCAGCCGTGGACATTGCACTGATCATAACGCAAGATTGGAACCAGGGCAGTAAATGGACATTGGGATTTTGTGGAAGTCATGGGTAGATGTCATCTTGTTCCTTGTGTTGGGTAGAGGTAGAGGTATAGGAAGGAAAGAGAGTTGGGTTAGGGTAGATGGATGGGCGTTTGTGTATGTAGTCATGTATATGTATATATATAGAATGTTAAAAATGTTATAATAATAATTTTGGCAAAGCCAAGGGGGTTCTTAGAATTCATATAGGGGTTAGGTTAGGGGGTTAATCTTGTGTGTAGTGGAAGCAAGGAATCACGGTATAGCTCGAGCAATTGAGTTTGTAATTGTGAGGGTTATTGTATGCATGATGATTATTTTTTTTAAATGGAGTGGTAAAACTCATGTACTTGTAGTAGATATGTTAACATGGTTGAACTTTGGTGCAGCTTTACTCGTTGTGTGGGTGTACATATGGACGCAGTCATACACTCGTGAAATCCACGCAGCATTAGCGCCTAATCAATTAGCTGAGATGGGGTATTATCAAGCCCCACTATGAACTACTCGTAGTGTTCTTGACCTACTATAAGGTGGCTGTACAGCTAGACTAACAGTTTGTATCAAACATAAAGCATCTCACGTAGACTCAAAGTTACGCACACTTGACTGAAGCGTACCCAGGTACTTCAAGCGACCAGGGGTCATCTTACTACTATAGTAAGCTGCACGTCGTGTGTAGGTAGTTGGGCCTCAAAAGGCCATACTATGTACTCTCCAAAGAGCGGGGTGGACTGTACCTAGCCACTCTTAACTACCCCATCGCCACTAATGCAAGCCCAATCCATACACCAACACCGACACCGACATCCGACTCCACAACAAGCGGGCCTTTCCATAACAGCGTGCGGATATAACAGTACCCAGGAAAGCAGCGGTGTGCAACAAACGACCTAGGTACGGATGTCTGGATCCGAGACATTGTGCTGTTGATGTTGATGGTTGCGGCATTAAACTATGTTTCACTTTTCGGAACATTGCTTCTTGGATGTTGAGACGTTTCGTCTCATCTCGTTCTCGTGCCTGACGCCTGGAATGATGGCTACAAGTTGCTTTTCTATCCAACGTAGCTGACGGACGGGAAGCGGCAAAGTTGGCGGCGATGAGGCAACGACCTGCACTGCGATCGATGGACGGACAGGGCTAAGCATGCTAGTCCATGCGTGTGTGCGTGTGCATGGTGTAGTGTAGGTATGTGAGTGGACTAGCGAACGACGCCGCAACGTATCGCAAACGCACACGCAACGTGAGGGCTGGTTTCTGACTGGACTGGACTGGGGAATGGGATTATGCGGCTTGCCTTGCTTGCCCCAGAGATAACGATGGGATGGGGCAGTTTTGCGGTATACCCCAACCTGAGGGAATTTATAAAAAGACCGAAGACGTGCCTTGGTTTGTGAATGCGTACTTGATCTGGGTTTCTTGCTGCTTTCTCCACATATCTACTCTTCTCTTGTCTTGATTCTCAGTTCTTGTAAACTGCTACTTTTGCCGTTGTAGCAGAGCGTAGACTTTCGAGAAGTCACGATCCTACCCTCCGACTCCGATTCAAAGCAAGGCTGCTTTGCGCCCCTCAGCGGAATTCCCACCCCACCTTTCCTGGTTACCCCTCTATTTTTCCCTGCGCGACAAAAGCTTGATTGCAGAGCCGCATCGCAGCGAAACAAGAATATACAAACATGTCGTTTTCGGCAGATAAGGTCAATGTGCTGAAAGGCGCGTTTTCGCAGAGGAGATTTTCAAGTTCAAAGGATCCGACTGAGAGTGGTGAGTTTGTGTGGTTTCTTTTCTGTTGTGACGAGTTTCCCCCCACTTCACGATCGGTGGAGGTGAGCAGACAATGAGCAACATAGCGTCTAGGGGATGACTGCGTGGACTGTGGCGCTCTAGGAGGAAGCATGTGTGAGCTAGATGGCTACAGGCTGTTCAGCCTGCGTGGAAGCAGGGGTTTTTGTACGGTGTGAGAGCGAAGAGTGTCGCTGTTTGCTGCACAGAAAAAGTTACCACACCAGTTGTCTCTAATATCATCGCATCCCCTCTTTTGCTAGTCTACACGACATAGTCAAAGTTCTTGGACAATTACTGAATCCGAATATCCAGAACTCGGCTCCTCCATCCATCGCCAATTCCGCCAGTCGCACGAAGGCCACAAACCCCACGCCGGTCTCGACGCTACACGTGCCTCTACAGGTGTAGTGTGGACCTCTGAACAAGCCTACAAACACGGATTCCTCGAACACCCCGAAGAATGGGCCAACTTGGGTCAGGGTGCGCCTGAAGTCGACGACAGCATCGAGGGCTGCTTCGAGCGGCCCAAGGAAGTCGATATCAGTGCGCATGGACGAGAATACGGTCCTACGGCTGGTATACGGCCGCTAAGAGAAGCGGTGGCGACGTTGTACAATGAGCATCATCGCAAGTGGCGTAAGAGCCAGTATACGTGGGAGGTGGGTTTACTTTTGATCTGCCTTTGAAGGGTCAGGACTGACTTGGAAACTCAAAGAATGTGTGTATTGTCCCAGGTGGACGAGCAGGTCTGATCCGTATCGCTGCTGTCTTGGGTAATTGTTACTTGGGCTTCTTCATCCCTGGTAAGCATTCAGTCCCCAGTGGTCGATGTCACGTAATCTGACCATAATAGACTACACCGCGTACAACGAGATGTTGTCACTCTTCCGTAACATTGCAGCCATTCCTGTTCCTCTCGGAGAAGCAGATCAATACCACATGTCGCCCGACAAGATTGCCGAGGAAATTGCTCGTGGCACTTCGGTCATTTTGACTTCGAATCCACGAAACCCCACAGGCCAAATGGTTACCAACCCCGAGCTCGCACAGATCCAGAACATCTGCCGCGACAGAGCTACGCTCATCATGGACGAATTCTGTAATCGAACCCCCTTTCTTTTGTACCCCTAGATACGTATTCGTGATTGTGGGTGTGCGCTCCTCAGCCAGTGAATTGGCCAGTGAACGTTGCACATTCCCACGACCAATTCATGAACCCCATACTAACATAACTCCCCCCAGATTGCGGCTACAACTACACGACCAACTGCGACGGCACCGTCATCTCCGCCGCCGACAACGTCGAAGACGTAGACGAAGACGACGTTCTCATCATCGACGGCCTGACAAAGCGTTTCCGCCTCCCCGGCTGGCGCGTAGCCTGGGTTTTGGGACCAAAAGAGTTCATTCAAGCGATTGGCTCCTGTGGCTCCTATCTCGACGGCGGCTGCAACGTGCCCTTCCAAGAGGCGGCCGTGGAAATGCTCTCCCCACCCCGCGTACGCAATGAAATGCGCGCTTTGCAAATGCATTTCCGCACCAAGCGTGACTACACCATTGGAAGGCTTCAGGAAATCGGGTTCAAGTTCCCTTATATGCCAAATTCTACGTTCTACCTGTGGTTGGACCTAAGTTCCATGCCAGATGGGATCAACGACGGATTAAACTTCTTCCAAGCATGCTTGGAAGAGAAAGTCATTGTTGTACCAGGAATCTTCTTCGATTTGAACCCAAGTCGACGCAGGGATTTGTTTGACAGTCCATGTCATCACTTTGTGAGATTGAGCTATGGACCGAGGATGGATGTTCTGGAGAAGGGTTTGGATGCTATTGAAAGGATTGTGAAAAAGTATGTTGATTGCGCTTGCCGATTAAACTTTTTTTCTTGTTTTCAAGTTTGGGCACGCAGAATTACGCTGACTCGTTGATTTTCCTTCTTTCCATCTAGGTACCGTGAGAATCCTCTAAAGCATCGCCAAATGCAGGTCCGACCGCGTGGAACTGGAGCGCCAAACTGAACAAAGCTACCAGGAGTTTTTTATACATCTGAATCGCTACCACAAGAGATTAGGAAACAGCGATAGCCTGGGAAATGGTTCCTTGCCAGCTTACTCAAACGCCAAAGCTTTTCGAACGCAGTTACTGGTCTCGAATATTTGGGCTTAGCTGAGAGAACAAAGGGCGTTTTTGGAGAATGAATGAATGGGATTCAGTGGCCCTTTTCTGGGCTACTATGGATATGCGTGGATATACAAATAACATAAAAAACACATTCCTAGTCCTGTGCACGTACATGTCATGTTGTGATCTGAGGTGACTTAAGTGCTACGTCGATTCCGCATACTAGGACAATCATTAGCCTGTACCCACTGCCAGGGAACAATAAGGTGAGAGCGTAATGCTACTGGCTACCAGAGCTCGCTCAGTCAAACCAAGATAATTAGATATCTACCGACCTCTTAGCTTGATTAAGCTACAATGCTATTACAGACAACTAAAAAGAAACCTTTGGCTATTATAAGAGTACATGCTAAGGAGTGTGTAAAGACCTATCACGGCAGTAGTCTGTATAGCTCTTATCTAAGCTAACGAGTCTACAGTCCCAAGCTACTCTAGATATCGCATGCGTGCATGCCTGACAGGCGGTGTTCAGGCTATTTCATTGGCCCGAGGGAGATTGGCTGTCATTACTCTTCAACGAAATGATTTAGAAATAATAGAGCAAATCCTATACAAACAATTCAAGGACATGGTCATTGCCACCTATTCCTTCTCACCAAGTGAGACACACCGAATCACGCAACACACCAAAAGTAGGGAGGTAAGTTAGAACCCACAATTCTCTATATACTTTACTCATCATCCCCCATGACCGACAATATCAATACACACACAGACATGCCTCTGCAGAAAGACAAAAGAAAAAAGCCCTAGATTTCAACAACACTACTCCACTGGCTCCTCCTCAAGCAAAATCTTGAAACTAAATGGCTCAAAAGGCACACCGTCACCGATAAAATGCTTGCTCATGGCCTCGACCCAATGCAATCGCAGCGAATGCAACATGGCACTTGTACCCTCCATGACACACAAGACAGCGACTGTGAGCGCGAACCAAAAGTAAAACACTACGACCATCATGATGGCGCCTGTAATGCCAGTCTGCGCAAAGGCATTCTTCATCGTCATTTCCCAGAGGACAATGGAGAGACGTTGATGCGCGAGGGAGAGGGCCCAGAGACGGAGATACGATGCGGTGTGGGATACGCAATTGAGACAGAATTCTGGGTTACAGTTAGTTTAATTGATGTTGTGAGGTGATTGGGGAGAGGGCAAGGAAAGAGAGACAGGACTTACCGATTGTGTGGATCACCTGGTGAATCATGACTTCGCTGAATTCAAATTCTTCGTGCTCTTCGCCGGCGCCAAGGTCCTGGGTGATCATTGCGATGCCATCATCATCGTCACCAAAGCTCTCGCGACCACCGTTGAGTGGACGGCCGTCTTCCTCGTCGTCACCGTCTAGTGCGCTGACGCGCGAGTTCTCGCCAATACCGCGGTAACCGAGGGCGCGAGCCTTGTTGTGCTCGTAGCGGAGCCAGAAGGGCTTCAAGAATAGAAGTACGGGAACACAGGCCAGTGCCATGAGCAACAAAACTACCTGAATCATCGCTTGACCAGGGTAGAGAGGCTTGACACCAGCTTCCAGAGTACCAGGCTGCAAGAACATGTAGATCAACATGTTGAGCAGAGAAGGTGGGTTCTCGCCACGTGCAGGCCAGTCGATGGACCACTTGTAGACAATGGTAAAAGCAAGGTAGCCGAAGATGGACTGGAAGAAGATCATACCAGGGATAAAGTTACCCCAGATGTCGACCTTGGTCTTAAAGTAACGGGCGTTGACGAGCGACCACATCAGTGAGAAGGTCATGTGACACCAACCGAGGAGGATACTGAGCTTCATCTTATAACTGTTGGAGAACAAGAGGTCGTTCTCGGTGTCGTGCCAGCGGTAATCCAGACCAAAAGGATAGGTGTAGCCCTCAACACGTGTTGCGGTTGGGCCTTTGCCATCGTTGTCCCATACCCACATAGACTTGAACCATGGGAGTCCGAGGGAGAAAGCATCGCAGTATAGTAGACCAGTGTAGATGGAGTAGAGTCCCATCATCAAGACAATGTAGCGACCGTAGAACATCATGGAGAACAGCTCGTCAAGCTTGCTGCGCTCAAGACGCTTCTCAAAGTAGATCATAGCGCAGGCTGCCAGGAGAAGAATAACACCGTGTCCAGCGTCACCGAACATGACAGCGAACATGAAGGGAAAGGTAACGATAGCGGGCAAAGCGGGGTTGACTTCGCGGTACTTGATAGTTCCGTACGCGTCGATGATGGTTTGGAACCCAACGGTAAATTTGTTCGACTTGAAGTATGTTGGTGGGGTCTTTGTTGTCTTGATCTGGTTCACGATGGTAGGTACGGACAAGCCAGCGCGTTCGTTGACGTCCGAGAGGGTCGACTTGATCAGACCGAGCGAGTTGGTCGGCGCCCATGCTTCAGCAATGAGCGTCTTGCGCTGGTGATCGTACGAAAACTTGTTCAGAGTCTCGTAAGTCGCCTTCTCTTTCTTGATGATGACCATCCATGCTGCAAGGTTGCGGCTGATGGCAGTCAACTCGGCGTCCAACGTGGATTTTGTGTTCTTCAGCACGCTAGCAAGATCGCTCAGCCGAGTATTGACCTCACGAATTTGGTCGCGACGAAGTTCGCTGTTCTCGTCGACGCTGTACAAGTCGGCACCTAGCGATTCGGAGATCTTGCGGATCTTGGCGATGATCTCCTTACCGTGTGCAAAGATAATGAAGACGTTCTTGCTGGTCTCCTCGTTGTTCTCGGGGTTAATGATGGGCTCCGGGATCTCAGACTGGTTCATGTACAAGTTGCCACGAAGAGTACGCCACAGAATCCTCTCGAACGCCCCCATGCGCTCGCGGGGGATGACACCAGCAACGAAGCCAATGTTCATGACAGTGAAGGAGCGCTCAGCGCCCGCGTCACCTGATCCGTTTTGCTCGACGTCACGGAGGAGAGGCGCATCGTCGTCATCGTCGAGGGACTGCCTGATCTCCTCGGTCTGTCCACGGGCCCTGTCGAAGAAACCACCAGCCTCTCGCAGCACCCAGCGCCACTCTGTCAGCTCGACCTCGCGCTTCTTCAATGTTTCGTAGCTCTCATTGAGCGAAGAGATTCTCTGTTCCAAGCTCTGGCTCTTGTCGGCGAGCTCATCAATCTCAGACGCCGAGGGCGCAGTGAAGGGGTTGTTGAAGTCGTAGATGGATCGCATCGTGATGCTCGACTTCTCCATCTGCGAGTGGAAGTATCGGAGCTGACGTTCCACGTTGTCGAGGCGGCGAATCTCCTGGGTAAAGGTACGTTGAAAGGCGGTCGTGTCCGAGTTGAGCTAGAAAGCGCATCGTCAGCTCCAGCCCGTCGCCTCTGACCATGAAGCTTCCATGCAAGCTCCCGATGATCCGCATGACTACTCACATCTCTAAAGTCCATGACACCAAGCTCTCCAAGCGCAGAAACCACCTCGCGGCCAATCTCGTTAGCTATGTAGAGCTGGGTCAGCGACATGTCCGCCGAGCGGTACATGGTGTCCTGTGTGGGCGCCATGATGGCAGCTCTGAGAGACAAGTCTTCGCGTGAAGTGTGCCTGTCTCGCGGGTCCCGGGGATATTCGATGGGGGCGATGGGTGTTGATGGACAGCGGCCTCTGCCCGTTGACGATGATGCGGCGAACCAGGGCTGTCGGATGCTTGGCAGGCGCGACTCTAGCTCCAGCCACAATCACGTGTACGTCATTTCATCCTGACCTGCGCCGCGTTCAAAGCTGCTCGAGTCGTAAGATGAAGGAATTAAAAAACGTGAAGGGAGATCGTCCACCTGGGTCAGATCCACTAGCAACACGAAAGTTACCAGTGTTTTGATTCAAAACAACGAGACTATTCTACAACTACTCTCCATTCGCGTTGCAACACATGCAATGTCGCCAGAAAGGGTATGCGACTTTTGGTTCTAACCATAACTCCTGTCTGCTGATCCTATGCGCCATGAGTTCTGTGCTCAAACTGTCAACCCACGCTCTCATTCAACAATCCCATCACTTGGGTTACTCAGTCCTCAAACTTGAAGCCCTTTCCACCAGATGTGTCAATCGCACCTCCACGGTAGGAGCCTCTCTTTCCCTTATTCTTCTCTTTCGTGAAGCCCTTGCCCTTCGTCACGATGAGCTTGGCGTGCGCGCGGTCCGCATAGTCGTATGAGACATAGGCGTTGCTTGCAAGGTTAGGGTCAACGACTACGTCAGACTTGATGCGCTGGAATCGATTCTCGACGTGGTTCCGCTTCTTAGGGGGACCGTCGGCGGCGGGTGAACCATCAAACTTGCGCTTGTTGCCGGAATTGGGGACAGGTGAATTGGCGGGGAGAGTCGTGGACGAGTCAGTGGACGAGCCCTTACGCTCAGCCGCACTAGGTTTCGCCTCGTCGTCTGAGTCAGAGTCAGATGAACTGTCGGAGGAGCTTTCGGAAGAGCTGTCGGAAGAAGAAGAGGACGAGGAGGATGTCGCAGCTTTCTTGTTCTTCTTCTTTGATTTGGTCTTCTTGGCGGACTCTGATTCAGAGTTACTGTCGGATGAGCTATCGCTGGACGAATCGGAGGAGCTCGAGGCTGAAGAAGAGGCCACAGATGCTGCCTTCTTAGCAGCCGTGGTTTTTGCCGCTAGATCAGCCTCAGAGTCGCTGCTGTCGCTGTCCGAATCGCTAGAGGAGGAGTCGCTGGCGCTTGATGAATCGGAATCAGACTCTGGAAGAGGCTTCTTCGCGGGTTCGGAGTCGGAGTCGGAGTTGCTGCTGTCTGAGTCGCTGCTATCTGAGTCGCTTGAGGAGGATGCGGATGACGAGGAAACGGATGCAGCTTTCTTTGCCTTGACAGGAGCTGGTGCAGCCTCTTTCTCAGATTCCGAGTCGGAGGATTCTGAGCTAGAGCTGGAACTCGACGATACCGCGGCAACCTTCTTTGTGACCTTCTTCTTGCTCTGTTCGACTTCCACTTCCGATTCGCTGCTGGAATCACTGCTGGAGTCGCTACTGGACGTCTCGCTCGAGCTAGGGGAAGAAGACGCTGCCTTCTTGGTGCCCTTCTTTAATACAGGCTTCTTGGTTGTCTCCTCCTCTGCTTCTGAATCACTGCTGGAGTCGCTGCTAGAGCTATCGTTAGATTCACTGTCCGCATCGCTGCTAGAGTCGCTGTCTACGTCCATAGCATCCGGCGCGGTTTGTGTCTTTTGCCATTTCTGGAACTCCTTGAGCTTCTTGGCGGCATCCTTTTCACCCTGCTGTTCGAGAAATGACCTGACGAGGTCGATTGGTGCCGTTGCAGAGTCTGTCGCAATGGTCTCGTGTGCGGTGGTCGCGGCCGGCTTGGACTTCTTCGACTTCTTGTCGCTGCTCGACTTCTTCGAGGACTTCTTGTCGACTGACATGACTCGTGATCGGGCTCGTGAGCGTTGTCCTTTCGGTATGCGTGTGAATGGTGGAGTAGCGAGCAAGGAAGGAGGAAAGCAAGTGTTGCGCCTGGGGCAAGGAAAAAAAGTTACGGCGGGCGGAATAAGCGCCTCGGGAAGCTAGCCTGACCCTCGTCAACATCCATAGGAGGCTATGATCCAGTTAGACTCGACTACAGACCACCTGTAGCTATCATGGTACATGGTCCATGTTCCACAGCGCCCTGATAATAGTCTGCATGGGTGCCATGTCAATATGTTTACGCTGAGTAGCGCGCACGCCTGGCTGGCAGATTCGTACCTCATGTATGCAGCCATTTCAGATGACCTAAGAGGCTAGCCCGAACGGGGTTCCGCTGCCGTCTTATGGTATCGAGTAGACGACGCCAGACGTCGCTCTCCGCAATGCAGAGTGAGACACGCCCGTTCTTTGATGCGCCACCGTTGCTGCCGTTCTCATTGCGCACTTGGAGCTGCAGCCTCCGCGCCCCCCTTCGCCCTTCTAGTTCGACAGCCATAGCGCCCGCGCAGCTCCCTCCGGTGACGCCCAACCTACTCCGCAACACGCAACACGGACACCTCTCGTCTTGAATGGCAGCGACACTGCCCGAAGCTTGCGACAGCGCCGTGGGGCAGTGAATCGAGGCATCCCATTTTCTGGCAGTCTGAACGCCCAGCATCGAGTGCATAGCTGGCATACAACACGGGCAACATGGACGGACGACAGCGCAACTACCCCAATGGTCTGGGCGACCCCCGCGGACCACCAAGCCGTCCCTCGACCGGCGGAGGCGCACGAGGACCACCCTCCACCAACAGTGCCAGCTCGACGCCCTCGACAATGTCTCGCGCCGAGCGCTTTGACGATGAGCGCCGCCGCATCACCGAGAGCTGCTTCGCCAAAGTGGACGAGCAGGGCCAGCTCCAGGAGTCATACATCACGCATATCCGCGTCCAGGAAGACGGCGGCTTTCCTCAGTCCCCGCCGCCCCCCAATGCGCCGACCTCGAGCAAGAAGGCCAGGATAATCATGATCTCCGTGAGGAACACGGGCAGAGTCAAGCTGCACAAGGCGAGAGAGAACGCGAACGGCACCTTTTCTATTGGGAAGTCGTGGCCCATGGAGGAACTTTCTGCTGTGGAGAACTATGTACACTTGGCGCCCAAGAACGAGGAAGAGGCGCAGCGTCAGCAATGGGCTGGGGACAAGGGCTTCACCGTCACTATCCTGAAGCCGTATTACTGGGAAGCGGGCACCGCAAAAGAGAAGGAGTTCTTCATCGGTAGTATGGTGAAGATCTACAATAAATATACCAAAGGAAACTTTCCCATCCTGACGGGGTTCAGCTCTGCTGAACTGAATAGCTTGACTAATGGAAAGCCCCATCTTGCAACTGTCGAAGGACGCGCTGCTTTTGCCTCTAGTGGCCCTGGTGGACCAAGCCCAGATGCTCGCCCACTTCCTCCCAAATCACCAGGGCCGCCCCCTAGACGGCGTGGCGAATCGCCTCAGATGGCCCCAGATGAAGCAAGAAGGGGACCCACACCTATGGCGTCAAATCCAAACTTCAGAAGACCTCCTGGGGAACATCAAGGTCCGAGGAGGCCAGGACAGCCAGATGATCAATTCCGTCCCGGCAGCAGGCCGGGTACTGGAGATGAGAGCCGTAGACCGTCACCTTTCGTTCCGAACCAGGGCACACCTCCGTTGCCAGATCTCAGGCAGAAGCGTTCGATGGAGCAAAGCCTTCGTTCGCGGCCCAGTGGTGACAGCTTGCGGCCGCGTCCAGGGCAAGGGCCTGGTCCAGGTCCAGCTCGAGAACCTATTCCGCCAACACCACCTTTCGCATTACGAACACTGACGCCACAATCATCCAACTCTGAATTTGCAGGCCGACCACGAACACCAGAGTCTGTCAACGTTCCAGCCGGTCTGAGTCCTGGGCGTCGACCACCTGGAGACGATGCACAGTCGGCAAGGTCGCAAAAATCATTTGATTCATCGCAAGAAGGTCCACCCCCGCCATTACCTCCATTGGAGCAACGCAGACAGAATGGACTACCTCCACCTAGAATGGATCAATCTCCTCGAGGTCTCCGGCCTGGGACCTCTCAAAGTAATGCAAGCTCGAATTTCATACGAACTGATGAGCCGCCACCTGAAGAGCCCCCACAACGAAGGAGACCTCTCATGGAGCCACGTCCATCACAAGCGTCACAAAACAGTGTCGAAAGTCCAATTCAAGAGTCGCGTGCTACACCAACAGGATCTCCAGGTCCACCAATGGACCCACCACCGCGGAGAAGGCCACAGGAAATACCAGAAAGGCTGAAGCCAATAACTCAAGACAATTCAGGACCATCTCAAGATATGCCTCCTCCATCACGGCCGGTACAACCGAGACCGCCACCCACCTCACCTCTTCCGCAGCTTCCAGTAACATCCATTCCCCAGGAAGTCCAAAGCGCGAGCACGGCGCCAGCTGTCCAGCCAGCCTCGACTGAGCCTGAGGTGGTCCCGGTCACAAGTACTCCGACTGAAGAGAAAGATGACGAGGTGCATCGCCCTGGTCTAGGCCCGATGGTGAAGAAATCACTAGCCCAAGCCGACGCGGCAAGCAAGTTCCGAAAGGCAGCAGCTGCTGCAGGTGCTTTCAAACCACGAGCTGGTGGTGCCGCTGCGAAGCTCTTCAACAAGGAGGCGAAGACATCTGATGAAGCTGATGGTGTGAATGCAGTCTTCGTGCCTCAGCGGCCAACGCCCAAGGAGGCGCCCAAGGAGGAGACTGAACCAAAGATCGAAGATGTTCCTCTAATTCCGCCCAAGATACCCGACAGGTCATCAAAGGAGAGACCACGCATTAGCACAGAGGGGTTGCCATCCGTTACTGTGTCAAGCCCATTATCAGCAACTCCAGCAATCGCTCTACCAGCTGTCGAAGAGATGCCTCCGCCACCAGCCCCGGAGAAGTCAGCATCGAGAAAGGTGGAGCCTGTGGTGGAGGTACGACGCAAAAAACGTAGATCGAATCAGCAAATCATGAACATTTCCAAGCTTGGCATAGATCCCAACATTATCGATGAGAGGGGGCTTGAGTTTGAGAGTTTGTTGTCAGAGATCGGATGGGGTAGCAGTGAGCTTTCGACCAAGAAGATTGAATTTCTTGAAAACGACATCAAGCGAGAAATCGCTCGCGTGGAGGCAGGTAGCTGGCTCAACAATCTGGAGCAAAAAGACGATCGAGTAGAGGCTGTCGAGCGCATGCTAGACCGTGCCATTGCTGAATGCGATGAACTTGAGGGACTGCTGACGTTGTACAATGTTGAATTAAGCGTAAGTTGAATGTATAGCGGACCAGTATCTGATTGAAATTAACCACGACTACAGAGTCTGAATGACGACATCGCTTTCATCGAAGCACAAAGTCAAGGTTTGCAGGTGCAGACTGCCAACCAGAGATTATTGCAGCATGAGCTTCAGCAGTTGGTCGAAACCATCTCTATCACATCCGATCAACTAGAGGCTTTGAGGCGCGCTCCCATCGGAAAGATCAATGGACTCAAGGACATTGAATCCTCGTTGGTCCTTCTTTACAGGGCACTCATAACGATAGACCCTTCTTTTGTCTCTGGCGGGCGCCCAAGCACCCCCGAAGGTGGTCTCGATCCACTTGATGTCCGGTCAGGATTTGGTAACAGTGATCTTGCTACTATGCAAGCCCTTCAGGAGAAGCGAGATAGATATCTCGGCGAAAGTGCTCAATTCCTCGAACGACTGAAGAAGCACATGGAGATCACCTTCGGCGCCGCCATAATGACAACGAGAGACGCTCTTTCAAAGATCGACCAGGGTCCTTCCATGCCTTCCTTGAAGAAGAATGTGGAGGCACACGATGCTGGCCGTAACGAATTGTGGATGTTGAGCCCTATCATGTTGTTCGCCAAGGAGATCGACCGGGCGTCTTGGGACATGTTGCTACGCATGTACCAGACACAAGCAGCACAGTTATACCAGCAGGAAGTCCGTGACAACATCCTAGCATGGAGAAAATTCGCTCGCAAGCCTACTGGTGAGGAACAGGAACTGTTATTCACTGCACAAGAGAAGGAGACCGAAAGTATCACAGGTACTGCGCGTAAGTTGACCGTCAAAAGAAGTCAGACACTAGCTCGTGGTCTACGGTCAGCATCAGGAGACAAGGAGTCCAAGGCCCCTAAGCCAACACAGGACGGCAAGCTGTTTGCATACGACGTCTTTGGGCGCCTCTTGGACGATATTGGTCCCGTCCTGCTCACAGAACAGAACTTCATCACAGAGTTTTTCCACGCAACATCCACCGATGCTGTCGACTTTCCTGAAGCAGTACAGGCTGCATCACCAGAAGCTCGTCGAGGGCCAAACCTGTGGATCAGGAAGCACTTCGAAGCTGACCGTGCTATGGCTAAGCATGTCACTGGTGTCATGGAAGAGATCTTCTCGTTCTGGCCCACGGAGATACAAAGTCTTGTCGACTGGGCTTGCCAAGCAGATCCCTTGTAAGTTGGCCAAGGTGACTCCCGTGATGATTGCTAACACGTTTGCAGGCAAGGCGTCGGTATCCTAGGCGCCGTGGACCGCAAGCTTCTTGACATTGAAGACTCCAATCAAGACTTCCTAACACGTAACCTCCAAAAGATACACGAGCGTCTCCAAGGCCTCTTCAGCAAGTTTCTCGATGAGCAAATCCGCGCAATCGAAGATACTAAAGTCAAGATTAAGAAGCGCAAGGGTGTTATCGCCTTCATGAAGACATTCCCCCACTTCTCCATTGCGATCGAGAACATGCTCCCGCCCGCTTCCGACGGCAGCGAGCAACTAGAAACCCGACGTATGGTCAACGAAGGCTATCAGCGCATCAACAAAGCAATGTTCGAGAGCTTGAAAGTCATCGCGAAAGAATCACCCACAGTCATGACATCCCAAGGTCAAGGCGATCCCGAAGACAAAGAAGCACTCAACTACCACATTCTCCTCATCGAAAACATGAACCACTACATGGAAGAAGTAGACGCGCGTTCGGATACTGTACTTGATTACTGGAAGTCCAAAGCCCAAGACGAATACACCGAGCACATGAACCTCTACGTCGACGCCGTCATCCGCCGCCCACTAGGTAAACTACTTGTAAGTCAGCCCCCCTTCTTAAATCCCAAAACCGCGTCTATGTATTTGCAATCGTCATTCTAACCACCCCACTCGTTCCAACAGGAATTCATTGAATCCACCGAAACCCTCCTCCTCCAACCCACCGCAACCCCACAGTCCATATCCCAACGCTCCTCACACTCTCGTCAAGTCTTCAAGAAACTCGCCCACTCGCACGATGCCAAAGAACTCCGCAAGGGTATCGAAGCGCTGAAGAAGCGTGTCGATAAACATTTTGGGGATGCGGATGATCCGAGTATTTCGCGGGATTTGGTGTGGAAGGTGCTTAAGGAGTGTGAGAGGGTTTATGTGGGGGTTAGTGAGCGCATGGGGGTTGTTAATCAGGATGTTTATGCTGGGGAGGTGGAGATTGATTGGGGGGTCAAGGAGGTGGAGGCCGCGTTTAGGAGATAGGGTGGTGTGTGGTGTTGAGGGGGAAGGGGAGGGGTGGATATGTGTAGATGTGTGTGAGTGTTGTTGTGGAGTTTTTGTATATAGCTGCATAATTTTTGAGAGCGGTATGCGTTTGGTGCTGTATGGGCTGGACAGTGTCTTGTCTGTCTTGTCATTGTTCATGCTGTTTTTAAGGCGTTTTTTTTGGCGTGGGGGTGGAGGTGGGGCTGGATTTGGATGCATGCAATACCATACTATTTACACACTCAAACTGCGAAATGGACTGCTTGAGTTATGCGCGTGTGACACGTCTCTCCGCCAGAATTTTGTACGTGAAAGATCGGTTTATCTTCACGATTGAATTAGGACTCTTCTCAGCGTTTGATCGTTAATCAAGACCTGATAGTTATCGGGGGAGACTATTGCACTACAGGACCTAAGATATGTATTTCCAAATTAACCTTCACAGGTCAGGCGTTGACCACGGTCTCAGACATGGCATTCCATACACTGAAAAGTGTCTCTTTGCCATCGCTACGTTTGATTGAACGGCGCTATTGGACACTCGGGATGGGGTTCCATTTCGCCTCATTTAAGCGTGAAGCATGCCAATGTGAAAACAGCGGGACATCATTAACATGATTGTCTCGAGCGGACTGGAATTCTGTGTCTCTTGGAAGCTGCGCTGATTCTGCGCAAAGAGTGAAAGGTCTCCGGTGCCACCCTACCCTCTATACTCCATGTCCAGCCGTCGCAACACTAAGAATCCGCTCTTCAAGTCCAGAAATATGTATACACTCAATACCATTTGCCTCCAGTTTAGCCCTTCCCTGATTCTCACCAACAAACTTCTCGGGCTCTTTGACACCAAGGTACACCTTCTTGATCCCTGCTTTCCCGTCTTTGCCCTTAGTGCGTATAATGCGATCTGCACAGGGTAGACTCCCACTCAACCGCAAATTGCAAGGCTCCATTGTCGTATAGATAACTGTATTCGGCGGTAATGCTTCGCCCACCCGCTCCTCAGGGAGCCCATGTTCCTTGGCAAACTTTAAAAGACAGCATTGCTCTGCGTGCGTATTACCCTCGCATTCCAGAGTATATCCGCGTGAGAGAATGCTGCCAGTGTCTGCGTCAACTAGTAGAGCTCCGACGCGGAAATTTGAAGGTTTGGGTGGTGATTCTTGGGCTTGGTCTAGTGCGAGACGCATATATTGCATGTGGTTGTTTGGGTCTGGGGCTTGGGCTGGTGGAATGGGTCCATCCCACATCCGTACTGGTCCTTCCCATTCTTCTGGCATTTTGTGGTGGTAAGAGGGCGGAGAGGGAGTGACGTATGTAATGCGCGGTGAGACAGATTGCATGTGGTCTGGCTGGCGGAGGTCCGTGCTGTCGTATTACCTCCGGCTAAAGTCCGACATCACGTTCTGACGCGACGCGTTCTCACTCACGTCTCTAAACCACTGTTCAGCCACGCGCAAGATCCAAGTCTCCAACCAAAATCTACAAGATGGCACGGAAGAGACAGACCCCGGAACAGGCTGCGCGCGGAGACCCGTTCATCAATGACGAAGAGGAGGAAGTCGAGGAAGATGAAGGCCCCCCAACCATCGACCCGTATGAGGTTCTAGGACTCCGGCAAGAGGCTACCGCCGATGAAGTCAAGAAGGCATATCGCAAGCTTGCTCTGAAACATCATCCTGGTTCGTTAAGATTGTGATACTTTCAGATATAATCCTGACCCGTTCCGCAGACAAGGCCGCAGAAGGCGACAAGGAAATCGCACACAAGACCTTCCAGGAGATTGCATTCGCGTATGCTGTCCTGTCCGACGATCGCCGAAGAAAGCGCTACGATCTCACTGGTAGCACAGCCGAGACACTTGAGGATGACGGTGATTTCGACTGGCTGAAGTTCTACCGAGAGCAATTCGAAAATGTAGTCAACGAAGAGGCTATCAATAGAGTCTCAAACGAGTACAAAAACAGTGCCGAGGAACGACGCGATCTCATCAAAGCCTACAACAAGAGCAAGGGCAGTCTAGATGGGATGTATCAATTCATCATGCTGTCGGATATCCTGGAAGATGATGACCGGTTCAGACAAATACTTGACGAAGAGATTGAGAAGGGTACGATCGAATCGTATCCATCTTACGCCGCAGAGACAATGCGACTCGCCAGAAAGCCAAGGACCGTGAATTGAAGCGACGTGAGGTTTTCGAAAAGCAACGGGCCAAGGATGAGGCGGCTGGAAAGACCAATGGCAAGAGCAAGGCAAAGAGCAAGAAGAGTGGTGGAGACGACATGGCAGGACTCGCAGCTCTGATCCAACAGCGGCAAAAGGCACGCGCGGGCAACTTTTTCGATCAGCTTGAATCAAAGTACGCACCAAAGCCGCGCGGTTCAAAACGCTCAACGCCAATGGAAGAGCCGCCAGAGGAAGCCTTCCAAGCTACAGCAGCGAGAAAGAAGCAGAAGCAGAGTGGCCGTTCGAAGAAAGCTAAAGAGGAGAGCGAAGAAGAGGAGATGGACCTTGATGAGGAGGATATTGGCGATTCGGAAGAGGACGAGGATGATGAACCTCCCCGCCGCAAGGGAAAGGCAAAGGCCAAACCTGCGCCCAAGTCTAAGGCTAGGGGTCGGGGACGCGTGAGCAGTGTGGCCTAGGGCTTCTGGCTATCTAGACGCACTGACACTTCACATACACGATGAAAGGATGGTTGGCGTTCAGGGCAGGATCTTACGACTTGCATAGCGTGGAGTCTGGACATTGAGACACGACTTTTGAAATGAGCAGGTTTAGCACTACGATGCAATGCACCGCGCCACCGCGGGATATGCATGGTAGTTAACTCCTTTCCAACATCAATGATGTTTTCTGTGTTCTCTTGTCACCAGCCTTGATTTTGTGTTCCGCATTTGATCTCTCTCGCCTTCACTCTCGCACATGTGATATGCCCAATATGTTTTGACTCTGGATGTCTTGGCGCACATATCGATCTGCTCGCGGCGTACTTTTATTGGGTTAATCAGTGTGCCTTTCAATGTTTCCTGATATCTGTTCAGATGGTGGTTCACCTCCAGCCATTTCTCTCGCTTTGAGGTTGATATGGCCTCCTGCAGTCTTCCCAAGCAAACGGTCTGGTGGCTCTGCTGATCCGCTTTTCGGCCTTCACGTCGTCTTTCACCTCGTAAATAACGCATGATCTTACTCCGTCTCCACCAAGTAGCCCAGTAAAGGGCTCTCGTCGCTCTCAGATCTTTGTCGTTTTCTCACTCGAACTCACCAGCCTGCTCTTGTTGTCCAAGGGACTTCAACAACGTGATATAATGGTGCCCAAACCCAATCCACACATGGCGGCTAGTCCAAGAACTCCAACTGCACGCAAGGTAAAGCATGAATATAAAAGTTTGTAGGTGACTATACACTCAGTTTATACAGGCTCCGTCAACACCGCAATCACCAGCAACAACAAGCTCAATGAAATCAGCAAAGAGCAAGCAGCAGCCCAAGCCTTCTGGCTCTCAAGCTGTCGCTGTTAGTCGGCAGCGTAAGACACCTGCAGTTCCTCAAGGCACGGTGCAGGCGGGCAATAAGCGCAAGCTCAAGATGGAGGTGAGTGGGGGTATGTAGTTTCTGTGTTTGACACATCATACTGATAACACTACAGGAACAGTCTCTCGCGAAAGCGTCACCCCATCCCATGACGGATTCATCTACCACCGCTGAAGTGGTTCCGACAACCCCAAAGAAGCAGAAGATGAATACGGAGGCGCAGAACGGCATGACTTCCAAACCCGGCCTGTATCAACTGGCAACCCCCTCGCAGCCACTCTCTACACCAAACCTCCAAGCCCAACAGCAGCAGCAACAGCAACAACAATTCTCCAACCTCAAGTCCTCAGATCTTACCTACAGACTCCTCCATTACGCCCTGAAAAAGAACCCAGGCCTACTCCCCGGCGACCCAAGAACCACGACCATTACATCTGACCAACTCAGCGACGTCGCGCACGCCATGTGGCAAGTCGCTATCTGCACCCCGGGCGTCATGGAACAAGCCTGTATATATAGTGCCATGTTCGCTTTGCTCAAGCTCCAGACCCTGGCCAAGATGAATTTTCTGCCCAGCTGGTGGTTTATGCGGGAGGCAGCGGCGAAAATTATGGTGTCGTCGAAGTGGAATGTGGATGATCGGGTTATGCAGACGGACTGGGTTTATGCGGTTGATTGGTGTAGGAAGAATTTTCCGGGGCATGTTGTGAAGCGGAGTGTTGAGGGGGTGATGGAAGGGGATGGGAAGGACGAGGTGATTGAGGTTGAGGATGGGGATGAGGTTGTCAATAAGGTAGGGGAGTGATTGAGCAAGGGGGATGATGCAGAGAGGGTACGGAAGTGATTGGTCAGAATGGATGTCACACCAAAATAGCCGGGGTGATATACGATGATGAGTGCAGGTGGTCGACAGTTCAGCTTGACTATGGTAAGGCTAGAGTGCGGTGACTTTGAATTATCGTACCTAGATGTGGTAGTGAACATCACTAGGCTATACTGACAACGTATGCATATCACGTTCGGTTAGGATTGTAGGTACGGTAACAGGAGTGTGGTACATGAGGATTTTTCTGATGCCACTCGCGATGATGGACACTTGCATTTCTGCCATTCCTTCTCTTTTAAACCCTGTATGCTCGGTGTCGTATACTAGCCAACCACATCCAACATGGAGCGTTCTGCACAGCTGACTGCATATAGAGAGACTGCAAGGCTGAGCCAATCACGTGTGCGTTCATCTTGTCTGCAGCCGTCCATGTTTCTGTCCCTGCTTCAGCTTTTTAGCGTCCAACGATACGCGACTATGGAGGAGTGCGACCCCTCGCAAGGCGCACCTTCTTCTCCCAGGCAACAGCTTCCGAAACATAAATATCGACCTCTCACAGCACCAAACGAGATACGAATCCTCCGAATCGAGCCAGGCGCGGAAGATGATCCAATACAATGCTCGCTTGTTCACATCAATCTCGAACACTCGCCCGAATTTGAAGCAATCTCCTACGCTTGGGGCATCAAATTACCTACCTGTCCAATCACCTGCGACAACCAAGAACTGGTCATTCGACGAAATCTGTCTGAAGGTATTATCGTCTTCCGGAACCCTGAACACACAAGAGATCTCTGGGCAGACGCGATTTGCATCAATCAAGTCGACGATCTGGAGAAGAGTGCCCAGGTGCAGATGATGTCACTGATTTTTTCCACGGCCACCAGAGTACTGGTCTGGCTTGGGATGGAGCAATCGGAGACGGTCAAGACTGTGTTCAACTACATCTACTGTCGTGTAAGACGCGGCAAAGCTGTGTTGTTGAGAAGTGAATTACTTTTGAATTACCAGTGCCGTAAGAACTTCACTGAGGCAGATGAAATGAGAAACCTCCTCTCTGGGAAAATTGTACCCGCATTGGACACGACGATGATGCTGATCTAACGTTTGACCGGATCGACACCCAGGCCCGTTCGATGATATTGCAATTCTTTCGAAACTCATATTTCCGGAGAGGCTGGATAGTTCAGGAAATTGCACTGTCTCGCGCTGTGGACATACTCTGGGGCCATGGAGAAATAAAGTTCATACCAGTTGCTCTATATGCTTCGCATGTTTTCCGTCATTTGACATTGTCACGAGACAGTGATCAGACAATTTTGGCTGGACGGAGTGCCACAATGCGACTTCTCAATGTCTATGCATCACAGCCTCATCGCCAATCATCAAACAATCTAGGTACATCACTAGTGGCTCTATTATTTCGTGTACGGGGTTGCCATTTTACCGACCCATTGGATCGAGTTTACGGTGTACTAGCCTTGTGCCGTTCTGAAAGCATTCACCCCACCTACAGAATCCCAGTTCAGCAATGTTATCAAGACTTGACTGAGAGGATCCTATTTGGAAAACGGATTATGACGTTCCTTGAGCACGTTCAACATGAGCAGGAGGATCTCCACTCGGACTGGCCATCGTGGGTGCCAGATTGGCGGATCGACAAATTTCGCTGGTATCCGCGGGGAAGACTCCACAAACGGGAGATCAAAGACAATACTGTCAACATGCTACCCAGAAAACTTATCTGTGAGCATAATCAGTGTATTTCAGTGAGAGGTAGTCGCCTGATGTCAATTGCGCATACATCTGGCAAGGGCGCCTCAGTAGAGAATAACGAGCAATTGCAACAATTGCTTCGGCAGGTCGCAAATGATCACGGTCGAACCCGTCTTGCCTCAACAGTTACGATGGATCGATTCAAAGGGGTCTACAGGGTCAGCACTATGGATATCGAGCGACGAACGATGATGCTCTCCGGATATCTGGATCTGGAGCTTGCGGGACATTTTTTAGACGAGACGATCATGCTAGAGTGCGCTGGTAGCGATGTTCAAGCATTCACAAGGGACTGTCGAGATGGCTTGGCAGGCCGCTGTTTTCTTGATTCAGAAGATGGGGACGATCGGTATCTCATGCTTGGCCCTGACGTAACTCGATCAGGCGACGTCGTGGTCTATTTGAGCGGCGATGACGTACCGTTCGTTGTCAGACCTTCAGTTGATGGACTCTGGAGACTATTAGGGACATGCTACATTGAACGTACGCAGGCCGAATTACTATTTGAATCTTGGAAAGAAAACGGCAAGCCGATGGAAGAATTTGTAATATGATGATCTGTTACCTTCTACAATGCACGGGTTTATCGAAGAGCGCACTCAGCACCCGAAGAGGAGCAGAATTGTCAAAAGAACGAAGGAACATTTCAAGTCATGCCTTCTTCAAGATGGTCACTTCATATCGGTACTTTTCTACTCTCCCAATGAATCGGCCTTGGAGAATACCCTATTTGAACATGCACTATTCGAAGCGACATGGCACTGCTCCGTTCGCTTACTTACTCAGTTTCTTCCCTCCAGTCTCCATCCCAGCGGCTTTCAGCACTGCGTACCTCACATGATCGATGCCCAGCCTCTTTCCATCAACCACTGTCTCTGCACTACATCCCAATATTTCCCCCAGCGCGCCTCCACCGACCGGTGGCTTGATCTCCACCTTCAGCTTTTCCATCGCCTCCCGCAAGCTCTGTATCGTTCCCTTTGGCTTCAGTTTATCCATCGACTTCCCGTTGAAGTGCTTGATCTCTTTCGCCTTGGGAATATACAATTTGTCTAGCTTGGAAAGGATGATCTGGTGACTTACACCCGCAAGACGTAGCGATGCTAGGAGCGAGCGGTCTTTATCCTTGATACCGTGTTGAGCATCGAGAAGGACGAATACACGACGAAGCTGTTTGCGAGATTGGATGTATTTCATGATCTCGATGCCCCAGGATGACAGCGAACCTTCGCCGTAACCGGGCATATCGACAATGACCAACCCACTTCTTCCCATGATCTTGTCGCGGCCATCGGGCTGCTTCTTGATCACAATGCCGTTTCCAGATCCTACGCCGTAAAGGTTCATCGTCTTGGTGAACCCAGGTGTGGCAGACGTACGCGCCAGGAGGCTTTTGATATCTGCACCAACTACCGCATTCAATAAACTTGACTTTCCAACATTACTTCGTCCAACAAACGCCACTTCGGGGACATCAGACTCTGGAAACATGCGGAATTGCGCTACGCTGCGCAAGAGTTTGGCGTCCTTGCCATGGTTTGTGAAGAAGCGGTTCGCGAGCACTTTGTCGTTGATGGTAGGCGGAAAGGACTCCCAGTACCAGTTGAAATCCTCTGGAGCGCCGGCATGCTTCTTATTTTGGACTTTGGGAGGCTCAGGAGCGGGTATTGGTGCGGCATTTGGCTTTGGTCTTGAGCCTAGTGGTGCAGATGGTGCGCTTGGTTGAAGTTCTTCGAGTGGTGCTTCTCTTCTGGATCTTCGTAACGGTTTTTGCGTATTCGTTTCAAGGAATTCTGGCGATTCTGATAAAACGTGACTTGTCTTTACAACTCTTTCCACACGTCGTGGTCGTCCAGGTCGTATACGGCCTCTTGGCCTAATCTCTACGATTTCAGTCTCTGCATTCCTGTTGGTTCCGGTTGTATGTATTTCACGTAGATTCTTAAGTCTTTCATTTTGATATCGAGTTGCCTTCCCTGATGAACCTGAAGCTCTAAAAGCCGCTGCTGGAGAAGGCTTCGCTCCTGGCGTGAGGGCAGTAGAGTATTGACGTGACAGACGACTTATGCAGTTCCGGCATATATATCCATTATTGCGTAATATTGAATTCATTTCTGTGGTGTTCCATCATTGGAAGACCAGACGGAGAGCGATATAACGACTCGAAGTTCACCATTGGTCCAAGCGTCCTCCGCAACTTTTCGCCGCAGCACCTCCGCAATCAAGATCTACAACATTAACACCTACATACATCCCGACATATAGCGCCTCTCCAGTGGAACCCCACACCTCTCAAAACCCATACTTCCCTATTCGCTACCACAGCAATGTCGCAATCCACCCAAATCCGCTCCCTCTACCGACGCCTCCTCCGCGAACTCCCCTCAACTCCCCAACTCACACGCACCCAACACCAAAAGCTCTCCGCGCCCTCACGCCTCCAACAACGCATACGCTCTACTCTCTCTATAGCGCCGCCAGCAACCACAACACCTCAGAGCCAAATACAACAGGCAGAGCAGTTTATACAGTATGTGCAGGCGCAACGGACGCATTCGACGTTGCTGGAGAGGTATAACCCGGGGATGGGAATGACGGAGGAGGAGAGGGTTAGGTTGAGTGCGAGGAGGGTGGGGATGAATTTGCCGGTTGAGTTTGAGGAGGGAGGGTCGAAAGAATGAGGATGGTGTGTAAATGACGCTGATGTTAAGGCGAATGCGCATCATTGTGGTTACAGAGAGGGTATGAATGGAAGACAATGGAAGACATGGAAGTGTAATGATATAAGGATATTGGTGAACATGGCATGCATCGGTAGCCCTGGCGTATCTACTGTGCGAGGCCCAGGATACAGTTATAGTTCTATCGATAGCTGCCCGAAAACTACATGTGCTGGAACAGCACAAGCAGCGAAGAGGAACAAACGCGTTCAGTTATTGGAGGATATATCTGTGTCTTTTTCGACACCACCTGCATCGTCACTATCCCAATTTACCAATATACCCTACAACTTGGGAATGAACATGGGAGTCTCCCTCTTCCACTTTTGATAATCCTTGCGATCCCCATATCTCTTATCATACTTCTCCTCACTCAACGGCACTCCACTGATTTTCAACAACAAGAAGCTCACAAACGCGGGACTCGCCGCACACATACCGGTCACTAGTACCTTGCTTCCTAGCCCACCGCTCAGACCAAGTGCCGCCTGCGAAGGCTGTCTGACCAGCAGACCGGCAGCAGCAATGGCAATACCTGACCACAGCGTCGCCTCACCAAAGTAGTTGGGATGTCTAGACTTGGACCACAGGCCGTGCGTCAAGAACTCCTCCGAGTGCTTCTTTGCTTTCTTGTCGGCGACCCATTTACTCTTCTGCCTATCTGCGATGACCTCGAATGTCAGGCCGAATACGAAGATTGCCAGACCCAGGAGATCGGTGAGATATGGTTTCGCTGCAATAGCCTGGCCTGCTACGAGCGGAACTGCGTATGCGGAGCGTGGGATGGCATTGACTAGGATGACGGGGAGTGTGCATAAAGAGACCCAAGTTGCTTGTGCGAAGAATGCGACGTAGAATTTTGAAGGGGAGACTCGGATGCTGTCGAAGCGGGAGTCGCGGCCTTCGTCAGAGGAGATGCGCTTGTAGAGGTAGGATCCCACTATCAGAAAACTGTCAGTTGTGATTTCCATACAAGTATAACATTTACATGGGGTTTAAGTTGAGAGATGAAGACATACATCGCGTAGCCCACACCCCCACCGCAGCACTCAAAAGCGCCTGTCTCCACCACCACGTTCCCTGTCCTAATCCCTTGCTGCTGAAATACTCTGCCAGTCCGCCTGTTATAGCTCCAGCACTCTGAGCTCGCATATACGGCAGAAAGAGCGACAACGCTGTGCATGATAGATAGGTCAAGCTGCCACTCAAATCATAGTAGCGTTCTGTTTGCGCTGCGATTGAGGGCACAGCAACGGCAGTCTGAATGCCGTACGCAAGCGCGACGGTGGGTACAAGTGTGCGCAAAAGGGGATTCTTGAAGGCGGTCGCGCGGAGGAGGGTTTGTACGATAGTCATTGTAAGTATGTGTGTTTGGAGTTTGCAGCACGATGTTGTAGGAGTGGTGCACACCCGAGGAATGGAGAGGAAATCAGCTAGGAATCTGTAGGACAAAGATCAGAAAGCTACCTTATGCTTAGGTATAAGTGTTTGGGAGGAGAATTGCTGGTAAGTGTGACGCGCCATTTCCGCAAGCATAATCGGCATGTTTGTTAGGTCCGTCAGCTCCTGATGTGTAGACGTCTGGACTCGTCGTCGCGATCGATGTCATCACCCCTCGCTTAAGGTTGAAGTAACAGGGGTCCGTAAGGTGCCCTGAACGCTTGGCCGCTCAGCACGAGATGCAGCACGTCAATGTGCATTGCTTCCGTTCGAAGCGGAATTTTAAATACACTGTAGCGGTCCGGCGGGGTCCGAGATGTCCGACTTCGAACGTCGTCTTCTAGAATCGGGTGAGATCTCTAAGGGCCCACGGGAGTTCGGTTGGTTCCAGACGCCCTACGTAGCTTTAATGTTCAGACACCTAGAAACTCTTGAAACCCACACAAGGGCGAATACAAGGCTAGGACTCCCTGGGTCGAACAAAGACCTGCAGACATACGACGTACGAGATCGTAGAAGATGGCGGTAACAAGCAATCCATGCTAGTGATGACCGTGCGCCTAGTGCTAAGCTCTCAAATCCTACTATACCATACTCCGCCCAACACTCTCCTTTTATGGCAACCTGGTGATATCCTGTCTCTCTAACTCTCCGTTGTATTATGCCCAATGCAGTAGCTTCAGAGAAAGAGAGCATCATCCACGCGGCGCAGCCACAATCGATCAACGCGACGCCATTCAGACGCTATGGTACCTGACACTCCTCGCCATTAAAGTCCTGAGGTGGTTCCGCCAGCCCAAGGGTACAATACTGTTTCTTTCGGACAAATATGCGTCAAGTACGGATCCAGTGTTAGCCTCGGCGAGGTTTCAACTATGAAATTTTTCGCAACAAACTTTGGTATCAGTCCCTCACGTGTACTGCGCTTTCGTGCACCAAGGTCGAACATATATTGTGATGGAGAGATTGCATGGAGAACCGGTTGGAGTTGGATGGTTCGAGCGATCAGAGCAAAGTAGGGCAAAGATATTGGACCAGTTTAAGAGAATGATTGAAGATATGCGTAGCACCACGCCTCCTCAGGGTATTGACGTCGCCCATGTAGATGGCGGCGCCTTATGTGACCCCCGATTACCTGGTACATCGACCCATTTTGGGCCTTTCAGGACGATCCAGGATTTTCATAGGCACTTACTGAGTGGCATGGAAGCACACCCAGAACATAAGCCGGAGATAAGTCAGCTCATCTCGCAGTAAGACACTCTTCGAACCTCTCTGGTCTTCACTCATGGGGACTTGAGCAGCCTAAACATCCTCGCTTCTGGAGATGAGATTGTCGGTATCATTGATTGGGAAACTGCTGGGTGGTGCCCTTCGTACTGGGAATATACTACTGCATGGAACGTGAACCCGCAAAACCAATTTTGGCAGGACGAGGTTGACAAACTTCTCGAGCCTATGCCTGAAGAACTTGAGATAGAGAGGATGCGGCTGAAATACTTTGGAGATGTTTGATCAAAGAGCTCCAAGCGAGCAATATGCGTTTGCAAACCCCCTTGTGTGCAAGTTCATCTGATCCAAGGTAATAAATGTCGCGCGGAAGCATGCCGTTGCTATCATTGCCCATAAGCCATAATTTCATACTCTGGGTTGCTACAATGTATGCCAGTGTGCTTCAACGAACTGTACTGCCTCACCTCTGCAGGTAAATACCGGATGCTAGGCCTCGACCCCTTCCCCCGTACTCACGATTCATGATTGAAGTATGCGGATGGGTTTGAGACTACTACATCACTCGCAATAGATCTCACTGGTTGTTGTTCAAAGTCCTCTTGTTCTGTGAAACTCAATGATAACTTGGGGTAAAAGGGTTTGTGTCTACTGGAGTGCGGAGACCAACTACAATCGAGGTCCCCAGTGGTGGGTTCACCTGGGATCACAATATCCTTGAGACGCCCTTGCAGCAGCTCTTTGCGGGGTCTCCAGTGCTGTTAGTTACTGGCGCAACTATCCTGCATCCTGTTGCCCTTCAAGGCAGTGAGGAGAAGTGGTATCTAACGGGACCTTAACTTCTTTTTAGCATGCGTCACTTCGCCTGTATGACATCTCACCACATATCTTGAACCTGGGACTATAATGTTACCCCCACTGAAAGAAAGGTCTTTGTGAATACTGTATGAACCATCTCGCCTAGGATCAAATAAGTGTTGCCTACCGAAAGTCCAGTCACTAGCAATATGCGATGATGACCGTGACATGAAAAGATAAACCAGATAAGCAAATTCAAGGCATTTTAAGTTATCAACTCACAAATAGTATCAGATAATTGTGGGGAGACCTTCCACGCAAGACTGTCCTTTCACCAAACCTATACGACACGTCCAAAACATAACAGACCATCCTTTCTCCCACGTAAAACGAAGAGCAACGCATGTCAAAACGCCCCAATTCCCCCCGAAAATGACTTGAACAACAAGCGAGAGTCTCAGAAGATACTGTTCACAATATTTCCACCAATAGTAGCGCCTCGAAAACTGTTAGCTCAAAAGATTCCATTCACAATTTTGCTTCCCACTGTCGCACCTGCACCGAAGATAGCGGCATTTCCAAGTTTCTTCCCAAACTTTTTACTTACGTGGTGTTAGAATATGATACTATATTGTTATGGTGGTGAAGCTTACCCGTTCTGTTCCATCTTGCTAGGCTCCTGGGGCGGTTGCTGCGCGCCATTTGCAACATCGAGCGGCATGTTTCCATAGTTGCTAGGAACAGGTGCTGATGGCGCGCCGACAGGTATCATGCTCTTCTCCTCTTTGCGAACGTAGCTGGCGGGGAAGATTCCCTCCATGCCGGTGCGCTCGTTGCGTCCCTTCCACCACTCGTTGTTCATGTATTCTGAGACGGTGATCTTGTCATTGGGCATCAGCGCTAGGTCACCAGCGTCTTGTGCATTGTACTGGTACAAAGCGGAAGCATATGCGAGCGCTGGGGGCCCCATAGGAGTCGCGGGGACAGAAGGATAGGCCGGTGGAGGAACATTGACGGTATTGTCGGAGTAGTAGCCAATGTTGTTGGCTTTCTTCTCTGGCGGCGGTGTCGGCTCGCTCTGAATGTTCATCTGAGAGAGTTGTTGTGTGCGTACAGCGGGGAGTGCGCGGCTACTGTTCTCGGCGGAGACGGGGAGTTGCGACAAGAAGGTATCGTGTTGTGCAGTGGTGATGACATTTGATTCAACGAGGAATTGGAGGTTCTATGTGCACCGTTAGACAGGTTAGTAAAAGGGGATACCAGAACAGACTTACGTTCTTAATGTCGCCGAGCGACCGGTTGATCATGGCATTTCGGAAGCTGTCGGCCATGGTGAATGACACTGTCTTGGCGACAGATATGCAAGGGTTTGAGCTGAAGAGTATATGTAAGAGGTTGAATGTGCGTTACGGTTAGTTGTGGAGGATGAGGTGAGAAGTGTTCGCGGTTTGGGCGGACGTGGATCCTCTGGGCGGCGCTGCGGCGCAGCGGGAGTTGATTAGCGGCCCACCTGGGCATGTATCGGCAGGGCTGTGCCGGCTTGAGGCTGTGCAATTATCGAATTCGTACCAGGACCCGTGGGCCACCATTAAAGCCCTAGCACGTGCATTAAGGTACACGATACTCTAGAGAGATCAGCAAACATATGTATACAGTATATTTATCTCGTTACGTAGTTGTTGGATAACCCCAGGATGCTTCAACCCTATAGTCGAGTCGCGACTCGGCTCTTTGATTGCTACGCCATCTTGACCATGATGTTTTGGTACATGTCCTGTCGCTTGTTCTCGAAAGCATCAAACGCTTTCACGACGAATCCGACCGGAATCTGCTCATCGCCATTGACCAGCTTCGACCACGTCTCCTCTGTGAATTCGTTCAAAGGCATTCCTATCGCGCTTCCATCCTTGATATCCGGCTGATGCTTTGCATCGTGTAGCTCAGTTTGCACAGCTGGCGGGAAGATCTCGATGACCTTGATATTGCCAGGTCCATTGCGCAATTGGTCGCGGAGTACGAGGATCATGTGATGAAGCGCAGCCTTAGATGCGCAATAGTTCGGACAGCGGGGGAGTGGTAGCAAGGCCAGTCCACTGGTGGTGTAGATGAGCGAAGTTTCCTTTTCGTTCTTCTGGAGGAATGGGATAAATGCAGTTGTCAAATGCATGTAAGACAGGTAGTTCGTCTTGAACTCCATCTCCAAAACGTCCAAGTCGATGGTCTCGGGCTTGGAGAAGTCGAAGCTGCGTTGGACGCCAGAGTTCAAAAAGATGGAGTCAAGGTCGGGGTGCTTGCTTGTGATGTCCAGTACAAATTTTGGGATCTGGTTGAGATTTGTGATGTCAAATACGACTGAGTCGACCTTGTCGCTGCCGTGCTTCTTCACAAACTCGTCAAGTTTCTCCTGTCGTCGTCCAACAATGACGACTTGCTTTCCATCCTCGACAATCTTCTCGGCGAGTGCCCAGCCAATACCTGAGGTTGCGCCGATGACAAGAACTTTGTTATACTTGAAAGACATGATAGGAGGGGTGCGTAGAGACTACTTTGCAGGACTTGGATGCAGTGCTCGGTGTTTTGTAGGCACCTATGGTAAGGAATGGACTTTCTGTACTGGTCATACCAGCATCATTACATGTACATTAGGGAGGTCAATGCCGGTACTCATCGGCTTCCATCGACACCAACGTACCCCACTTGATCGGGGTTAATCGGAGTTTAAAAGCGTGCATTGAAAACTTGGTTGTCGCAGGTGAATACCACCGAGGCCGACGATATTGCTACTGTAGGTGTTTAGTAATAGTACTGGTGTACGTCACGATTGGCCTCATGCGGCATTTTGATAGGAGGACCATCCAACAGTCTCGCCAACATTGGATCTGAGTTTCCAGAGCCATGTGCTGGTTGGTGTGGTAACTTTTAGGAGAACTGAGTACGATGCCGCTGCCTTGCCTTTACATACAGAATCACCGTACGTTGCGCAGGCACATTTGAACGGAGAGATGCGCCCAACACGCGTCGTCCAAAATAGGCTTAGTCATTTGAGCTGTGCCGAGATCCTGTCAGGCGTCGGCGATCAGGTACAGTAGCATTGTCACCCTGTCTAACAACTAGGTAATCTCATGCACGCGATGCCTCACGCAGTTCTGCGCGCCCGACGAGAATCAGACAGCTGTGGCCTCACTGTTGAAGCTTTGTTGATAATCGGTGTCGAAATGGCATAGTGTCGCGTTGCTGAACACGAGGCCCCGCATAATGAGAGCTGAGCTGAGCTGATGGGCAATATGCACTTTAGCATCAGTAAAAGCTCCTTCGAGGTAAAGATGACCGGATACTGAACTGGGCCTGGGCTGATTTGAGGCAGATTGCTGTGTGGACGCTTTGTGCTCTGTCTGTATGTTTTCTTGCATCGCGTCTTGTTATGCGCGTGTTGGAGAAGGAGCGGCTCAGGATAAGCGATTACTTTCTCCTGACAGCTTTGCCTCCTCTGCTGATCGGTACCGCTCTTCTACAGTCCATCTTCGACGATCTTCACGCGCGTTGGCCTTCCGGATCAGATATCCCGGCGTCCTCGCTTAAGACGACCTCGCGAGTCACCTCTCGCCTCACGACTGCGATCGAATTGCTATGGCTAACAATATATTGCGTAAAAGCATCCTTTCTTGCGCAATTCAAGTTTTACAAACCACTCTATGCCTACGTCTCTCCTAGCCTCACCCGTCATTACTGGACATGCATTGGGGTGTGCGCCATCAGCTTCCTCCTCACTCTTATCGTCCCAATAGTACTCTGTCCCAATTCTGATGATTGCCGCTATTTGACGCCACGAGATACAGTAGCTTGGGAGACTGCTCTTGGCACCTTGGATATCATAACGGACCTACTGGGTATGTCTTTTTTTGCGTGTGGACAACAGTAACTGATGAAGTTCAAAAGTTATCTCTGTTCCTGTATCCCTCGTTTACCTGGCAAACTTCACTTTGAGCAACGCTGTCATCAATACTTCATTCAAAAGCTTGTCGGTCTTCACGGTAGTCATTACTGCTTGTCGAGTTGCCTTCCAATTTGACAAAGAAGACGGGCAAATCAATTACCGAAGTTTAAGTATCTGGTTGGCGATTGAAGCTGCTGTGTCAGTAGTCATGGGATCTGTCTCAGGCTATCGTACCATTGCCCTCAACCTTCACACAGCGCGCAAGAGGAGGCAGCCCCGTCACCCAACGCAGCTGGGCACATGGGTCACTTTGGATGCGCGAAAGAGCAACGAGGTGACTGACAACAACATCGTTGCACGCACAAACATCTCTGGATGAGCATCGCCCATGCAAGCTCCCCCGACAACATCGCCCTGAAGCGCTGTCACGACTGTGTGTACTGCGCCGGTACACCACATCATCATCAAGGATGCTTTTGTGCTACGATTAGCATGGAATGTCCGAGATCATGCGAGACAAGTGAACGATTCGCACGGAATTAGATGAGGGACAACTACATCGATGCACATCGCTACAAATGCGTGCGCACACTTACAAGCCTTGGGATAACCAGTGCGACCATGGACAACGTCTCGGAACAGATCAGTTACAGTGTCTTGATTCCTGATGCCCGGAGTACCAGAGACAGAAATTGCAAAAAATTAGCCGTCTTCGGTACATCGGTTCCGTTTTCAGGTTAGCCGAAGACCACTCGGTGCTTGTACGGATCTTCCACAAAACTCATAGTACAGTAACTCAGCCAGTTCCCGGACAAACAATCGAGCCCCTGTCAAAGCTTTGCAACGTCATTTAGGTGATGTTCTATGGGAGGGCTCGACCGGATCGCGACCAGGGTACCCTGCACCAGCCGCTATCGTCAATCTTGTTCCAGGCCGTTAGCACGATCTCCAGATCCAACATCTTACAAACCTTTTGAACTGGTCGTGATCAGTCAAATCTATGAGAAATATGCTTGTAGGAAGCATACCCTGACAGATCATAGCCGAGGAAGCCGACTGCAAGACTTACAAGCACACCTCCTTCGCCAGTGGGCGGATTGTACGTACAGCTTACTGCCAGTTAGGCCAGCTCTGGATGTCATCGTTTACGAAAGAAGCCTTCCATTCGAAACATCCCTGCTTTTATGAAAGGCCAAGCTTCCTTCAAATGGCAATGTGATTTCCCGCTCGGGTGTGGCCGCGATAATGGATCTTCAGGAACGGTACCACATCGGCGTGCGCATGAGAATTTCGCTACCATCAGCGCTGTCTATAGACACCGAACATAATGAGATATACCGGTCTTGTGGTTACCACGGCCCCAACGGTGTGCGCGATACCGTTGGCAGAAACCAAAGTTCACTATTGTCTACGGGCAAATTGCCAGGAGAGTCCCACTAGTTATATGGCTAACCTGTTTAGCTCTGGCACTTCGTTGTGGCGTTCGTAAAATGCTACCCGTCAAGCAAGCCCATGCCATCGAAAAGAGCCTGACAGGATACCAGCATTTGCCTGTCATTATGCTGATCCTGCATGTGCAAGGGCCGATTGTGAACAGGATCTGCCCCGCCCTGCAAGTGCGAAAGCACATCGTTGGCCGCACATGTTCGCCGAGGGTACGCTACCAACCGTCTTCTCCATGGGGCTCGCCGATATAAGGTCCATTGATGCCAAATGCGTTTCAACCAGGTCTGACCTCTTTGGTACCATCGCAGCTGCCGCGTTCGCTCCAAAACTATCCAAGATGGGTCTCCAGCTCAAAACTGACAGAATAGCATGGACGTATACATCAGTCGCTATTGTTTGGAACTTGGCGATAGTGGCTGCATTGTCATTCCTGTGGACTCATCGCTCGCAGCCTTCCCTTCGCATACGGAGGCTTCCTCTTCTGTTCGCTGGCATCCTCTCGCTGCATACGTACGGATGTTTTGTTCTATTCTGTAAGATATTCGTACTCCTCTTGCATATAGCGATCACTAATACCAGATCCAGTGTATATGATGGGTTCAAACTTTACTTGCAACGCAGAGTTCTGGATCATGAGCATCTACCTACCTCTTGGCATCGCCTTGTTCCACGCTTCCAACTCTCAGTTCTTGCACCTTGCCAGTCGCCAGAAGCAATTCGCACACATGTCATTGAAAGAGCAAGACCCAATCAGCGAAAAAAAGGCACAGACGTTGTCCCGTAGTCGCTGGAGGAAGGTCATCTCTGGTGCAGAACGAGCTGACAATATCGAGAGGACGTTGATCTATATTAGTATTGGCCTCGCTGTGCAGGTAAGATTGGACAAGGTTCAACTCCATGTGAATTTTTAGTGACTCGTGTCTAGTTTGCCATAACCCTATTTGTGTTTCTTGGATCACGAAAGTTCCATTCCTTCGGGTTCTTTGACTACACTGTCGCTGGTACGGATGTTGAGCAACGCGAAAAGTGTAGTAAAGGGTGGGAATGGTGGCTATCGATCGTCTGGCAATTCTTTTGGTCTTGGATTTACGCGCCATACTGCCTATGGAAATCAAGAGGAATCAATGACGTTCACCATTGGCGCATTCAAACGATATGTTGCTGCATTGCCGGGTACGTTCTGGCCTCATTCATGTGGATAGTTGTCGCTGACCTACGATATCCAGGCTTCCCGCATCCCCACTCTGGCTAGCAGCTCTTTACGCTCCCGCTTTCGAGTCTGTAAACGAGGTTTTTCCTCCGCCAGTTTGGTTCTCTATCTGCATCTTCATGATGGAGGTTTTCGCTATGTAAGATTTCGTTCAGCACCAAAGGGCAGACGCTGACTTCTACAGCGGTTTTCCCATTGCCGACGTACTCAAAGGCATCAGTCTTCACCAAGAGACTCTGGAAGCCATTGCAAATTGGGAAGCCCGGCGAGCGGCCAATGGCTTCGATTCTGACGCTACAGAGGGGTCCTTTATACATCATCCCTTATCCACTGCAACCACTCTCAAGTCGAGTGATAGGAATAGTATCAGCAAGACATCTTTCGAGTCACAGAAGTCCGATATGTTGACAATGAACGCCCTGGAGAACGCGTTACGCACAAACGCTGTTCCACTTTTACGATTTGCCTCGATGAAAGATTTCAGGTAAACGAGACAGTCGTTCATGCACAAAGTCCGATAGCTAATACAATGCAGTGGTGAGAATGTGAGCTTTCTCACGAACCTCGCAGACTGGCGACGCTACTGGCTTTCCGCAAAATTATCTAGTGCCCAACACCGGCATGATCAATTCATTGCTGCTACTCGGATCTACGCTCACTTCGTCTCCGACTTTTCCGAGTTTCCGATCAACATCTCTTCTAAAGAAAAAAAGAGGCTGCAGAACGTCTTTGAAGATGCGGCCAATCTGCTATATCGCCATAAGCGCGGCTCCCTAGCTTCAGCGACATCGGATAATGCGACCCCGTTCGACAATATACTGCCGACTGAACCGAAGAACTCCTTTAGCTCTACGACCGAGCTCCAATCTACTGTGAACCTGGATGCACTTGGTCGCGCGAACTTTCGGGCTGTATCGAGCATGCGAGAGCCCTATATCGACGAAGTGCTTACGGACATCGAGGTCCATGAAGATTTCAAGGAGACCGTTTTTGACGCGGCGGAGAGCGAGATCAAGTACCTCGTGCTCACCAACACATGGCCGAAGTTTGTCAATCTTGGACACGCGAGTAGCCAAATGAGCAAGAACGTGGATACTGAAAGGGGTAACGCATGGGCAAAGAAGATATTATGCTCTTCTTGAATTTATCATTTATTGTTTAGGAACAGTCAGAACAGTTAAAGTGCTCTCCTACTCGCCTGCATGCGTTTTTCTGGTGCACGACCCGATGACTCTCGGGTTACAATGTCTCTCACCATCTTAGTCGAACTTGCCGTGTTCGACGAAGCTGGCATTAGACCAGCATATCTAATAAACCTCTTATTCAGTAGTCACATCGAAGTTCCATGGACCCAGCGCGACCAAACTTGCTTAGATGAAGGGTAAAGGCCCGTCCACGCCCCAATATCTGGTACGCGACAGAAGAGTCATCTCAGCCATTGACTAAGGCTGGTTGTACGGGTTACCCCTGATACGTTCGCGGGGCCGGAGTGCAGGCATAGCCATCGTGCAGTAGTGAGTCTCATCGAAGGGCTCGCCTGTAAGACTGGGTCAAGATAACCCACTCGATCTGTTCCAGAGCTATGAGCTACAAAGATATACACGCTTGCAGCCGTTGACTGAAGCTTTGTGTTCTACATCAGAAAGTGGTTCGGATCTTAGGTTTAGTTAAGAAGTGAGAACAATGTCAGTCATGGGTTAGGCCTAAGGAGTCAATATGATTATGTACGAGTTCAGAGAGTCACCTTTGACTCCTGGGCAGCTATAAGATTACGCAGTACTATGTGTGAAAGAGAACTTCACCATCGTTACGAAATCACTCTACCTCTTACATAAGCCGCCTCATCAGACGACGATTTAGACACAGTGTTCAGCGTGAACGCGGACTGACCTCTCCCTAGGTCCGTACGCGGTATCCCCGAGGAGATCATGCTTGCGATCAGACATCTTCTTGAAAAGAAACGGGGCTACCTCACTCTCTACAAGATCTAAGCTTGCTTCCGAAAATCCAATGATAAACTGCTCGAACAATTCGTGCGGGACGACTCTGGGTAGTGGGCATTAGCTGATAATTCTAGATTCAAGTTATACAAACTTCGATTCGACAATTGCAAGAGCTTTTTCGATGCGCTTGAACAGAATCCTATTCCGAGACAGCTTAGTGATTACTGGAACCCCGAATCAGGTGAGCAGGCATGGTACCTGTTGAGGAGTAATTATAAGTACTAATAAGGCGCAAGGAGGTAATGGTGACAAGCAGCCACAGGCTCCCGAGTGCGGACAGGGCCTTTGCAAGTGTTACCCAGGAACAAACGAACCTGCAAGTTAATGATGGATATTGGTGTGCTCAAGGAGTACCGGTTTTAGTACTGGATGAACGCCCTCTGTGAGGATGAACTAGGCTATACAATTCTAAAATGCTTCAAATTTGTTCACGATTGACGTTATATATACTATGATAATATGCTTCATGAGGCTGAGTAATTGCCTGGGTACTGTCTCACAGGTTTGAAGGCGTCAACAAGATAGCGTACTTTGTACCTTCCTAATGTAGCATGGAGCCTCTTGCGTCACCGCAGACGTTATCCCCGCGCAACATCCGACTGCCAACCCTCCATCATCAACACCACCAAGATGGCCCAGACATGGGGTATACAGACGCCAATTGCGCCTGTAAAATCATCTCAAAGCAGTGTCACAAGCTCGCCGTTCCTCAGAGGAGCCATCGTTTGCGTTTTCTTCTTGGTATTCACTCGTACCTACTTCCGCATACCGCAATGGGACCTCACATCCCACAAACCTCATCACTCGGCGCCAAAATGCGCACAAGTTGAGCCATTATTCCCATCACGCCAGACACAAGAGCTGGACGATATGGAGAACTATATCCAGTCTGATGGTTTTCGTAAAGTAGCCATTGAGCGTCTGAGTGGTGCGGTGCAGATTCCCACGCAGAGCTATGATGATATGGGTGAGATTGGCGAAGATGCAAGATGGGATATATTTTACTCGTTTGCGGATTACTTGGAGAAGATGTATCCGCTTGTTCATGCTACGCTACAGAAAGAGAAGGTTAATACGCATGGCTTACTATACACGTGGTCGGGGACCGATCCAGCGTTGAAGCCGAATTTGTTGATGGCGCATCAGGATGTTGTCCCTGTACCTGATAGTACTGTCAAACGTATGTTGTCACTATCTGTGAATTCATGAAGACTTGGCTGATAAAGTGGCCGAATGTAGAATGGACACATCCCCCCTTCTCCGGCCACTACGACGGCAAATTCATCTGGGGCCGTGGAGCGAGCGACTGCAAGAACCAACTCCTCGCCATCCTTAATGCAATCGAAGCCCTCATCGCTGCGGACTTCACTCCTCGCCGCACGCTAATTCTCTCCTTCGGCTTCGATGAAGAAATCTCTGGTGGCCAAGGCGCAAAGCATCTCTCCGCATACTTACTTTCTAAACTTGGGCACAACTCCATCGCCGCCATTGTCGACGAAGGCGCCGTCAACACTGAAAGCTGGGGCGCCAACTTTGCTATTCCAGGAGTCGCGGAGAAGGGCTACGTCGATGTTAATATTGTTGTGCGCATGCCCGGTGGCCACAGCAGTATTCCACCTCAGCATAACGGCATTGGTGTTGCTAGTGAACTTATCACGCTCATCGAAGCAAACACCTACGAACCTGTGCTCGCGGAGACAAATCCATATCTTGGGCTTCTTCAATGCGGCGCCGAACATGCACCCGAGTTTCCCCATAAACTAGGAAAGTTACTGGACAAGCGCTCAGCACGTACACACACGTGTTCCAAAAAGTCCCGCAAGGATGATTTGGCAATTGAGGCAGCGAAAGCAGGACCAGGAGTAAAATACCTCTTCACAACTTCGGTAGCAGTAGACATCATCCACGGCGGCGTCAAGAACAACGCCCTGCCCGAACGAACCGCCGTCACCGTAAACCACCGCATCAACGTCGGATCCAGCTCTGCCACCATCAAATCCCACATCTCATATCTCGCAGCACAAGTCGCAAAGAAATACAACCTAACCCTCCACGCCTTCAACGGTACCGAGACCCCCAATTCAATCACCCTCTCCCACCCAAACACCCTCCTCGAACCCGCACCAATAACACCAACAACGCTCTCCTCACCCACCAGCCCCAACAGCAACAGCAACAATACAAATGATAACGCCACAACACCCTACGCCCTCCTAGCAGGCACAACCCGCGCCCTCTACGGTCCCTCGCTCATCGTCTCCCCCGGCATCATGACAGGCAACACTGATACACGGTATTACTGGGACCTGAGCGAGAATATCTTTCGTTATGGACCGGGTTGGGATCGGGAGCAGGTGGGGTTGGGGAATATACATACGGTTGATGAGAAGGTGGGGGTTAGGGCGCATGTGGATACTGTGAGGTGGATGGCTGGGTGGGTTAGGAATGTTGATGAGGCGGAATTGTAGGGTGTTTGGGGGTGTGAGGAGAGGATATGTATGTGGGATGGAGTGTGAGGGCTGATGCTGTGCACTCAAGCTGGGAAATGTGTGACGGGAGAGATCATTTATTTTTGGTAAGATGGGTTTCTTGCCACGCCTATGCAATATTCGATAATGAGAAGATTCAAAGCAAGCTTTTGTTTCATTTGTTGTACAGTAATACCTACGCCTAGACAACCCAAGGATCGTCGCATGATGCAACTCAGCCGCAGAAATGCCACCAAAGTTACATATCTCGTATCCTTCCAAGGCAAGTGTCCTGCCCTCTCGTAGAGTGAATGTACACCATTGCGTAGGAGATAGGTCAAGCGTTCCCATGTAAACCACCAGACCCACGTGCATACTCAAAACAGATCCCATCAAAACGCCATCGCTGATGCAGTCAAACAAATCCGATCTCTACTTCCTCATACCCGAGAAATCCTTGAGCAAATGCGCCATATGCGTATTGGTCTGCTTTCCATTCTTCCTCGGGGCCTTTGCCTTGCGATTCTTGTTCGTAGCCACAACCTCCTTCTTCTGCGTAGCCGCCACGAGACCCGCACCCTGCAGCGCCGACCTCAACTCATCCGGATTCGCTGGGATCGCAATACGATGCCACATCTGCGCAAACTCTGGTTCCATAGGCTGCATCATACTAGGATCGTTGTTCCAGACCGTTCTCGCCAAGCCATCCTTGGTCCGCTTCACCAACACCTCGTTCTTGTCCTCCATGAGCTTGATATCATCCGCCACCGTTGCCCACCCATCCTTTAAATCCTTGATGCTCAACCCCATCGCGCTCTTCTGACCCTGCAAGTACCCCTTGAGCTGCGCCGCATTGCGAATCTGCAACTTGGGCTTGTAGCGATACGTCTCATTTGCAGAGTTCCACGATATACGGTTTCCAGCATTGTCCGCACGCATCAGAACGCGCAGTTGCTCGCGCTGCACGTGACCCGGTGGCAGGTTCAGAAAGGCCATGATCTGGTCGAAGGGCAGCCATTTGGTGGGGTTGTCGCGCAGGTGGTCCGTGGCGTAGGTGAGGCGTGTGTAGACGTGTTCTCCGGTGCCCGTGTCTTGGGGCTGCGAGTAGACGACGGGGAGGCCATCGGCGGGGCGCTTGCGCTTTGCGCCGTTGGTGGAGGTGTTGGAGGGGGTTGGAGAGGGCGCGTTGAGGCGTGGGTTGAGGGTGGTTTTGGAGAAGGACATGGCTGCGGATTAGGCGTGCGTGGGGTGAGGTGTGGAGGTGATTGAAGGTCTATGAGAATGGGTGGTCGAAGAACGGGGTACAGGCGCAGATGTATGTAAGGTGTGCAGCGTCTAGCTAAAGGGTCGCACAGTAGAGTAGAGGTCGAAGCGAGTGTGAGTGTGAACGTGAACGTGAAGGTCAGCGTCGGGGCGGCGAGGAAGGCGCAGGTCGGTGATGGAAGGTCAAAGAGGCAGCAGCGGAGGCGGAAGAGGAAGTGGCTATGAGCGCATGCAGGCCTCCCGGGCTAGCGCAGATCCGTGCGGCGCCTGCAGTGGCAGCTAGCCCCAGTGTGTCGTCAAACAACGAAGCTCGCGACTTCCCCAGGCCCTCGACTTCATTGTCTGCGCCCTCGCCCGTCGCTCCTTTGTCCCTTCCTTTGCCATACTCGCTGCCACCACCGGCGGACGATGATGCGCGACGCCTCCCGATAATCGAGCACCTCACCCACCACCACACACAGCATGGCGACGGCTGCAGTCGATGTCGGCTACCTTGCCGCGTCGTATTCTGTGCCCGAGACAACACTCCGCTCGTTACTTTCTGAACCCACCGTTGAGCTCGTCGAGTCGCTGCTCGTCCAGATTGAGGCCAAGGCGCGCGCCTACGATGATTTGCAGTCGGACAAGGTCCGCGCCGATGTCGAGCTCGAGGCCGCTGTCCAAGGCGGAGAGCAGCGCGCGCGAGCGTTGAAGACCGCCGCCGAGAAGGCGCAAAAAGAGGCTGAAGAGGCGCGACAGAAGCTTGCACAGGAGGGTACGCGTCACGGTACTGCCTTTGGGCTGTGTCTCGAATGCTGACATAGTTGTAGAATCTGCACGCCAAAAAGTGGAGAAGGAACTAAACACCCTCCAATCGACAGCAACCAGCTCCTCATCTGAGGTGCAGGCGCTCGAGTCCCGCATCAAGACGCTCGAGTCACAGAATCGCGATGCCATTGCCATGCACGAGGCCAAGGTGGCTGCCCACGATCGCCTTGCCCAGGAACTCTCTGAGCAACATCAAAAGTCAATTGAGCTGAGGAAGCAGCTGTCTTCACTTGAGGAGAAGAACCAATCTCTCGAGAGCGCCGCCTCCAACGTCAAGTTCCGCGAGACCAATTTGCAGCAGGAGATCGAAGCCCTGCGCAAGAACAACGACTGGTACACGACCGAACTGAAGAAGCGCTCCGACGACCACAGCAAGCATCGCAAAGAAAAGAGCGCTCAAATCGCCCAGCTGCTGCGCGACAACGCCGATGCCTCTGAGACGATCGATGCGCTTCGCCGCACCGAAGCCACACTTCGCCAGCACATCGCCGAGCTCCAGAGCAACGCAGACGAGGATCGCAAGCGCATCGATGAGTTGGAACGCCAGGCGTCAGAGTTGGCAGCTAGGCACCAGATCGAGCTGGACGGTGCCAATAGGCTTGCGGAGTTGCACAAGGCCAACTCCATGATGGAAAAACAACATGCACAGAGCATACAAGCTACCAAGGATCAGCTGGAACACGATGCTGCCACGGAAGTTGGACTACTACAGGCTGAACTCGAAGTGGAGCGCAACAGGGCCAATACAGCAGAGGCTGAATTGGCCAATGCCGAAACGCTTGTTGAAAACCTTACCAGTGAAAACAAGGAATTGAGGAATCCGGTACGCATGCCTGCGACGCCACGACACGGTATCAATGGCAACTTTGGGACACCTGGCCGCGCTGGTTCGCCTGCTCCATTCTCGCCTGGGGGCACCCTTCTCAAGGCAGATGCTACTAGGACCCAGCTGCTGATCGAGAACAACGACCTCAAGAAAGAGCTCCGGAAGGTCCGAGAGAAAGCCGAGGAGGCTTCGACCGTAACAGCTGAACTTTTGCGAGAAATGGACGCCCGAGTGCCTGAATTTGAGGAACTCCGCCATGAGAACGATGCGCTGACAGAACAGTGCAGCGAACTGACAAGTCTGCTGAACGATGTGAGCGCAGAGCGTGAGGCTGCACGCAGAGATGCGCGTAAGGCTCAAGGTGATCTTGAAGGTGTGCAAAAAGAGTGCACGCTTCTCCGCCACCAAGTTCAGGACATGACAATACAGGTACGGTCACTCATGTGGCGGCGTGAAGCAGAAGAAAATGGACTGGACTCTCTCCCTGCGGATCAGAAGCAGTTCATCCTCGACGCAGTAGACAACCAAGTGCCAGACCATGCTCTACCGAGCGATTCAGTGACCCATAACCTCATCACGAAACATCTTGTGCTATACCAGAGGGTTGCCGACTTACAACAGCAACACTCAAACGCGCTGAACGCGATGCGACAGCTAGCAGATGAACATGAGGCACAAGAGGTCCGCAACAAGTTGGAGCAACACAAGAAGGACCATCAAGAGCTCATTGAATTGCGTGAGCGGATTGGAGAGAAGGAGGAGGAGATCAGGACATTGACGGTGCGCGCACAAACTTTCAAAGCAGAACGCGACATGTACTTCCGGAGTATCCCTAAACGAGATTCACTATCTGAATCGCAGTCAAATCCGGCTTTTGCGCAGTCTGTACCTGCAGGCCGTCTCCTCGAACAGGCGCCTCAGAAGGACAATCCCGATTACAACAAGCTCGTCGAAGACCTCAAAGCTCACATCGATCTATTGAAGACGGAAAGTGCAACCAATAACACAACCAACAAGACGCAAATTGATAGCCTCACGAAGAGCAACAGCCAGCTTCAGTCCGACAAAGCTCGTCTCGAAACGCAAGTCCGACGGGAGCAAGATCGCTACACTCGACTTGAGGGCACCATCAAGATGTTGCAACAGGAAAAGGAAACCCTTCAAGATCGTTATAACAATGTACAAGCGACATTGGCGAAGCAAGATGACAGGATCGTCAAGGCTGATCAAGAGGTGGCCGAAGCTACTACCAGGATTCAGGGTCTCGAGAGTGAGTTGATTCACCTCAAGGCTTCCCAGCAGGTGGCTCAATCGACCGAGGCGCGCCTTAAGGAGCGAAACCAAGAGCTGATGGATGAGCGGGACCGCCTCAGCAAACTGGTATCTGATGTTCAGAGTCTGCGAAACGAGTTCGAGTTGACTGCAACGAACACGCGTCGCGAGCTGCAGGCTAAAGTTGAGAAGCAAGACGCGGATCTTCAGATGACGCAGCGTAAGCTAGACGACGAACTTGCCGATCACAAGAAGACGATTCAGCAACGAGACTACGAGCGTATGGAGGCGCAACGGAGGGTTGATGATTTGATTGCTGCAAGGAACAGCGCGGAAGTCAAGTCTGCTTCAGCGGACTCAGTACGCCAACAATTGGAACAGCGTGTCAAAGACTTGCAAAACCAGCTCCAGACTGCCGAGGAACGTCTGGACGGTCTCCAACCACGAACCAATGGATCTGGAGATCAAGAAGACGAGTCACTGAGCCGCGAGGAGGAGCTTACAGCTCAGGTTGCCGACCTTCAACGAAAGCTCGAGCGTAAGCAAGAAGATCTGGATATGGTCACCAGCCAGGTGGAGGGCTTCCAGAACATTGCTCAAGACGCCGAGGAGCGACTTCAATCTTTCGTGGAAGCGCATGAACGTCTGCAAGAGGAGTTAAATATGGCACAAGAAGAAAAGGATGTTAAGATCAACGATCTACAGCAACGCGTTGATGATATCTCGTCTGAACTGGCAACAAGTTCGACTGAACTCACTGAGCTGCGAGGGAAGCACGAGCAAGAAGTCCTGCAGTTGTCGCAACAGAAGGATCTTCTTGAAACGGAGATTTCACGGCTCAAGAACGACGTGGCCGATTACAAGGAGGAGGCTGCTGCACAGGCCGAATTTGTCAAGACACAGGCCGACATCGCTGCGCGCGCTCAGCAGGACTACGAGGCGGAGCTTGCTAAGCACGGTCAGACAATGGAGAAGTTGCGAACTCTTCGCGACGAGCAGGATCAACTCAAGGCCGACATTGCTCAGTTTAAGGCCCAGGCCGAGGCTGCGCGTACCACCTTGGAACAAAGCCAGGAGCACTGGAGGACGACTCAAGGTCAACTCGAGGAGCAGATCACCGACGCGAAGCGACGTCACGACGATCTCAAGCAATACAATCAGACATTACTTAACCAGTTCGACGACTACAAGGCGCAAATCGACAACCTCAAGCACAACCGCGTTACAGTTGCTGGCGGTTATGCCACAGCTTCGGAACCTAGCTCGAACAATCTTCAGGACATCGAGACTTACCTCCGACGCGAGAAGGAGATTTTGGAGGTTCAGCTGAATCTGAAGGAGCAGGAAGCGAAGCGTCTGGAACACCAACTCGCCCACGCTCAGACACAGCTCGACCAGACGCGCGAAAAGCTTATTGCGGAGCAGTCCAAAGCTCAAGGATCGCAGAGCAACACAAGCATACAGACTCTGCAAGACCGCATCCAAGAGCTCAATGTCTACCGTGAAAGCAATATGACACTCCGAACCGAGAACACCCGCCTCCTCACCCAAGTGGCAGACAAGAGCAAGGCCTTGGAAGATCTTCAAACCGAGCTCGAACCTTTGCAAAATCGCGTTTCGGAGCTTGAGGGTGAACTTGAGCTCAACATCGGTCATCTGAAGGCTGTTGAAGAGGATCGCGATCGTTGGCAGAAGCGTCACCAGGACGTGCTCCAACGCTACGACCGCATCGACCCGAAGGAGCTTGAAGACTTGAAGCAGCAGATTGAAAATCTCAAGGTCGAACGGGATCAGGCGCTAGAACAGGTCACAGCTCTTACCGAGAAAATTACTACGCTGGAAGCCTCACAAGAGAACATCGTTGCGGAGACTCGCGAGGCAACGATACAAGAGGTTAAGGCTACCGAGACAGCCAAGGCTCGCAACGGCTTCAACAAGGTTCACAACGAAAAGATGAAGCAAAAGGCCACCGAGATCGAGGGCTTGACGAACGAGCGTGACGAGCTTCAAGGTGAGCTCACAGCTCTTAAGCAAGAGCTTGAGCAATCACAGCAGCAGCTGTCCGTCGCGCGATCAGAAGCAAGTCAATCGCAGGAGCAGATGACCTCACTACAACAGCAACTTGACCAGTCTCACACCGATCTTGCGACTGCTCAGCAAGAGCTTCAGTACGCTAAGGCAGCTCACGATGCGACATCAGTACAGCCCAATACTGTTAGTAGTACCGCGGTCGCAGATGTCAACATGTCCGAGGACGGCCAGGTCCAGGAGGGCGGTGCCGATATCTCTGCTGAACAAATAGCGACACTGAAGGAGAATCTCGACAAAGCCACACAACGAGCTCTCACCGCTGAAAGCAACTATAACGTCGTTCAGAATCAGCTGTCCGGTCTGCAGGTCCAGCTCTCGCTGGAGCGTGGACAGGTCGCGACACTGGAGAAGGAAATTGTAAGCACTCACACTTCTGTATCGAAGCATGCAAATCTAACATTATATCAGGCTGAGAAGGGCAATACCATTGTTGAACTTCGAGAGCAGCTCACACAAGCACAGAGCCAGGCTTCGCAGCAGGCGCCTGCTGCTGTGACGGCTGAGCCTACAGCTAGTCCTAGTACATCTGGTGAAGTTGAGAAGCTTGAGCAAGAGCTTACTGCGGCGCGCAACGAAGTTGAAGACCTGCGGGCTCAGCTTGATGCCGCGAAGCAGTCGACGAACACAGAAACGCCAGCAGACACTCCAAAGGGCAACAATGAGACTGTTGCTATTCAGGCTGCTCTCGACCAGCGTGAGACGGAATTAAAGGCACTTGAGGCTGACGTAAACCGACGTCTTGAGGAAGTTCAGATCAAGGAAGCTAAGCAAGCCGGATTGGTGAAGAAGGCCAACGATAGGATTCGACAAATCCGCGCGGAAACCGACAAGGAGCTGGAGAACCTTAAGACAGCTCACACAACCGAGCTTGAGCGTCTGCGGGAGGAGCAACAAAACGCAGCGCCAACCACGAACGAGAACGAAGAGAAGCGAGCCAACACCCCAGCTGCCAACGATTCTGACAACCTGGGCCAGATCATCGGTCTACCCACAGAGACTGCCGAAGGACACGTGGTTCGGGATTTCATTCAAAAGAACCAGACGGCCAAGGACATAGTGCGTCTGAACGTCAACAAACGTGTCGCTGCTCTTAACGAACAGGCCGCGAAGGCCAAGGCTGAGGCTGAGTCTCTCAGGGTCGAGTATGAGAAGTTGAAGGCTCTTGTACCTGCGGGTGATACACCAACTGTGAAGGAAGAGCCAACACCAAACAAGTCTGAGGATCACGAAGCCGAGCTAGCCAAGGTCAAGGCCGAACACGAGAAGACTTTGAAGGAGGCTCTCGCTAAGAAGGAAGAAGTTATGGCACGCACCGCACAGCTGAAGGGTCAGCTCAAAGAAAATCAGATCAACTCCTGGAAAGCCAAGTGGGCTATATTCGAAAAGGCAGCACAGGAGACGCCTACTGAAGAGGTCGCCAAGGTCTATGCGATTGCTAAGAACCCACCAAAGGCTGCACCGAAGCCGGCTGTCCAGCCGAACACACCGGCGAAACAGGGCCAAGTTCAGCAACCTGGCTCAGTCCAGCCTGTACCACAGACACCAGCCCAATCCACGCCGGGTGGCCAACAGCAGCAGCAAACTGATACACCCGCCTCCAACGCTCCACAAGCCAATGGCCTACACACGAGCGTAGCAGGCCAACCTGCCCCCGTTCAGCAAAACCCATTTACTCAATCCACTAGTAGCGCCAACGGTGCGAACATACCCGTAAACCCCTTCCTCCAAGCACAGATGGGTCGCGGCCTCCCTCAACCAGGTTTTACGGCCCCAGCTCCTATCCAACAACAGGGTGCACAAACTGGCTTCGGTCGTGGAGGTCTGCAAGCGATACGCGGCGTCATCCAGTCGAACATCCCGCGCGGAGGGGGAACCGGTATTCCACTCCCAGGTGGTCGGGGACGTGGCCAGCAGAACCCGCAAAACGCTCAGCAAGGTCAACAAGGCCTGAACCAGAATCTGAACCAGAACCAACAGCAGGCCAACGTCGCAGCTAGCCAGATTGGACGCGGCGGTGGGAGAGGTGCTCGTGGTCGTGGCAATGGACAGCAGGGTGGCGGTAGTCCCGGAGGTGCGCGCGGAGGTATGAATCCTGGTGCGCAGCAGTTTCAACCGGGTGGTGGAGCTGGACGAGGGATTAAGCGTAGTGCGGAGGATGAGGGGGAGGGAGGAGCGAATAGGGGGGGTAAGAGAGCGAGGGGTGGGAGGGGAGGCGCTGGTGCAGAGTAAAGACTCCGACTGTAGACTCTCAGTCACCATGGAGTGAGGATGGCGGAACAAAGTGTCAGGGCGGGATGGGATGTGTTTTGATATGATCATATATGCATGGCATGGTTTGCAAGGGCATGGGAGCCTATATTATTGGAGCATCTTCATGTTTTATTTCCCCAATGGGAAGGAGGGGAGGAGGAAGATTTTTCTTTTGTCAGACAACGGTATATGGTGGCAGATTCGTGGTGTTTTCGATCAAGCGTTAATGCAGTGAAGAGGGATGTTACTGGGAAACCATGTGGAGTGCAGTGCTAGTGTAGTGTATAAATATTAAAAAAGGAGATTTTGGGGCTTGATTTGAACGTTCAGACTTCGGGGTGGATTCTGTATTTGTTATTCGTGATATTTTTCGTTGGTTTAGGTTGGTAGGAGGGTGAAGGTAGGAGTGTGCTGAACTCTAAGAGATTTTGGGAGATGATTTGGGTCGTGCACGCTTGAAGGCAGTCCTAAGGTTTTTGTCCAAGTGCGGTAGAGACCCCCTTTGCAACGATGCTCCCCATTGGCGATATTCCTCCTTCGTTAGTTCGACGAGGCTCGTTCTTCATTTGTCTTTGGTCGTCAATGTTAATTGAATCGTTGGGTACCTAGCAAATGCTATCAGAGGGTTGAATTAGATACTTAGACAGTGAAAGCATTGGTAAGTACTGTTCTTCTCAGAAGAAGGACGAGTTTCAGATGATATGCGGTGTACGTATAACAATATGAGTACTTAGCATATCAGATGATATAAACGAAGATTATCATTCCTAGACAGCCACTATCTAGGCGTGCACGTAATTAATCATTAACGTACTGCTATTCAAACTTTGTAAACAATTTGCGCCTTACTTTAGTAGCTATAGGTGTTTATGTAGTAAATTAGACCTTCGCTAACTACAAGCGGTACGCATGCATAGCTGGCGGATATCTAGCTATCTTTTTCAACTAAGAGGCACCCAAAGCAAAAATCTTGATCTTTACAAATTGTATTAGCCTTGGATGGTTGCCTCATAACATGTCGGCAGCGTGCTTGATACCAGGGGCATCAGACTCAATGTTCACCAGGGCTGAGCGGCTCCAAAATAACTCCTTTCATATATTTGTCTTAGACTGAGATTGTGGAGATCCAGCTCCGGCATAACGCGAATACCAAATAAGCCACAAGCTTGGGATGAATGCGCTTCATGCAATGGCCCAAGATCTCTATAGATCGCTCATGACGCTCGTCATGTATGGTTAGTGAGTCCACTCAACTCTAGATCATTATGCAGGTAGGGAGGCCATACGGTTGTAAGGGCAAGCTGACCACATGCAGTGCTTCCGCATCCAGGAGTGGCACTTCTGCACGGCTTGTAGATGTCCATGCCAAGATAGTAATGGCAAGACGCCTATACTCTGCTAGTTTCCTGCCGATGAAGACTGTTTTCTAGCGCCGCGGGAATAGTCTGTGGTGGATTGCTTGCTAGAATAGGAAGCAGACGCGCAAGCTATGGGCGAATTATGTTAAATCGTTACTTAGTCAGAACATGCTATATGTGGACGGCCGGCTATCAGTCGGCCAAAGTGCTGTCCACGAGATCTTGTGATATTCGTGGAATTAGCAAAAGGCGTGCACAAGGTCGAGATTCCACGCCTTAGGCAAGAGCTAGATGGGGACACACTGAATTGTATCAAAATGCCATGCAGAAGAAAGCTTGACATGACGCTGACGAATCACGGTGTGATGCATGGCAGCTTGACACTGCCGCTAAGCTCCGAGGCACCCCCACGTATTCATATGCGCGTCAGATCAAACGGCTTTCGCCTTCTCTGGTGCGCTAGACCTGGTGTAAATAATTGGCGACGAGCTATGACCGCACGACTTACCTCTGCCGTGTGCGATCCAGTTTAAGCTGGAAGAAATTCTCGCACAAAAGCTGTACTAAGAATGGAGAAAGCGCCGATGTCATCGGTGACGCCCCCGACCCCGCCATCCCACTGGCCTCCGACAATTATTCCCCACGTACAAGTAGCTCCGTGATCCCCCTTCCACAACGACCACAAATTAATGTTACCTTCAATTCGACGATTTGCCTCCCAAACTATACGCACAATGTCTCTCGGAAGGAAAGTTACCCTGAACACCGGTGCCAGCATCCCGTAAGTGCCTTTACTACTACTGCCGCACAACAATGTTGGTCTGACGTAGTAATTCAGTCAATTAGGTTTTGGCACATGGCAGGCTGAGCCTGGCCAGGTTGAGGCCGCTGTCTTCGAGGCCCTCAAGACCGGCTACCGCCACATCGATCTCGCCAAGGTCTACGGCAACCAGAAGGAGATTGCCCAGGCTTTCAAGAAGGCCTTCGGTGGTGCCGTCTCGGGCCTCAAGCGTGAAGACGTCTTCATCACATCCAAGCTCTGGAACTCTCAACATCGCCCACAAGATGTCCCGGCAGCTCTCGATGACTGCCTGGCTGAGCTCGGTCTTGACTACCTCGACCTGTACCTTGTACACTTCCCCGTCGCGTTCGACGAGCGCAGCGACCCCCACCAGAACCTCTTCCCCATGCAGGAGAAGTCCGACCAGAAGGAGGGTGACGTCAAGATTCTCGACGATATCTCAATTGTCGACACATGGAAGGCTATGACCAAGCTGCCCAAGGAGAAGGCGCGTGCTGTTGGTGTCTCCAACCACACCAAGGAGCACCTCCAAGCCCTTATTGACGGCACCGGTGTTACACCTGCTGCCAACCAGATCGAGCGTCACCCTCGCCTGCTCCAGCCAGAGCTGATCCAGTACTGCAAGGAGAAGAACATTCACATCACCGAGTACTCAGTAAGCTATTGCTCAATATGAGCGGAAAACTGCAAGCTAACAAGATCAAGGCATTCGGTAACAACATGTTCAACGAGCCTCTCCTCGTCCAGCACGACACCGTCAAGGAGGTTGCCAAGGCCAACGGCGCTACACCCGCACAAGTTATCCTTGCATGGGCCCAGGTTGGCGGACACAGCGTCATCCCCAAGTCGGTCACCGCATCGCGCATCCAGGAGAACTTCAAGGAGATTGAGCTGTCCAAGGAGGACTTTGAGAAGATTGAGAGCATCGGCAAGAAGGAGCCACGCCGCTTCAACATTCCATACATTGCCAACAAGCCCAGGTGGCCCGTCAACATTTTCAACGAGCCGGAGGAGAAGGATGCCCCTCACAAGGTCGTTGTTTAAATGCAATTGCGTCACGACTTTGCTTCTAGACTCCTTCAAAAAGCTACAGTGCTTCCAAAAGGTCCTGGTTGTGATCAATTGATTCACACCAGGCGTTATTGGCCACTCAAAACTGGTAGGACATGTTATAGAGATTAGAGATTGCAACAATTGAGAACTTACAACCACGCGGCTGTGCACCTACAATGACATGACACTCTTGACACTGGAAACCACCAGATTACGATAGTTTCGACACAAGCCGTCTAGAGATGCGCCATGAACAGGGACTGCTTGATGACGTTCAGATGAGATATCCGTGGATGGGCGCGAGTACGCGAGGACACGTGATACACACTCCAAAACAGTTGGGGAGACCTGCAGAGACGGAATGTGAAGGTGGAAATGACGACAGACGATGTGGGATTCACAGGGGCAGAACTCAGCTGGCAAGATACCTCTGGCAGTGATGTGGCTGCCACGAGCCTGGAAAGGGACGGGGTTTGCAGGACCTTCAGTTGAAAGTGTTGATGGACACTAGTGCCATCATCGAAGTCAGACAGCTCATGTTACAATGGAATGATACAAAGGTGGATTGTTATCCTTTTACACTCGGGGAATGTAGATTTGCGCATGTGAAGGTTGATGGCATCGGACGGCAAGATCGGCGCCAGGATTACCCCCCCTGCGTTTTGGTAGCGCGACGCCCCGCCGCGGGAGCTCTGGGGATGCTGCATCTTAGGGCTGACCGCCCAGCTGAACAGACTCCATACCACACCACTCAACTATATCCTCGTACCGCTTGTGTCCGTGGGCGCATACAATTGAGGTCCTTTTCCGCAACCAATTCGCCATTTATCTGCGCGACACGATCCTATAGTTAGCTGGACAGCACTATAATCGCCGCACTGGACACCCGCGAACACAGCCAGACGCGATGATCACCCGGTCAGCTTCGGGCACGCTGGGAGGCGTGTCGATGAAGCATCTCTCCCTCGCGACGGTATGCGCATCTCCCATGATATCTAGTACCAATTGCTAACTTCTGCTACAGCTCACTTTTCAGAACTCCGCGCTCATTCTGGTATGACAATCTACCCACTGCCTAGATTTCACGCGGCAGACCGCTGTAGTACAACCGAGCATAGCACCGTGGAAAATTACAACGTACTACAGGAGTTGCACATTGGAGCTTGGAAGCTGATGAGTCTCCAGATCATGCATTATTCGCGCGTTATGCCACTCGTCGGTGGCCAAAGATACCATGCAAGCACAAGTGTGTTTCTGAACGAGGTGATAAAGCTGGGGATCAGCTTGTCTATGGTGAGTAATGTAAAGTCTAAGATCACACAGGTATACTTACTCTCTCTGCAGGCTCTATATGACATGTCCAAGACCCTGCCCCCGACCACAACGATACCGACGCTCTTCCGCACCCTTACCACCGCCATCTTCACGAACGAAAGCTGGAAGCTTGCGATACCAGCCGTACTCTACACAATACAAAACAACCTGCAATATGTGGCAGTCAGCAATCTAGACGCAGCGACATTTCAGGTCACATATCAGCTCAAGATCCTTACTACGGCAATTTTCAGCGTCTTGATGCTAGGCAGAGTCTTGTCACCTCGCAAATGGCTGTCGTTGGTCCTTTTGATCGTAGGGGTGTCGATCATCCAAGTTCCCCAGGCAACCGCACAAGTAAAGGACAAGGCGTGGGCTGCGAGGACATTGGAGAAGGTACATGACCTTGGCAGTAAAGCCGTAGCACATGTTATAAGATCTGGATCATACGAGGGAATACACGAAGATCGAGCAGCGCAGGTACCGCACATGAATGCTCAAGTTGGGTTGATAGCCGTCTTGGTGGCATGTGCCTTGTCTGGACTTGCTGGAGTCACATTCGAGAAGATCTTGAAAGACTCGACAAGTGCAAAGCCCACATCACTCTGGGTGCGCAACTGCCAGCTCTCATTTTGGTCTTTGTTTCCATCCTTGTTCCTGGGTGTGATATGGAAAGATGGCGAGATCATTGCGAAGACTGGCTTCTTCGCAGGGTACAATTGGGTTGTGTGGACCGCCATCTGCTTTCAGGCAGCTGGCGGCGTCATTGTGGCCCTTGTCATCAATTACGCAGACAACATTGCGAAGAACTTTGCCACTTCGATCTCAATCTTGCTTAGCTGTATTGCTAGTGTGTACTTTTTCGACTTCCAAGTCACCACATCGGTATGTTGCAATGCCTCTGGTTCAGAAGACGCACTATTAACATCCATAGTTCTTCCTTGGTACTAGCGTCGTTCTTTTCGCAACATATCTCTACACCAAGCCAGAGCGGACTGATCACCAGTCTCCACTGCGCATCGCCGAGTTCGAGAAGACAACAACGGAGCGAAGTCCAACTCATGGTGGCTACGATGCTGATTATGCTCGTGTGGATCCGAGCAGCCCATCGAGAGCAAATGGGTCGAGACCTGGGACGCCTACGAGGGAACAGAGAAATCATAAGCGCGAGGACTGAGAGTCTGTCCGATATGACAGTATTCCCTTTTAGACGAGACTTTACTCATTCATGTGAATATTACCCATCGATTTGCATTGTGTCCCATGGGGCGCACAGGAACGCGTTCTGGTCGCGACTTTCCACCGTGCCTTCCCCTCTCGTCTCAACATCTCTCACCTCTCACGCGTCGCTTGTGACCCCACCATCACGTATCACACTTCGATGAGGAACCTGCACACGTCGACGCTCGCTCATCCTCGCCCGCGTTGCTACCAGTCTGGGCAGTGTCTCGGCTACAGCCCTTGTGGGCAGTCATGAGCAACGAGTACTACCATCACAACAATCGTCAAGCTGCAAGACCTGCACGATCTACGTCTCACTACGACATGCTTCGTCCTCGGTTCACGCAGCCAGAAAGGCAAATCCCACCACGTGACCGCTATCGTTCAACCCAGTACCATGACCCCATGTACGATATTGTAGACGACGAAGAGTCATACGACCGTGGCGCGCATTTTGATTCGTTTGGTGAGTGAGAAGTCGAGGCCTCGGGCGATCAATCCACTAATCTTCACGCCTAGACGAAGAGCTACTTCAGCAGCCATATGAAGACCGTCAACGCCAAGCTGTGCAAGGCCGAGGCCGTCTGTCACTTGCGCCAGGGCCTTCGAGGTTCTTTTCTCAGGCGCCGCCACTGCAGTCACAGCCTCTGTATCAGGCTCGTGATCTCGAGGAGTACGGAGGCAGCAGTGGGTACATCTATCTCTTATCAAGAGATCGTGGTGTTCTAACTCTCAGCAGGACGAGAAGTACGTGCAGAGGATCTTCGTGGTCAATTAAGTAAATATCCCCCCACGCTGGTGTGTTGACTTGAATATGCTTACAATGGTCTGCAGGACGATTTGCCTACAATGCAGATCATCCCCAGGAGTCCAGCTCGGAGATGCAAGTTGGTCTGTCCTCAAGTCCAGCGTTGAGAGCTGGCCAGCGGCGGGCGGACCATAGCTCCCAGGAGATGTGTCAGTATAAGCCAGAGGCGACTCATATTGCCAATAAGCGACAACACGCTCGACAGCAACCAGATCTTGCCGCGTCGCACTTCCAAGATGATAAGACTCTTTTGCGAATGCCTTCTGAAGGATACGAACAGCGTCCCACTCTGCAGCAAAAGCAGCGGATCGAGCGTCCCTTCCGACAGCTCAAGCCATCCCAAGCCCAACCTGGACAAACTGGTCAGACTCCGACCGGGCCACTAGTCCAAGGTATCCCTCTCGTCCCAATCATGCATCTGCCCGATCGACTGCGATCTGTCTTCCCATATCCGACTTTCAATGCCGTTCAATCCAAGTGTTTCCAAAAAGTCTTCCAGAGTGACGGAAACTTTGTACTTGCTTCACCGACCGGAAGTGGAAAGACTGTAATCCTGGAACTCGCTATATGTCGGGCATTGGTTTCTAACGCGACAGATCAGTACAAGATTGTGTATCAAGCCCCGACGAAAGCGCTGTGCTCGGAGCGTCAACGAGACTGGGAGAAGAAGTTCCAACCGATTGGTTTGAAATGTGCCGAGCTTACTGGGGATAGCGACGCTACTGATCTACGGAACGTTCAAATGGCCAACATCATTATAACCACGCCTGAAAAGTGGGACAGTATGACGAGGAAGTGGAAGGATCACGAGAAGCTCATGAGGCTCATCAAGCTCTTCTTGATCGATGAAGTCCACATTCTCAAAGAAGACCGAGGCGCTGTCCTGGAAGTAGTCGTCTCACGAACCAAATCCATCGCCACTGATGTTCGTTTCGTTGCCCTTTCAGCAACCGTTCCGAACTTTCACGACGTTGCGGCCTGGCTTGGGAAAAGGGCAATGGAACCAGATCTGCCTGCCGCTCACGAGAAATTTGGGGAAGAGTTTCGGCCTGTGAAACTCCAAAAGCATGTTTGTGGCTATGTATCGAACCAGAGCAACGACTTCGCCTTCGAAAAGACCCTTGATGGGAAGCTTCCAGGAGTCATCACCAAATACTCTGAAGGCAAGCCGATCATGGTATTCTGCGCTACAAGAAAATCGACTGCCAACACGGCAAAGCTGATTGCCAACTGGTGGCAGTCGACACCCAACCGTTCTCGTTTTTGGGACCCGCCTCAGAGGTCACCTAACATGTCCAACAAGGAACTACGCGATATGGTTACCTCCGGCGTGGCCTTCCATCATGCTGGCTTGGATCAGAACGATCGGGTCCAGATCGAGAAGAGCTTCATTGCAGGAGAACTCAACGTCATTTGTTGTACTTCTACGCTGGCAGTAGGGGTAAACTTGCCATGTCACCTGGTTATTATCAAAAATACAGTTGCGTTTACAGGAGGAGGGATGCAAGAATATTCAGACTTGGAGATGATACAGATGCTTGGTCGGGCAGGTCGACCACAATTCGACGACTCTGCCGTGGCAGTGATCATGACACGCCAGGCCAAAGTGAATCGATATGAGAAGATGGTGACCGGAGAAGAGCTTCTAGAGAGCAAGCTCCATCTCAACCTCATCGATCACATGAACGCCGAGATAGGGTTGGGGACTATTTCTGACTTTGTTTCCGCCAGAAGATGGCTAAAGGGCACTTTTCTCTACGTTCGCCTCCAGCAGAATCCAAATCACTACAAATTGGAAGGCGCACGAAGTGGACAAAGTGTCGAAGAGCAGATTGACGAAATCTGCGCCCGTGATATCAACCTCCTGCGAGACTCTAACCTTGCCTCGGGTGAGGAATATTTCCGATCCACGGAGTTCGGTCATGCCATGGCACGTTATTATGTGCACTTTGAAACAATGCAAATGTTCATGGGCCTTCAAGCGAAGTCTTCGCTGTCCGAGATCGTGAGTCATTTGCATACTTTTATTGCAACCGATCATCTACTGACATGCATTTCAGTTATCCGCCGTCGCTCAAGCCTCAGAATATTCTACAATTCGATTTCGCCAGGGTGAGAAGTCATTATACAAACTTATTAACAAGTCACCCCAAATTCGTTTCCCTATTGCTGTCAACCTGGACCTCCCAGCTCAAAAGGTGTCGTTGATCATACAAGCTATTTTGGGATCTACCGACATCTCATGGGAAGGTGAAATGGTCAAACACAGATCTCAATACAACATGGATACCCAAATCGTTTTCAAAAACGCCAGTAGTTTGATTCGATGCATCATCGACTGTCAGATTCAACTAGGAGACTCGATCAGCATACACAGCGCCATGCTGCTTGAACGTAGTCTTGGATCGAAAGCCTGGGATGACAGCCCGTTGCAGATGAAACAGATTGACGGTATCGGTACTGTGGCGGTGCGTAAGTTTGTTAATGCTGGGATCAGATGCATGGACGATCTTGAAGCTACCGAAGCACACCGCATTGAGGCTCTCGTTGGAAGAAACCCGCCCTTCGGCTTGAAGATACTAGAGAAAGTTCGACAATTTCCAAAGCTTCGGGTGTCACTTCATATGCAGCCATCATCGGTAAGTGGACTTTCAGGTCGCCTGGTTTCAAAGATATTGACAAGGAACAGATCAGAAAAGCTCCCGAGGGAGTGAAGATTCAGATCAAAGCAGATATTGGCTTCATCAACGAAAAGCCGCCTCAGCGTTTCGGTAATAGGCCTATTTACGTCTGTCTATTGGCAGAGACCTCAAATGGTCGCAAGATACACTTTGCTCGGATAAGGTAAGTAATCAAACAGGTCATGGTGTGGTCTCCGTGCTGATTTCATCTAGCGCAGAGAAGCTAGGGGGAGGGCAAAGTCTCATCTTTCCAGCGCTCTTGACCAGCCATGATCAGCTTATCAACTGTTATGTTATGTGCGATGGCATCGGTGAGCATATCTGACGTACCAAAGGAGTCGGGCTAACGCGTCAAAGCGGGCAGCCTGCGAGACGCGACCGTGAGGCCTCAAATTGCTCCAGCGTTCTTCCCACCAATTAGACTGGCTGAGCCAGACCTTCCACACCAAGCGAATGTCTCTAAACGTCGCGAAGAAGTCTCTCATCCGAGTCGCCGGCGTTCTACTACCAGCGATGACTTTGGTGATGATGGCATCGACGATGACGCTTTACTGAACGTACCCCTAGGCGACCTCGAGTTCGATCATATCGAAAATTACGCAGATCCTTCCGACATAATCGCTCGAAAACACGCCTTCAAGAATGCCGCCACCAAGCCAAAGGGGAACAGCAACTTCAACTATGACGCCTCCAGAGATGAGGACGTTCACTCAGTACAACTAGCGAACGGGAAGTGGGCCTGCAACCACCCATGTAAAGACAAAGCAGCGTGCAAACATTTGTGTTGCAAGACCGGTCTGGACAGGCCTCGGAAGAAGAGGGCCACCACCAGACGTACAACCTTGGATGGAACTGGTGTCCAGCCTAAGCGGCAGGAAAGGAGCCCGAAGAGCAAAACCACGCAAACCAAGCTTCAGCTCAAAGCAACGAAACGTAAAAGCTCGGCGCCTGTCGAGGAATTAGATCTGACTCAGCAGGAGAAAAAGAGAAAGGCTAATTATGCTACAAACGGGCCCAGTGACTATCGTGATCTACATCAGCTTCACGAGACAGTTCAAGGAAAGAAGCTACCCGACTCCTTGCACTCGGTCATGCACACCAAACCGGCTTACTGTTACTCTGAGGGTGGTGCACACGATCTTTCATTCTTGGACAAGCAAGCTAGTCGACAGCCACAAAGCGAGAGTGACTACAGAGACATCCCGTTTGGTCATGTCGCTTCGCAGTCACATCGACCTCGAGCTCCCGATTCACGGAACACAATGAGCCAGCTGAGAAGAATTCCAGAATTTGAAGAGTACATGGAGGATCCAAGTACAGCTGTTGCACCCTCACGCGCATCTGATGACTTTGGAGACGACGACTCCCTCCTGGGTGCTGCTATGATTGGAGTCGCTGACTCGCAGAATCTTCAAGGTGAAGCTGATGAAGACTATGATGTCACGCGAGCACTTGAAGAGGCTCTGGTTCTCGAATACAAAACTGGCTTTGATCTCAAAAGCGGCCCTGTGATTACTGATTTCGAGTCGACCGGAGACTTTACTCACAACCACTCTGAGGATATCAAGGCGGCTGCAGGAGAGTCATCTTGTGAAGAGTCAAATCAGCCATTCAAGTACTTCGGGCAAGATCACGATTCGCAGAGCGAACTCGGATATGACAAGCGTCCAGCCGTGGAACGCAGGGATGAAAAGCCAGGAGACCTGAAATCACCAAGAGTAGTATCTCATCGGCCCCGTACGATTTCGAAAGACACATACGAGGATGCTCTGGATTCCGATATCCTAGATATACTCGACTCATTCGACGTCAAGCCTGCCAAGGAGGAGATCAAGGTGGAGGACAAGCCGGTACCTGACGCCTTCAAAGACCTTGAGCCTTGGCTCTTTCAGGAGTTCGGAGACATTGTGGAGCTCGTGGATGGATGAGGCTGTGGGAGCAAGATGCTGAGAGTGAAATGATATATGTTTACTTATGAGATACCTGCGCAGCATACTTATATTCAGATGTTAGCATAATAAGGATGGGTTGTCGAAATGATAAGAGGAGGTTAAATGACTTTCATGTACCGCACTCTCAAAGCGAAATGTATGTCCACGTTATTCGTCACCGCTCGCCATCCACCGTGTCGTTTTGCTTTTGTCTTCCTCGAAAACACCTAAACTCTTCAATTCATTCCACAGTGAATTTCCCCCCCTGACCAAGGCCAGTTCCCCAGGTGATTTCCATTGCGATAGTCGGGCATCCTTAAACCATGATGTCATTTCCAGATATACACGCTCATTGACGAGAGCAGCGTTGCCAGTCTCTGCATCTCGTGTTGGAGATGTTGCGGAGGACATACCAAATTTGGAAATTTTGCCCCGAATAATAACAATCATTCGGACGCAAGACCGAGCGTTTACGTTCGCTACACGGCCCTGTGGCTTGCTCTCCAGGCGGACCGTGAGTGTTCGGAACTTAGATTTCAAGCGCATATTGCGGGAGTGCCGTAGTTTCATCTGTCTGCGTGCCCATAGTTCTTGAGTCTCGGATTCGGTGGGACCAAAATGGGTGGCTGGGGGAACGTAATGTTGAGATACACCATTCCGTAATTCTGGCCACTTATTCAGATGCCACCGATCGCAGTCAAAGCTAGGAGGCTGGGAGACATCATGAAGACGTGTGACACTACCTTCGGGGCTGGTGCGTGTGGCTGGCTTGTCGGACGTGCGCTTGAGTAGTTGGGTGGTGCGCGGGCCGATGTACTGCGCCAGCTTGCGCAACACCCTCTTCGGCTTATTTCAGCGCGCCCGCGTTCATCATAGCTTCTTCTTTCCGTCGGCGCATCTCCAGCTTAGCCTCTCGTTGCACGAGCTGCGCTTCCTTGGCCTGTCGGTGTACAATCATCTTGGCCTCGTACTCTGCCTTGCGCCGTTCATACTCCTGTTCTTTCTTTTTCTCTGCCCTGATCGTGCTCTTGATCTTCTTGCCCTCAGTCTTGCTGATGTGCCAGGGCTTGGATAAAACACTCTGCTTGAACGCTGCGGCCTCGGCCCAAGCCTGCGCTTCCTCGTTCGTGGTTGCAACGACCCAAATTCTCTTCAGGTCCAGTTGTTTGATACCGCGGAACATGGAGATGGTGCCCTTGGCTTTGATGACGGTGCCAATGTCTAGGCTGTGCTGGTCGACTAGAACTTCGAAAACGCCGAAGCGACTAATGACTTTTACATTGTCGATTGTCGTTGTTGAAGATGTGTCCAAGGGGTTCCGACCTGGCGATGGTATCCTTACGATCTTGAGCTCGATGTTTGCACCGCTCCCGTCATCGATCGTGAGGACTGTGTATCTAACGTTTATGTCATCGATGGCTACAATGACCCCGACTAGGCGCACGAATCGTATAGGATGGTTGAGGTGGAAGTAGATGTTTTGTCCTATAGCATGTCGTCAGAGAGGAGACTGGCGATGTGTGTCATGCAAACGCACCCTGGAAGTCGGGCTCAGAACGGAGGCCCTGCACATCGGATGCAGTGAGCTTCACCCATGTATTGAATGTTGGCGATGCGCGGAAGCAATATGCCGGGTATAGACGGTATGGATGCGCTGGCTGGTGCGTTGACATAGCATATTGCGTTGTTGATGCGGGGGGAGAATTGTCTCGGAGCGACGCGACGCGTCGCAATGTTGCAAACGCCGCAGTACGCTGTCACGTGCGGTCGAGCAACGCCAAGCTTCCGTCAGCTCCCATATGCACATGCATCTCGAGTCAGTCCGGGCGATCGGCTCACATGCGCAACTTGCATGCAGCACACCACACCAACGCCTTCCTGATCCGAGGGAGCCGTTACCAAGACTGAGGCAAGCTTGATTTACAAGGCCCGATGCAGGCTCCGGATTTGCTGACAGTCCGTTTTACTCGCCCTATTGTGCTCTGCCAGCGAGCCTCCCAACGGATGGGGCAGTACGCTTCACTACTGGGACTACCTGGCTAGCGAGGCCGCAGTACACCTCAACACCGCCTCTGTGCCATCATTTTCAGCATCGAACCCATGCAAAACTAGTGATCAAACCACGAGCTCGAGCTCCATTAACACCAAGACGCCAATGAGAGGCACCCCCGCCGACCTATCGCAAGAGCTGTCCATGAGCAGCTAGCCTTGCTGCAGGAAGCTTGAAAGCCATCCCAGCCTTTACCTGGAGCTTTCAAGGACCGCCGGTCAAGGTCATAAGGCAGGGTGCAGCCCATTATCGCGCCCAGATGACCGCTACTTTCTTGATTGTTCTCTCGTGGAGCAGAACCTTCGTTTCCCAGCCTCACTAATCTACTGACAAACAGCATACCCTGGCCGCAGTACACTTCGTACGTTACAGCTTAGAGCAACTTCTTTGCGCCGCGGCATCGTCGCTTCAGCTTCGAGAGTACCAGCAACATGCGATTTTCTATGACCTGGGTTGTGACGTTGCTACCGTACATTGCTTTTTGCGCTGCGGAGCCGATTGCGATACCCGAAGCCCTCGCAAATGCGCAGACACTTGAGAATAACGCCCCATTCTCCGGCGCAGTGTACATTGTAAATCCAAATGGCCAACAAGTCGTAGCGCAAGATAGCAACTGGTGCCCATCTTCGGCATCAGTAAGTTGCAGCAACATGGGCCAGCCTAGCTGGTGAGTCTTATCATCTACGGCGAACGAGGAGCTCGTGCTAAACTCTCACAGGTGCTGTCCTGCAAATTATGCGTGCGTGTCTCCCGCCAATTCAAACGGACTCATCGGCTGCTGTCCCAGTGGAAATACTTGTGGCGGTACTGTCAATGTCGCCGAAGTCCATACCGTAACGGTATATCCTCAGCAGCAAACCGCGGTTGTATATGCTCAACCACCCCCACAAACAACAGTTTACAACAATCCCACCACTGTGCAAGGAGGTTTCTGCGCGACAATAACTATGGATGGGCCTGGTCTCCCGAGAACTGAGCAAGGACAATGCGGGACGATACTGCTCGTTAGCGAAGGAGCTCCGTCTTTGAAGACTCTGGGTATTGGAGCGGGAGTGGTCACGATGCTACTTCACGTGGCGTTTATGCGAATATTCCAACGGATATAAGTCCTGTTTTGGCGTTGGTCAATTAGTTTGCAACTGCGAGTTCAGCATCACGATATCACGATTTACGAGACATGTACGTTGCACGAAGATAAACGTTGAAATTCATGTCCAATCAATTGCGGAAAATCTAGTTTCCCCTCTTTGCATCCTCCTCTGCGTTTTTGGGTACACTAATGACCTTGGGAACTGTAACGGCGTTCAGGTGTCGGAATGCCTGAGCAATGAATCAGCACAATATCCAGCAGCTCAAGCCCTGAAAAGCAAACTTACATTCGAAATAGGACCATCCGGCAACTTGCCATTCCACCTATCCTCCACCTTACTAATCTTACCCTGCTCATCCGTGGTAATAGCAACAACACTTTCAATCGTTTGCTCCTTGTTGATACCCTTGATCACATATCTCGTCTTCATATCAATCAAGATTGGATTCCCCGCATCCTTGACCTCATGGTGCAGGCGCTCAATCTCGCTAAACGCAGACTGCAGCCCATACCACTGAGCAGAGTACTTCTCCCGCCCAGTAGCAATGGTGATGTTATCGCTGAAGGTAGCGTCGTCGCGCCAGAGCGCGAGTTTGGGGAGCGAAGGGCGGCCGGCGAAGAGATCGAGGACAGAGCCGATGATTGTTTGTTGTTGTTCTGTGAGGTTGATGGAGGGGGCAGTTTGGATATTTTTGTTTTCAATGTTCAAGGCTCCGCTTGTTGGGACTCCTGTTGCGTTGCTGTTAGAGAACACATGACTGTAAATCATACTTGACGTGTACACCTGGGCAGGTTTCAATCATACCGGTAGACATCTTGGCAGTATATCCTCTCTGAATTTGTTTTAGTTGCGAGAAAGCAGGTCGAGTAGCACTCTTCAAAAGTAAAGTGGTATTACAAGTATTCAAAGTCGTTGAGATGAACGGGCGCATGTTAGATAGAGAACATTCACAAATCTACGGACCCTGACGGACCCTTATAACCAGTACGTACATATGGGCTGTCCAGTCACGTATTTTCTGGCGCGTCATTACAGGTCATTACAATAAATGTAAGCGAGTTAACGCGTTTGCGGGTGCTGTTGCACATGGCGCGTTTCGCTGATGGCAAAAGTGATGAGGTCATGGTTTGGAGATGTTTGGGTGGGCGATGCGTGGCGCGAGGCCGGGAGGGGAATGTGGGGGCGGGATCGGGAGGTTAGGGCTCCGACTGTGTAAACGTCCGCCACCCACACTCACTCGTTGCACTCCTTGGAGAGTCCGAATGAGGGTTTCTACATTCACGTTTGTGCAGTGATTGGGGGAGATTACTGATATAGGCTGTGATTCCACCAACGTCAGGTATTATCGCGAGGGTGATGCCATGGCCCTCGACCTTCGCTTTTTAGAACACCGTGTCGAATTCCTCGAGGATTTCCGGGGGCCCTGGAGTGCATACATGATTATCGCTCTTTAAGACGCAACTGAAAGATGTTTATTGGAAATATCAGAGGATGGTGCGATAGCGCTTGACGACCGTTGTGTGAATATACTGGCTGTCACATCCTCCATAGTACTCTCTAGGTAGCCCATCACACTCACAACACACAGAGTCGTCCTAGATCCCAGGTAAGCCTTCAAGATCCCCTTGCCGCCCAAGTGTCGCTATGAATCACTGACATGCCCAGAGAAGGTCACATACCATGCTCCACCCACCGACCTTCAAGTCAGTCAATTCCGGGCTTGGGTCGAATAGCAACCCGCACAAAGAAGTCTTTGCAGATGCCATCTCGCAAGCGCAACCAGAAACAGCGCCTTCACTGCGCATCAAAGCCCTCTGGGCACACGCCTTGGTCCTTTTCAACGTCTGCGGCATCCCCCTCTCCTATGGCACCTACTTTGAATACTACCACAACACCTTGCTCCCCACCAAACCCCCCTCGTCCCTCGCCATTCCCATTGCGCTGCAAATCCTGTGTATATTGGGAACCCCATCTCTCATCGGATACATCTATCACGCTCTCGGCAGAGAGCGCGAATGGTGGCGCCTCATCTTCATCATCGCAGGCGTGGTGGCGGTCGCAGCACAAGTCGCTTTGCAGTGGTGTAATCAATACGTACTGCTTCTGATCCTGCAAGGACCGCTGTTGGGGTCTGCGCTTGGAACAGTGTGGACGGTTAGTACGCTTGTGCTTGCCAGTCACTGCAAGAGCAATGTACCGCTTGTAAGTGTGTTTTGCGGCTTCACTGGGTTCGTGGGAGCGGTTGTGTATACCTGTATTGCGCCTTGGGGGCTGCGGTCGCAAGAGGGTGGGAAGAAGGGGTGGGCTCAGGCAATTAGTGCGATTATCATGTTTGGCACGCTACTTGTTGCCTATGTCCTGATGCGGCGCGTCAAGGTAGACGTTATGAAAGCGTGGACACGACGGTACCGACTCAAGTTGAAGCTACCCTCGAATTTCACGAGGGATCTGCGTCGACCGAGCACGATTCTCTTCCTGCTCGGTTACACGGCCATATTCTTCAGTATCTTCATTCATCCGATTCATGGTCTCCTTATTCTCACGCAGCCACCGACGCTCAAGTCCCCCGAAGAAGCCACCATCGTCTGGCTCACAACTCTCGGTGTCGCAGCTTGTACAGCCTGTCTCAGCGCCCATTTCTATACACACAGAAGGATTGGTGTAGTCAACATGTTCGCATCATCTGCCGTGCTCGCCGGCGCTGCAGTCCTGGCACCACTACGCATGTCTCAGTCTTACATCAGCTACCTACTCGCAGCTGTATATGGTGTTGCTCTCGGTGGTCTTCTCCCACTACACATCATGGCTGCGGCCATGTTTCTCGCGCCGGAGAACAACAAGGGAAAATCGTGGCGAGAGGATGTGGCTGCGCGGGTGGCGTTGATCATGGCAATAGCGGGTATGTGTGCGTTTGCGGGAATGGTCACTGCGGCTGCGGTTATAGAGAATATGGAGCGTGGTATCGATGTTGCTTTGAGGATAGCAGGATCGGGGTTGATTGGTGGTGGGATGTTGGTTGCTGGGGCGAGGTTCGTCAAGTGGAGGAAATTGTGGTATGCTGTCTGATGGGATTGGTACCTCAGTAGTGAGGTAATCGGTGCTGGTAATACGAGGTCCTTGGATGTGACTTGATTCTTTATTTTTGTTCTTTGTTTTGTGCCCTTTTGTCATGGCTGAGGGTGGAAGAGGGGAAGAGGGGGTTAGCCTTTGGCTAAAAGATTCCGTTTGGCATCAGCCCTCTAGACCCTCGCTCCGCTTCGGGCCTAGAGGGCGATACCGAAGAACCCTTTGGCAAAATAAATAGACACGGTGCTTCCTCGATAATTACCTGACCAGTTATGGCAGTTGAACATAGAAATCAGCCAGAATCTGCATGGAGATCAGACAATACTTCTTCTCAGCACAGCACAAGGTCGTGCTGAATACCGGTAGTTCATCCATTGAGATAGCGCCTCCTTCTTCACAGCGCCACCCTTTCCAAAACTTCCATGATCGATATTAGAAATGGGTCTGATGAAGCATTGTCCCACTGCGCCACACAAGCATTCCAAAAATACCACAATTGCAAGGGGTGCAGAGCGCTGGAGGAAGAAAAAACCCCCGGATCCGCATAAGCGGCGATTAATCATCAATCCGGGGGCATTTTAAGGGATTGAATACGGGGTTAAAGGTTTCAGAGGAGGTGGGGGGAACACGGCGTTTCCAAGGTGATGGTGCATTAGGGTTTATTGAATGCGGTATAGTAAGCCAGACTTAAATATTAATATAATAGTTACATTAAATTAAGCTCTACATAAAAAGTACAGACGAATAGGAAGACGTACGACTTTTTAAGCGTCGTGGGTATAATATGCTAAAAAGGAGATTGTTGAATATGTGTTTGTTCTCCATCGTATTGGTGCCTTGTCTTCTGCGGGCCATGCCTTTGGTCATTGCGTCGACTCGGGGAGTTGTCTTCTTTCCTAGAGCCTTCTGCTCTTCTGGCGCATCGAAGTGGGTAGGCTGGCGAGTGCAGCTATTGGGCCACGTTCATGGGGCCGTAGCTTTAGTCGCAGTGAACTAGCGACCACCTTCGCTGGAGGTTGAGCCGCGACTCGCAGCAGCGACCGTCTCGTTGTCAAATCCAAATTGACAATGTGGTGGGGCCCTCTTTGTGCGCTATGTTTGCGCATTGTTGTGTTTAATTTCCGCTCATGACTTTCATTGTCTTTTCTCATGTTGGAAGGGTGGTCGTGTTGAAGTCACCCAACAGATCACGACTTAGCCGAAATGGACGCGCTTTGCTGTCATGTGACTGAAAGGCGATTTCTTGCAAGAGTTCGTTTGGAATCGGAAGAGGTTTGGAGTCGTCCTCTTCAGCTGAGACATCTTCTGTGGGTGGTGCAGGTAGTGGCTTGTCCTCGGCCGCGACGATCTCAGGTAGGACTTCCATGGGCGGCGAGGGTAATGGCTTCCTTCTGAGCTCCTGAGTGAGGGTGGATTTCGGTGGCTCAATGCACGCCTCGCCTATGCTGGACATTGAAGGTCGGGTACTGATGCTAGCCGTCGACGACGCACTCGAACTCGCTGCGGAGGCTTTGCGAGACCGGTGGAGGTCGGCGTCCATGGGTCGCTCCAGCCATTCTTCCAGCTGCTCATCCGACATTTCACTTGGCGTGCTGCCGAGTGAAGTCCAAGAATGCGAACTCTGAGGTGTCTGAGGTGGAGAAATGTGGAAAGGTCTCGCCAAGTCTGAGTCGTAGGATGCCTGTTTCCAAATCATAAAGTTTTGCATTCCGTCTACAATCTTTCGTCGCGACTCGCGGTCCTTTGGCATCCTGGCATATTGGTATGGAACACTGAAGTCTTCGGTGGTGTCTGTTGGTGAGCAGTCGGATTCGTCTTGGCTGTCGCAGTCTCGGTCCGATGAAGCAGAGGCGTTGGAGGGAGTGACCGAGGCAACAGTGAGGGTGGAAGACGATGATAGTGCGCGCTGTCGTGATTGTTCCACGTGCTTTTGACGTCGATAGGCTTGTTCTTCGTTTCTGCTCAGGCGAATGTGGGCAACGAGAGCGCCTTGCTTCTCGTTGAGCTTCTGGAAGAAGGACCGCTTTGGTGGTGCGATGATGCGATCTTCCTCGAACCGGAATCCGATAGTCGTCATGTTGGCGGTTGTTCTCGAGGAACTGGAGTATGGGGTAGGGTTGCGACGAATATGTAGGTAGGCAGTGTGGGGTGTTATTGTCTTGTTTTGTTGTGTTGATATTGACAGGCCGCTGAAACCTTGAGGAGCATGTAAACCTGTGCCCACGGCCCACGGCTACGCGTAACGGGCTCCACCCTGTCCATCAGACGGCGGGCCTGCCAATCACGACGGGGCGCTGCATCGCGGGCCGGACGCTAGAGGGCAGTGAGGAAAACGTTGGAGTATTGGGTGGATGGACCAGGTTAGCGGGCGTTGGACAGCCCGACGCTGCCCCGTTCGCTGTGGTTCGGAGCTGCAGCCGATGACGCAGCAATTTCCTCTTGCCGACGCCGCGACGGGGGCCCCCCTTACGTGGACGAGTCCAGAACACGACGGTATTGGCGATCATCGTGTCTGGTTCACCGTGCGCAAATGGCCCCGGTGATACAAAACCTGGACGTACTGGATTTTGTCGAAATTGTGTCTGACCGCTGTGGCGCCTTCTTCCGCCTCGTCCTGCAACGGCTCCATTCCCCGTCGTCCACGTCGACAGCCGAGCCGTGTCCGGCGCATGGTTCAGATTGCGTTCGCAGGTGGTGGACCGCAGTTCTCCCTCGGCAAACCATCCTCGATGGGTGGGTTCCTGTAACTGTGACGCATTGGAGGGAAGAAAAAGCTGGGGTGGGGAACTGAACCGCGGCTCCACTCCCACGAGGTCATCGGCAAGCCATGGCCGCCAAATGAACGCTCCATTGCACGCTCCATTGCACGCTCCATTGCTGACTGCGGAGAGCCTGTCGAGCGGACTTCAGGTGTGTGCAAGTGGCCTGCGCGCGCACCGAATGGTCGGTGTTGAAGAAGCAAGGCGGCAAGACCACGCCTGCAACGAGAGCACAAGAACCGAACCGCAATATCCCATGTGCTGCCCAACGTGCGCAGCAGCGTCGTAGCATCCGACGAGGCGACGTGACATGTGCCGCTTGGTTACTCAGCAAACCTTAGCGAGGGCTACCATCACAGCAGCCAATCAAGCTAGCGACGTTCCGAAATCTTGAACCCACCCCTGCCACCATGCCACCGTGCCACCATGCTACACAGCGCCGAGTCTTCGCGCACAAAACTCATCTCCTACCCTGGTCGTCCCGTTTTCCTGCTCCGTCGATGCGATGCGATCGAAGCATCGAGTGCGATTGCAATTTACCCGTTTTTCCGCCTTGATTCTTGATTCCGTGGCACCCAACACTCTGCCCATGTACAAGCGGGCGTGAACGCTGAACAGCTGTGAAACTTGACAGCCTTGAAAACAGCCCTGCAAACACTGTTCAATGGACAACGTTTAGACTAGATCACGGCCTGTGCCTTGCATGTACTGTACATATGCATCGGGATCGCTACAGACGTTCCCCAAGGTTTCGCTTAATGGCAGATCGTTTCTCCTTGACACAATTGGGCTGCAATATTGTTCCTTGATATACCTATCGGTCCTTTCACCAGCCTCCCCAGATTCTGTCAATTTTGCACCCATCTGTAGACCTGGGTTGGCCATTCGGCGGACCGAAACGCAAAACTCTGACGAAGATTCTTCAGATAGAGGAAAAGTCAGTTTGCTCGTCTGCGCGGTGCTATGTAGTATGCTTTTGACGACTGCACAGACAGCGCGACTGACCTAGGTCGCGAGCCTCACATCCGCTTGACGGACTGTGGGCACTGTTCAGTGTGCGACTGCTTCCTTCGTGGACGATAACGATGATGAGGCGCGCCTTGTTGAGCCTCTCCCTCCTTGCATGGAATCCTTCGCAATCAACCACCAAAAAAAAACAAATTTCGAAACCATGCGCGCGATGAGCAATCAAGTGTCCCCTTTCTCGTTTTATCATCCTCGGGGGTCATGAGTCAGTGTGGAAACCTCCGCCATCACCCGGACAAACATGTGATGCGAACAATTGCAACTTTGTGGCTGCCAGGATATGAAGACTCCATTCGATTTGCTTTGAAGCGTTCTCAATGAACTCGTATCTCCATGATTGCTGCGGAACTATGTAATCACATCAAAGGTGTGGAATCTCCCCCATCCCCCAGCACACAAGCACTCACCCCCCTTCAAACCTTCCAACACCGAATCCTTATCACGTACACTGGGCAAAATCCCCGCTGCCATCTTGGTGGTACACGGTGTAGCAGTACACAAAATTACCATCATTCTTGCGCGCGAAAATCACCTAAAACACATTGTGAGCCTCAGAAAGCCCCATTCAGTACCATATCACAGATACATACGCGATCAGGTCCAGGATTCGACTGTTCACCAAACGCAACTTTACCCCTCAGAATCGGGAATTCCTGTTGATCGTATATATCGGGTGCGGTGCAGTCAGCTGGCAAAGCAATGTTCTGGTAGTTGCCGTAGTAGGCTGGGTATTCCTTTCCTATTTGCGTGATATATTCAGTGAGCAGGATGTTTATCGCGTTGACACTGCGGTTGGGTAGGGCAGGGAAAATAAATCAAGGTGTCATGTTCTTGTGTACGTACCATTGCTTCCTTTGATCAGATGGGGAGGGGGTCGAAGGGTTCCGGAACCGATGGTGAATGCTTCCTCGATGTTTGCAACGGAATATGTTACTTGGCCGTTTCCATTACCGTTGACCATGGGGCAGGTTACAGAGACTATGTCTGCTCGTGGGATGAGAGCTGACTTTGTGTTTAAGGCAAGGGGTAGAGGTGTTGCGGCCGAAAGAGTGGCGAGTGAAATGAGCAAAGCGGTGGTGAACTTCATGGCTTTAGTGGTTGGGTGATGATCCGCTGAATTGAATGTGTCGTGTGTAGTCTATTGAGCAAGCAATGGCTCAGTGCTTTAATACGTATAGCTGCTGACCCCATGATGATCGAACATGTCCTTCGACTGTCCTTCACGGAGAATCGCTCGTTCCTCTAAGCTGGTCTCTGACTAGTTCTTATTTCTGGGATGTCCTTCAGCTTGGAGCTTGGCGGCTGTCCTTTGGCTTATCCTTGAACCATTAGGAACTGTTTTTGCTACGAGGCAAATGGGTGGCCTTTATGCTGCTGAACGCTTCGGAGAGAGCTTAGAATGAATTGTTGAGTGTGGACAGCGAGCGAGCTGTCAACTTAACCTGATATGACTCTCGAGATTATGATGTTATGATCAATTCGTTTCTTCCCATGTCGATAGCCTTCTGTGGAGTTGACCCGTGAGGAGGCCACAGCATGTTTCAAACGTAGACATTTGCTCACACGTCAGGCGAAGATTGAACTGTGATTTGCTTGAGGTCTATCCAAAACATCAAATAGATACAGCGACGACGATAGTGATGAAGAAGCTCGAATTTACAAAGGAAACCTATCGAACCGATAGCAACATCACTCGACGTAGGTATCTTCGGCAAGATGTTTAGAAGGTAACTTCCGCTTGAGCCATCAGCTTTGCGCAGCGATCAACCTATCGAGGGCTGCCGCAGCATCTATCGTGGCATCCACAGCCTCTTGACTCAAAAGTCTTCCCGATTCCCGGAGCTGTTGGAACCTCTCTTTCCAAAACCGCAGTCGCTTAACGTCCACTGTATTGGTACCGCCCTCAGCCGCCCATAAACTGCCAGAAGTATAGTCATACTTTGCGGACGGCGACCCTGACGCCACTAATTCTTCGCCTGCAATGGTGAGCCAGATAGCTGCAGCTCGCACTGTAAGGTGTGAGAATCGTCCTCGAGCCGTATCAGGACCGTTTTCCAGGAAGGCGAAGACTGCAAAGGCGTAATGGACACAACTGCACAATGGAGATTCTTGCGGAGCGTGTTGTTTTGCTATCAGAGCAGCGAAGGTATTGATATTCGTGTACTTGTCTTCGGCTTGGCGATATACTTGCTGCTGCTGCTGGTCATCGCGGCCAGGTCCAAGAGTATGAAAGAAACTTGTAGGTCCGCTGTTGAGATCGTCCCGCATAGTCAAAGCAAAATCTGGCAGTCCAGACCACAATCCTCCTCCCGTTTGGCAGGGCAGCTTGACCCTCTCCCCTGGTAGAACCACGACGAGGCCTCCTTCGAAATCCATTGGTTCCTTTTTGGTGTTGTAAACATCTGGCAGCTTTGCAAGTTCAACTGCAAGATCTGCTAAGATTCTGAGGTGTTTCTGGGAGGAAAGCTGCCTTGCGCCTGAAAACAGAACGCCGATCATATTCTGATAGGCAAGGAATATGTCGTAACAGACATCACTATCGGGGACTGAAAGTACCCAGTCTGAGATCTGCTGTGCTGCTGTTGCTGGAGTATGTGTTTCATCTAAGACGTCGGTGAAAATCTGTATGAGGGCAACTTGAGAAGATGCCGGCTGCGGAAATTCCTCGTAGCTCGCAGACGAGTCCAGTTCCCGTTGACGAACTTCATGGCTGCGAGCAAGCCACGATAATTGTTCTTCTTTCCAGGCTTCCGTCATTGATATTGTACCAAGTTCTTAGCTGGGAAGCGATTGTAGATTTTACAAAATCGATGTGAGCGAGATGAGTGAGGTAAGTGCGAACGAACAACTAGTGCAGAACGAATGTTCACACGACTTACAAACAGCACCGCAGACAATGACGTCACCCTTTCTTTAAGGCTGATCACATCGGTTCAGGATAGGCTGAAGAACGTTCGCCAAGCTCACTTGGCAAGTGTTACACCAAAGGACATCCAGGTCGGGCTAGTTTGCGACTAATACGAAGGACAGCGGCTTTTACTGATGAAGGTGGATATCAGAGTGGGAACAGGTCGATCTTATCGGGGTCAGCCCCTCTTCGATACTCCTTTCAGGTAATGACCTGTTACATGTTGTCTTGGTGTCGCCAGGTATCATATTCGACCTCAATTAATCCCCGAGAATCAATCTCAGCCCTTTGATGTAGAAATTATTACTACTACCGATACAAGGTTCTTTAAACCCTGCTAGCATCTTCAGGTCATCCGAGTTCAAAGAGTTTTTGAAGCATCCACAATAAGCAATGTAGTCGCTTGATATGCTCCATACGTCTGGTCATTACACCCGAGCAAATAAGGTAGCATGTCGAGGATCCGATTGATAATACATTGGCGGCCTTGCTTACTATACCTAGCTGACAGTAAGCATGCGACATGCGTTTTGGGCATGGTAACGCTTACAACGTCTCGACCCCCACAACAATATTCACATGGCAAAGAACCCTTGAAGATGCCTTGCACTAAATGTTGTCTGCACAGAAGTCTATACCTCCGCAAACATCCGTGTCGAGCTGAACCAAGGCCCTAAATGGTCAAAGTCCTCTCGACTTCAATGCAATTCTGGCCCACAACATGGGGAGGTAGGTGAGTTTAATCAACATACAATGCTGGCTAAGCGTAAGGTAGACTGATAGTTAGTCTATTAGCTGCCTGAATATAGTGAAAAGATAACAGTATTGTAAGGGTACTCCACTTCAGGCACATCACACCACGATGGGGGCCTGGTAGGTATTGTTACTGTGCGTGCGAATATAAGCGTAGAATTATTCCTCGCCGATAACTATATGGTAGCAGTGTAATGACTTGGATTAGAGTGAGGTGCAGGGTTTCAGAGCAACTTCACGCGGAACTTTGACCTGGGGCAGTTGCGCTTCCTGATGCGGTTTCCGCTTTTAGCACCATGCATCCCCACCCAGTCAACATTCCACTCGATTCATCCTCTCACCTGCTAGAATGGTCTCTGGCTCTATGATTGTAAGATGACAATACTTAAAGTTATGCAGGTAAGATTAGTCGTGCTCTACCAGCGGTACCTTACACGGGACGCTTGGCGTGAGATGTAACATCTGTTGCTTGCAATTAAGGGAAACGGAAAATATTACTTTGGTACCTAGGTACCATAGCTTATAGTAGATTCATACTGTGCGTAGTTAGTAGAGTGGACCTTCCTACCCAGGTACTTGGCGAACGTCATGACACCATCAGTCACTGCTAGGATCGCTAGCAACTGCAGTTACAGTCAGATGGATGAGGGCCTTGCATCAACAGTCGTGAATCCAATACGATATCACTCCCGGGCCTGTTCCACCGCGCAGTTTAGACATGACCCATGACTCACCTTAGGTACGAGTCGACACTCGAACCTACAACCACACTGGAGCCTCGACAAAATTGGAACATACGGCAGTCTCAGGCTGTTAGATTGTCTTCGGAACGAAATCATTATGAACCATTTGTGTGCAGCCTGTTCTTGCAGAATCGACACACTATCGAGCACATTTCCACAGGCCACACCAAGCCTTGATTATACGTTCAACGCAACGACCACACACGAAGTTCTTCAGCTCGAATCATTTCTTCGGGATCTCGAAACAGAATGCAGAGATTCCCAAGCGCCACAGTTCTCTCCACACTTTGAGGCTTTTCAGTCGGCCAAAGTGTCACATCAGTCCGCGTCGGCGGATTCTTGGTCCAGGCCCGTACGATTCCCGACAATCAGCGAGGTACACAATTACAATAACTTTGGTTGCGATGAACATTGTCTAAATATCTCGACTTCTCATTATCCTCAAGCCATGGAGACTAGTGACCCGCCATCGCTTAGTATTGGCAGACCCGAGACATGCGGAAGCAGCGAATACCGATGTTATCAACACGGATGTGACGGGCGACGATTTTCCTCTTCTGAGAACTATAGGCGCCATGTTCGAGAGCGTGATCAGTCGGACCGAACAAGATGCCCTTTCTGCGCTGCTGTCTTTACGCGCAAAAGCAATAAAGATACTCATGTTCGTAAGGGGAGATGCAAAGGCTTAAATAGACGGTCTTCTGAACAGCTTGCGATAACGTCAGATGGCGAAACCTTGCCTGGAGGAACCTACGATGCAACCGAATTTGAAGTAGCAACTGGTCGAGGGACCAGACATTTGGAGAGTTGTTTTTCTATGCAAGGGCCAACGAGGTGTGTATTGTATTGATGTTCGCGCCCGCCTGAACATGCGAGGACTGCCCGAATTTCTCTTTATCATCGTTCAATCAAAGGGCTCGGATGAGTACAATAAAAGGGTATTACACATACGACTTGACCATGAAAAAGTCAGATAGGTACCTATGTACATTGCACAAAATGTGCATTGTGATTAGTATGAGAAGCGTATATCCTCAGTGCGTGAACTTGATGGCAGCTTGTGATGTGGTTGGTGCCGTTGATCGCCATATGAAATCAACGATCACGCGTTTGATGGTCCTCAATACTATGATGCGGTGTTCTGACATTCGTTTCACGAGCATCAGAATCTGCCCGCGGGAGTTTGGTACTGAGAAACCCTCTCCACTGTTTAATATTGTAGATCCTCTCTTTTTTTCCTACTTCGCTTATGTCTTCGATGACTGTCCTTTCTTGGAGACTGTCCTTCAATGGAGACTGTCCATTCCTAGGTAACGTTGTACAGTCATCTGCATCATAACCTGAGGTCATCTGACAGCCCTGTCCTTCACAAATCTCTTTCTAACGTCATCGGCCTTCTCATTAGTTGAGTCCGCAGGGTCTGGCAAGCCAATCGATGTGAGGTGCTTCGGACTTGATCACTGTTGTAAGGCTGGCCATCGTCATGACAGACTGAACAGTCCTGGCAAAGGCTATATAAGCACCACTCCTGCATTCAATAGTAAAACATATTCCTACATCTTCATCCGCAACTTACGCCTTTCACAAAACAACTCCTTACCTACTCATCAGTCATAATGAAGACATCAACCTTCTTTGCAGCATTCGTTACCATGCTTCCTCTCATGTCCGCCTTGCCGCTTGAATCCAGCATTGCTGAGACCGGCGTAAGTGCCACACTTCAGCTGCTTCCTACTAGGTATCTGAGACTGACCATGGCTGTCAACAGGCAAACATCTTCGAACGCCAATCATCATGCCCTGACCAGATCTGCATCCAAGACACAGATTGTTACTCATGGCGTTGCGGGAATTGCGATGTATCTACTGGATATTGCACCTGTCCACCAGAGTCAGAAGGTGGACCTTGCTAGATTAACGATGCGTGTCAATGCGAGACACATACACCACAAGAGACTTGGTGCTTTTCAAATGCAATTTTATGAACTCAATATGTGTTAAGGATGATTACAATATTATCACGGGTCATATTTCAACTCAAATTGTGTGATGCGATATTTTCACCGTGCTGAAAGAATTGTGCATACCTTGGTAACGATCAAAACATAGCCCGTCACTATTCAGAGGATGCATCCACCTGCCCAAAGATCGTTCTCTCAACTCTCTCATAGACCCCATTTATCTTGACCTCCGACTCCTGCCCATTATCTGGCCATCTCACTCCTCTCCTCTTCATATATAACCCTATCTCGGCTAATTTCATCAAAATCTGCATTTGTAGCACCAATTCTTCTAACTCCTCCTCGTCATCCTCTTTTGAACCTTTGACAGTACCAATCTCACTCGTCGTCTGGATACATTTCTGCTTCCCTTGATGATGCTGTTGTTGCGCCAAAGCGAAATACCGGTTCAACTTCTCTTGTAGGACGAGGACTTTGATGGTAGCAAGGGGGTGGGAGACGCGGATTTCAGGTTCTGGGAGCGGAGGACGGTGCGACAGATGGTGATGAGGATTTTGAGGTGGCGGTGAAGTGGAGTACTGGGGGATGTGGAAGAAGAGGAAGAGGATATGGAGGTGCATGCGGTGTTGCTGTCGCTATTGGTGGGACTGGAAGACATGGTAGTGGTAGAACGTATTCCCAATTCCATGACCGTAGTTGAGATTGATTAATGTAAGGTTAAGCGTGGTGTGCTTTACGTTTTCGAGGAGCGTTTACTTGATACGTTGTTCGTTGTGAGATTGATTTGATAGGCGGAAGAAGAAAAAGAAGAGAGAGACCTTGCGAGCCTTGCGAATTGAAACAGCATATGTGCTGATTTTAGTCTGAGGGTTTATTCTGTATATGCAACTAAAGAGTGAAACGGTGATTCGATAGCGTTACCACCATGGCTTACCAGATCCCGTTGTGACGGAACGACCTCTGGAGCACAAACTTTCGTAGTAACACCACCGCACCACAAAAACACTTCCATATTATCTGATTTCAAAATCTTACACCGCGGCACATAGAATTATATAACGCTGCTAAATCTCCGCGTGCGCGCGAGTCCTTGGGATGCCATGCACACATCAGGCTTATCCTCGTACTCACTCCGCCCTTACATCCAACACTTGTCATCATGAAGCTCACCAATCATATACAATTTTTGAGATGTCTTTATAGTACTGGTATGCCGAGCCAGTGGTAAAATCGGACTGTGCAGAACATCGGTACCAGACACCGGAGATGCAAGGTACTTTACCTCGCGCAGATGTTCAGTGGCAATATCAATCCCGTATGGAAGGATCGTGATTGCGTTGTGTATGTTTGGAGAATCTGTAAGTATATGAACATCGGCTACCGATGAATGATACGATGTCGTCGGGAGATCAGGCATAGTCGTTGTTGGTCTCAGTACAGTAATACGTGACGAATCTTTAGTAGAATGGTAGTACCAGTATGCTAAACAATGATGATATTGATTACCCTGCTGGTTTGGTCGGCATAGTAGATATTTGAGGTTGCACCATCGTGGCAGCCCCTTGCGGTTTCGACGACTAAAGTAGTATTCGTAGCAAGGTTAAAGTGACAAGGAGGATATGATTCGAAGGCCATTCTCGCTGCAGGATGCTAGTAGGCAAGGTCAGCAAAGTGATGATATTGGCATCGTGGGAATCTTACTAACTGCGACTCTAGAGCAGACATATTAATCTGGTGTACTCTTGAGGGGGGCTTTCGACTCTCGACAGTCGCGTGATACTGGTGCTATTGGTTCAATATCAACACTACTAACTTGGCCTTCATCTTACGGCATTCATAAGAACATATGTGAGTCTTGCAATCATAATCTCGCCAAGCTTAGATCTGACCAGACATTTCTCGCGTTTCGCACAATTCAGGATGGTGTTTGCGACCCTTCACGTATGCACTAGTCCGAGGACCGTGATGTTCGCCACGGTGTGGGAGCGGGGGTTGTCGGCATGTCCGTTGCCATTTTAGACGAGATCTCCTAGTAAGTTGAGGCGGATGGCAGGCCAAATAACCACGGTCGGCATCGTCTGAAAACCTCAGCATCTTGTCGAGCGGCTTCCGACACTACTAGCATGAAAATTATGCATGTGAATGAGCGATGACGTGAGTGAACGATGGTCAAGAGCTGAAGAAAATATGGAGGTTTGTGGCATGTTGAGAGGTGTATGTAAGTGCAAAAGTGTATTCTGTTGGAGACTGTACCTTGGCTCTCGCTATTAGCAGGGGCACAAATCCGCCTCCAGAAGCAGGGCTATGGTTCGTATGCTTTCCAGAAGTACGACAGCGAGTCAGGTAAGACGGGGGCCAAATACATGAACAGGGAAGACCGTCATGGTTTTTGCGAATCGTAATTGTCGTATTGCAAAGGCCGGTACGAGATGTGCAAGCTACTACTGAGATAGCAGCACGAGTTGAAGATCAGATGTTTCGACGAAAAATCCATGAATTAATTCTTTTCATTCGCGTCAAATAGGCTGTTGGTGCACACAGGATATTGCTCTCCAAGTCTGTACAAGACATCACTGTGATGCCTGCACCTCAAACAATCCAATGCCACCCAATGAAGACCTCCTCAATCGAGCCAGGTTCGGGACCCTGAGCAGGTCGCGATGACTATATGATGTTAGCACGAGCATGATTGAGGTAAGGTCGAAGACATGCCAGACAAGAAGGCGCGGACAATGAGGGCGATGATATTGGTAAGACCAAAGAGCGCGACGATGGCTCGGTCTACGCGATCCGTATTGGAATGGTTTCAGCAGTCTCTTTGAATTGAATTAAAGACAGATGATCGAGAGTGCGCATTCGTAGTTTGAGGTATGAAACTTGGTCGCGGGAGTCAGTATATAACATAGAAGCTGACAGGAGTAGACCTACATCTTCGCTAGGCCAGATCATAAACCATTCCGTGATGTGATATATCGTGCAAGTCCATTTGCGGAGGCCTGCTCATGCGCTCAACACAGTGACATCAGATCATGCTCTGGTACTTACACAATAATTTTGATCTTAGGGCTCTGAATTAGGCAGAGTCCTTGCGGGAGCTGCTAGGAGTGCCATCGCCGTTCCAGCTACGCTTTTGGGCACTGTTGGGGTGGATGTAACTTGGTGTTAGGTACTCCTTCTGCATTTGTAAGCTTCATCTTCGCAACAAATCTGAACTCAGAGGCCGCACTTACTGGGGTGATTGGACCACTACAGGTGGTAGTTGTGACGACGGGGATAATCGGGGTGTGACGCCGCGCCAATTCCTCCTTTGTAAGTCGTCGGGTGGCTACGAGAGGCACCAGATGGCGGTTACGCCCATCGAAGGGAACGCCGCTAGTCCCATCGTGTGTCTCCCATGGACAAGCCTCTGCCTTGATGTCTGCTTTCGACGACGTGACCTGGATAGCGATTTGGCGCTTCATGACCTCTGACCCACAGCCCTCGTCTTCCTTGCCGCCGAAGGAGACACCCGACTCGGAAGTCCCAGCCTTGGACTCTGGAGTACAGGTCCGACTTCGCAAAGCTGGTAGCTCCCAGCTCCAACTCATATTCGCAACCCCATCTGCATCTCTATTCTCCTCCCGCGGTCCCATTTCTGCCTGACGCTTTTTGTTTCCCCGGTAAATCCAAAACCAAACCCCTCCGAACGCGAAAATCACAAGCCCCAGAATTATGAAATAGTAGTTGAACTTACCATCGTACTCGACCGAGCCATCAGAAACCCCGCTAGGAGTAGTCTCGACAGGCGCAATCTCAGCGAGCTTCATGAAGCTGTTGGCGGTCGATGGCTCAGTGACTACCGTCACCTGTTCAATCGTTGGCAGCTCGGTGACCCTGGCCGATTCGGGCAGAGAGACGGTTATGATGACAGTGACCATCGTCGTCTCGAGCCCATCAGTAACGGTAACGTTAGACATGGCGAAGCTGAACATACGCGAGCGAGGTGCCGTTGTGGGTGTGGCTACGGTAAGTGTCGGAGGCAGAGACGAGGTTGGCGGATTGTTGGCAGAACTGTCAAATTATTGTGCGCGTAAACAGAGCTGCCAAGCGGTGAAGCCGAATTCTGACGCGGGGAAGGTGAAGCAGAAACTACGTGAGATTACATGGTAGCAGTGCGCAAACACTATCTGTGCAAACGGGCGGTCGTGCATCTTGAACGAGAGGCATTGACGGTGTGAACTTGATTCTGGAGAGTTCACGGGAGGGATGGAAGAACGCAAAGTTTCGGAAAGTAGGAAATGCTGTATATCTTGAGATGAAGCTATGATGATGTATCATTGTTAGTCTTGGCCAGCAAAATGGTGGTGATAGAAACGGGGCGCGCTGTGTAGGTATGAGTGAGGGAGAATGATGTGGTTCGGAATGATTTACGGAAACTCGGAAGTTAGCGTGATTGACCTCGAAGCGCCAAGCAACCGCGTCACCCCCAGCACCCGTGAACAGCTTCGTCGCACCGTGATGGACAGGCTTGTTTCGTTTCTTCACCCCCCGCACAATAATTCGCATTCCACAGTGGCAATATGGTCAAAGCAATAAGAGGTATGGATACGATGTGGCAGTGTTTGACCGGCACGCTGACAGAGACAGGCACGCTCGTCAAATGCGACGCGTCGATCAAAGCCATGTTGGTGGATATTGATAGCAAGAACGGCAACGAATACATCATCGAGGAACTGGACGAAGAACACATTCTGGTCAAGGAGACCAAGGTACACGAGCTCAAGAGTCGTCTCAACCAGGCAGGCACCTCTCATTGCACAACCGCCATTAGCCTCTGCTAACGAATGCCTAGATGATGAAGGAACGACTCAAGGAGCCAGACACATCAGACTCGGAATAAGATGCCATTACTTCTCTGATACTCGACTAATCAATGGACGACGTCTCATCCTGCTTCTTACGCTCACTCTCACGACATACCCTTGCTCTGCGCAGCCCCCTCTTGGGCAGCAATCCACTTCGGCCGAGTCGGGGCGAAGAGCTCTGCGTTTACCTTCATGTCATCGATGATGCTGGTATCGTCAAGAGTTCCAGTCTACTTGTATTAGCACAACGTATGCTGCCTCAGGGTCGTACGGCGCCTGCCTTGATAATACGCTTGCCTGGGAACGCCCCTCCCTCGCGCCACATCGTGGAGCCGCAGTCGCCACTACAAACATTAGCGATATTTTAGAAAGAGATGGCAGGCACATACCAAAAGTTGGACGTCATTTCGTTACCACTCTCTGACTTGATTGTATACTGCTTCGGGGTGCCCTTGGTGACCTTGAAAGCATTTGCCGTGTGCAACGAGTTGGTGGAGTAGGTGCTACCGGAAATCTTGCGGCAGTCCAAGCAATGGCAAAGGATCTACGTCAGTCAGAAGGAAGCACGTTTTGCCTTCTGGATGACGCTACATACACTGGCCTCGCTATCGCCGGTGACCTCGTAACGGACGTTACCACAGAAGCAACCTCCTACGGCCATGATGTTGGTTTATTCAGAACGGGTTGGTAATGGCTATTCCCAGTGGGATACAGGGGGCCGAAAGCAATTGATCGATTTAGTATTATCGAACACTGTCACCACGGGTACTTGGGAGGTGGCTTTATACCTGGAACCTTACCCCGCTGCATTGATCGCCAAATCATCTGGAAACACACCATCCCAAGTTCCCCACTGCGGACCTAGTGTCTAGACGTAGTTCCGATCCGAGTCTATTTGGCCCATTACGATCGAAGCGGGGCTGACAGAAGGCACGGCACACGCAGTATCTTAGTCACCGCGTTGGAACACAGAGCGATTATTGGGACAGCTGCAGTGCTGGGGTTCTAGTGCTTGTCTTGAACGAGCGTATTGCTCGCTAGCATACAATTCCAAATCCTAGATTTGTCTTGCTGCAACATCCATAACATGCTTACTTCGGGGTGCCAAATCACGTAACATAGTAAGCGTAGTAGACTCTACATGGTCAAATTATGTGCTATCGTCGACTTACAATCCGGAGCTTACTGTGAAAAGTCTTGATGTCGGCACCGAGCTGAGCGAACGAGGGGTGACGTAGCTATCAATTTTTCCTGCAGAGCGGGGCATTCCGCACTGCCTACTCTACAGGTATAGCTTGGCCACGCACGTGAGCTCGAGACAGTTTGGCGTTTCCACCCACGGCCTGAGCACAACACCAGTCGGGTCACCTGCACAAACACATACCATGGACCAAAACACATGAGACGGCTGCGCATTCGTGACGCGTTCGCGAAACCTACTATACCGTTCGATCGGCCTCATTGGCTTTGTGCCTCAACCCATTTGATCGAACCAATATGGCAAATGGCGCGTCCAATGTCTGGACGCAGATGAACTACGTCCCCCCTCGTGGACAGTGTAACCACAAAGCATCAATTCTGGCAGCAAGGTGTCCGTGTTTGCGCTTCATGCTCCATCCTCTCAAGGCAAGATACCCACCTCGGCTACACCACGACAAGACAGCAGCTGACAGGGCACCAGTCCTCATCATCCTACGAATGCGACGGCTGCGCCCACCATGCTTCCTTTCACAGCATGGAGAACAGAACCGAAGATGAGATTCGCAAGCGCTGGGAGCAGGAGGCCAAAGATAAGGCTGAAAATGAGGACGAGATACAACAACGGCCGAGGAAACGCGTACGTGCTATTGAATACAGTGGCCGTAGTGGTGAAGCTCTTGGGGATGGCGATTTCAATGCAGCGCTCGAGGCAATGTCGTGCAATACTAGAATCGCAACAAAGACTCGTGCTGGAGCCGCAAAGAAGTCGGGTCGGACTGCCGGAGTGAAGGCGAAAACAAAAATTACGGAGCTCTTCGAAGAAGATGATATCGTTGTTGAGCTGGATTGAGTGCTACATCTGAGTGCACGTCAATCACCTTTGTGGGCGCATCGCGACGTTATGAGTGAGAGACGGTGGCTTTGCTAGTAGCAATCGTCGGCAAACATCCGTTCACTCACTACCATATGTGAGTGGGAGATCCAAACAAGTGTTTGAGGATATTTATATGATACCCCAGGAGTAAAACATTGTCACTTTATATGAGTTCTAAAATAGCGTATAGGCTACTATCACTTGTTCCAACTATTCAAACTCACTGACAGACCTCGAATCACGACTGTCGACCTTTGTGACAGCGCCAAGCCATGACTCGCGCAAGCTTCACCCAAGTGACATGCCCTTGCACTTCCCTCACCCAAAACACTCGAGCGACAACATGCCGGCGCATTCCTCAAGGTGACGGCAAACGATACATTGCACATCCCCTCCCTACCCGGAACAAACCCCGAAACCCACTGCAATCATGGCGACTCCTACACCCTCGACCAACACGCCTTCAAAACACCTTCCCACATTCTCCTCCCCCGCCCCACGGAGCGTTCCTCACACCGGCACGACCAATATGCTGTCCTACGACTCGCCTGCCGTACTCAACATGCTCAACGACGCGAGCTCGGGCATGGGCGGTGTAGGCATGGGCATCACCATGAGCGGGCTGGGGATGTCTAGTCTAGGCATAAGCGCAAGCTCCATGGGCCGCGCCGATGAAGCAGAACGAAGTCGACGACTGCAAAGCATACTTCACACTGTCGCAGCGAAGCCAGGGCGCGTTAGCGAAACGGGACTTCTTGCGCTGTGCAAGAGCATGGGCATTGCGTGCGAGCGAGCGCCAGACGACCCAGGAACATGGAGTCTGTTGATCGGTGACGAGATTCTGTGCGATGTCACATTTAAGAATGATGAGATTCACAATGTAAATCTACAGACAGGGTTGGATGAGACGAAGCCGGAGTTGCATTTTGGCGCGACGGGATCGCAGATTCTGCTGAAAAGTCTGAGGCCGCTACCTGGACGCAGTCCGGTAAACAATACGCTGGGCAGGTTCTCGGAGAGCTTGGGCAAATTGAATGCGCTGACGGTGTTGGGCACGGATCATAGCGGTGGGGTCAGCTGCTACAATGCCATTGCGGGCGTGTACACGAGTCTCAGGAAGCTCTTTGAGCATGAGAAGAAGATTGAGTTGGCTGCGAGGGAGCCAGATGAACGGTATCGAATTCACAAGGCAGAGCGGGAGGTGTTGTGCAAGAAGAGTGGTAGGCCAAGAATGAACGGCGGATCATGTCTTGGCCTGAGTCTGGAATATTGGATGGACAGACGACATCTGATTCCCAAGGATGCATCCATACAATCCGAAAAAGGCAAAGAGAAAGCAGGCCATGAGCTCAGTGGTCCTGCTCAAAGCTCTGTATCTGATAACGAGGGTCTCTACTCCCTCACGATCGAATGCGAAAGCTGTCAATCTACCCTCTACACACCCATCCGTGTCTCTGAAGAGTGGATCAGCGACCACATCGAAAAGGCCGTGGATGCAAACGACGCAAATGCCTCCATAGATAACATCTTGTTGGACCGACCGTCGATCGACTGGCTCGACCCTAAGCCCACCTATCTCGAGGCTTCTACTCAAGGTGACGACGCAATGAACATCGACTCGGCAGGCCGACTGCCTAACATACGCTTCGTGGCCAAGTTCAGCCCTCCGCTCGTCGTCCCACTCCCAGTGTATTATCAACTCTATCAAATCGTTGGCATCGAGCCGCGCACTGAGGACTACAAACTCACGACCTTCGTTGGTCTAGCATTGAGGCCTGGTGAAGAAGATCCTGGAAGTATGGCAACAACAGGAGAATCCACCCATGAGATTCGAAGTTCACGCTCCGTCCTGTACATCGACGAGAATGGCCAAGAAAAGAGACGGCAACACGAGATGAGTCTCTACGTTCCAAAAATGGAATATAGTCGTACATTGGAATCTCTACCGTTCAGCCACCCTAAACAGCTCGTCGAGATCCTACCTATATTGCGGCAATATGCAGCGACCACGAGTCTAATGCGCGATGCATTTTTCGAACCGAAGCGCAGCGCCGCAAAGCACGCACAACCGGTAACACCGCCACTTACACCGCCTCCGGAAACCACACGGCAGCTAGAGGAAGACAGACTACAACTCGACGTCAACCTGTCTTACACCACACCCCCACGCTTCACACTTCTTATTCCACATGCCAACGCCATCACCACCATGTCATCAACACCATCAACAACAAACATATCTGCTCTCCTTTCATCCCTCCTTTCCTCGCCCTCCCTCCACCATTGCCCACTCAGCATAACAATCGACATTCACCCCAATGCTGAGTTCACCGTCAGCGACCAGAATCTCATCATCGTGCCTCGGCTTTCCACCAGTAAATCTACTATTGGTGGAGCAAGAGATGCAGAAGAAGGTAAAGAGCAAGATGCGGATGTGGATATGGAGGATGTGGAGCGGGTAGAGGGAAGAGTCAAGAGGTTAGCTAAGGGTTTGGAGGTTTGTGGAGATCTGGGAGTTTGGGGAGAGTGGATTGGACGGGAAGTTCGGAGGGGTGGGGGATTGTGAAGCCAATGACGGGGAAGATGTGGATGGAGGTTCCAATGTCTCAAATGATCGATGTACAATGTTGAGATCACCGAGACTTTCGGATCGGAATCATGTGCGGATCAATCATCTTTTTTGTCAAGTTGCGCGTCTGGTGAGAAATGGCCCTGCATAAGATGCGAGCGCCACAAACCGAGGTTACGTATTGGACCCTGGAGCAGCGTCACACCTAACGTGCAGACATACAACACCAACATGCCACATCACCAGCCCAGCCCAGCTTGACAACGAGAATGTGCATTCATACCCTGACAAGCCCCTTGTTTTATGACTTCATAATGGTGTATACTATCAGTGAATGATCCAGTCAGTGTGAGTGTGGCATGGTCGTGACCGTACACGAGACCCACAGAAGATCGGCGTCGAGTAGTCTGGACCAAGTTGCAGATGCAGCAGAATGGCCTGATTTCTGGCGGTGCGAACAGTGATTTGGACTCGGTAGTGTTACTTTGTATGTGCGTGAAGCATCTAGGCTTTCAAATGGTGTGTGCACTGTTTTCTGGAAGGGGCTATGTTTTCGTATCGGGAGCGGCCTGTGATGTCATGGGGTTATGGGCGGATTGTTGGGAGGGGGAGGGATTAAATAAATGAGGGCGAGATGATCAGCTTGCGTTTGAAGAAATTTTGAGCGTTTCTGTGTTTTCAGCATATTATACTATCAGGTATGCCTACTTACATCCACCAAGTTTGGTGCTAGTAATGAATCTTCAGATGGTAAGAAGTTGACCATCGATGTCTATGGTATGGTTAAGTTTCAAAGATATATGTCGCAGCCCGGCAATACTGAACTCGAAGGTTACTCCTCTCATACTCGAAAAGAACTACTGCAGTAAATCTTTGATATTTCTGATAGGGTAGGAACTACTGAACGTGCATCAGGCCTGAACACACAACAAGTCATTGCGACCCACTGTGATTGACCGATAGCAAAAACAAATCGACTCTGCTCAGAAACCGTTGCGGGGATAATAAAGATACTCCAAAAGATATACGATAAGCAAATCACTGGCACTTCCATAGGTATTGCCAAACAAAACCGAAATGTATATCCAAGGAAGCGGATCCTTGTGAGAAGCATCAAGAGCTAGACTGTATGTATCGCCACGGGACCCAGATAGCAGAGAGATCCGAACATCGTAAACATCTACAAAGGACGATGTCGTCGAATTCTTCGCTTTGTATGGGGCACGTACAGACTGGCGAAACCGCCCAGTCCAACAGGCCCGTCGTCGAGGATTTCAACGATAACGTTCACGAGCCGGATCGTAATAGCCGGCCCCAGGATGGCCTATCATCTGTCAGCAGGCCCTCAACGCGTGATCCACAATGGATACATAGCCTGGCGAGGACTCTTACCTGTGGCAGGTGCGGAGGGTCGGGACCTAGGAACCCTGTTGTCCCTACCAAAAACTATGAGCAGCTTCACTTAGCCAGGCCATAGACGTCTGACGAACCTGTATCGAAAGGCATGCCAAAGGTACCATCTCGCAACCCAGTTCTCCTCGTTAACATTGGTTCTATAGCAACCCTCTTGGTAATAGGGCCTTGTCTGAGCAGTGGCATTGGCAACCGTCGCAAGGATATAATTGTGTTTCGCAGTCTCTGAAATTTCGTCCCACTTATAGGGTGGAACAACGTTTGGATTGGCTCTGGATTGGTCTGTTAAGTTGTGCGGCTGCGCACTCATTGCATCCCTTGCGTGCTCGGCCTCGTCCTACACACCGGTCTGGTTAGTGAAGACACGTCGATCCTCAGCTTCAAACTGACAAGAAGTAGTCTGTGGGTGCGGTCATTCAACCCCAGTCGGCTCATGAGAACGCTTTTATCGGCGCTTTGCGGAAGGGGTCCCTTGGACATTTTTAAACTATTGCCGTAGACTGAGTTGCTCGCTCATGCAACGGAACCAGAATCAGAAACACAAGGGATGCAATGGGTGACTTCGAATGAGAAGTCTGCTCACCTTTATAATCCCGCGAGGAACCTCAAACATTTGAGGGCTGTTGGAGGCTGCGTCATGTGACAACGAGATGCAACTCTCCCACCCTACCCTCGTAGACCTTCGGGTGTGTAATACCGCAGCAATGGACAAAAAGGCCGCACTGAACCTCCGATATACGCCCTGGATTCGACACAGCCTGCCGCCGCTCACTTGGAGCAAAGCGCCACCCCGTCCAGGCGTCCTGCAGCTAGTGAGACCTAGAGCACTATCCGTAGCCCAACGCCAAAGCTTCGATCACCTCCGATCTCTTGCGTGGACGAGTGGGTCACGCCGTCTCTTGCGTCTGTTCCCGTGCCGTTGCGGCAGCCAGCTGTGTACGGGACTATTAACCGGATTTGTGCTGAGGGCGTTCCTGGAAATACACCATCCGTATGGTACATGGCTTAAACCCAGCTTCGAGATCCAACTATACGTTGCTCCATGGCACCAATGACACTCACTTCCACCCATCCTAACTCGTAGAAGCAATGCTGACATAGTCTACTGGTGCCGAAGACATGGGGGAGCTACACCGAGCGCCAGGTCGATGGACATTGGCGCTGACTCCTCATAAAGACATTGGTGGGACTGTCGGATGGAGCAGAAATACACTGCAATAGTGAGTTTTGTGGGCTCTTGGAGCAACATACGATTGCAGAGTACACCTGATGGCATGGCATGTACCTAAGTCTCGCGCCTGTCGCGGGATAAGAATGTGTCTCGGCGCCATTGGAACATGGGAACGCCTGGCCCTAACCAAAACCTTACCCTGGATCGTGTGTAGAACATACACAGAAAGGAGGGTGACAGTTCGGCTTGATGCTGAAAAGCGTTCCCCTCATATTGTGGCGCGGGGATCAGTTCATCAACCACAAAAACCATCGTACGTGCATACGCTCTACCGATCAAGTTTGCTGACTGCCATTATAACCAAATGGATAAGAAGCAAAGCGCAATACCTTGATTTTGAGCATGAGGAAATTCTATCGAAAAGTCTTCCTGAGGTGGAGATCGCCAATCCTTCCCGCGTATTTGGTCGATTACACATAGGTAGGTTTCAGGCGTCCAGATCAGAGCTGCCATCGCACAGTCATGCCATGGACGTGGACCAATCTCGCCTGGGTACGAGTATTACATTTCCCGGGATCGCTGTCCCTGCAGTCCCTGAGATGTTACTTGAAATGGATATCGCACGCCCCCAGCTCCACTCCGTCCATTCAAAGCTGCGCGTTCAAGCTTCAATGCGCGAGTAACTCGCACAGCATCAAGGCATACGATCGCTCTACGGAAGTATCTCCGGTGGTAAAAGCAATCCAGACGGAGTGAAAGTATGGTAACGAAGAGCCTGAGGGTCGTACAGACTCTGCAGCAGGCACTTCTATGGATGTCTCTACCCATTGCTGGGAGTTGCCCTTGCGCTCTTGATCTGCCCGAATTCGTTGGCACAGCTTTACCCTACGCGTATACAGACCGTATTCCCAGCGACTACATTGCGATGTTGGACCACTACACTCATTGGACGGGAAGCTACCCGGCCCAACGGCCCTGTGTCGTACTCCGAGCTCGCCTCACAATTAGTCATTGAACGCACATGCACATCACACTGACCACATTATTAAGATGAGGGTGGATCAAGAGATAACTTAGAAATCCACTTGGACTGCTCTGAATGGCTGTCTAATATCTACTGGAGATCTACAAGAAGAATTGATAAGCCCACGGTAAGGTTCCGTGGCTGTGCAACTACATTCACCTAGGACGGATATAGGAACACGACTTGCGGGCTGTTCCGGGATATGGATTCTCGAGGCTCCCATCACCGCTCTTTAATTCTGCCGGCAATCCAAGTTCTTCAGGGACACATGGTCACGAATACTGCCATTAGGCTGGGCTTCCATGTCGTCTCACGCCACAAGTACGCTCCTAGGAATAAGCAAAGTTGAAATGTTCTCGCTTTAATCATGCGGGATAGAGGCACTGTGGTGGCCACCATCAAATCACATAACTATTTCGCGAGAGTAGATTGGGTGCTGGTATGGAGAATCCACTTGTACACGCGCAAGGCTCCACTAGCTGCCCAGCCGCAGATGATGTCTAACGAAGGTGGTCACTTGTGGATCAAGTGATTGCTAAAAGGGCCTTTTTGACATTTGCCTGCTGAAGATCGAACATCGGATGCATCGCTCAATTTCTGCGTCGCAACTTTGATTCGCTGGATACTGATCCCACCTTTAGCATCCGCGGAGCATACGCACGGCGGCTATTGAGTATCGCGTTCTAGCCTTGACCTGCAGTGTATACTACTAGTACAATAATCAGCTGCATGCATGTCTAGCTTAACTACCTATGGTATGTTATCAGATGAATTCTACGCCAATACCAAGCTAAAGCCGGCGTGCAATGTTGACGAACATGGGCCACAGCCAGCGCGCTTGATGCATCGAGCATCGCCATTGGTCAGAACATACTTGCCTGGACCTCAAAGTACGGTACCAGTTGAGCAACCTTATGCGTTCGACGTGCATATACCTGCATAAATCTACGGGGGCTGCACGCGCTTGTGCAGCTTGCTTCCGATAGCATGGAACTGGCTAGGACTACCATACCTCGCGGCAAGGCTTACGAAGGGCAACCATCGCCAACACAAGAACATCCGACCCTCTCTTGCCCCAACAGCAGAGCCCAGGGTCTGGGGCTACCGCAGGCACATTGGCGAGGTGATGTGACTTCTCTGTGGGGGAAATGATATCCCAAACAAAGTTCGCCATCCTCAATGGATCTGGGCTATTGACGCCAATCTACCTACATAATGAGCTAAGCACAAATCAGCCCACCACCATCTCTGAATCTTCGATCGGCCTGAGACGAGCATTATGCCTGCGTTCCAACCCGGCAACTACAACTTACTGGACTGCAGCAACGGCCAGAATGCCGCATTCAGCACTAACACACCGCTACGCATGGCGAGCTCTGCACCGGTGAAATTGGTGGGCGAAGACTGTGTGCAACGAAACGCGCTTCCACCATCGAATCAGAATACGTTTTCCTATTATGAGAACTTGATGGTCTCGAGCACGTTCCCAGTTGCCGTTACCAACAAGTACGGGGAGTACGACGATGATTACACCGACTGCCTTGCGATCGGATCGGCAGAGGTCGCCGGAAGTATGTTTCCTGATAGACCTGGAGGTGGTCCTTGCAATCTGACTGCTCGGCTCGCAAATCGATCCAATGGAGCGCCACTGGCAACAATCGTTGAGCAATGCTCACGCTCGACACTGAACTCACGTGTCTCCCTGCTCAGCTTGGGGTGTGCTACGCCTCTCCAATCACCCGAGCACGCATCATCACGTGGCGGATCTCACAAGGACTTGAATTACACGAAGGACGTAAAACTTTCAAGACTCCCAGAAGTTATTCCGCCAGTACAGGCTCCTAGGACCATAGCAGGATCGAAAATAGCTGGCGAAGGCGGCAGCGTACTACCAGTAATCACTAACGTTCCGAGAAGACGAGTGAGTGGCATCTTACCAGGGAATACTACCGAATCTCAGAGCGGTCATGCAAAATACACCACGGGTGGTCAAAGACTCTCGGCTTTCTTTCATCATGTCGTACACCATGTTCAAAGAATACGAGCTAAGCCTTGGTCTTCCACATTGATCGAGACGACGGCTGTCAATATCAAAGGGGGGCGGGCGGAGCCGAACGAAGACGGTCCGCGCAGCCATAAACGCAAGTCTGACACTGCTCAGACCACGCGAAACGGGTTGAGCGCCCCAAGCTCGAGAAACGGGTCCACTCCCGACCCAAAGCTGACCCCCTTTGAGGAACCTCGGATCAGAAATCGACAGACACCTTCAACAACAAGCCTTCAACCGTCGGCTCGAGCTGATCCGCCCTTGCTGACAGCTCTGTCGCATGAGTCTGAATCTACAACCGACACTAGCTTTGTACCTCGTCTGCTGCCACCTTCGGTTGTAACGCGCTCACGCGAACGATTTGCTTCTGTGCATCCTGTACAACCAAAACCACGCGATGGAGCGCGCAATGGCGGTACAGCTGAGACTCCAACGCTCCCGACCGAAACGAGGAGTGATACCCCGGTCCTCTACCAGCTCGAGCGCGTGTCTGCCTACTTAGGGAACGCCTCGTCGCTTGCACAGTGCAGCCACGCAAAAGAGTCCAGTCGAAATGCTAGCTTCTGCAGCACCATGTCTACATCATACTCGGGCACAGTGCTAGGCGTGGACTTAGACCTTGGACCCGAGCCTGCTGGTGTTCAGAATCTGCGCCGCTCACGTTCGCCCACGCCAGTTGCGGCCCCAGCGTGGTTCACACCCCAGATGGCAGAGCTCGAGCGACAAGCGTCTGGGTCAGAATCACCAGAGCGGATATTGCATGACAGACCAAATACTACCTCACACTCTATGAGGTCGTTTGCATTGACCTCGTTACTACCTATTGCCGCAGCTTCTGGTGTAGTCACCCCAAATTACAACACGCCAAAAATATCCTTCTACTCTCCATCAGGCAATCTCATTCAGCCCGAAAGCAGTTCGCCGCCTGAAACAAGCTCTTCAGAATTCAGCGGCTCGCCAACTGGACTAACATCGTACTACCGCAACACTCGCAGCCCTCCAACTCGTAAAACATTACAAGCGGCAACATACTTACCGCCAGTCCGTCCAGCTCTGGTCCCGATGACTACCCCACCTACATTCTCAGCTGCATTGCCTGCGCATCTGCGACACCATCATAATTACCGACACCCTGAGAAGTCGCAGATCCAGTCTACAGAGTCTTTTATTTTGCCCACGCCAGCGGTAAGAGGCTGTGACGGAATGGTCAAGAGTCCCAGCTTCACGCCTCGCAGTGGCATACGGAATCAACATGAGAACACTGGCTCTGGTCAATACCGCAAGCATAATCGCTCTACCAGATCCATTATTGACGACCTAAGGTTTGAAGCCAGCTTTTACAAAGCAGGGCTCATTACCAAAGCCACGACGTCCTGCGGTCCCATTCGCAAGGGAAAGGTGCTCCAAAAGCGCAACGTTATTGACAAACGCACTGAAGGAGGCACTGCTTCGTATAAGAAGAATAATCGCGGCAGCGCGGCCAGAACAGTGGTCGTTGAAGAAAAGGCCCGACTACCTTCAACGTCGCTTGGTCATGATCACAGCACACTGGGTCCTTTGGCAGGACACGCTATGCGAGTTTGTTTCTGTCAGCCATACGATGGTGCTGGAAGATCGAATCATGCCGTTGCTGCAGACAGGTCGTGCATAGCCATGTCCAAGAGTGCGTCTATTGCCGAGCGGCACGCAAAGCAAGGCCAAGAGGTAGTTCAAGAAGCGGACAGCGCACTACCGAATGCTCGGGTCATTGGCAAGAAGACAGATCCTACATACCAAACCAACAAGGGGGTGACGAGCGGCAGAGCTGGTACGCGCGCTAGGACACGAAGCGACAGTGTGGTCAGTGTTGGAGTCGGTCATCGCGTGGCCGCAGTCGGTGCATGAACCTAGATAGTGTAGCTCCACGGCTCAAGATACATTTGGTTAGTAGGCAACTGTGGGACCGGACGACGGACGGTAAATGGATCCGTAGCAAAATCTCCGATCCGGGGATCTTCGAGATCCCTCAACCTCAAGGCTGCCCAAAGTGGGGTTTCCAACATGCAGGTCTAGCAAAGTGAATACGGTATACGGAGTTTATATATCCTGCAGGCTGTGCGATGGTCCAGCCACTAACGCATTTGGTACGTCAAGTAGATTTTGGTTCTTTGGATATACTCTTTCGAACAATAGAGATACACGCAAATATAATGTATACCCCAATAGACCTTCACCACGGTACATCCCCGACCACCACAAACCACAACTCCCATTTCTTCCACGAGTAAGCGTCTACCCAACAGCTTTTCTACCCTGCAGCTTTCCCCTTTCCCCTTGTCTGTTATTATCCTATTCTCCCGAAGATTACCCTTCTCCAAAGCATGATCTGACGTGCAGTGGCGCTGTTTTTTCTCCCGTCGCTGAAGGATCGAGATTACAGATGCGTGACAAGCGATTTGACGTCGCATGGCGCCTACCTATGATGTGCCATCGGCGACAACTCCGAGTCGCCAAGGTTGAATCTTGAAAGTGGATGGAGCCGCGGTACGGCACTGACTGTGCATGATTAATGTACCTAGGTAACTAATGTAATAACAGACTTCATATATCAGTTTTACACGTCGATATGCACAGTTTGCCATTTCAGGCATGAGAGGAAGTAAAATCTCACGCGACATTTCTTTTGTTGGCGGAGGATGGGGCGGAGATCGCGTGCAGGAGGATTGCGTATGTCGCTCGGCAGGTAGACGCGGTATGTGTTGTATGATGGATTGTGAATGCTTGAGTTGAGTTTATCATTGTCTTGTAGAATATCTCACTTCTTTTATGACCGATAGGCTTCGGCCATCACTAGCTATTCACTCAAAACTAGGAATCTAGCATATGACGCTGGGACACAAAATGGGATAGGGTGCATACATACGATCTTCCTTACTATACTATTCCGTCCACCCTACATTCAACCTACAAATCACGCCCCGATCCTACACCCACGCACAAGCACCAAGGAAGATGCAGCAGCGAGATCCTAGTGTCCTGGTAAACGAATCACCAGGTGTGCACTGTACAGTAGGCAATTTGTTGACTAGCGAGGATAACCGTACCATAATATCGAGTACATACATCCGTAAGCACAGTTGTAGCGCAGAGTATCGTAAGTATAATATGGCGCTGTAAATTACTTAGATATGGTAGTGCTGCAGCTTTTTCATACTCCGATTCCGTTAACATCGCTTGAACTAAAACCTCGCAGATCAGATGGGAAAGAAGGAGTGCAGACTAAGTCAAGGAAGGGTAGAGAGAGACAGCACGCCGGTACTGAACAGCGACCTGAATTCTGATATTAAGGAAATATGTTTCGTCTCTGTTTTCTCTCTGTATGCATAGAGAGATAGGTTCAAGTAAGCATAAACTACTGTTTTGTTTTTTAGTGCATGGTGCTTTAGAAGTAGTGAATATAATGATGCAACGCAAAATACCACCACCGTTTCAAGATAGTACTTGTCGTCATACTTACATTCATTGCACAGTATCAATCTCCCCAATTCCTAATAGTCATGACGTTTTCCCAACGATAGGAATCAATGCATTCTCGTATTTACAATCATGAACGTAAAAAGATCTACATCTCTTGTCCTAAACTCACACGCACCCTTCATCACCCCCGTCCCCCGTCCCCCGTCCCCCCTCCCTACAAGCAAACAACGAAAGCTCAATCACCGAACCACCAATCGCATTCAATAAGACATGCATACCAAGCACGCCACACCTCGCCTCACCCTGCTTCTTCCATCCTGCAAGAAACCCAATGAAGATATCGTTGTACAAGAACGCATGGCACTGTGTGCGGTGTTGTGCTTATGCTTATGCTTTCTCCTTAGGGCTTGTGTTGTACCCTGGGATACAGAGGCTTGGGTAGGGGTAGGCGAGGGATGGGGAGCGTGTGCATGTGGGTTGTCAATCATCCACGGGGTCTGTGTTTGTGGTTGTCGTACTGCATTTTGCATGGTGGTGGTGGTAGGGGCTACGGAGGGATTACGACTTTGACTGGTATGTCGCACAGGTGTGGGTTACTGCGGTGTGATGTGATGTGATGTGATGGGAAAAAGAAAATGGGAGATGGGAATTGTGAGATCTGCATGTTATTGCGTATGTATGACACACATGGGACACAAGCAAGCAAGTAAGTAAAGTCAACTAAGAAAAAACAAATCTTTGCGTACATCGACACGCACACACGCAGTGACACAGTAAGTATCGACACAGACTCGATACATTGAAATAGATCTAGTATTCTCGTCGCCCCACCCTCCCCTCTCTCTGCGGTGCGGAACGATCCATCCCAAACGAACGGCCCCCAGCAAAGATCGACAGCGGTCAAAGTCTTGGAATGCCACATATATGCACACTCCTCCTAATCCAGCCCACCATTCCTACTACCCCCAAAGATCCTTCCAAAACTGGCGAAACCCGTACTGCTTCTCCCTCCTTTCGTCGCGCACACGAACTGGCCCACCCATGATGCTGCCCAGCACACCCTCGCCCGTCGAACTATGCCGTGGATCGACCTTTCTGGGCGGTGCGCGTGCGCGGTCGAGAATGGCGCCGGGAAGCTGCGGTGCGATGTCGGCGTAACACGAGTTGAGTTCGCGTTGGAGATTGAAGTAGGGTTTTTTGGCGAGGTCGGGGGCTTGCAGGTTGTAAGAGCGGGCTTTGGAGTTAAGGTCTGCGATGGCGAGGGTGAAGTAGGGGGTTTCGATACGTTCCCAGTCCGGGTCGCGGAAGGGGAAGGGGGCAGGTGGGACGGTTGGCGGTGGGGCGGTGGGCAAGGGTATTGAGATGCTTTGGGTGGCGCTGTCTCCGATGGGTGCGTTTGGTGGTGGTTGAGATGTTGGTGGGGGGTTCGATGGTGACTCGAGCGTGATTCTCTTAGCGGTGATTTCTTCGGCGACGATGGCTGTTGCGCTGGACAGATCATCGGTGGGTGTGGTTGTTTTGACCTCGCTTGAGCTCGAGATTTGTGATAAATGCCCTTGTCCATCTACCGATGAAAGAATCTCCTGCTTCTTGTTGAGTGGGTTGGAGATGAGCTCAGCCTTCGCATATGCCTCTGCCCTCCTCACCTGTTCTTCTAGTGAGCCACCCTTACTTGATATCATCCGAGCAGCATGTCTCTTCCAATCGTGTCGTAGTCGAGTTCGAAATTTATTTGCTGCAGATGCGAGCTCTTGCTGCTTCTCGATCCACGGCGGAACAATCTCTTGTTTCTGGATCATTTTGTTCAAAAAGTACTCCGTAGTATCGATAAACGGGCTCGAGGCATTATGATCACGCTCAACATTAATGCCCTTTCCACGAGTTATATTCTTAAACTGACCTCGCGCGATTGCATCCTCGATTCTCTTACTCGCCAGAGAAGCGATTCCAGAGATGGTACCGGGTACAATAGTCCGCGCATGAGGATCAAATCTGTCCTTGAGCTGCTGAAAGCGGGTCTCCCGCTCCATGGCATCCAGCTCAGCATCATCCTTGACATTTGCATATACAGTACTCCTATCTCGAGCATTGGCCAGTCGCAATCCACGCCCTTCTTTGCTACGCTTGTGTCCAGTATCGACGGCTCGCGGTGGCTGCACCCCCGGCATCTTCGGCGGTCGTCCTAACCGCAAGGGCTTATGTGCGTCATTCAACATGCGCAGACTCGCATCGTGTATCGATTCGGTGCCCGTCCATGCTTCTGCAGTCGCGAGGTCGCGTGTGTGGTGAGAAGCGGCGGCGGGGAGGCCTGCCTCTGAAGACCGTAGGCTTGCACCCGCTATGCGCTGTTCCAATTGTGCCTTGAGTTCTGCGCTGAAGCCGCCCGATTCCTGTACAGCTTTGAGCGCCCCATGTCCACCGCTTTCCAGAGCTTCCTCGCTCATGTTTCGTAATCGACGTGTCAATGCTCCCTCTTCTTTTGGCTCTGGCTTCACTTCCTGTGGCCGTACTTTATCCGCCGGTCCGTCCTCGTCTCGTGTCTCATCGTTCTTACTGCGCTGGGGAGCTGCAGTTGCATATTGCCTCAGGTGGTGGCCAGTGGCGATATTTGCTAGACTCGAGGGTCGCTTCGCGCGCAAGCAGCCGGCGCAGATGTAAGGTCGTGGTACAGCAGGTACGGGCATACAGGCAGTTCTTGTGTCTCAAAAGTAAAGGTTAACAATTGACAGGGCGAACGGAGGTTGTACATGACCCACGTCATGACGAACGACATGTTGACTCCAGCTATGCGGGATGCTAGTTAGTGCACTTCCTATCGATAAGCCCTACTCTACACCGAGGCTCACACTTCACCCTTCCTCGCCCCCTTACATAATCAACATCTACAGCCTACATACCTACAGCACCCCGGTCCGGTACCCACGAGTTCACGCAAGGCCACTCCACCCCACTCCACCCCACTACCTTTCACAACCACAATCCCCCTCGCGTCCCACCGTTCAGACTTACATTAATTTACAACCCCCTACCCACACTAGTCAACCCGCTCTCTAAACGCTTCATGTAGCGTACCTTCTGATCGGTGAGTATACACGCCGCTACCACCCACGACTCTTGCAACGGAACCGAGACTACTGTACCCTTTACCCAACATTTTGGTCCTACTAATCGGGCCGTGGGGTTGCAGCATCGGTCTCGGATAAGTCTATGCGGGATTCGGGATCTTGCATGAGCGGCGGTTTTGTGGGTAGGTGACATCCTAGGTTGTGAGGAGTCTCATTGATGATTTCTGTTGTGTGAGGGGACTCCTCCCTTGCTTGGATTTGATGGTGGTTGATTGTAGAGTATTGTTGCTTATACTGTTGGTGTTACTGTTGGTGGCGGTGGGTGCGGTCGGAGGGTGCTTGAAAGGGGGATTTGGGCTGGTGGTCTTGGACTGTGGTTTCCAGCCCCATGGGGTGGTAGAAGTTGCAGCACGCGTAGTACCCTGTTCATAGGAAGAAGAGTACCAATCGTCTGCGCCAGTCCTAGTTGACAAGAGATAGTCGTTCGTTTCTAACCTACTGCATTCACCCTTTGACTTTTAGTGCAGCGTCAACGTGATATAATGACTTGAAGGTGTATAATTCTCCTAGGTATACCTATGAAGCGACTTTCGTCGGCTTGTCTATATGCCAACGTAAACGCCTACCATGCTCGTAAAGTCGTAATCCCAGAGCGAAGAAAGCATCCGACTCGTAAACCAAACTCCGCATGTGAACCACACAACCGCGCGAGACCTGTCCTTTCCTGGCGATACATCTATTGTAGAAGAGGGTCACGGAAGTGCTTCTGGTGGTTGTTGCGTTTCTCGTTGCCAGCTTCGTACCTGTTGCGGGCACGGTCTGCCTTCTTCTGTTCACGCTTGGCAGCTTTTTGCACCTCCGCCTTCTTAGCATCGCTGACACCAATCATACCCAGGCCACCGTTGGCGCGAGTAATAAGCTGTTGTTGACGGCCACGGCCTCCACGCTCCTCGCCCTCCTCGCCGTCCATCTCAACATCGCTATCCTCATCCCCTTCGTTCGATCCGCCAGTCAGGCGGCGTTGGGCATTCTCCATGCGCTCAGCCACACCAGGATAGTTACGCAGGTTCTGACGGTAGTACTTGTTTAGCGACCTGTGACCGGCAGTCCGTCCAGATGGAAGATGCAGCTCGTACTCATCGTGGTACACGGCATGAGGTGTGTTGTGAGCATGCGAGTGAAAGCCATCTGCTGCACGGTGTGGGCGAGGATCTGCGTGTGAGTGGTGCTTTGACTTGTTAAGTGACTTGTGACGATGGCTGCGATCGATGGGCACAGCAGTAATCTCGTCTGTAGGAACGCTCGAGACAGTGCTGTCGGTTTCCCAACCCTCATCCTCTTCATTGTTACTTGACATGGCTGCGTCGTCCTCTGTGGTAGTTTTGGTCTCACGCTTCGCGCCGAGCTTGACGCCGCCTCCGGTGGTTGAAGTCGAGTCATCCGACTCCTCTGCCATCTCGTCAAAGTCGGCGGCGTCAGGGTACGAACTCCGGAAGTCGTAAAATTCGCCGACTTCGACAAGCTCTTCGTCAGACTCGAATGCAATCATGCAGTGACCCCGATCGCGCATGTGCGTCTGAATGCCGGAGGCAGTGTGGAGAATCTTGTGACATTTCAAGCATTGATGGTCCACGTGAATCTTCTCGTGCAGATACTTGATGAGGTTTTCAGGCTCGACCAGGTACTCCTTTTCTGGCACGAACATGCCGTGGAAGCGGCCCATGTGTGTAATGTTGAGGTTGAAACTCGGCGATTTGTAGTTACAGAACAAGCAGTCCATGAGCGGGTCGAGGGGACCCTTGGAGGAGGTTGCGACAGAGTTCTTGTCGTCTTCAGCCGTGGATTCGCTGGCATCTGTGCGCGACGCAGACTGGTCGGCGTCGATTGAAGTGTTCTTGATGCCATCTACAACTTCCGACAATTCTTTCTCGCCGTCGCCGTTGACTGTGACCTCTGAGTCGGCCATTGACTCACCCAGCGAGAAGGCCGAGCTGACCATGGAGCCTGTGACTGACGCAGTGTCGTCTAGGTGGGCACCTCTGCCTGTCTTGCCCGCATTCGTCCTGTGCTTCTGGCTGTTGAGGTGGTTGGCGTAGGCATTCTCGCTAAAGTAGGTTTTTTGGCACGCTGAACACGACTTTTCAAAGGACGCTTTGGCGGCAGTGGCAGCGGCGGAGGCCTTGTTCGCGAGGACTTTTTCGGTGAAAATCTCAGACGAGAGCGGAGGCAGGGACGCCACACGACGCTTAAGGTTGTAGCGATGCCAGTCGGTTTGCATGTGGGTGCGCTGCAAGTCGCTGGAGCGGAAGGCGACCTGACATGTGTTGCAGGTAAAAGGATGGGTGGACTGAATGTTGGCCTGCGTGGGCACCTGCGACGCCATTTCTGCGGTGTGTATAGGGCTGTCTTAGGAGGGGTGGGAGGGTGTCAGGTTGGGCGTTGTCTTCGGTGACGACTAGAAATAATTCGGCGAGCGAGAGGTGGGGGTTGTGGGCAATCGATACCGCCCGCTGTGACTGGCCGAGAGGCAAACCCTGACACTGACACACCGTGCGCAGCGCGATGGCCAACGAGCTGCAGTGGAATGCGTGGAATGCTGCCTGAGAATGGCTGCCCGGCGTCAGACTCGTAGAAATGATGCAAGCAAGCACCGGAAACTGCGGCGAATACTGGGCCATGGCGGTGCACACATCCAGCATGACATCAGCTGCCAAGGCTGCGAGTGCGCGTGCCATCCCTGCCGCGGATTGAGCCTCCGTCCGCCTCTGCCAGCCCTACCAGCCCTACGGTACACGGAACACGGTACACAGAACACGGTCCACAGTCCACGGTACACGTCTGGCGACACTCCAGGTACTGGCACTCGGCCACTACACGATACGATCCCGTCATCCTCACAACCTCTCCATGCCGCCCGAGTGCATCCACCAGCGGTTCGAGTCATGATCGCCACGTGCATCTGGTCTGCCTGTACTTCAAAGCATCGTCTACCCTCACATCTTCGCCTCGTTCAATGACATGAGCGCGTCAGATGCTGGGCGCATCCGTCCTCGCACGCACGTCCGCAGCGTGTCTGGTGCGAGTTATGCACACCCCTCAACCCGTTCCTTACACAACCGCCCGAGCACCGTGACAGATGTACAAGAGCTCCACCGTGTCCTCGATTGCTTACAACTGCAGCGACAGTCGCAATTCCAACAGCTCGTCAGGCAGTATGGCACTCTATCCCGATCTAGTCCACTTGATATGCTGACGGTGTGCTATAGATTCACATACCAAATCACATCTGGCTGCGACGACCCTGACTGCGAAACCCTTACTTGCGCCTCGCGCAATGCTCGAATTGCCGGCCGACCTTACCGCCGTCCTTCATTGCTCACTGCTTTAGCACTAGCCCACTACCTTGCCAGTCAAGACGATCCACATCGTACGCTCTGTCCGCATGCACGCACAAGCCCAGGCACACCCTCATCACAAGACGACATTGACGCTGGTGCATTACAACTGCATGGCAATGGAGACCGCGAGTTTGTTGTTTATCCTACAACACATTTACTGGCTCACCAGTATAGACATGTCAACAGTCGTCGACGTCTAGCACTAGCAGGCTCTTCAGGGACGCATCCTTCGCAGACACGACAGGTTTTTGATAGCATCAACGACAGCCGTCAGCTGCGAAAAGACAAGAAGTCTTTGGGGCAGAACTTGTACGACAGTCTTGGCGTGATGGGCTCTTATGTGCAGAAGCTTCCCAATCCTGCTTCTGTCTTAACCCTGCTCCGCGTCCCTACCGACACAACGTCGCATGTCGTTGCCACGCAACGTGAAGGGGCAGCTGATGACACGCTACCAAGAACACCATCGAACACAAAGCCAGGCCTTCAAGGTACACCACCAACAAACGATCCGATCGTGAAGACTCAAACGATTGGATCTTCAGGGGTCGTTCGCCCATTGGCTCAGCAGACGCCTAAAAGCATCGCCCATTCACATTTAGAACAAGCAAATTCAAGTGCTGTTAGTAGCAGTCATCAGATTCATAAGATCCCCTACCAACCTCCCACCACTGTGTCTGAAGGCAAAGCAGCGACAGCTTATAATTCTGCCCAACCCCCTGGCTCTCCAGATGCCAATAGGCTGTCCATAAAGAAAACCGGCAAGAAGAGCTTTACACTCAGCGGCGCCATCACCTCAGATATGGGAAAAACTAAGCCCCCAACTAAGGCACTGAATCTAGTTGAGCCTTTGAAGTCTGTTGATCGAGCAACCCCTGCACTACCAGTCTTTCCGACCCTTGATTGCGACCTTCTTGATGAATTGAAGGAACATGTTCATAAACATCGCAAGTATCAGTCAGTGGAGTTCAACTTTGCCGTGGACTATGACAATAATCGTCACTACCGCCCTACAACGCCATTCGTCAATCGCTCACTGTTCTACACTTTGAGCGACCCCGACACGCTGCTCAAATCGTTCCGTGTCGCCAACAGGGACTTTGGGGACTCGCCGCTACCACATCTTGACTCTAAACGTCTTATCCACTCTTTTCGCGATTGGAACAGGCACAATGGCGCACTCATATTTGACAGCCTGTGGTCTGCTGTCGAAGCCATCTTCACACCCCCAACTGAACTTGACAACCGGGAAAGCCCTCGTGTACAGTCCTTGCGCGAAAGCCCGTGTGCAGAGACGCTATCAGAGTCGTTGTCTAGTAACAGTGCGAAAGCAGCTACAGCACCTCGGTACCTCGCCGCGCACGAAGCCGCTCACATAGTGATTATATGCATTCACGCGCTCACATCGCTGGTTCCTCTTGGGTGCCCACATGTCTGGTCTCAAGTTCGTAAGCTGCGTTCATGGGGCATTATTGTTCCACATGCTTCCCCGAACACGGATACTTTCGAACATTCGTTGATGGACATCATCGATGAGCTGGAATATGAGCCTGCACTTCGCCTTGTGGACCGCTTACTTCGCGCAATTGGAGCACGTATCTGTTTCGAGCATGTTTCAGGACATTTGCATCAGGAAGACACAGTTAATGACACTTCAACGCCAGCATCATCCAGGGATAGTGTCGTTGAAATTGTTGTGCAACATTTAATTGTTCTAGAGCGTGCTGCACTCAGTAGTAAACGAAAGGTGGGAGCAAGCCCTGCTACAAGCGAGGATCCCGGTTGGACGGTTACTGCCACGTTCTTGGAGTGGTTACGAACTATCATGCTCAAGAAGTGGGATGGCAAGCCTCAGATTCCCAAGTGGGGAAGTGTTGGTGTTGCAGTACAACTTTATGACAAACTCTGTGAGCAATTCTGCCTCGTTGCAAGTACCAGCTAACGATGATAGATTCACATCGCGAAGTTCTAAACCTTCAATCGGAAATGTTTGAGATGCCATTCCTCAACGAACGTATTGATTCAGTAAATGAGCCATCAAAATTCCTCGAATGGGTCCCCACACTAAATCAACTGCACATCTTTCAATATCCAAGCCTCTTCTCCACGCATCAATTAGTCACCTACTTCCGCACGATCAACTTCACAACTATGTTTGCGCAGTATGAACACACCGTGCGCACCCAAAACGTACAGACATCGCTCGACATCTTCCTATTAGGATCTTTTTCTAGTGTGCTCACGTCTCAGATGAAGACCACCCTTTGTGAGCAACTGTTTCTGACTGTTAGTCGCGAGACTGCGCTTGAAGATACGCTAGACCTCCTCTGGGGCCAGGAAAACCGGATGTTATTGAAGCCACTCAAAGTGAAAATTGGTACTGAAGACACCGGAGATTACGGTACGGATCTTGGTGGAGTGACAAATGAGTACTTCAGCCTCGTTCTCGGTGAAGCTTTCAAGCAGGACAACGGTAATCCAAACTCTTCTAACCAACACCTGTATCAAGCTGACAGTTACAGGCATGTTCACTATCGATCCGCAGACGCGTATGACCTGGTTCCAACCCGACACCCTGGAAGCGCCATGGAAATTCGAGATGATCGGCTTGCTCTTTAGTCTTGCTGTCTATAACGGCATCACGCTGCCGGTGACCTTCCCTCTTGCCTTCTACCATATGATGCTCCACCCCATCAGCGCTGCGGAAGATCTTGTCGGAACTTCAATTTTAGACCTCATCAAGGACGGCTGGCCCGAACTTGCCAATTCCTTCGACGAGCTCCTCAAATGGAGCGACGGCGACGTAGGCGACATCATAATGCGCGACTGCGTCTTCAGCTACGAGGTCTTTGGCCAAAAGATCAACCACAACATGGACTACCCCTTTAACCATCGTCCCGCAGACTCGGTTCCAGCACCCGTCACGAACGCAAACAGAGAAAGATTCGTGCGCGACTACATCTGGTTCCTAACCTACGCATCCATTGAGCCCCAGCTCCTCGCCTTCAGAAAAGGCTTCATGACGTGCCTCCAACCCAAAAGCGTCCAGTACTTCACACCCACCTTCCTCCGCAATCTCATTGAAGGCTCACATCACATCTCCGTCCCCTCGCTGCGCCGCATCGCCATCTACGAAGACGGCTACACTGCTACCTGCGCCACCATCCGCGCCTTCTGGACAGTCGTCGAATCATATACACAAGACGATGCGCGACGCTTGCTTGAATTCGTAACGGCGTCTGATCGCATCCCCGTCACGGGGTATGACAATATAGTCTTCAAGATCTATAAAGTTGGAGGTCAGCCGGAGGCTTTGCCGAGTAGTTCGACTTGCTTTGGAAGTTTGTATCTCCCGGACTATGGGGCTGAGGAGGTTTTGAGGGCAAAGTTGGGGATTGCGATTCAGAATTCTAGGGGGTTTGGGGTTCTGTGAGGGAGGGAAAGGGAGGGGAGGATGGGATGGTGATTTGCCGTTTTTGGTTTTGGTGGAGGGAGGGGTTGGAGGCACTAGGGGGGGGGGGGGGGGGGTTGAGTGTGAATATCAAGGGTAGGGAAGGGAGCATAGCACGGCGACGTAAGAAGAACGTGATTGTTATAGGAAGACAACGATATTCTGTCATTTCGTCAGGAGATGTCTTTATTATACCTCGATACAAGCAATAGCAACCTGCAAAACCAGGTTCTCTTTGCACGCATCAGGCATTAGCTGAGAGATTGATCAAGGGTCCCACATGCATTCCTGTTGTGCAGCTTGTAGACGGGAACGGTGCCGGGGGAAAGTTTGAGTTTTTGCACATGATGTTGGAGATTTTATACGGGAGGTGCGTGACGCCGCTTTGGGGCTGGGACATGAGTTGAGTAGGACATCCCTTTTGGCGATAGCTATATTATAAGAGGTCGATGTGTACATATGGAAGTGTACTTTTCTCCGCGATATTGCGGCAAAAGTTATTGTAGTTAGCCTGTGAGTCGTGTATACGATTGATCTGGGGGAGGTTTGATTGATGGATGGGTTCTTTTACTTGGAAAGTATGGGTTGGGGTTGACTTGGTGATTATAGAGATGTAAAGCGTACTAGTTGGAGTGAGACGGCTGGGGGATTAGGGCACGGGGAAGATTCATTGCGCGATTGAAGGTACTTAGACTTCTAAAGCTGAGTGGAATCGTGGTTGTGAGGTACATATAAGCTCTTTGCAGATTGATCCCCCTTTATTGGTAAAGACTTTTGACATCACCAATTTGTGGAAAACGAGAAAGCACTTATGATGAGGACGCAGGTCAGTTGTAGTCGAGGATCGTAATTCATGTACTAGTTTGATTTTCATGTGTTTAATTTTGGTATGTTCTGACCTGCAATCGTGATGGCACTAGGTCGCAAATAGGTTGCGCACTACATGAGTACCGTAGCGAAGCATATCTAACACCGTTGGATGTCTAGTGTACGAGGTTAGGTAATGGATGTATTCAGAGAAGAACAAGTCGTACCAGATTATCAAGCATCCTTAGAGGTTGTAGCATGGAGTGCGTCCCTGAGCAGTGAAGATGGACACGCAGGAGAACTTTCCGCCAGCATTGCACTTTGCGGGCTTGTTCTCGCCAGACTGGAGCAGACGTGAGGCTCCCCTGCAGACAGCAGTGCAGTCGGAGGTGTCGGGGGTTTGCGCGTTCTACAAGCAGGGAGATTAGCATGGGAGCTTTGCAAAGAGACAGTCTGGCAACTTACAGCGCCGAAGACACAGCAGTGGGATCCATCCTTGAAGAGACATTGGCACTGCCTGCTGCCACAGCCGGCGGCCTCGCTGATGGCAGCGGCTCCGAGGAGGACAAGGACGGTGGCGAAGAATCTCATTTTTGGAAGTTATGGGAGTTCAAAGGAGTTTGTGTTGTAGGATAGATGTTATTAATCTTGAAGAGTTGTGCGATGATGGATATACTACGTGAGATTCCACACACTATATATACCTGCGCTACACCTTGGTCACCGCCACGGCGAGATACCATAGGTACTCACCAGACGTCAAGTCCCGGGACTTTCTCAATCGAGCCAACATTAGGTAGAGTGAATTGCAGACCGCTCGCAAGAACTCGTATTGCTACAGCAGTGCTCCACTGTGCCACGATCCTTCCGAAACTATGAGCTTCAATTTGTCTCCACACGCTTTTGGTGATGGTACCGCCTATGTTGCTCTATGTGCTCAATGAGTGGAGTAAAAAGCAACGGTGATAAGTTAAACAATGGTTAGTGTAGACAGACCTTACTATACGTGGATTAGAGTTGCACGTGGGTTCGCATTGGTAGGATCTCCTAGCGGCCGCTTGTCCGTTTGAGGCAATTGATGTATCGCTCCGCATCTGAAGCGGCTCTATAACAATGCACCGAAATGTCGAGCAGCAGAATCTGTACAACGCTAACATCTGTGATAAGCTCCATCACGGGTTTAGCAGTACCTACCATAGGTAACATTGCGTCCTTGCTAGAAATCCTCGGAGGATGTTTGTTCTTCCACGGCTAGTTCTTCCGAAATTGTATCTTATTTGGCGGACTAATTGTCCTAAGAAAGAATCCACAGATTATTTCACTGGCGTAGATGCTCCACTTGACTACCGGATCAGGGTTAGCCCCATCGCTGAACAAGAAGCTCTACCGAGATCCTCTTCTGCATACCTCTCAATCACCTAGTGCCTCGTCACATGTACATTTAGTCGGTGACATTGCCAACAGCCAGCCTCGTTGTTGTTCGATTGACAAGGATTTCTAGTGGTCTGGAAGATATCTAGCTATGGTACCTACCTAATTGAGTACCATGGTACCAACCATGGACCGCCATCCACGGAGCTCTCCCTAGACAGTACAAGCTCCTTCACGTGCCAGTTTTGAAAGGTATATCAGTATCAGACAATTAAAGACCCCACTGATGGTACTGTCGGGTTGATTGACTGGAGCGTTTAGCTTTGTCTTGCATAACTACTCCTAAGACCGAAACACTTAAGACTACTTTGCTATGACTAATTATTTTGCAGTCTGACACTCAGAGGCCGAAACGATCAGCGTTCTGATGTTGCCTCTAGCGGATTAAATTCCATTAGACAGCATTTCGGCCGCGAATACTAAGCCACATCATGGTCACCACCATAGCAATCAAGCCCATTGGTCTGCTACTATAAATCTTTCTTAAAAATAACGTCGCTGGTATCTTCATTCAACAGTATTCTTGCAAATAAATCTATAAAGATAAACTCATCATCTCTTGAAAGTTTCACGGGCTTTTTACGCGGAGCCACAGATTCACAGTAGTTGTATAGTTACGCGACGGCAACCTTGGCAGTCAGCAGTCAGAGGCAGACGTCACTTGTAACTCCACACCGGTAGTGATATATCACCATCATTTGTTCTGAATCATACTTCTACTATAGGACTGGCACCGCACCAGGAATTCGGGACGGGCAATACCTCCTTAGCCTTGTGCCTGGTACGAGAAGATCCCACTTACTTCAACGCCTTACGAGAGTATCGCCGATGACCACCATTTGATCTCCATGTTGAGTTTAACGCCTCGTGTGAGAAGGTCGCATATCTAACGACACTTCATGACTTCACTCAATTGAAGGTCTACTATAGTAAGTACGAAAACATCACTCATCAATTGATGCTTGGAACGCTCCCCAAGAGAGTCGATTCTTAGCCAAGGTAGGCTCTGATCATCTGAAGCACTTAAACGTGGACATTGAGTCCGTTCGGGATTGAGTACGTTCGGGACCACTCTTCAAAGCTCTATTTGGTCAGTAGAGGGTTAAGCAATGGGTACCCGTCATCCTATGAAGGGGTCAGGTTCCAGACAATCGAGGAAGATATTCGTCACAACAACAATTGAGATAATGCCGCTTGCGCCCACACGTGGCCAAGCATCTTTGGAAACGGCATGCAAAACTGAACAAGACGAAGACAACGTACTAATCTCTTTCAAGTATCATAGGCTGACGTAGCAGCATAATGGCTCAAGGGACCAAGGCCAAGGATGATTTATAGTTTACATGTGGTAAAAGCAAGAGAGCTCGCACATATAATCGGTCAATCCTAGGGCTTTGTCTGTGTCGATCATCTCATGAAGTCGATCCACCAACTACCATAGGTACGTTCAGAAGATAGAATTAGCCTTGCGACCAGGAGGAGAGCAAGATTAATAGTCAAGGCGTCCCTCGATTGCGGAGAAATCGTACCAAGGTTAATCTGCAGTTATCCGAAACCAGTTGCCTCGACGACTGTTATGTAGAAGATGCAAGATGACGACCGTCAAGTCATACCGTGTTGATCAGATTATACATCTGACAACATAGTACAGTGTGATGCCACGGCTCCTGATGACTTCCTTCTTTCTGAAGAATACCTGTGCGGTTGGACTGTACGCCGACTTCGACTTTATGAGCTGCTTCTAGGACAGTGCCTTTCCTTTGGGTGTACATGAAATCTCAGTCAATATTATCTGTATACCCTGCCGCTTTCACGTCCAGTTAAATGCATCATCTGTCGAAAGACCCTGGAGAAGAGAGCATGTGAGAGAAAACTACTTCTGTCACTGTAGATCAGCTCATGGAGTATGGTACAGTACAGCTCGCCCCTGGCCTGTTCATCACCATAACTACTACCACCACCACTATCATCACACGACACCTATCTAATGCATTGAAATTCGGAAATCAACAAGCTCATTTTGGCCAAACGATCGGAGGTCCGTGGCAGATTATCTCTCCCTACTGTCGCTGTGCCTAGCTTTGGCTATCATTGTGATGTACTGGATGTTCCAACCCTGGTATGATGTATTGGTGGTCACTTCACAAAGGCAACATTGAGATCTCTATGCCTATACCTCGACATCCTAGCCAATCACTTGTCAGGTAGCCTCTAGGACTGGATGAGATTGAATCCGTAATATGCTACACATAGCCTGTTAACGGTGACTTGTGCTCGTTGACGTGGTGAGCAAGCATTGCAGGGGCAATACAAACGTTCAGTCCGGTAGTTCCAAGGACCAAGGTTGCCCAGGTGTGTTGAAAACCTGGACATGCGACATGACTTGAGTGTTGCCACCACAAGAAAACACCTCTAGACGACAACCCAACACCATTAGGTAGAGCCCATGCACTTCCATATGCAGCGTGTTGGGCCTTGGCTATCAAATTCAGCAGCAAACTGTTAGGATAATTTCGCTCAGTTTCCTACGATGACAATGAAACGGCCACTCCCGTGATCCTCGAGACTTGGGATAATCAGACCCCGGAGTACTTAGCACCCGTACGTGACACATAGCGCATGTGCTTATCACTCGATGGACGTAAATCATCTTGTCTTCAGAATTTCTTCTTCGTGCGCGCCTTACGTCAGCTCTTCCTCGCCCGACGCGCCGATCCCCCAACTCGCCCTGCTCAACCACTCCTCTCCCGCGGGGTCTACGCCGCACTTCCCCGCCCTTAAAACCATCACATAAGAAGGTCTGTCACATCTTCTCAGAGATCGCCGAAGCTTTACTCGTCACGGATCGCCAAGTACAGATAAGCCTCGAGGCCCCCAGTGGTGCCCGCTCGTACTCCAATGCTATCGAACGGCACGCGACTCAAGCATTTAGCAGGGGCTTGGCAGATGATGCTTGCGGCTGATAGGGTTCTGGGCCGTGAGTGGTGCTGACTTGCGGGAGAGGTCGGAGACTACGTGGGTAGGCCTGGCGAAACCAGAGGGTGTGGTGGCCGATCTCAGGAGGCGTGGACTTGGATATATAGACGATTAAGGAATGTGTTCAATTCTCTGACAGACCTCAACAAATAAAGGCAGCTCAATCTATCGATATATGACCCAGTGTCCGTCATATTAGCAGTCTTACGGCCATATTCAGCACAACTTAGTCTCGCCTTTGACGTATCAAATCGAAATATCTTCACGTCAAAACCATCGCAACCTTCCACAATGGCAAAAGTTTCAACCGTGGATCCATGTATCGCTTACGGTCGCGGAGGCGCTGGGAATATGCGTACGTTTCACCCACCACCCCATGATACCCAACTGACCCAAATTCCAGGCCGCCGTTCCTCTATCGTCGACGCCTGGTCAAAAATCGCCTCGCAACCATCATCCAACCTTGTCCTCACATCAAGCCCGGAGGACCACTATGCAAACTCAAAGTCAGAACGCCGTGTTTCTACATCGTCAACTCGGAGGAGAGCAAGCAGTTTGTGGAGTACAAGTACTGCAGGTGAACACAGGAAGTTTGGTCTGAGAACGCTGTTCAGAAGAAGTTCTAGTGCGGAAGAGGAGGACGAAGGGAAAGTTGAGGACGATGAGTAGTATTTGGGGATTGTGGAATTATGGGAATCGATGGACTGGCTCGATCCTGCACTTTGTGTTGCAATCTTTGGACTTAGTCCCTTTGTCTGTTCTTCATTAGCGAATGATACCACTTTGAATTCATACACAATATGCTAGTCTTTTCAGCTCCATGTCATTTCAATGTCAAGACCATGTGGTTTGAACATGTGAGCAGCTACATAAGTTCATCACGTAGAGATTCTACAGCAATGAAGTCTGAATCTTCTTCCTCGTCTGTTCATTATCATAAACATTTTCACCCAACTCCATTGCGGTCCAGCCAAAGAGGGTTCTGTTCACCTAGTGCTGGAGGCACAACATGCCCCTATGCCGATTAGACTTCCTGTTCTCATTCACCATATATCGTACCCATGCTGGTGGATGAATAGTTAATCGAAATTTGGAGAGCTGATACAATTCGCGAGGGTGAACTCGCGAGTCAGCTACACAACAAAATCGGTTAGACCGAAACGCCTGCAGCAAAGCGCATTTCGGCCAGTGGGCGTACACGAACGCGTCCCCAACCACCTTCAATATGTTACACGCGTCATGCCTCAATATCCAAAGAATGGGGCAAACCAACAAATAAATCCAATTCAAGTTGACTGGCATGCCGATCCGTATTGGCGAAGCCGCCGGCTGTCTCCCGCGCAGCTTCAGGTGCATGATATACGTCTCGAAAGCTGGAAGAACGACAATGGTTCAATTCTGGAGATGCGCGAGGTTCTTGCCTCGTCCCTATTACCAGCTCTGCATGAAAGAGACGCCCTGTTGCAAAATCTCGATCTTGAAGGGGCCACCAAGCACCGCAATGATCAAGTTCGACTCGAGGCGCTAGCAGCCGAATTCGGATGGCTGAATACTCTTCGAAGTAAGAAGGTGCAAGAGACAGTGCAAGATTCGAAAGAAGCGCGGAAGTGTCGTTGGATACATATTTCTAGCAAGTTTTCGGACTATCTGTCAGGCTGTTTGTTTGGGCTTTCTGACTGGGGACTGGAACCGCAGAAGACTGTCGCTGCGCTGCAGCAGCTGGAGCACTGTGTCAATCAACAAGAGCGATTCTCAAAACACGGACGATACTTTGCACCGTTCTTCCAGTATCTGCATGAAGGCGTTAGTGACGATGACGACGTTGAAAGACCGATGCTGCTCAGCGTACCTTTTCTCGACTGGACCATCGAAGGGGAACAGCCGCCATTGAGATTCCAAGTAGATCCAAGAGAGGGCTACCAATCCTCAAGGAGTCATCTCATCTACTACGGTCGATCCTACAGCACTTTTACCGCTTAGAGGATACATCCGATCGCGAGTCGCAGCAGGTGTTCACAAAGCACAAGCCGTGGCTCACGGATCGTAACCTAGACTTGAAAGTAAGAAGGTGGTTTGGCCATCATCCTACCGCACTCAACGTTGACGAACTCTGGATATTGGTGATAGATGCACGTCATGTTGTTACGTTCTCTAGCAACTTGTCATGGAAGTCAAGGTGGCCGCCACTGCAGCTTTCTGCGCGAATCATGGAGGTCTCCTTTCGCGGTATCCGCAACGCTTACGTCAATAGCTCCCACGATCAGGACTACACATCATCTACGCATGTGATAGCTGCGCTCAGTGGTGCACTCGGTATGATGCATCGTAGTTTCTGGACAGACATCACACTATGCCTCTCGGACAGATATGCCAGCTACCTCGGCCACCTGCAATACCGGCTGCATAGAAGCCCCAGCACAAAACTCGTAATGGATCTTCTCCAAGTACAGGAGGAATTAAACATTATCATTTCGATCATGGAACAACAGATGGACCTAGTCGCAAGACTACAAGAACATTCACGGCCAGCACACAATAAGCGGCATTCTCACGCCTCGATACGACCATACCACAAGCAGACGCCAGGAGCACTGCCCCCGGCGGGTATCGCTACATATCGTCAAGTCTCCTTCTCACATGCCTCGGATCCAGCAATACAGCTTCTAGAAAATCTTCAGCGTGAATACAAAGATCTTGTTGACTTGTGAGATAACAGTAACGCTCTCATCAACCGCACTATCCAACTCGTGAATATCCGGCTTGAAGACCACGGGAAAGCGATACTCATATTTACCATTGTGACTATTATATTCCTCCCCTTATCCTTTGTGTCATCCTTTTTTGGCATGAACTTCGCGGACATAAGAGACATGGAACGCACACAAAGCTTATTTTGGACCGTTGCGGGCAGTTTGACTGTCGGCACAGTAGCTTTGAGCATGTTCCTTGCTTTCTATGGAGGTGCGATTATGGAATGGATCGTAGATTGGCGAGAGAGCAGGGACAGACGGATGAAGAGGAAGGCAACTATCAAGAGACACACACACAGAAGTAGCGCTACCGAGACAAGGAGCTTTGAGGTACTGGACGCAATAAGGCCGAAACCGATTGGATGAGTTATGACCTGATAGAATTCTCTTCCTTGAATTGACAAGATAAGATATGTCACAGTGATGCAATCACATGTCTTATTACAACTTAGCTATCTCGGCCGGGTTTCCTGTCGCACCCACCTTCTTCAGGGCATCCCACAATCTCATGCCCTCATCCAATCTCATGTCTTCCTCGACTACTAAAGTTCCGTCACGCTTCAGTGTCCGTAACTGCATCGCATGCTCCGTATCCCATTTCATATCACCGTCTCTTAGGAATTGGCTCAATGGTCCAAGAAATGACCTTGCTACCACCTCTTTTTCATGATCTTCTAGCTTACGTCCATTACCGAAGAACCATATGGCCATATCAGAGGCATGACTGGCACCGAAACTTGGGGGCATGTCCTTGTCGACACACTTGGCGCGCCACTCAATGCGATACCTGTGAATGAGATTTCCAGCACCATTCTTTACGAGGGCATTGACCATACCGCGCTCCAAAGCATGGACTTGTACATCTGCATAGATGTGTCCAAATGCAGCTTGCCAGCTCTTGTACTTTGCGGGCAACTTTCTACCAGGAAAGTATTGCGACATGAGAACTCTACTAGCGTCACGCGAGTAGTCAGCCTCTAGACGGGCTAACATGTTGTCGAAACCAGGTGGTGGCGGTCGCCAAGTGCCATAAACGTGGTGCTCATCGCTACATTCACCGATGATGAGTTTGGTGCCTCGCTTCTTCATACGTTGGGCAAACACGCCATTTGAGAGTTCGTTGAGTAGGCCGTGGCGGACGAAGCTACCGTCCGTGACAGCGCGAAACTGATGTAGCTGAATATCGTTTGTTGCCTCAACGAGTGTTTCTGATCGCAGTGAACGAAGTCGGATAAGCTTTTCCTTAGCTGGCAAGTTCGCCGGTACATCCAAGGCCTTGAGTAGCTGATCAAACTGGTCTTGTGCTTCGTCTAGACTCTTGGGCTGCATACCGGGGCCATTCGATAGCATGAGCGCTCTTTTGACAATGGCCTTGTCATCGGGAACACCTAGGTCATACGCCAGCTGATAGAACACTGAATGTGAGCCCGCAGAATATCCACCAATCGTGATATTCGAAGCATTGCCACCGAAGTAGTTGATGTTCTCATACGTCCACTGCAGCGCCATGCGCTGGTCCCAGAAGCCGAGGTTGACCGCAGAATCAGCGCATGATTCGAAGGTTTCTCTAGAAGCAAGGAAACCGAAGATGTTTAGACGATAGGCAGGCGCCACAATGATGCATTTGACCGGTGATTCGCTCAATAGCGCACGGCAATCAATGCGATTTGGGCTGCCCCATTGCAGGAAGCCGCCATCTGTGCCGCAAAGTCGAGTCAGTTTCTGTGCGATTTAGAGTTCATGCTTTGCGTCTTCCCGTGTACGTGTGTTGACATTACGAAGATTAGCCGGTCGTACAACTTCCAAAGCTGGGCCTGACTCGCGACAAAACAGCGATACCAAGTGCCAAACGTTGAAAGACACTTACGGATCCAGAACAGAACCGGCCAACCTAGTGACGCATTAGCTGAGCCTTGACATCCACTTGGGGCCGTTTGGGGTCGTTTATACCTTCAGCAGGTGGATCTCCACGTGGAACCCAGATGTTGTTCTGCAAGCAATCCTCGTCCCACGTGGCTACGTTAAGCTTGCCGTCAGATTGGCGGTCACCGGGCTGCGGGCAGAGCCCACAGCCGCCTGTGAAACGTCCGGGATTCGCTTTAGTACCGTAGCGGTAGCATGGTGGTAGCGGTCTAGGCTTTTGGAAGCGGAACGGTCCTACAGGAGGAAGCGCGTAAGGTACACCGCCGAAGAAGTGGCAAAGTGGCTCAGAATGTGAGTCGATGTGAGTGAGGCCTTCGACGACACCACGGAACTGAAGATCTCGAAGAAAAGGCTTTGAGGATCCAGCCATGTTGCTTGGCACGATGGGAGGAAGACGGGATGTGACCAAGATGATGAGGACAAGAAGATGGTCTGCGCTTGCGCAACCAAGAACCTCGGTTAGCTTGTGGGGCCTCCCTTGAACGTGAGCAAGAACAAACAGCATTGCTTTATACATTGCACACTTCACCTTGCTGACATTGAATGGAACGTAGCACAAGGCCGTAAGAATATCTTGCATATTTATGCAATATAGACTGAATGGATTTGAAACGCCGCTTATGCCCAGTCATCCTGCCGATTTCTCGATATGGAACTCTTATCGTCGGCAGTCACACTCACGAGCGTGGTCTTCATGATTGCATGATCTGATCCTTTGCCACTCACTTGGTCGTCTGGAAGGATGCTAAGTTCGCTTTCGTTGTCACCGTTGCCTCTCGGTACTGCGAGCTTCGCACTCTGTTGGCTACCGGCAGCTTGCATCATGTAGCTATTCCTTGTGTTCTTCGAGGAGCCTGCAAAATTGGCAGGGAGGACTTTACGGAGTATGTTCTCGAAGGTCTTGCGCAGCGGTGGAAGAGACGCTGTGAAAGCACCCACAAAAACCTCGGCGACGGCGAAGATGCTCAGGTTGACGGAGGTGTATGTCGGATCAGCCGACTCGTTAAGTGACTTCATCTCGTACAGCTTCAGGGCAGATATCGTGGTGGTACTATTACATGTTAGTAACATGTTGGCAACGCTGTATCGGATGTGAATCACGCTTACATGAGGCCAAGTAAGAAGACGGCTCGAACGCCCCATTTGGTACGTTTTGACAATTGAACTCGCGAGATGTAGATGAGCGGAGCCATTGTATAGATCAGGTCGGTCAAGATGTTACATGCAGCTCCTGAATAACCTAGGTACCAGGGTCAGTTGGGATGTTGAATCTGAGACGAGAGCTGTGGTACCTGAAACAACTCGTGGTGTAGCTGACCAGCACGACCCAGGTTGTGTGCCGGCTACATCCCAATGTTTTGAAATTGGATCACACTCTCCAAACAAGATCACACTAGGAAAAATGAAATTGAGTCCGAGGTGGAGAACGACAGAGAACCAAATGACGACACGGAATGCTCGGGAGAAGTCCAGCATGAAAATGTACGTGCAAACGCTGAGTTTAATCAAAGCCATGCCATACAAATTGAGTAATTGGCCGACCCAGACGTAATGAAGGTATTTTTCGAGATTGGCGGGCGTCATTATTGGATCCCAGACGTGTTTTCCCCCGCCAACTGCAGCAGTCTTGTAACTGTATACGGCACCGACTATGGCCAGGAGCTGAGCAGTCATTAGATGAATGAAGATAACCGTACGTGGGATCCCACTCACATAGCCAGTCCATAGTAAATGATCGGTAAGTAGAAAGTAGTTTCTGTTTTTCAAGCTGATCCCTAGACGGAGAATGACGAAAATGGAACTAAACACAATCAAGGTGACGATGGGTATTCTGAGCGCATCAGAGCGGTCATCCAGCGGCAGTCCCTGTGGCGGCGCGGAGGCTGCCATGATGCTGGTGAGCGCAATCCAACGAGGTGTTTGAGAATCGAATAGAAAGGATATGGGACTTCCGACCACACTGTATGATGGTCTTGGGGCCGCGAGCGGATTTAGTTGTGCAGGCGACTGCATATCATACCATCCTAGTACTTCGGAGGATCGACGTGCTGTTATACTTGGCCTTGCTTAGGGACCATTCAGGATCTACGGAAGGGCCCACCGATATCAAACAAGCCATGGTGGAAAGCCGCAAGACTGCATGCGACAGGCGTCCGTAAATCTTTGAGCTGGCTGTGCGATACGCGCGCTAATGAGCAATCAAGTAGCCGGGACACGAGTCAATGATTTGACTTACCATCGAAGTATTCCAAAGATCGTCATCGTCCACACCACAAGCAACGTACCGGTACGGCACGGGGAAAGTCAAGTCGGGGATTAGCGGTGCTCGGCTTTCCATCATCTCCGTTTCACATCAGTACAAACAGCAACAGCTCTCACTACAGGGTGCAATGTATAGAAGCTCGACCCGACTTTTTCTAGAAGTTCTACGTATCATGGATGTATGCGTTCGGCTTCTCGACAAAAGCTGGCAAGTGTGAAGTTACGTCCCTTTTGTTCAAAATGGTTAGGCAAGTCTGGACCCTCACATTCGTGCTGTTGCTTGGGTAGCCAGCCAGCCTCCGATAGTTTGTAAGCCTTGGGAGGTGGGTCACCCGGGGATCCCGATTTTTACAGTATTGCTACATATCGCGTGATCATACAGTACCTAGTGTTCGATCGTACGTACTTTTATACCATCACTCCGAGATAAACATCGTGTCAGGAATTGAATGTATACCGGACGATCGCGTGGCCACAACTCAATTCAAACTTGGAGCTCCCATTTTTTCCAGGGCTTACCAACTTGGAAATCGCAATCGCGCGTTGTACGAAGGCGTATTGCGAACGATAGCAATCGCAACCTTCGTCTTTACCTGCGCGCACAGGATATCTCGGAAAGAGAGCATGAGACACGGAATGCTGGAAAATTAGAGTTCAAGCCTACCGGCAGCCGCTGTTAGGCTAGTGATTAGATCGATCAACGGACCAATTCTAACTCATACCAAGCAATCTTACAACGCCACATATACACCAGTGACTATTGTCACTTTCTTTCCAATTCGATTCTGGCTCAGCATGGTCGAGAAGCTTTAGTGGGCGATTTGCGCCTAGATTGTATCGAATCGCTGGATTGAACCTGATGTATTCAAGATATTTCATGTGATGGTTGGAATACTTCGTAGAGTACGGTAAGGCGGATCTTCGGTCGAACGCGGGGTTTTCGCTTAGGCACCTTTCTGTCTGGTTAATGCGGGCTCCTGTCGATCATCCGTTTGAAACGCGCAAATCCTTTCTACCTTTTTACATCTCTGTTTGGGGTTGATTGCCAGTAGCAGGGAAGAACGGAGCATTGCCCTACAGCAGCATGTCATCAGATGTCTCGCGGCGGTTCCTGCAGTACCGTAGACGCCACCTTCCCCTTTTCCGCCGAATTTTTGACCGGAGTAAGGAGCCAACCCAACTCTGCAAGCCCCGCCCTCGGCAGTGTTCAAGGGCGCAAGCCATCATTCACGTCGTGGCAAACGAAGGATCGGGTGCACATGCTTGGATACGTAGCCGGCCACTTCTGGTGGGCTAAGCAATGCTCGTCAAAGTTCACATCAGAAGTCAGTCGCGAATACGAGGTACCCAAATAAGTTCCATGATGGAGTTTGGGGCGGGCAGACAATGAGGACTGGTGACTTTACCAACACGTCTATGCATATTGCATACTGGCTTCCCGATAGACCTTCATACTCGCCGCGCGACGCTTGTACAGAAGCGAGGAGACCTTTCTAGTTGTCGAAGTCAGGGGGGCCTACTCCCAAGTATTGGCCACACCCATGCCCGCTATCGACTTTCTACCAACCTTAGCCTTCGTCCTCACGAAGCCTCCGGCTCTGACCCTGTCGTCAGATTTTTTTGCCATTCATTGGTTTCCATTCTTTATTCCTTAATATGACCATTTTGATCAAGAACCTGTGCTTCTTTTCGCCTTTCGTGCCCTGGAAATTGCGGCCATATTCGGCAGCAAGTAGCAATGGTGAAGCAGATATCAGCGGGAAGACGTTTGACTATGTAAGTATCTTCTGTTGGCAAATACATGTGAATTACACGCTGACGCCTTTCGCAAGGTTATCGTAGGAGGCGGCTTGACTGGCTTGACTGTAGCAAACCGGCTGAGCGAAGATCCGGGCCGTATGTATAGTATGATCGACCATCATACCTGGCTAACACTTCAGGCAGGTACTGTGCTTGTGATTGAGAATGGGTACAAAGCTGATGATGTAACGACCCAAGTTCCCAGTTTTGCAAACAGCATCAACTCCGGCTTGATGTACAACATCACATCCGCTAATGATGCCAATACTGGTGGCTCACACCCTGTCTATGTTGGGAATGTAGTTGGAGGTGGCAGTGTGGTGAATGGCATGGCCTTAGACCGCGCGAGCAAAGCTGACTACGATGCTTGGGAGCAACTCGGCAACATTGGATGGAATTGGAACAGCCTTCTTTATTACTTCAAGAAATCGACAACCTTGACACCTCCATCTCCTTCTATGGTCAAAGACTTCGGCACTACGTACGACGCATCATACTATGGCAATGGGCCTGTTCAGGCCTCATTTCCCAACTTCGAGTATTCCGATGTCAAGGACATATGGGCATCTTATAAAGCCGAAGGGGTTCCGCTACCCAAGGAGCACGCATCAGGTACCGCAACAGGTGCCTACTGGATCCCCACCGCCTTACAGCCAAAAACTCAGACTCGCTCCCATGCCCGGAACGCTTACTACGATCCCGTACAAAGTCGGAGTAACCTTGTGCTTGTCACGGGCAAGACTGTCAATGAGATTCTCTTCGATCAAGGCTTTTTATCAGGATACACAGCCAGTGGAGTTCAATACAAATCTCGCACTGATGGATCTGTCAGACAGGTCTACGCGAGGCAAGAGGTCATTCTTGCCGCCGGCTCGATCTTTACCCCTCAGCTCCTTCAGCTGAGTGGAATTGGGCCTAAGAACATTCTTTCGGCTGCTGGAATCAAGGTTAAGAAGCATATGCCAGCTGTGGGTGCGAACATGCAGGATCACCCCAATGCAAACATGTATTTCGACCTCAAGAATATGGCGTCACCAAATCCACTGAGCGGACTGGACCCAACCTTCAATGCCACAGTCTGGGCCCAGTACCAGGCCAATAGGACCGGACCCATCACTCAGGCCCATGGCAGTAGTCTCGCATTTTTGAGTCTGCAGAGTATCTCGAGTAAATGGAACGACATTGTCCAGACGGTCAAATCGCAACGACCGCGAGATTATCTGCCAGCCATCTACGACGACTCAGCTTTACTCAAAGGATTTACCAAGCAACGCGATATGATCGCAAGTCTTCACGCAAGCCAGGATGCCGCGGCTGGCGAATTCCCCATGGTAGCGTTCGGTCTCGCTATCAGCAGTCTGCAGCGTCCACTTTCACGCGGCACCGTCACTTTGAATCCAAGCAACAAGTACGGCAATCCCATCGTACAATGGAACACTTTCCAGAATCCTGTAGACCGACAAATCCTCGTTGAGATGGTTAGGTGGACAAGACGACACTGGGCCAGATCGGAGCTTGCCAAATTCTCACCAGTCGAGCTGAGCCCAGGCGTACAAGCTCAAACTGATGACGAGATCATTAGTGACCTGATCCAACAGAAAGCTCTTCAAGCCTCTTTTGCACACATGTCGGGAAGTTGTGCCATGATGCCCGAGTCACTGGGTGGTTGCGTGGGAAGTGATCTCGCTGTGTATGGGGTCAAGGGTCTCAGTATCGTAGATGGAAGCATCGTGCCTTTGATACCGGCGACCCACCTCCAAGCGACGATGTATGCGATTGCAGAGAAGGCGGCAGACCTCATCAAACTGCGCAATGCTTCCAACGTATGGCCTTTCAATAAGTGGTTCTGAGCTGTCTAGTCACTTTTAACATTAATCAAACCTGGTCGTGAGCTTCAAAACACAGTGGTTGCAATGCTTCTCATTGTTTGCGCGTGGAGCTCATATACCCCTCGCGTGCACATCATCCCGGGTTACTTTGTCAATGAGATCGTATCCGTCCACGTCTCAGCTTAGTCTTCATCAGGAACCGGAGTACCATCCTCGAACGCCTCACACTGGGGCATTCGATAGTCTGCGATTAAATTAGCTTAATTCGGTCAAGATGCTGGGCGTGCTTACAATCATCGGGACCCTTCCAAAAGTCCGAGTTCTTGACATAACAGAAGTCTATTGTTTCGCTCCACCAAGTCTCGTTTGCCAGGTTCTCCGTCACGCACTGTATCCATACCTCCTGCTCGAACTCGTACCTCTTCTCGCTACCACATTTCTCATCAGGGCAGGAGCGGCAGTATGCGTACTCCTCGCCCACAGTCACGTTAGCCAGGTACATCGCACCGAAAGGTTGAAGAACAGATGTCGTTTTGCGTTTATTCACATCGCTTGTGCCGTTCTCATTGTTGTGCTTCTCGGGTTCGAGATATGGGATAGGTCCACAGTTGTCGAGGTACGTGATGTCGGGTTTAGAGTACAGATGTTTCCTTGAAACGTAACAGTTGTTGGTAGTCTTTAACCAGTAGCTGTTGTTCATGGTCAGCGCGAAGTCAGGCTTACAAATGAATTGCTTACGGATCGTCGATGACTATTTGTCCTTCAGGATACCAGCAGGTCAACTCTAGATCCGTGTTCTCCTTCAACCAAGCCATAGTGTCACATGTAAGATTGGGGCAGATTCTGCACTCGCCCTTGTATTTCAACGTAGCATCCTCGATGGTCAGGTTCAATTCCTCAGATTCTGACCCACAGTATTCAAGATCCGTCGTATCTAGCGTATACTTAGCACAAGCGCAGACAACACAACATGAGAGTACTGCAACTTACAGTCACCATCATACTCCAATACATCGTATTGCGTGATGTAACACCCTGCCTCGCTCTTCAGCCACAATCTATCACCCATTATCTTGGTTCCCCGTGTCCAACATGTTGTATTGAAAGAGTCACCCTGTCCATAGTAGAGCTGATTCGGACACAACGATCGTGGGCACGTCTTGCATTCTGTGTTGAACTCAGCTGATGTGGCTATGTAAGCTTTGAGCTCTGCGTTGACATTGCATGTCACTAGAACAGCAACAGTAACCAACGATTGGAAGACACGGCGCATTGTGAGCAGATTGGCGAGCCCGAGAGAGACAGGAGGGGTTGGTTTTCAGTTCTATCATGAACGGTTGTATATGTATGTCTTAGACACGCCCCCGCATCAAGCGACTTGACCGGGTCGGCGATCAGTGCGAGGGATTTGAGGTCCCAACGTAGATGGACTGTTATCGATTCAAGTCCGCCTGTCAGCGAAAACGTTGTTAGATTAGGGGTTTATTTCTTGACGTAAGCTGACAATGTACGATCTGGGTGAAAGTAGCTCAAATGGTAGCCCAAGTGGCTTTGTCGTCTTCGCGTAAGGTGTCACCTTCTTCTCTCGCTTTCGTTGCCCAAAGTAGCACAGCATGTGCGGGTTGACAAGCCTTTGACTCACTATGTAGACACGCTCTGTAATGTATTTGGCCAATTACAAGCTGTGAATTATACGAGCGACTGCCGGGCCAGACTGTGACCAATAAGCTGCATAAATTGGGCTGGGCACTTTCCGGGTAAATTCCGCAGGACAAAATACCATCTTCCACCTCTCCGGCGCCACAAGCGATGATTTTAGAATCCCAAGGATTAGGATGAGGTTGGAATGATTGCTTGAAAGCTTAAATAAACTTGTGCAAAGCTTCTAATCAGCCCGTTCTGCTTGCTTGCACATTTTCTATAGACACCCCTGATGTCACTCTGGCGCGAGTGTTGCTGTTCTCATCTAACCCATAAAAGATATACCTGCCTTTAGATCTGCATAACCCTTCCATGTTCCGAAGTTTGGACTTCTCGCCTTACTCAAGTCGAAGATCGTTTGGTCACGGGCGGAATGCTTTGCGAGGTTCGAGGCAGGATTGGTCTTATCAGTGGGCGCATTCGCATTGAGGGCATATCCTATGGATGGGGTAGTGTCAGAGCTCTTGAAGGTGGTGCCGTCGGTCTGGAGGCAGTTCGAACAAAGGAAAGTATACGTCCAGTGGGTGCTGTTGATGTACGTTCCATTCGCAATGGCAGCTTGTTTGAAAGTTCCAGTGGGTACTGTAGGTGAGCTGTACGTACTGCGTATCATATGAGCTTCGATTGAATAGCGTAAACACCCTTGAGGCAGAAAGTACTTACGCGGTCTTTCTGAAGCTTCTCACGATATTCTGCCCGTTGGGCCAAGCGACGATTAGAAGTTTATTCACCATACTACCCGCAAGACTGACACCACTCCATCCTGTTCCTTTGCCACCAATAGTAGCGATGAAGTCGGAGTTCCCAGTATTGTTCATGGGAAGTGCAAGGCCGAAGAAGAAACCACTGCTATGCTGCAGGGTGTTGAAGGTGATGCCAGACTTTGTATCAGTATACGGAGCTGGCGTCTGCGCCACGGTGACTGTCACCAGCAGGTTGAGTAGCGGAACAAAGAGTCTCATCGTTGATAGCAAGGGATCAGTCTTGATATTGAAGATTCGCTGCACTTTCGAGTATCTTTTCGTAATTTTCATATCCTTTCTTCTTTTATATGCCTCAATCAATGGATAATCGTACAAACAACTCGATTGCGCGCTGGCAATGTGCCGAGATTCGTTTGCGCTTCTGCCCTTCAGTAAATTAAAAATTCATGCTGGGCCCATCTCCATACACCCTAGAGCGAGCTTTCCTTTGTTTGTTGCCGCTGCGATGCCTCCGATGCAATGCAACTAATTGACAACTTGGGATATCTGATAGCGGATTGGCTGAGGACATGAGGCTCCCCAAGACCCTGATATGAGCGGTATCGCGGACGGTGGGAGAGCTTTCATTCTGTATATGAGAAATATGAGCTCATCGTCCCAGAGGAGTTCTAGACAGCCTTGTGGAACTGTAGTAAGTTACAGTCTCAATGATCGGAGAGTCTGCTGTCGTAGCGTCGATAGAACTCGCATAGCTGCTAACGAGAGAGCTGGCATTGTTACAATCCTCTCTACAGGTCATCCAGAATTTGGGTTGATCCTCAGTCTAAGGTTTTCACCATCTTCTCATAGTCTCAAATGCCTATGCGTGGTCGCACTCGCGTATCGATTTCTCCAGGTATGCCATTAGAGCGTTTGTCTTCTCATATTGACCCTTTGAAGATCCCATCCTGGGACGCGTGCTATTCGCCATGTGCATGGCGAGAGGGTGTTTCTCCGCAATCTAGCAGAATATTCTGATCGATGTTCCTCGTGAACGACTTTAGGGGACTTCCGGTAGACTGTTGTCCCCATAGGACACCAGTAATCTCACGCAGGCCAGAAGAAACGGAGCTTCAGCCTATTGATGGCCGTTGAAATATTAAAAAGCTTCAATTTTCTATGCATTGAAAGCAGTACATCGTCGATGCTGAGACCTGATATTACTACCTGTGGTAGCTGTTCAAAGACTCACCCTTCAACTTTCAACGGTTTACGCAAAGACACAATAAGCAGAATACACAAGTTCCAACAAAATATGGCATACTCCATCGTTACCGTTCGCGATACCGAATCAGGGCAATGGGCAGGCCCATTGCTTGAGGTGGTGCGGGCGTGTTGAGTTTGCGAAGCTTTGGGAGCACATGCGGCTAGGGCGTGTTTGGACCGAAGCTTAGTCATGATTTCAGGCAAGCACTCTCTCAACGGTGAGATCTCGCCACAGTTGCCAGCCTTATGGCCTCAATGTTTCGTGCATCTTCGCAGGTCAGATGTAGACCACACCTTCAAGCGAACGTCTGTGGCCACTTGTGGACTTGCAACCCATCTTAGCGCCAAATTGCATACCATGCGATTCTCGCACGCTAGCTAACAAGTCCTTACTGCCAGGCTGTAATATTTCGGTCCTACATCGCTCTACGTCATCCGTCACATTCGTCCGTCTGCTACTCGACTCAGGTGTCACTAGCCATGGCTACAGCAGATGCTCTGAAGCACAGCTTCAACGCATCGTTCAGAAAGGCCATGATTGAGCCTTTCATGCCTACGAAATCACGACTCAAATCTGTTCCTACCGTCACCTTGGAATCCACGACTAGCAACGAGAGTGAAGCCCAGGCGCTAAACTCACTTCAATATGGATATCTAGATCCAAGCAGGAAGACTGTGAGATTACTTGAGATACTTCCAGGGCGGGATTTCGAGCCAATCAGCGCGGAGTTAACAGTATGTGATCTGGATGAAAAACCAGAGTACATTGCACTGTCTTATATGTGGGATCAAGGCGATCGAAAAAGGCGCCTTGAATGTCAGGGTACGAAACTGGAAGTTGGCGAAAACTTGTGGCAATTTCTTCGACAGTATCGAGCCAGGATAACCGAGCGAAACTATCGCGAGAAAGAGCCAGCAAAGCCCCGTAGATTGTGGATAGACGCTATTTCTATCAACCAGAGTAACATGGACGAGAGAAATCACCAAGTTTCCTTGATGCGCGACATATACACCAGCGCAGAATCTGTTATCGTCTGGCTGGGTCTAGCAGAAGGGCACGACGAGTTAGCCTTCCTACTAACACGATATCCTCATCTGCTCAACGTTGAGGAGATGTTAGCAGCGCTAGTCAGCTTACTGAACAAGTCCTATTGGTCTCGTGTTTGGGTAGTACAAGAAGTTGTGTTAGCAAGAAGAGTAGACATGTGGTGCGGGGAATTCCAAACGGACTTCAGTGCCATGGAGAAGATATGGCAGCGAGAGGTCGAACATAATAATCTCTCGGTCACTTCAAGTCGCATACTCAACACGCTAGGCTATACACTCTTTCAAAAGCGTAAAGCCTTTCGACGCTCACAAATCTACAAGCGCGAGATAATGGGTCGACGAAACAGCAAGACACTCAAAGCTACCTTTCGACTCCGTGATCTTCTAGAGTCCTTCGACAACTCGCAAAGTTCCGAACCATTCGATAAAATCTATGGGTTTCTGGGCGTTGCGCACAAGGGCCGTGGACAGCCTATACGACCCGATTACTCGAAGCCTCCCGTAGCGCTTCTTGTCGATGTCCTCGAAAACCAGTGCCACAACACGGTCCGAAGAGGCGAAGAAGACAACTACAAATTCCTCACTTTGCTCAGGCGAACCCTCGGGGTTACACGCATGGAACTCGCAAGATACTTGTTGCAGAAGTCGGTGAATGTACAACCCTACATGTACGTTCTGGCTGCTTCAGACTTCATGGTGGCATCCGTCTCCTTCGTAAGCACGATTGTTGATATTGGCCAATTTGTGGACGAGGCAGAAGCTTTCGCAGAGGGTACATGGAAAACGACATGGACACGTCCATCCATGCACCCCAAATCGCTCTCAAACCAAGACATTCTCGACCTCGGAGAGCTCGTTGGACGTCCAGAAACATCCACTGTTCTCAGCTTCGTGGACCCACATATACCAGGTGCACCCTACCTAGGTCGAGCAGAAATAATGCGACGAGGCGTCATCGCAGAGTCCACCGAGCTGGTAATCCAAGGCCTCATACAAACACCCATGGATTCAACAGCAGCAGAGTCTGTAAATGAGAGTATCGCCGGTACCAGAAATCTACGAGCAATGTTCACAAGTAGTATGACCCACGCGGGTGAATTACACATGGCCGCCCGCCCCAAACTCACACGTCGCGATACCGATCATCGTTACGAACGATATGCGAGCTTTGTCGGTACTAATGGCATTACAGGACTCGTTTGCATCAGCGGGGAGTCTGGTACATATGAGATTAGTGCTGGGGATCGTATTTGCACATTTTCCGGTGTAACGGATTCGAACAATGCGTTTATCGTGCGCTTGGATCGTGATGGCAAATGGGCCATCTCTGGTTTTGCGAGAATTCTCTTGCCAGAGAAGACTACGAATACGTTGACGCGGCATGTTAGTCAAGAGTCTACGTTGAATGATTTCGAGAAGACGATGTGTTTTCACTGCCATTTGACTGATCTTCTTGAACTGCAGCGGTGTCAGATTTTGAATGATGTGCAGATGGAGCAACTTTTGGTGAACACTCTGCGAGGTGGACAGCACGACGAGGTCCACAAGTGCAGACCTGGGCCGGATCGGTGTGATGTTTTGGAGTTTGGATTGTAATTTCTAATGTGGAATATTTACCTTTCGGGACTTCACTCGTACCCTAGGGCTGTTTTGAGCACATATATACTCGTTACCTAGGATTTGGAAGATTCTGTTTCAGTTGCTATGGCTGATCCCTGGAGGCAAGACGACTATACATGTACACTCGTTCGTTCTTGGTACGTATCTCAATGGATCTCTTACTGACATTCTCATGCGCCGGGTTTTTTGGGGCTGTAAATTTACAGTGACAACGCCCATACATTAATCACCTTCTTACTCTAGTGGTCAATGTTGCATCTGAGGTGCAGCATGTTGTTAATTACTACCTACGTAGACACTATAGGCAAGCGCTAATGAAGCTTACCGGGTAAGTACTATTCATGCGAGCAATCTGCTCAATTGGTAGGTAGACCATCCGTACCACACCTTTTTGGATACTTGATGCATGGTGGCGATTACCCAATGTCTTACTGTGTAAAGGCCCGACGGCTATCACAGGAGAACTATCGTACCTCTTCAACCCCGCCAGGTCGCCAACGCCCCGTCGCGAAGCGTCACGGAATGATTCCGAACATCCACGGGGAGTTTACTAGCGTGCATTGACGCCCTGTCAGACAACTCTACATCTACTTATGTCCCGTTAGCATAAATCCACATCCTTGAAAACCTACCTACCCTACCCAAGATACCCATCCTAATCTCTGCAACTGCACTTTCTACGCGCATCGCCTCATGGGCAACTAACCCAAGATACCAATGATATAAAAAAAAGAAAGAATGGCAGAACAATACACATACAACCACGATCCCTCCACTATCCTCAGTCTAACCACCGACCTCGACAAAAACAACATACCCTACACATCCTCACCAACCCTCCTCTCCACCCACGCAAACACCCCTTGGTCCCCTGTCCCACCATCGCAAATCCCCCTCCTCATCATCTATCCCCTCTCCACAGCCTGCACCTCGATTATCCTCAAAGCGTGTAATGAGCGGCGTATAGCGGTTACATCGTATTCCGGGGGCACGGGGCTGGGTGGCGCGCTAAGCGCGGTTCGGGGGGGCGTATGTGTGAGCTTTGAGAGGATGAAGAAGGTGGTGAGGGTTAGTGTTGAGGATTTGGATGTTACGGTGCAACCGGGGATTGGGTGGATGGAGTTGAATGATGTGTTGAGGGAGAAGGGAGTGTGGTTTGGTGTTGATCCTGCGCCTGGGGCGGGGATAGGAGGGATGGTGAGTTTTGATGTCTCTTTCCTGTGTCCACGCCCGAGGAATATGGTGGTAGCATGTGGACTTGTTAGGTGTGATGGAAGACAAGACGCAAAAGAGATTGGGCAATGTGCACTGTTGATCCGAATAACACCATACTTACCAGAAGAATAACCCCAGATCGCAATGTCCTGCTCCGGCACAAACGCCTACCGCTACGGCACCATGAAAGAAAACATCATATCCCTAACCTGCGTCCTAGCCAACGGCTCCATCCTAAAAACGCACAACCGCCCCCGCAAATCCTCCGCAGGTTACAACCTCACGCATCTCATCACCGGCTCCGAAGGCACCCTCGCCCTCATCACAGAAGCAGTCCTCCGCCTCCACCCCCTCCCCCAAAACCTGCACGTCGCCCTCGCCACATTCCCCACCTTCGCCCAAGGCGTCGCCATCGTCGTAGCACTGCAAACACACGGCCACCGCCTTGAAGCCCTAGAACTAGCCGACGGACCACAAATGCACTGTTTAAACCAATCTAACCTCTCCACCATGTCATTCGACGAGATTCCAACCCTCTTTATGAAATTCGCAGGCCCGTCGCAGCACCTCGTCGCCGAGCAAATCGCCATTGTGCGCCGTCTGTGCGACGCGAATCAAGCGCAGAGTTTTCAAGTCACGAGCGATGCGCAGCGGATAAATGTTATTTGGGGTGCGAGGAAGAGTATGGGCGGGGCTCTTGTTGCTATGAAGCGCAAGGCTACGGATTTGTTTTTGCATTCTGATTGTGCGGTTCCGATTTCGAGGCTTGCGGCGTTGGTGGAGGGGACGCGGGAGCTGATTCAGGCGGCGAATGGAAAGGGGGGTCGTGGTTGGTTTTGTGCGAATGTGGGACATATTGGGGATGGGAATGTGCATAGTAGTATTGTTTGTCCTGAGGAGGATAGGGGGGATGCAGAGGAGGTGTTGAGGGAGGTGGCGCGGTTGGCGTTGCGGTTGGAGGGCACGGTTACGGGGGAACATGGGGTGGGGACCAAGCTGAGGGAGGTGTTGGAAGAGGAAATTGGGGTTGTGGGAGTGGGTGTTATGAGGAGTCTGAAGAGGGCTTTGGATGAGAGGGGGATTTTGAATCCGGATAAGGTTTTCAAGCTGGTGGATGAGAAAGGGGATGGGGCGGGGATGGCGAGGCTGTAGGGTGTCGAAAAGTTTAGGCGTGTATTTGGAGTGGATAGGGGGAAGGAAGCATATTCCAGAGGGTTTCGTAACGCTACACAATTCGATTCAAGATATCTAAGCTTTGGACTTTGTTCATACTAACGGGGTATTGAGAAGACTTAACCAAACGTTCGAAAAATCCCGATCCAATTCCATTTCATTCTAGACCGTCCACATACCCAAATGCCTTCCTGCATATAAGCAGAACAGAATATAGGGATCCAAGCTATTCCATCCGTTCTTCTTTTCAACTTCCAACAAACCACCGGCCTAAGACCACACCAGAAAAGAAAAGGCGAGAACCTCACCGATCCACCACAAAGAGAACTCAACCCATCCTCGCACACAGCTAACCATCTCTTTTGAGTCCAGGCTCACTCTTAAATCTCCTACGGTAAATCCCCATACGTCTTCTCGCTCTTCTTACTCCTCCAAAATTTACGACTCTTCTTCTCCTCCGGAATCTTGCCAAACGGCACAGGCGGACTCACATTCCTCGGTGCCACATCTGGCGGCCCGCTGTCACGCAAAAAGTCTGCAAGGTCGCTTGTGGCGGTCCTGCTACTGCTGGCAGTGCGTACATCACCGGCTGCTGGCGCGCGAGCGTGGAGTCGGGGTTTATATGCGCGCGGTGCATCAGAGGAGACCGAGGATGTGGAAACAGTGCCGAAGTTGGGGCCTGTGCCGTTGCGAGGGGTGGTGTTGGAGGAGGAGAGGGAGGTGTTGGAGGCGGCGGCGCGGGCGCGGGCTGCGGCGATGGTTTCTTCGCTGAGCATGAAGGGTTGTGGTTTGCTGTTTGAAGGGGGCTCCATGCCATTCAGAAAGTCCATGAGGCTTTCTTGCTTGGGTGGTTGGATGGGAGGGGTTGGTTGGCTGGAGGGTGGTAGGGCTGTCAACTGATCGTCATCCTCGTCCTCTTCGTCTGACAGGTCGATGGCGTAGGGGTCTTTGACGCGACGGCGTGTACGTGTGATGGTTGGTTCGTTGGACGCCATACTACCACTGAGCTGCTGCGGGGTGCTGGAGTAGGCGGGCTGTACAACACCAGGTGCAGGAATCAGACCAGTGCGTGAGTTGACAGTGGTTGCGGAGTGCTTGGAGTTCAAAGTCGACGATGTTGATCCGAAAGCTGACTCTACATTGCCATGACCGCCTAGCATGGTGTCGAACTGATCCGAGTCAACGGTGGTCCGGAACGGTGCAACGTTGCGCGGTATCCTAGGCTGACCAGCGTTAGTGTTAGGTGGTCCTTGTCGGATGAAATCTATCAAATCATCGTTGCCGTTACTGAGGCCGGCAGGACTGCGCGGTTCCATATTCACACGTGATTTTGCGGAGGGACCATCCATACGGCCAGATGGCGGACTGTTGGGGCCATTGCGACCAAGGGAGGATGTGGATCCATCGGCGGATTTTGTCGCATTTCCATTGATACCGACAAAAGGCTGCACGGGTTTCTCCTGTCCAGGTGATGGACCGGTTGAGCGGATGAAGTCAGCAAAGTCGCGCATAGACTCTGTATCAATCCGTGCCTCCCTAGCCATTGGCTTCGACACTACTTTCCTACTTGGTGAAGGCTTGTGGTTTGCAACAACAGGACCTGGTCCCCTGTTCCTCGAAAATGTCCGCTTTGGCAGATTGCCCGTACCGAATTGGCTGTCTTCAGCGTTGACACGGGGGTACACTGTAACGTTGGAAGGTGGAGAGGAAGGCTTGGGAGGCTCTGCCTTCTTCGAAGGCGGCGTTTCCTGCCGTAAGTTAGAATGTAGAAAGGCCTAGGGATGACATGCCTTACGTCAAGAGCTCGCATATTTTGGGGTGTTAGCGTAAACTTAACCGTCTCTTGCCCCTTTACCAGAGAGTCAAACTCGCGCTCCCGGTCCTCTTCTGACATACGCACACTCAAGTTGCGAGATCGATGGCTTGCGATTGACTCTCTTCGGCTTGGTATAGCAGTCGCGCCATTTGATCTCTTTGCAGAGGAAGATGATGAGGTGACGCGCTTCAAGGAAGCCTTGTCGGACAGCGATCTATCATGGGAGATGGCCTGAGAGCGCGGAGAGTCGCTTGTCGAAGTGTGCTGTCCCTGGCGTTCAGCTACTGTCACAGGGCTATCGGCAGATCTTGGGGAGCTGCGCTTTGGGCTGTTCATAGTGGGACTGCTTTTAAGAGTTGGGCTATGATGAGGTACGGTGACATCAGTCACTTTGGTGGCCTTGCTATCGTCGATTTCCTGCACAGATGGCAGAGACCCACTTCGTGACAATAGAGATGGAGTTTGCTGGTTGTGTGGTGGACTGACGATGTTTTGAGCCTGCGGGAAACCATCTGCATGATCATTGCCAGTGGGCGAACGCTTGGGAGGAATTTGTACGGACTGTACGGGTTGCACAGACTTGGAAGGTACGAGATCGACTCGGGCAGTAGCACGCTCCGGTATCACGGGCTTTGCTTCATGGGTAGGACTGTTCCGAGCTGAAATTAAGTCGGGTGCAACCTGTCGTGGGGAATCTTCCACGTAGTCACCATCTCCAGGAGCCTTTCCTTTGGCACGGGGTGATTCGAATGTAGAAGTTGACGTGGAGCGGATGGGGATATCCGAAGTACGCGCGACACCAATCGCCCTATGTCCATTCTCTGCCTCCTCGTCTGACGGCTCATCGTGTAGGTAGGATGTGCCTTCGTCGTGTTGTGCAGAGATTATTGGGGTTGTTACTGGCGTCTGTTGGGATGAATGACGGCCCGAATTTCGCTTGGAAAAGGACCGGACAACACCAGGTGGACCAGGCCTCTCCACAGACATCCTCTTGGAGCGCAAAACTTTTGGTTCGCTGTCATAGCCGCCTGGAGTGATATTCTCCGGTTCCGCCCCGCCCTTGGCCAATTCTCCGCGCTGGTCGAACTCTCGAGTCGCTGTGGATTCTATGCGGCCATTGTGCATCCTTGCGCCCACTGCTGCTGCTGCTGCTGCTGTTGTTGTTGTTGCAGCGGCCTTGGCCTCCATGGAAACGTCAGGCTCAGCGGGGCTTTCCAGCTGTTTGCGTGTAGCCTCCCTTTGTTCCCCTCTAATCTCTTCGTCGGCCTCCTCGATGTATGAATCCCCATCGTCCATACGGTCCATGGGCGTTTCGAAGGGCAAATCACCGTTCTCCGAAGGAGTGGAGGAAGCGGGAGGGGCGTGCGGAGGCACAGTGAAGAGCGGAGCGGGGCGCATCGGTAGAGAGAGTGGGCGTTCTTTGTTCGCACCTGAGCCCATGGCCAGTGCAGAGAGGGGAACAAGGACGCTGGAAGGTCGCTGAGGACGCTGAACTGGCGTCTGTTGACTGGTGCTTTCTGCATCGTCCTCGAATGTGTCTGCGAGCCCTGGAACCTCGATTTCATTGACATCGTTGTCACCCTGCGGAAGGGGGATGTTTGAGGCGATCTCGGTCTCGGTCGGCGTGTGCTCAGGAATAGTGGTGTCCTCCTGTATTATCCCGTCAATCGTGTCTCGGCTGGCTTTGCGGAGGTGCAGGCTCGAGTAGCTTGAGACAGGACGCACGCCGCGACCGGGGAGTGGTGTTACAGGTGACCGAACGCGCTTTCTCCAGGTCCTCCACAAACGACCGAGTGCCGAATTGAGTGCAATCTTCTCAACGTCGGGCTCTTCAATGATAAGGCGCTCGATGGTAAGTTCATGTGCGTCCTCCATTTGCTGCGCAAGCTTCTTCATCTTGGTGGCCACGCGCGCATATGCCGCCGAGCCCGAGACGAGCAGCGTCTGTTCTGCGACGTACTCGACGACCGAGGTCAGGAAGATGGCAGAAGCCCACGACACAAGGCCGGCATCGTCATCCTCGTCGTCGTCCATGCTGAGGCCGCGCTCCTGTTGCACATAGCGCTCCTCATCCTCGTCCTCGAGCTCACCCAGGCGCGTGTAGACCATGATGCGCAGGCGGGTGCGCTTCCACACCTTCTCCACGTCCCAGTGGGCAGCGGCCTTGCTGTCCCGCAGAGGGAACTCGTCGTCGTCCTCGCCTGCAAGCAGTCCCTGCAACTCCTCGTCGGCAGCCTCCATGGCCTCGCGGGCCAATCGTGGCTTGAGCACATCGGAAATGGCCGGGCGAATCGTGGTCAGGGAGGGCGAGCGCGCCGAGGAGAGGAAGGCGAACAGCAGGTGATCGAGGAAGGCATTGATGAGGGCCAGCGCCTGCTCCGAGAAGACGGCGTTCTCCAGCTCCTCGCTCTCGGGGTCCTCTTGGCGCAGCTGAGCATTGTGCGAGTCGGTGACGATTTGCGAGGCGACCGAGGCGGCAATGTAGGCTGGGGCGGGCCGGACGGTGGTGGGCATCTGGAATGTGACGGAGCTGGCGACCGAGGGGCGGTCGCTGCTGAAGCTGGGGGCTCTGCTCGAGCGCGCCGACATGACATTGTTGACGTCGCCCGTCTCGGAGAGCGTGTGCCGATGCATGGCAGCCTTGGGGTTGCTTCAATGCGAGCGGCACGGGGGGGAGAGAGGGTACTTGGTAGACTACAGGAGGGTATCTCTCCCCTAAAGCACAGCTCAGCACAGCACAGCGCAGCGCAGCACAGTCAATGTGCCCCCCGGGGTGGCTGTCGCACGCACTGGCGAAACGACAGGGCCCTGCAGGCCGACGCGGAACGAATAAAAAGGAAACGCGGGAACGCTAGGAGAGAACGCCTGCGCGCCGGCGTGCGTAGTGACAACCTACTTGCAGGTGCGTTCAAGGGCCCATCCCGGCTTCGATTAGTTGTTGTTGTTGGCGGTGGTGTTGGTGATGATGATGATGATGCTGCTGCACAGCGAGCGACGCGGGTAAGAATCCAAGTGATGTGAGCAGTGCGCGTGAAAGCGGCTTGCTCAGGGTCGCGAGCAACGGGCCTGAGAGAGCGACATCCCCGCGTCGATCAAGCATGGCGGGTGTTGACTAGGCCTGAAACCCTCCGCTGCGTGCGCCTTACTAGCAGAACCACGCATCGTCCACCAGAGGCTGCGGCTAGGCGAGGCCTGATTCATGGGAGGGGGTGCGCCATGTGCTCGGTTTGGCACAGAGGCTGAGAACACGGCGCTGCTTTTGTTCTTCTTTTTTTTCCGTTCAGGCGTGTATTCTCTGGTGTTGCGGGCACGGCAGCACTCGAGGTTGCACACTCCGCTGTCGCGACTAGAGGCAAGCTGTAACGCTCCCCCCCAACTAGCCGCAAGGCATCCCTGGTGGCCGCATGAGCTGCTTGCTAATCTTCACGTGGAGCCGCTGGAGCTGCTCGTTCTTGCGCCGTCGATCGCTCTGCCCTGCGCTGATGTGCGTGCACCCTGCTGACTCGCTGCGATTGTGTCAGTATGTGCACCGAAGAGATTGACAACAGCCACGTCGTCAGGCGTGAACACAGGTCCCATCTCATCTGCATGCTCCAGCCACCACCAACGTCGCTGCGAGGTCGTCGGCGTGGGACGTCGCTTTGCACAGGCGCCCAAAGTGGAGGAGCGCAAGTGGACCTCGGGGGCGCGGATGGCCTCTTCCGCCCAATTCGCCGTGGTACCTGCAGCAGTCCACATGACACCACCACGTTGCTTGCCCCTTCGTCCCGCCTCTGCTGCCTCTCGACTCCTGCACAACGGCGCTGGCCTGCCGTAGCCTTTGCTCGCGTTGTTCAGGGTAACGCACCAGCGTTGCGCAGTCCGTCATGGAACCACTTCACGCCACACCACTTTTCCACGCTGTTTTCGTCATGCCCAGAACTTACCGTTCTGTCGGCGGCGCGCTGCTTGGGCGATCTTCGTCGCTAATCTCAGGGGTTGGTGCTTCAGGCTCCACCGTCCGCGACTCACTTCATCGATAACGAGAGGTCCAGAACATGGTTCAAACTGCATACGAATGCCATGACGACATCGTGTCCATTTCCTCTTACAAGAAGTTGCTAAGGACATGGTATGTGCTGCTTGGACACAGTATTGTGTACTCTTCTCGAATAGTTACACTAAACCCTCGTCTCCTATCCAAACCATCATTCCACCGTTGGTCACTGCTTGGCCCCTCAAGTTCATGACAATCAAATTCTATATGATAAAGTTACGGCGAGTAATTAGGACACGCTACAAACCACGTGTCGCAACGGCAACGAGTCTGCCCTATTCAATATGCAGGGACATTGCTCGGACACGTGCTCTCTGAGCCTAAGTTTCAAAGTTTGAACTTGTCGTTTGCGGTGCTCACCAACACATGCAAATCTGCCAGACTCGATTGCCGCTTTTGGGCACATTTAGTGGTATCGTCACCAGTGATTTGATAGCGTGTGATGTGATGAAGAAATCTGCCCATACGTCCAGAGGCAAAATGATCACAGCAATGGCATACGGGCGAATGAGTATACTTGCAAGACCATGGTGCAGCTCTACTCGATTCACTAGAAATGTCATATTCACAATTCAAAGCAAAAGCAAAGGAGAATGGTCACAGGACGAGCATTTCCAGCTGCACCTTGGTTCTTCTTACCTTATGGTAGCTTCTAATTGGTCGAACATCGCAGTCCAAGCTTCTTTCTCCTCACCACATCAACTTCATGTCGTGAGAGCAACGAGTTATTTGCTTGAGCCATGGAATGACGTTGTTATCTGCTCTCTAAAAACATCACCACTGGCCGTAAACCCTACCAAGACTATCGCTAGGATGGTTCGCGCCCTCAAAAAGAGATGGATCTGCGATTTGGGGCCCGTGCGCACACGTAAATGTGCTCTACCAGATGAGGACTATCACGACTGAGAATAGCGGAACTCATCAGAGAGGCGAGTACTACCGACCGTACTGATCGCTCTCAGTTTGGTTGATTCAAATTCGATCTGGATTTACCTGCATTTCCTTATTCTTGGTCGTTATCGTTCCTATGGCGAGCATCATCATCTGAGCAAGCCACTGAGCAAGCCATGTCCACTCATTGTTTCCAAGGACATTGCACATGGCCATGTACCTAGACCTCATATGATTCCACCGTCATGGGAAAGCTTCCTAAACGAACTTCACTTTCAGTCAGAGTTTCTTCGAACCCTCGCCCGGCCGTAGTGCACCAGGTCAAGGCCCCATCAGACTGTCAGAGTATATTGGTCACAAAGGATGCTAAAAATGGCAGCATGAGAGCTAAATATAAAATCGTTAATGACCATCGTTCAAGGCGAGTATAGAGCTACGATGCGTGGCAAATTCCAGATTGACAACGACCAGTTCGAGACGGATATTTGCAAACGTACGATAGCAGACCGCTATGCTGATGATGCTCAAGGCAGAAATCAAAGGGGCCGGGATGACGCCATCATCGGCATCGGTCAGTCAAATGTCACTTGTATCGCGTCAGTCATGGCTCAATTAGAGAGGGCAATATTCGCAATGGTCATTTCGAACAGGTGCTCGCTCCCACTTACAACCGAAGCAGCGACGATGTCATCTCCACCGCAAGAGAAAATTCCAGAAAAGAAATCTGGAAGACGTGCAGAGTGTTGCATGCGCGAGGAGCTTCAGATCAGATCTCGAGTTATATCCCATCACACCTCTCCACCGGAAGAAGACTTGGCATCCAACATGTCGAGGACCTTGGGAGGGCGCATACATACCATACAAGAACCACCGTATAGCGAAGGCGTGGCATCCTCTTTCGTGTAGGAGATTACGAACGGCCGAAGTATGCAAATCAAGGTGACTAAGAATGCGCAGCACTGCACGAATGGCTCCCGAGCCTCAGTGTCAGCAACTCCAGCTCTTTACCCCAGATTTACCCACTCTACTGGCGCCATGTCCGCAGACTTAGTTCCCGACAAATCGCCCGCATCCCCCCATACCGCTCCGTGTTGCTCCGGACGTTCCTCAGCGCAGCCTGGTACATTACTGCAGGTACAGCCGCACTCGCCACTCAGCCAGAGTCGTCGAGGACAGCACGTCATTGACTACATTGGAGGAGAAGAGGCGGGATGCGCCGCGACGCTGGCGTACTTTACACGTGTTGCGGATCACTTACGCCCTGGCCGTATGCTGGTTGAGAGACGGTGGGCTTGTATCAGCCTCTTCTTGGTTGCAGCGAGGCGCGTTCCACGCACTATACCAGGTGTACTTGCTGCAATGGCCAAAGAGTCAAGGCCCACTCTTGTTCAAGTTGCAGCTGCGACACTGCAGTCCTGCATCGCGATTAGCGTATATCGCGCGTGCCAAAGGATCCATGCCTCTGCTCAACGGATACGGGGTTTCTTGTGCTACCAATGGATGGGTTGGAGGACGTTAGATCAGCACGATATTTGGTATGGGCCAGAGTTAAGCAATCTCACACCTGGATTCGATATCTAGCCTTGCCCAAAGCGGGTGATTACACCGCCACAGGTACGATCTGCAGCCCTGCGCCCAGCCCTGAATTCATCCCGATGTCTTACCACTTTGCTCAGTCACCTCATGGCCTCTGAGAACCATCACGACACGCAGAAATGTGCGTCGTGTGTCTGGAAGCGCACAGCACGCGCAGCAGCGGCCGGCGTTACCTGATGGGCAAACGTAAGTATCAGTGTGGCTTATCTCTCGCCCCAGGGTCCGCAGGCTTGGCGGATCGACCGCATGCCCGCACCCCGCTAAGCCCAGGGCCTGCGGGCGATATCAGCGAGCCGACATCGCGATTGCGGCCTTTTCGACGACGTCGGCTTCTCTGGGGTCGACGCGCAGAGGCGACATTGGACCGCTGAGGGGTTTTTGGCGCAGGGCAAACTGTTGGGGGAGCGCTTTGGGGTCGCCGGCGAGGGCGTCTCTGACAAATGGACAAACATGTATTCGCAACGGACTCGACGCCTTGCCGTGGGAACGCGACGTGCAGGGCGCGGCATCTGCAGCAGAAGCTGTGGAGTGGGACAAGGAAGTTTCCTGTTTGTGCCTAGACTGGCGCCCTCGACCCGTTGGACAACTGGGCCCTCAGCGTCCCACACAACTGCACCTCAGCACGGCTCTGCAACGACGACATGCGACCGCGCGCCCTGGGACCCAAGAGCCATGAGCCATGAGCAACTGGCTTGGGCGTCGGAAAGCAGTGTCTCGATCCGTCGGCTATGACTAACTTGACTACAAGAAATGCAGCGCGAGCGTGTTGAATGATGGCCGGATGACGAGGCCGAGTCACCACCAGTCCTGCCATTGGCTGCGCCCTATCTTTATCGCCGCCACAACGTCAAAAGCCGGCAACGTCCTTCTAGTCCCGTTTCCAGACTCGGTGGGCGCATGCAAGTAGCAAAGTGTCGTGAGAGCTGGAGACGCCTGCGCGCTCGCCCAGGGTCTGAGTTTCGCCGGGCACGACATTGATGCCGTCGGGTTGGGCCTGGCAGCGGAATGCCACCTCTCACTCACGATAGGGGCCGCCGCCTGTACCAAGCGCCGTGCAGCCGGCCCCGTGCAATGTGGAGCGGTGTGCGCGATATCTAGGCTATTCAGCGGGCCATGGGCCATGGCACAGTTACGTGACCAAATCAATACTATAGAATGGGTAAATTTAGCTGCGTCGCCCACCAGCTGGCGATGCTTTCCAGCGTGAAAGCGGTCAAAGTCGGACCCTGGGCCTGGTGAGGCTGTGCGTTCCGCGCGCCGCGCCAAACCGCATGCGCTCTTTGAGCGGCCGTCAGCAGCGCGCGGCCTGGGAGGGACAAAGAGCGCAGCGTGGAGGGCATTTCGCCGCGTCCTGAGTAGAAATGGGGGGCATGAGATTGGGCAGCTATATTCAGCAATGTCTGGTCCAACAGGTCTTAGCGGAAGCTAGATAGCAAAGCGGGCTGGCTGCACCTTGGGGGCGCCGGCGGGAACCCCAGGACGTGTTTCCAGAACGGATTGCTTCTTCATCCCACGGAAACAGTTCGGCGACGCCTCTTGGCTACGGCCAGCCTAACATTGATCTTACCACAGGTGGCCCCGCTATAGACCGAGACAGTCAATACTACCCTGATCACTTACCTTATAAGCGCGCTGCCCCAGTAGCTCTTATCTCTCTGCACTCACAAACAGACATCCCCTCAACCCCTCCTTCGATTCCTCCTACAAATCTGTCCTTGTCGACACATACTCGTCTTCCCCCAAAGTCAAACCTCCTACACACACATTTGCAGTCATGGTATGTTCTGCCTACAGGTGGTGCCGTGGACCGGCACTGTTGGACCCGCCAGTCTTGCTCACAAACTTCCCCAGGCGCAATCAACAATCGTCTCCAATGCTGCGAATGTAAGTCCTGCACCTGCTCGCGTGCCTCGGCGACTCTGGCTAATGCGCCATTTCACAGCTCAGAAAATACCTCGACCTGCCCCAGAAGGGCAAGGTCATGGCCGAGTATGTCTGGATAGATGGCTCCAACGGCATCCGCTCAAAGTCAAAGGTGAGCATCTTTTCCAAGTACATGTTTCTATACACGCACACACATACACAAGACACATCTGCGCCCACGCTGCATCCCTCCCGCGGAGTTCAGACGGCACAGCGGGCGATCATTGGCCTCTGGCCAGCATGACCACCGGCCTGCGAACCGCTTCATGATACACAAACTTGAGAGAGCGCGTGCGACTATGCAGTTGCGGGCATGGTGGTCCGCCTGTGTGACGCACATATGCGCCAATCGTGCCTGCCCGCAGAGTTGTGGCGTCCGCTCGTTATCGCACCCCACGATAAGACGAGGGCCCCACGGGCGACCGGGACCTGCATTGCGGTGACGCATACCCCTCCATTCACCCACCACTCACCCACCACTCACGACACGGCCCCATTCGAGTGATCGGCGCACCGCAACACCATTGCTAACCCCAAATGCCAGACGCTCAACAAGAAGGTCGAGAGCCTTGCAGACCTCCCAGAATGGAACTTTGACGGCTCGTCAACGGGCCAGGCGCCCGGCGACAACTCTGACGTCTACCTCCGTCCCTGCGCATACTACCCCGACCCCTTCCGTCTGGGCGACAATGTCCTCGTCATGTGCGAGACGTACATGTCGGATGGCTCACCCAACTCATACAACTTCCGCCACGACGCCAACATCATCCTCGAGAAGCACAAGGAGCACGGCTTCTGGTTCGGTCTGGAGCAAGAGTACACTCTGCTCGATGAGTTTGGCTGGCCCTATGGCTGGCCCAAGAACGGCTTCCCCGCGCCCCAGGGTCCTTACTACTGCGGTGTAGGCACCGGCAAGGTCTTCTGCCGTGACATCGTCGAGGCTCACTACAAGGCCTGCATGTACGCCGAGATCCAGATTTCCGGCACCAATGCCGAGGTCATGCCCGCCCAGTGGGAGTACCAGGTTGGCCCCTGCCCTGGCATCTCCCTCGGTGACGAGCTCTGGATGTCGCGTTTCCTCCTCCACCGCGTCGCCGAAGAGTTCGGTGCCAAGGTCACTTTTGCGCCCAAGCCCATCCCCGGTGACTGGAACGGCGCTGGTCTCCACACCAACGTTTCCACCAACGAGACCCGTGCCGACGGCGGCATGAAGGCTATCGAGGCCGCCATGGAGAAGCTCTCCACCCGCCAGGCCGAGCACATGGCCGTCTACGGCTCAGACAACCAGCTCCGCATGACCGGCAAGCACGAGACAGCCTCCTACGACAAGTTCACCTGGGGCGTTGCCAACCGCGGTTCCTCTGTCCGTATTCCCCGCGCCGTCGCTGCGGAAGGAAAGGGCTACTTCGAGGACCGCCGCCCAGCATCCAACGGTGACCCATACCAGATCACTGGCATAATCGCCGAGACCATGTACGGCAAGGTCGATGGTGCAGATGTTGCCCGTTTCGCGAAAAAAGCGGAATCCGTCGAGGTCGACATGATCGTTGAAGTCGCCAAGCCATAGACTGGGTTTTGCGTTGCTGATGTTGTTCTTCATACCCCCAATTTTCCTTTCCCTTTGACCCTTTTCTATCCGATTTTACGCCCTTGAGACGATGGATGGATGAATGCCCGCCTATTGTTGGCTGGGTGAGCTCGAGACATGGTGTTATGCATCACACACATCTACACACACAACACACCCTCTTCCACCGATCCTGCAACATGAGCAGCGGGGAGTTTGTTTGACATGCATAGCCGGAAATGCGAGTGCGATTTAATATAGTCGATATCATGTGATATGGAAATGAAGACGTGGGTGGCTATTGTAACCTTGATGTCGAGACCTTTTACAAACTGGGTGAATTCTTTTCTTCTGGTGCCTGCACATGTGTGATGAATCGATGTATGTATCTGAGTCTGCATCATCATGTCTGCCGAAGAGCCGAAGAGACTTTGAATGTTTTAATCACGGGGTGTTTTGGTGACTTTTTGTTTTAGTTCAAAAGTCGTCTCCGTTACGTGTGATGCCCAATGACGAAGAATCTTTCTTTAAAAATGCACTCTTACAATTTTAATTTTAATTTTTTGTTTTTTTTTCTCGTTTGATACTAATGTTAAGACGCGGTCTGTTATATACTTGTTGGACCTTTTTATCTTCCCCCCCCCCCCCCCTTCCTCCCTCTCTCTCCCTCTCTTAATCTTTTTTTTTGTCTCTGTCTTGATTAAATGGATTAACATGTTTGAATATTTATTCATCTATTTATCTGTATTTACTACTTCTCTAAATGTGTTTCTCTTGCTGTTTTGTAGGTTTGTCAACTTGTCAATTATCATCATCATCATCTTTAAACTCTTTTTGTTTGGGTTTTATGATTGTATGGTATATACGAATGATAATATTGTATATTTGTGCATACACACACACACACACACACAGGCTTTTATTTCACTTGATCACATCTATCTCTTCTTCGGGGAATTTTTCAGACTTTTTCTTTTTGGTAGTCTTCATCCTGGGGATTTTCGTGTTTTGTGTTGTTGTGTAGTTGGTTGTGGGAAGATGGGTGTGTACATCATTTGATTTTAACATCTCCCCTCTCGTCACGAGGGGGAGGTTGGCTGTTAGCTGTGTAGCAAGTAAGGGAAGCTGAGGATTTTGCGGTTGGATATTGTAATGTTGACTTCATCTTGTCTTGTCTTGTCTTGTGATATGATAGAAAAAAAAATACTGAAATACATCAAGGTGAACGCCCATACGCTATGCAAAAACAAGAAGGACCCGTCTTCCACAAACCACGGGTCTCGAAACCCAGAACAGATCTATCCGCGTTCCATCATGTCCATCACGACCCAACCTGACCCATCTGCTCCTGCAGCGCTTTCTGATACTGATTACGTGCCGCATTAATCGCACGAAGCAACGGCTCCACAATCTGATTCACAGCTGCTGCTCCACCCTTTACAGCATCTGGATCAAACTTCCTCTTCCGCGCGGAACGCTGATTCGCATACTCATTATCCCTTTTCAACTGTTCCATGCGCGCTGTGCGCTCTGCCTCTGCTGCATTAGCCACTGCTGAAATGCGATCGAGGGATTTATCCAGAGTCTCTATGAGCTTAGCGACTTCGTTGGCGCGGTCAGCGTCTCCGGAATAGAAGACGGCCCAGAAGTAGTGCAGGAATTCGACGGTGGTGTTGTGTGTCATGGTTAGGGAGTCGAGGATGCTTTCTGGGACGCTGAGTTTAAGTGCTAGGTCGCTGTTTGGAACCGTCTTGGATGCTACGTAATCTTCTCCGTGCAGATGTTGCTTCTTAATTGCTGAGATGGTTTGTGCTGTTGCTGCTTTTCGGGAGGCTCGGCTGCCCACTCGGAGGTTTTGAGGGGCGGTGTCTTCTTCATCGCTGCTACTGTCGTCGTCGACCTGGATGGAGGTGTGAATGTCGACTTTGATGGGACCGCCACTTTGTACACCTAGTTCGCGAATATCGTGTTGCAGGGTAGACAAGACCTGTGCTGGTGTCCGTTTTGTATATGTGGCAGCACTAGTCGAAGTGTGCACGCTCTGTCCTGCTGAGAAGAAGCGGCTCTGGTCTTGGACTTTGAGGACGACCCTGTTGTCATCATCGGCACGTTGCAAATCGCGAAGCTGCAGCTCTTTGTATGTCTCCTCATCCAGACCGACGGGTGCATGCCGACTAGCATCTGAATTTGGCACTTCCTTCATCATCTTCTCGCTCATGCGGTTTAGCACGCGTAGTATTGGTGCCTTTTCGAAATTCGCGGGATTCATGGTGAAGTCGGGACGGTTACCCTGTTTCTGACTGTGGTTGTTCTCGTTGCCCTCTATATTGATGAAATTGGGTATCGATGAAGCAAGCAGTTCATGATCGTCTTCCATCCTCTCATCGTAGGTGAGGTACTTGTCCAGCTTGGGATCAAGCACATCCTTGTCAGAGATGCGCTCACCCTTGAGCTTCTTCATCAGGCGACTATGGAAGAACCTCTCCCAGAAGTCGCCCTCGCTAAGTTGGGGTACGTTCTCATTGTAGGCTTTTTGGACCACCGGATGCTGTCGAAACAGCAGCTCAATCTGCTCCTTGGTAAGACTCAGCATCAGCGCACCATCCACCGTCTTGGCCTTGATCACGGAAAGCACATTATATGTTCCTGTAGCCTGCGACCTCTCTATGGCGTGTGACCTCAACATGTGCACACGGGTAGACCAAAACTGGTTGGAGAACTGTCCCAAGGAGACAGAGTCTGGCTTCTCTTGTAGCGCGCGGTCGAATCGCTGACGAAGCGCGGGGCTCGAGTTCAGCAGCGACATCTGCAGTTCCAGATCTGTTAGTAGCTTCGCATCCGCATATTGATCCTCGCTATCCTTTGCCTCCGCTGTCACAGTCTGCGCCATAGCCATGGCGGCAGACGCCCCACCTGTGCCTCCCACGGGCGCCGCAGCAGGGACTGGCGCAGCAGCATTCTGCGACTTGAAGGCTTCGATCCATTTGCGCAAGAGACCGGTGATGTTCTGCTGGTCGTCGCGAGCGGTGGCGGAGGTAAAGGTCAGGGTGTGGTTTCCAGCCTGGGGAGACGGCTCCTGTACGACGATTTTGATGGAGGCTTTGGCTGACGTTGCGGGCGTCTGCTGAAGATCTAGACGGGGTTAATCGTGGGCTCTCTATTCTTTGCACTGGGTGGGCTGGATCATACTTCCAATGTCGCCTATGGCTATGGACAGCGCAGGAACATTAGCGCCAGCTGCAGTCCAGGAGACGGTCTTTCCATCTGCAGCGACCGCGACGGTGCCATCCTTCTTCTTGTATTGCGCGGCCGCGTTGGACATGCTGGTGGAGGAGCAGTGTAGGCCTGCAGATCGCGTGGGAGACGTCAAAGCTTGGCCGCCATCAATCACTCGCGATGGCACGTGACAGCGCATCCGTCATTTCCAAGGTTACCTCGAGGCATGGCCGTTTCTTTTCTTACGCGTCTCACCCCGCCATGCATGTGTTGACTGTCCTCTACACCACGAGGCGACGGCCTGAAACGGTATGTGGGGCAATTTGACGGGTCTGGTCAGCGACAACCCTTTGGAACATGCATGGAACTCCAGGAAACCTCTGCCAAGTGATTCAGGCCATCGCTGGGCGGCCGCGGATACTTTTCCGCGCCGTCTGCCACACGTCACAGCGGCGTCTCAAAGTCCCTCGCTCCACTTACCTAAGGCCTTCGCGCTGATTGGCTGGCGGACCATCGTGGAGCTGGCTTTGACTACATGGTCGGATCGTCGTGAGGTTGAAAAAGCTCTTTGCATCGACCGTGAGTGTGCGGCTGCGCTCGGTCAGACCAACAGAGGCACCATGAAGGCGCATAGAGTACATGGCAATCAAACAGCTAATCACATCGCTGCCACACGTGCTGTAAATTGAGTGACTGTGAGGCAATTAATGGCCGACTTGCAGGTGCTGTTGCTGCTGGCCAGTGCTAGCCCGCACGGGGTCGGTCCTCTGCGCGCATGGCATTCGCTTTCTGCTGCGCCCTAAACTCCAGACCAGAAGCCGTCTTCTGCAATACTGTCGTCCTCTCGGATGTCACCCCCCCTCTCTCCCGTCATCATCACCTAATTCCATCATGCTGCGCAACACCATGCGCCAGTGCTCGCGGAAGCTGCAGAGCTGTCCGGCGAGGAGCCTTTCCACATGGGCAGCGTCACCGTCACGAATCGCCATCACCACATGTCGCAGGCCACTTGCGCTCGCGCCACGACGCAACTATGCCATTGCCGCCGAGGACACCAACAAGGGCGTGGTACGTCTGTTTGCATCCGCAGCGCTGAGCCGTTAGTAGGACAGACGCAGACAGCTAACCGTGGCCGCACAGGACCCCAACGACTCCTTCTTGCAGGGCAACACCGCCAACTATGTCGACGCCATGTACATGCAGTGGAAGCACGACCCGTCCAGCGTGCACGTCTCATGGCAGGTCTACTTCCGCAACATGGAGTCGGGCGACATGCCCGTCTCCCAGGCCTTCCAGCCGCCGCCCACCATCGTCCCCACCCCCGAGGGCGGTGCCCACAACTTCAAGCCCGGCATGGGCATGGCTTCGGCTGAAGGATCTGATGTCATGAACCATCTGAAGGTGCAGCTGCTCGTGCGCGCATACCAGGCCCGCGGACACCACAAGGCAAAGATTGACCCCCTGGGCATCCGCTCAGAGGCGGAGCAGTTCGGATACAGCAAGCCGCGCGAACTCGAGCTCTCCCACTACAACTTCACCGAGAAGGATCTGGACCATGAAATCGAACTCGGCCCCGGTATCTTGCCTCGCTTCAAGACGGACACCCGCAAGAAGATGACGTTGAGGGAGATCATCGAAACTTGCGAGCGCCTGTACTGCGGCTCGTACGGAATCGAGTACATTCACATCCCCGACAGGGAACAGTGTGACTGGCTGCGCGAGCGCATCGAGGTGCCCACCCCATTCAAGTACTCCGTGGACGAGAAGCGCCGTATCCTGGACCGTCTCATCTGGGGCACCAACTTTGAAGCATTCCTGGCCACCAAATATCCCAACGACAAGCGTTTCGGTCTCGAGGGTGGAGAAAGTCTGATTCCTGGCATGAAGGCTTTGATTGATCGCAGTGTAGACTATGGCGTCAAGGACATCGTTATTGGCATGCCCCATCGCGGACGTCTCAATGTGCTCTCCAACGTCGTCAGGAAACCCAACGAGTCCATCTTCAGCGAGTTTGCTGGAACTGCCGAGGCGGGCGACGAAGGCTCTGGTGATGTCAAGTATCACTTGGGTATGAACTTCGAGCGACCTACACCTTCCGGCAAGCGCGTACAACTCTCCCTGGTAGCCAACCCCTCCCATCTCGAAGCTGAGGATCCCGTAGTGCTTGGGAAGACCCGCGCTATCCTGCACTATAACAACGATGAGAAGGAGGCCGTCAGTGCTATGGGTGTCCTGCTCCACGGTGATGCCGCTTTCGCTGGCCAGGGTATCGTGTATGAGACAATGGGTTTCCACCAGCTTCCCCAGTACCACACTGGCGGAACCATTCACATCATCGTCAACAACCAGATTGGTTTCACGACTGACCCTAGGTTCTCTCGCTCGACACCATACTGCTCCGACATCGCCAAGGCCATTGATGCACCTGTCTTTCACGTCAACGGTGATGATGTCGAGGCTCTCAACTTTGTCTGCCAGCTTGCCGCCGATTTCCGTGCCGAATTCAAGAAGGATGTGGTCATCGACATGGTCTGCTACCGCAAGCAAGGTCACAACGAGACTGATCAACCCTTTTTCACGCAGCCCTTGATGTACAAGAAAATTGCACAGCAACCACAGACATTGGATATCTACACAAAGAAGCTCCTGGAAGAGAAGACTTTCACGAAGGAGGATGTTGATGAGCACAAGGCTTGGGTATGGGGTATGCTCGACGAGAGCTTCAATCGCAGCAAGGACTACACACCTACCGCGAAGGAATGGCTTACATCAGCATGGAACGGTTTCAAGTCGCCCAAGGAGCTTGCCACTGAAGTCCTGCCTCATCTGCCAACAGCCATCGAGGAGTCTCAATTGAAGCACATTGCGGAGAAGATTGGAAATGCGCCCGAGGGCTTCAATGTCCACAAGAACTTGAAGCGTATTTTGGCTGGTCGCACCAAGACTGTTGTGGAGGGCCAGAACATCGACATGGCCACCGCCGAAGCATTGGCGTTTGGATCTCTCTGCATGGAAGGTCACCATGTTCGTGTGTCTGGTCAGGATGTTGAACGTGGAACTTTCTCGCAGCGTCACGCGGTTCTCCACGACCAGGAGAACGAAAAGACATATACCCCTCTGCAGGATCTCTCTGAGGACCAAGCGACCTTCACCATTTCCAACTCTTCGCTCAGCGAGTACGGAGTGTAAGTTCCCCCGCTCTCCTTTACATATCACGACAGCAATACTAATAAGTCTAGTCTCGGTTTCGAATATGGCTACTCTTTGTCCTCGCCCAATGCTCTGGTCATGTGGGAGGCCCAGTTCGGTGACTTCGCCAATACCGCACAGGTCATCATTGATCAGTTTGTGGCATCCGGTGAGGTTAAGTGGCTCCAACGATCTGGCCTTGTCATGAGCTTGCCTCACGGTTATGATGGCCAGGGCCCCGAGCACTCGTCTGCTCGTATGGAGCGCTACCTACAGCTCGTCAACGAAGATCCTCGCATCTTCCCATCGCCTGACAAGCTCGACCGCCAGCACCAGGATTGCAACATCCAGATCGCCTACACGACCAAGCCCTCTAACTTGTTCCATCTCCTCCGTCGTCAAATGAACCGCCAGTTCCGCAAGCCTCTTATCCTGTTCTTCTCCAAGTCGTTACTTCGCCACCCAATTGCCCGCTCCAGCATTGAGGAGTTCACTGGCGACTCGCACTTCCAATGGATCATTGAGGACCCAGCACATGCGAGCGGTGAGATTGAGTCGCACGAGGGCATCAACCGTGTGGTACTCTGCACAGGCCAAGTGTATGCTGCGCTTGTCAAGGAGCGTGAGGCACGTGGCCTCAAGGACGTTGCCATTACCCGTATTGAGCAGCTCAACCCCTTCCCCTGGCAACAGCTGAAGGAGAACCTCGACGCGTACCCCAACGCGCAGAACATCATCTGGTGTCAAGAGGAGCCTCTCAACGCCGGTGCCTGGAGCTTCACCCAGCCAAGGATTGAGACTCTACTTAACGAGACCGAGCACCACAACAGGAGGCATGTCATGTTTGCTGGACGCAACCCCAGCGCGTCTGTCGCGACTGGTCTGAAGAACTCGCACAAGAAGGAGGAGAAGGATCTGCTCGAGATGGCTTTCACTGTCAAGCAGGACAAGCTCAAGGGCGAGTAAGCGTGCAATGATGTTCATTCTGTCTTATTTATTGCTCGTGCTACTCTAGCCCGTTACCCCGTGCAATCTGATTTTTGTGTAACTTGACGACGGGACGTGGAGTGGTGCTCTGATCGCGTAGGGTAGGATTTCATTGGGTGTATATTTGCATAACTTGGAGTGTACGTATACGATATGTAGTGTAGAAACACCGTTCCTTGAAGATGTGCCTCTCGCCCCCTACGTGCTCACGATGCAAAGTTGGTCTCGGGGAGAGGTGCACCGAATAATCGCGCGCCTGGAGGGAATCTGTGCTGCTTCCTGCAAGCCCTCGGCCACTCTCGATCTGACGGATAATTGCCCTGCGCATTTCTTCCGCATCCATCCGTGCAGACTCACGATGCCATGTCGAGATGGTTCATGGCTTTGTTGAGTCATGATGGCACTTGGACATTTTCACAAGAGGACGTTTGCAGGTTAGCGACAAGTAGGTTATGGAGACAATGCAAGTGCATATGAGGTTTTCTCTCAAAGTGAGAGTTCATAAAAGCAGAGTTCATCCGCCAAAGAATATGATGCTGGCGATGCGAGGCGTATTATATCCGCGGGCCGGAAAATATCGGACCATGTGTTAGCAGGCTCGAGCGCCCCGCCAACCCCTCGACCCCTCCACTTTTGGTCTCCGCTGCTGCATCATCGCCAGTCCACACGCGCTCCCGCAACAAAGCGCGTCACGGAGCCGCCAACAATGGGTGCAGCCACGGCAAAAAGTGGCCAGACCGTGTCGCCCACAGCCACGGTCAATTTTCCGTCTCAGCTGCCCCCAATGCGGAGGACTTGTTGCGGGAAACGGAGTGGAAACTTGACATTATGAGCTCGTGACATGCCTCTTCTTGCCGAGGACATGCTCCATCCAACCAAAGCATACGCCAGACAAATACCGAAAGGTGGTCCGCCTGCCCGACTCTACCCACTTGTACCTAACTCTGACTTCATAACAAAACCCTGGGGTCCGCTTTGATCGTTGATCTCCACGAACTTTGCTGTCCTCTCCACAATAACCTAACTCCTCTCACACTTTGACTTCTGTACACCACTTTGCTCTCGTCTATCAACTGCAATACATCGAATCCCAAATACTGCGTGAACAGGCTGACAGAATGGCTACCAACGGCAATGGCAACGGGGATGCGGAGAAGATCAACACAGACATCATCACTCTTACGCGATTCCTCACGGAAGAGCAAACAAAGCACAAGGAGGCGACGGGAGACTTCACGTGCGTTATCATTAGCCCTAGTGCCTTAAAGAAATACTAACAGCTGCAGACTTCTCTGCCATGCTCTGCAATTTGCGTTCAAGAGCATTGCCTATTACATCCGAAGAGCAACCTTGATCAACGTGCGTACCTGGGAACTGAATTGCTCGCACAAGACCAAAAGCTAACGTGGACAGCTCACCGGTCTACAAGGCACATCAAATACTACCGGAGACGACCAGAAGAAGCTCGATGTCATTGGCGACGAGCTCTTCATCTCCGCCATGCGCTCCTCAGGGCGTGTGCGCCTGCTCATCTCAGAAGAGCAAGAAGAGGCCATCATCTTCGACGAGTTCCCCAACGCCCGATACGCAGTAGCATGCGACCCCATTGACGGCTCCTCCAACCTCGACGCTGGAGTATCGGTCGGCACCATCTTCGCAATCTACAAGCTTTCCGACGACGCAAAGGGCACAAAGGAGGACCTGCTAGTCCCAGGCACAGAAATGGTAGCGTCGGGTTTCACCATGTATGGTGCATCCGCGCAACTTGTCATCACAATGAAGGGCGGCAATGTGAATGGTTTCACACTGGACAACGCGTTCGGCGAGTTCATCCTCACACATCCCAACATGAGGTGTCCTGAGAAGCGCGCAATCTACTCAGTCAACGAGGGTAACTCCATGTACTGGGAAGAGCCAGTCAAGCAGTGGTGCAACAGCCTCAAGAACCCTGCCGAGGGAGAGAAGCCATACAGTGCGCGATACATCGGTTCCATGGTGGCTGACGCGTACCGAACACTGTTGTATGGTGGAATTTTCGCATACCCTGCGGATAAGAAGAGCCCAAAGGGCAAGCTGCGTATCTTGTATGAGTGCGCGCCCATGGCCATGGTTTTCGAGAACGGTATGTTTGTCCTCCAGAAATGGATCATCGTACGGTGCTAACTAATGTACAGCTGGCGGTCTCGCAGTGAACAGCAAGATGGATCGTATGTTGACTGTCACACCTGAGCATATCCACGATCGATCTGGCATCTTCCTCGGTTCAAAAGGAGAGGTACAAAAAGTTATTGATGCGCACAAAAAGCATCAAAAATGAGCTATTTTTGTGTCGGTGGGAGGTCATGGATTCGTGACTGGGCGAGCAACGAGCTACACTGGAGCAAATGAAATGACTTGCGTTGGTTTAACAAGTATTATCGGGAATTAATCTAAGATAAACTGTCACATGAAAACCTTTGCGACCAAATTATGCTACAACGTGCTTGCGATGACGTCCTCTGGTCGCATGCCCAAAACCCGTCCGTGCGCGCATCGCGAACATTTGTACATTCGGTCAATCTACCACCGTACAGCAAGACAACCATGTCGAACACAATAATACCACGCGTAGCACTTCGCATCAGCCCCAGAAGCTCTCTTTACGCTTCCTCCAAAGTAATTGGCACACCATGTCGTAGCCCGTAAGCTCACCCACCCATCCTGTTGCAATGGCCTGATAGAGCCTCGCTCACACACCCACCCACCCACAGCACCAGCCTCCGCGCCCTCCCACCCCTCCACACCGTCCACCCCACCCGCGCCTTCTCCCTAACCCCCCTCCTCCACAAAAAAGCCGGAAAAGCCAACAAAGCCCACGCCCGCACCGAAGGCACACCCCCCGTCAACAACACAGGCGCCGCAACCCCCACCGACGAAGCCTACGATGTCTCGGGCCTCGAAACGCAAATCCTCAAAGCGATTGAGAAACTAACACATGAATTGAGTCAATTGCGAGGTGGGGGTAAATTGAACCCTGAGATAGTGGAGGCGCTGAAGGTGTCGTTGGGGACGGCGAGTGAGGGCAAGGAAAGTGTGAGGTTGGGGGATATAGCGCAGGTTGTTCCTAGGGGGAGGGTTTTGAATATTGTTTGTGGGGAGGAGGCGGTATGTCGTATCCATTTTTCTCTTTCACGTTGTCATGATGCGAGGGCATGCGAGCAGATGTACTGACAGACTAAAACCAGCACATCAAACCCATATCAAGCGCTATATCCGCATCCTCGCACTCCCTCACGCCCCTCGCCCCAGAGTCGTCAAACCCCCTCACCATACAAGTCCCCATGCCGCCCCCCACTGGTGAATCCCGCCGCGCAGCCGTGGAATCGTCGATTAAAGCCGCAGAGAGAGCGGATAAGTGGATACAAACTGCGCGACAAGAGCATAATAAGAAGTTGAGGAAGTACGAGTTGAATAAGGATGTGTTGCCGGATGATTTGCAAAAGGCGAAGAAGAGGATGGAGGATGTGGTTAAGAAGGGGCATGGGGAGGTTAAGAGGATTAGTGAGGGAGCGAGGAGGGTTTTGGAGAGTCTGTAGATGAGTAAAGCAGGGGAGTTGTATATACTTGTCTTGTGTTTTGACTGCAAAGGTCTCGCAGGGAATTGGGAATCTCGCTTTTGGGGATGAGTTGGCCATGCAGTTTGCACGTTGATTGATCCCTCATCACACGGAGATTCTGCAATAGTGAGAAGAAGAAGATAAGCACACATGAGTCGACGATTCAAATTTTCCTTTCTTACTGCACGTGGTACTTTCATTTACGATACATTGTCGGGCGAAGTGTATACTACTACTACTAACGAAACCCCCTTCTGGGCAGCAACTTACTCTATGTTACCTCGCACCAAAGGCGGAGAAACACTACTACAAAGTCTGATCAGCAATGACACCTTCTATATACCATCGTCATGGTCAGAAGCATACCGTTCACCGTTTTCTCGGCTTACTTGAGCGCCCTACAAGGCAATGCTCGCCTCGTCCACCGTGGCACAAAGCTGACCACCACCTACTCTAGAGACACATTCCGCGAAACTGACCGCTTTCTCACATTGCGCCTGGGGTGTCACACCTGACCACTGTACACACAGTATCTTGCAAAACATTAATTGGGACCGAAGAGGAAGGGGAAAGTTTGCAAATAAGTATTGGGTTACAAGCATCAGGCCTGTCTGCCATGCTGGCGCTGAAGCCTGAAATGCATCACGGCTCGGTATGCCCGACGATCGCCAGCACAGCACAACAACAACACAGAACCGCTCTTTGCTCGATTGCGCACGCGCAGAAACGCAAAAAAAAGCTGTCAGAAAACCCATAACGGGCATTGCGCTTGCCATGGCCGTCTCACGTCAAGACTAGTATGTGAGTGACACTCGACGTGGCTGCGAAATGCCGATTGCAAATGTGAACGTGCACGGTGGTTGGTGGACAAAGGGCGTCGACCAAATCGACAGCAGCGGTCAGCCTCGCTTTTTCGCCCGACAGACCGCCCAAGCAGGGAACCGCGCTACTGGTTCAGGCCAGCAGGTATCGTGGCACAGGGTCATGATATATATGCCGCCGCGAATGAGGCTTGCCAGCCAACCGGTGAGTTGTTGTGTCCGGGTATGTAAAGTGGAGCAGCTCCCCCGGATTTTCGTAGTCGCAAGATTCCTCTTTTCGGTTGACGTTTGCAGCGCGTTCGATATATTTGCGTTCATTGTGTGACGGCGTATAACGACGACGATAATCGTGGATACGGGTGCTGAGTGTTATTTTGGGAAGGGAGGAACCGGTATTGACACAAGTGGCACCGAGTCGAATCGGACCGCGGCTGAAGGTGATTTGGTATCAATATCTTTTGCTGTCTCGTACAACCTGGATATGTGACCAGAGGGATCATGGCGCCTGTCAGCACTTTAGGCGCGTTCGGTGGTCTGGAGAAGCGATTTCCAGAACCTGTCACTACGAGGACGTCACCGCCGACGAGAGGGAGTTTGACCCCTGAGGGAGGGTTTCTTGAGGCGTGGGCGCAAGGTTACAATGTGGGGAGCTTGATCATCCTGATTTTGATTGTGTTTTGCAATTATCGATCGGGTATATGGTTGCACAAGCTTATTTTACTTGAGGTCAGTGGATATTCCGTGGGACTTGTTAAATGACTAATGTTGAAGCAGCTTGTACTTGCCTTGTGGCATGGCACATTCATCTTTATCGAGGATCCGTATTATGGCTGGTATCTTTCGACAACCGCAACCCTCCTCTTCATCTCGTACTTTCTCCACAACGTCGTGTCATGGTTGAAGATTCGTCCTTTCCTGCCACGCTGGGGATCCCGCCTCTTCATCATATCACTCCTTTGTGTTCAGCCTTTCTGGGTCGCTGAAGCCTGGTCGAACTTTGAGTACTTCAACACCCTAGGTTCCAAGGTCAATGTTCGCATGCGCCCGTGGGAAGCTCTGGTTCGCGACCCATGGTGGATCTTCACCACCTGGAAACTAATCGATGCCATCAAGAAGACGTATGGTTTCAAGTTCTGGACACTGATGCAGATCAATCGACGATTCGGAGTCATGTTGCTCTGCATGTTTCTCTCCATAGTCTTCCTCCTCACAGATGTCGTTGTCAGCGCGGCAAAGGTCTCAGCAAGCAGTGGCATCAACCCATACTGGCGCTTTGCACTCGTCTTCAAGTGCGCATCCGACACCATCTTCCTCGACGACTTCAAATCCGTTCTCGACGACATCATGACGCGCAAATTCAGTTCCGGGGCTGATACGGTACATCATCGTTCGACTGCAGGTAGTCGTAGTGGCAGTGGTCTCAAGCGCTCGCGTTCGATCTCTCGCGGAGAAGACTTTATCGACTGTACATCATTGGAGACTGTGGTCAATACATCAGCTGAACCTCTGACCTTCGACCCAGAGTCTAGTTCAAAGAGACAGAAGTTCTTGAGACCTTTTGCGAGCTTGGAAGCGAATCGAACTGTCATTCCAACCATTCAGGTTCAGCATGAGGTAGCGGTTACATCGCAGGGCAGAAAAAAGAGTCAGGATAGTGGTGGTAGTCAGACTCCGATGCTGCCTCGGCCTGTACATTCAGTGTATAATGGCAGGAGTTGAAGGGCCAGCGAGAGACATGGGATTCTATTGATTGGTCGACTGGTCGAAGAGAGGACGTGCTCCATGGACGAACCACTATCATACTTGGCCCAGTCTAGCCCCTGTTGCGAGACTGATGGAGAGATCACTGCGCCTGTCATGATTCAAGCACTCGCTTGTAGAGATGCGCCCGTACCTCCTTGGTGTTCGCAAGCCTTGCTGAGTACGACAGTACCGTCCACTCAGCCACCCAACCGGACCACGCCAAACTCCTTTGGGCAATCAAGCGAGCATGCTCCTTCGGGCTACACACCTACTTATCAGTTACACATGAGACGCCAACACCTCAGGGGAGACGGCTCAACGTCTACACAGTAGTACATCTATCTACTCAAACTGAGCCTCGCCCGCTTCCTATTGGTGGGCTCGCTTATGTGTCGTGGACGCGTCACGAGAAGACAGGCTGAGTTTCTGCATTGAGGGTCAGGCAGACTCGAGAGGAGCCTTGTAACTATGGTGACTATGGCGTTTCTGCTGCTAAGCGTCAAGGGATGCTAGAGTTCAAAAGGACGAAGAACTGCACGCAATTGTCTCATGACATCCACCAGTATCACTACAATCGCGCCAACACACTCCTTATTTTGTTCCCAAAACCTTACGCACTGCGTTCCTTCAAGAAAATGGCAACACCAACCTCACCCACCGTCCCATCCACAACCTCACCCTCCACACCCTCATGCACCACCGCCATCCCCGGCAAACACGGTTACGTCCCCATTGACATCGGAGCCTGCAACGCCTACTGGGCCTACAACCCCTCCCTCGCCTCCGCCCTCGCCTTCTCCACCCTCTTCGGCCTCCTAACCCTCACCCACCTCATCCTCGCCATCCTCCACCGCAAACCCTTCTGCTGGATCATCATCACCGGCACCGCCTGGGAATTTGCTTCCTTCGTCCTGCGCGCCCTGGGCTCCCGCGACCAGCAAAATACAGGCTACAGCATCGCAGTCAACATCCTCTTCCTCCTCGCGCCCCTCTGGATCAACGCATTCGTGTACATGACTGCTGGCCGGTTGATATGGATGCTTCATCCTGACAAGAGCGTGTGGCGCTTCAAAGCCATTAGTCTGGGGAAATATTTCGTGTGGCTTGATATCTTGAGTTTTCTGGTCCAGGGGACTGGGGGGCTGATGTTGAATCCTGGGAGTGATGCGCAGACGCAAGATGTGGGGAAGAAGATTTATATGAGTGGGATGGGGGTACAACAGTTCTTTATAGTGCTGTTTGTTGCGCTGCTTGTAAGGTTTCATGTCGATGCGTTGGGGCTGGAGCGGCGGGGCGTTTTGACGGGTCAATATGAGGGTGGGAAGAGGAGCGGTTGGTGGAAGTATCTGATGTATACTCTCTACTCTGTTCTTGTTCTCATCACTATACGGATTATCTTTCGCCTCTGCGAGTTCACGGGGGGCGTGGAGCCAGAGGATAATATGTTACCGTATAAAGAGGGGTATGCGCTGGCGTTGGATGCTTTTCCAATGGTGCTGGCGAGTTTGGCTCTGGCGGTTGTCCATCCGGGAGTTGTGCTGAAGGGTGCTGACAGTGAGTTTCCGGCAAGGAAGCAGAGGAGGGCGGAGAAGAAGATGAAGAAGGCCGAGAAGAAGGCGGTTAAGGAGGCGAGGAAGAAGGGGGAGGTTTTGGAAACGGAGTGTGAGGCGAGGTATTTGAGGATGAGTGATGAGAGGGAGATGAGAAGGGATGTGGAGTTGGGGGAGGTTGGGAGGAGGGATGGGCAGGTCGCGCGGTTTTGAAGGGTCCATGTGTGAGGATGTGGGGGTAGAATGGAGATGAAGTTTGTAACTCGCTGCATATATTCATTCAAAATCATCAATGTATATCCTTACTCCTCATATCCATCCTCGCGGTGCCGTTGGTGCCGCCGGAGGCACACGCAGCGAAACAGCCGTACAACCTTCACCAGATACTCTCCACCCCACATCCCTCGATAGCCTGACCCTCACCTTCTTCCCGCTCTGATCGTTCCTCCACGCTGACGACGAAGCCAACTGACCCTGCGTCTCCTTTGGTAATCCATAGATAAGAGCAGGCATAGCCGACGTCTTCCAAAGCTCCTCACCATTATGTACCTGCGATGTCTTCAATATCGTCGAAACCAGGAAGACCAGACCAAGAATCAAAAGTACGAGAGGGAACATGAGCCATTCCCATGTGATGGAGACGAATTTCTCTGTGTTATAGGCATCTCCCGCTACCATTTCTTTGCTGGTACTTGATCTAATGACGTTCGTCATCGCGGTCGCGAGTCTTTCCATGTGACGTGTGATATTGTTTGGCGCTAGCCATGGATTGAAATCGAGATAGCGCGTTGCTGGACCATTGGCATAGTTCTTGAATCTTAAGGTCGCTCGTGTAGATGCGTTCTCGGCGGTGTAGGAAGATGGGAAGAAGTCATCAAAAATTGTCATTGTAGTGAAGGCTGTTTCGTTATCCACCGTGTAGGAGTCGTTAAGGACCGTACTATTGCTCCGATGTATGGTGGGCTCAAGTGTAATATTCTGTGTGTACACGAAGTAGTCATCGGTTACATTCCATGGCCATGGTCGCAAATCAGTACTAACATCGAGATATGTCGACCTAATGTTCTCGGTATATTCTGCTCCTTCGTATGCCGACTTTATGGTTTGAACGCACCATGAAAGCATGCATTCGTGCACCTGAGGAGCGGTCTTTCTATGCACGCTCTTCAGACCATCCTTGGCTGATGCGATAAGAGCAGACATGATAGGGTTGCGGATGCTTTTGAAGGCGACGGATCCTACACCGTAGAAGGGTTCTTTGGTATTGAAATCGGATAGAGGAATAGCTCGCATGATTAGGCTTTCTCCGCTTATTCCAGCATCTTCTGTTTCGTTGGTGATATAGCCTGACAAGAGAGTAGGTGTAGTGCTTGTAGCGTTTAGGAAGAAACCGCAGACCATTCCGACAGGATAAGGCTCTTCACTCAGTGGCCCGTTCCAGTTCACACTCCAATCGATTGTGGTGTTCTCTTGACAAGCGTAGGATATGTCCAGAAGCGGAGAGACCTCGGCACAGCTGCTGCAGACGGAAAGAGTCTCATATTCTGGCCATTCGCATCGACTTGTTGGGCAAGAAAGCGGTAGCTCAGGGCGAATACCCTTTCCAAACGGAAGCGGTTGTGTTCCATTACCGTAGAGGAATTGGTTGACGACAGGTGTGTGATCCTTGTTGGTTTGGCCTTGTTCGACGCCTCTGATAAAGTATTTTTGGTAGGGCGGCTGGTAATTCACAACTCTAGGAATCAATCCAGATTCATTTTGTAGCGCCCATCGATCTGAGAAAGTCACTACTTGCTGGAAGAATGTATCAATTGCCAACAGTAGTACAATCAGTAGTGCTCCTAGCGCCGCCAAAGATCGACCCTTCGTGCGAAACAATAGTAGTGTAGCTCCCCATGCGCCTCGTGAGGCTTTGTCGAAGATTTCAAAATCCCACATCGCATTAGACTTGTGGAACCAATTCCACTTGAGTTGACCAAGAGCTTCCGATGTTGGTAAGATTAGAGCGGCCGAGGCAACTTTGCCCAGAGTATTGACCAGGCTTAGAAGCTGCTGGGACGGGGCCATGATTTGTCCATTGATGTGTAGATAGATACCAATAATCGTTCCCATGCATACCGCACTTACAGCCCAACTTGCTATCTCAAATAGCCACCGTTTGAACACATTCTGAGATGCATTGTATGCGGCCAGCTTTCTCTCGAATCGTTGGGCAAGATCTAGTGACGGCTTCTCCTCCGGACTTGTCGATGATAATCTAGGTGTAGGAAGCCCATCGTTCCCAGCTCTGTCTGTCGATTGTCGCTGTGTCGGGGAATAGTCGTCTTGGAGAGGAGCGGATTGTTGTACACGGTTCACGTAGAAAGGATGCCCGACTACAGGGAAGACCATGCTTCAATGATGTTTTGCTTATAACGTAGTTTATAAGCGAGTTGCGAATCCAAGCGAGTTGCGAGCCCCACTAACTTTACGCACCTCCTTGAGGATATAACTCAACCACGTTATAAGGCAGTATATAGATATTAATATAATAGATTAAGTAGTATCTATAGTATCCTTTTTACACGTACGTAAGTTGTGTCTAGGCTCTCTGCACTTTGTGCAGCGCGCCAGAGCCTAGTGGCTAGGGCCTGATTACTCTCTACCTTAACGCTCTTTATAAGCAATCTGCTAATTAGCCTTACGTTAAGCTAGTATATCCTCTCTAGCACCCTTTGTTAATACTCCTTGCTTCTGTATACGCTTTTTCTTGCGCTGTTTACGCGCTAACGCTACCTTATTAGCCTTCTTAAGGCTAGTAATCTAATTGCGCATCAGCTTAGCTGAGAGCATTATCACCTTAGCGCCCTTCTTAAGCTAGTTAATTGCTTTAATAATAGAGGCAGGTAATAAGCTCTTATGCCGCTGAACGTGATCATGTATTAACATTAATTAAGCCTTAAGCTTATGTACGTTACTTGGCGTACAAGCCTCCTAGGGAGCCTCTAGGAGAGAAGCTAGAGTAGGCGTACGCAGCTGTACGTTAAGCTTTAACAGGACAGCGTCTGGTTAGAGGGGCACAAGGCCTGCGCCTTAAAAGGCTAAGCTAATATTAGCTAGTGTGAACGCCTATACAAAGGCTATCTTAAAGGCTAGCAGAAACTTAAGCTTAGTAATATAGTTAATGTAGTAGTAGATTAGAGCCTTAACCTTACAGCTGTACGCGCGCTTTAATAGTAAGAAGTAGCTAACGTTAAGAGGCTGTAGCAGGTATAATAAGTAAGGCAGCATACAGAGCGTGTAGATGTTATTCTCCTTGCAAATCTCTTAAAACTTAAGTAAGTAGTAGCTCTTATAGCTATTAAGGACAAGTAGGTAATGTGTACTAACAACGCAAGTCTTTGTGTAAGCGTTAAAGTGCTTAAGCTACTCTACTCCTAGCTTGTTATTTATCTAGCTATTGTTGCTAACTGCAATCACCTAGTTACGTAGGATATCTGCCTCCTCGTACTAGGCAGACAGGTGATACTGGCCAGCGAAGGTGAGGAATGGCAGGACTGACCAGCTAGCAGCGTTAATAGCAGCAATTGCTGTCACCCACTCACGATTACTAGGCTGGATAGCCTTTAGCCTGCCTCTCCTCTCTAACCCTGTTATGACAAGCTAAGTTGTAATCTTCCCTATTATAAAGCTAGCCTTGTTAAAGTTGTAGACGTCCTCATCACAGATGCTATACTTAGCTTTCGTCTGCTCTACAAGCTTAAACTAGTCTTGTATAAGGACAGGATCCTTACATAGAGCCCTCTATCTGTTATACGCTTGATTGAAACGCGTCGTAAGACTGTCTGTACGCTTGACAAAGTTGCGCGGCCAGTAGACACTAACCTGACCAGCGCTGCGTACAGCTAGCAGCTTATCAGCTATATCACGTATAGTAGCGTACGTAGGCGCGAATCCACGTGTATCTAGGTTAAGTATATGTCTGACAATTACCTCCTCCTCTTGCTAGGTAAGCTTCCTTAAGTTAGGCTGGCAATCGCGTTAAGCAGGCTTGCTGGCGCGTTAGTTGCGTAGTGTTAATTTAACGACGTTGTACGTAGCTGCAGCATGGCTAACAGCTTGTATCTGTGATGTACGAATTGCTGTAATAGCAAGCTAGATATCTGCTTTGTTTAATAGCATTAAAGATATAGGTGGTTAAGAAATATATGTTTATATCTATAGAGGTGCGCAAAGTTAGTGGGGCTCGCAACTCGCTTGGATTCGCAACTCGCTTATAAACTACGTTAGTAAAAGCGAAATTCGAGCATGAGAGAGGGCTGCATGGCTGCGAAATTGATACCTCATATTAGAAATCCCTCAAAAGTGGAGATCAGCAGCGCGGGCCTAGAGTCCAAATAGATATGGTATTGCAAGGCTGTGAACGTCCAGCCGCCGGATCAGCCGTGGACCCAGAGCTCCAAACGTCAAACCGCTCATGAAGCCTCATTTAGCGCCATGCTGCTATTAAAAAGTGCGGGAAATCTGGTAGCGCCGCGTCACAGCATCATCCCTTGCTAGTCTCGTCAGCCCTGTCAACCTCGTAGAACACATGCGCCGACAGCATGTGAGTAACGTTGTTCGGACCCATAATCAAGACAATCACTGCAGACGACTCGGCTGTTTGATCAATGCTAACGAACACGTGAAACCTGCAGAAAGGTATCTCCACACAGCCACGTTGTCACCTGATGATAATCGCTCAGGTCGCATCAATTGCATGCTGTTGGTACAAGTATACATCTCCAAATAACGATCACAGGGTGCACCCTGAGAGTCAATAATCACACAACTGTTACCTAACCCACTTTGCGTTGCAATCATGTAAATAGTCTATATCGACCGAAATTCAGCTGGTTGGTGCAATGGGCGATGTGGACATTTGGCGTGACACTCTCCAGCCTTCTTGCGGTAGCAATCTGATCTTCACTTTTCTCATAACCCCTCCCGTCTCTTTCAAGCGTGCTGCAGACGAAGCAAGCTTGGTTTGCATATCCTTGGGCAAGCTATAAATGAGAGTTGGCATAGCGGAGGTTTTCTAGGTCTCAATACCGTCATACAAAGGTTTCGAAGTCTTGAGCATAGTGGCGACAAGGAAGATGATGCTTAAGAGAAGCATGGCGAGTGGGAATGTAAGCCAGGCCCAGTGCACTGCGATATACATCTCAGGTGCATAAGCGGAGCCGGCAATGAGTTCGTTGCTGTTAGAATCGAATCGAATGACACTTTTCATGGCATCTGCCATTCGCGCCATATGATGTGTTACATTGTTGGGGGCCAACCACGGATTGAAGCGAACGGCTCTGAACATAAATTGATCCACAAAGCTCGTTCTAATTTTCAAAAAGAGTGGAGCCGAGGCGTTGGCAACTGTGAGTAACGACGGGAAGATCTCGTCGAGAATAGTGATGATGTCGAGAATAGTATCGTTGGAAAGACCTTATTCGATGGAGTCGCGTCCTTCCGAAGATGAGAAGATACTGACGTTCTGATTGATATCCGTGTACGTCATTTCGTATTGAGGATCATACTCTGTATGCCATGGATACCGAATACCGATCGCATTCAACACCGTTCCTACGACGTTTTCTTGATATTGTCCTCGGTGCCGCTTGAATTGAAGCTTCTTGACGCACCACTCAAGCATGCATTTATGAGCAACGAAACCTCTTTTCGGTAGACGCTATCAGCAGTGCCATCTGCTGAGCTGACAATGAGCGCATCGAGAATAGGATAGTCAATATGCCTGAAATTAATGGACCCAACGTATATTGGCATCCTCAGAGGATCTGTGACCAGTGGCAAGGTTCGCATCAACAGAGTTTCCCCTCGAGACATGGCTTGACTGCTATCCAGCCGGTAACCCGACATCAAGACTGGAGCCTGGCTTGTAGCATTCAGAAAATAGCCACATGCAGTACCTTGGCGAATTAGCCAAGATTCGTTACAAGCAGGGATCGTCGTACCATTAGGATATGTGTTCTCTGTTGTCGGCCCTGTAGAGTTTCTGATCCAATCCATGCGCATGGGTAAACAGGCATACTCCAAAAGGTGTGTAACGTCTTCACAAGAGCTACACACGCCTAATGTCTCGTACGTAGGCCACTCGCACTTACTCGTTGAACATCTGATTGGAATCTCAGCCTGGCTGGAGTTGTCTGTCGTCCACGGGTGTGTACCATTCTGATCGTAAAAGAATGGGAAGAGTGCCATATTCATATCATTGTTAGGCCGGGAGACAGGTGTATCATCCGTGTTATCGTATGTATACTCAACGACTGGGGCGTATCTCACAGTTCGCGGAATAAAGCTTTGAGCGTGAAAATTCCAGCGGTCCGGGATGTTTGTCACCTTCTGAAAAAGGTATCGATTGCGAGAAGTACCATCAAAAGAGCCTCTAACGCAGCTAGTGATCGACCTTTCGTTCGGCATAAGAGCATAAAGGAGCCCCATACACATCGTGAAGCTTTATCGAAGATTTCGAAGTCAAACGCATCACGAGAACTTTTACCGTGGAACCATGTCCACTTGAGTTGCCCTAGGGCCTCGGAGACAGGTAGGATCAAGGCTGCTGAAGCGATTCTGGGGAGTATGGTAATAATCACTGGTCCAAGTGGCCACATGTTCAGCGGTTCGCCATCGAGTGAATACAGGACCCCAACTATTGCACCTGCTTTAGGTTTGAGCAACGAGTGTTGAAATTGGCAGAGGAGAGTACTTACCCATACAGATCGCACTCAATATCACGCTAATTATCTCAAAGATCCACCGTTTGATGGGGTTTGTGGAGGCATAGTATAGGGCTAACCTTCGCTCAACACGTTGCGTGATGTCAACAGTGGATCGATTGGGAGACAGCGCAGAATGATTCCGTGCGCATGGTGTGGTCTGGGTTCTAAGACGAGGCATCGTACATATTCCCAGCAGAATACGAGTGATGTCTGATGACTTTGTACTCTAGTAGTAATGTATACCTGGCAGTGATAGGCAATGTTGGAGTTGACATGGAGATTCAGGATCGAGCAAGCCTTCCTGTGAGGCCCGTCGCAGGAGACCGTGCAACTATGCGATGGTGATCTTTTGATATCGACATTGGTAAGCGCCCCTGCGGGCGTCTTAGAGCCAATCACTTAGCACTGCCGTCTGTACGGACTCACAATAAATATTGTCGCTGCGGCGCAGCACCCGAGCGGCTCGATATCATGGCGATCAACGCGAGTGCATACCATAAATGCAGAGTGGACTGTGCGGACTGACGTACTTGGATGCGATTCAATGATCGACCATTGCGAATGGAGCCGAAGTTTGTGTAAGGAATTTAATGGAGGGTGGGTACATGACTGCTAACCCAATCAGGGGTGCTCCTTTTACTGTGCGATCGATCAGCGAGTCTTGGCTGCATACACCAATCAGCGGAGCTTGTTTACCGCCTAAGTGCTTTCATACACTGATAGTCGAGAAGAACAACGAAGCAATGGCGCGTACATGCAGCGTAGGAGAGCGAGTCATTGTATTGGTAATGTAGCCGAAGTAAGCTACTCTATTCTTCAGATCCATCCAGGCGGAGCTCGTAACTCTACCGGTACTCTACCGACACCTGCTGGTGAGTTCAGTGTCTGACCCGATACTCGCCAGCCTTTCTTTGGATGGAGTCTAATCCTAATCGTCTTCCTCTTGCTTAAGCCACTTTTCCTGATACCGTGAGATCTAAACTGTGACTGAGTTTCTTTTGGAAGACTGTACAGTAACGTTGGGATCGCTGAGGTCTTCCACATCCCTATTCCTCTGTCTGTAGCTTTTGAAGTCTTCATCATAGTTGCTACCAAGAACATCAGGCTGAACAGAAGTAGGACAAGTGGGAATGTGAGCCATTCTAGATGAACCGCAATGAACGTGGTTTGCGTATATGCTCGGCCTCGCACAAATTCGTGACTCTTGTGCGACCTGATGACATTCGTCATAGACGTCGCCAGTCTATCGATATATTGAGTGACGTTGTTGGGTGCTAACCATGGACATCCGGCGCCAAGGCGAAGCTGGTTGTATGCCCATGCATTTTGTTTGACGCGCCACCACGAGGGGGCTGTCGAGTTTGCAACTGTGATAGATGACGGGAACATGTCGTCGAAAAGCGTTTGGGTTCTGGAATATGTCTCGTTAGTGACACCATAGTCCGGCGTATCAGGTGCTGTTCCTGGAGGGCGAATGGTTATGTTCCCATGAAAGATGGAGAAGAATGCTTCTTCACCCTCCCAGGGGAGAGGAAAGACTTCCCATGGGTACGGTTGGCGGATAGCCGTTCTGTTCATGAAGGTCTGAGTCACAAGTTCTTCATACTTGCCCTCTGCGTATGAGGACTGAAAGGTCTTAACACACCATGAGATGATGCATTCTTGGGCGATGGGGGGTACCTTCTTGTACACACTGCTTGCAGTTCCATCAGCTGCGCTAACAATGAATGCATCAAGTACTGGGAAATATATATCTTGGAACTTTACCGACCCGTTGAAAATTGGGACGGATGAAAAGGGGAAGACTGAAGTAATTGGTGCAGTGAGTGGCAATGTCCGCAAGAGCAAGGTCTCCCCCTCGGTCGAGGCATTCAAGGCTTCATCGGTTCTGTACCCAGACATGAGCATCGGCGCATCACTGGTGGCGTTCAACCAGTAGCCGCATGCAGTCCCTAATGCCGTGTCAGCGCCGTGAGTAGAGCCGTCCATTAGAAGAGCCTACCGGTTGGCCATGTACTCGAATTGTAATACACGCTCGATATCCAGTCTATCTTAGTCTCCAGGCAGGCATATGTCAATAGTTCAGACACATCTGCACACGCGCTGCACATGCCAAGAGAGTCGTACGGGTCCCACTCGCACCGGCTAGACGGACAAGATAGCGGTATATCGGGTCTTGTACCGTTACCAAAGGTCACCGGTGAGCTTCCGTTGTAGTAGAAGTATTTGAAGGTAGTCTGCCGAAGGTTGACTTCTTCTAGGGTAGCCGGCAACCCATCTTGATATAGCTGCCCATTATCGCCTTCATATTGTGTAACCCGAGGTATCTCGCCATATCCTTGGAGTACCCATCGTTCAGGTAAGTCAATGACCTGCTGAAAGAAAGTATCGGTGGCTAAAAGAAGGAGCGTGAGGACTGCTCCAAGGGCAGCTAACGATTTTCCTCGGGTCCGAAAGAGAAGCAAAAAAGAGCCCCATGCCCCGCGAGATGCTTTATCAAAAATGTCGAAATCGATGATCTCTTTTGATTCGCTTCCGCCAAACCAAGCCCATTTGAGTTGCCCAATAGCTTCAGATATAGGTAATATGAGAGCAGCAGAGGCGACCTTGGACAAGACATTGATGATGGTGAGAGCGAATGGCCATTTGCTGAAAGGTTGATCTCGAGAGCACACACTCATGTATATGATTGCGCCCTACGTATGGAAGTATGAATTCGAGACTCTTCTTTGATAGTGATACTAATATTATAAGGTGGGATATATTACTCACCATGCATATTGCGCTGGAAGTCCAAATGATGATCTCGAAAAGCCAACGTTTGAAGATATTTTGAGATGCGTTATAGTTCGTGAGTTTCTGCTCGAAACGCTGAGTGATGTCAAGTGAGGGTTTATCCTGGACCGATGGCCTATAGGATGGAGGAGGTAAAGCTGTTCGTCTGTTCTGGGTAGAAGAGGAATTAGAGATCTTGTATTGATTGAAAACCACTGACGGCGCCATGTGGATTTAAGCGTTCGGCAAACAATGAGCTCCAGCGATCTGAGATCTGAGCGGAAGTTGACTCGATAGTTTTAGTGCACACTCAACAAATAGTGCGCATTCTCAGGTGGAAGGGCAGGTAGGTCGGTAAAAGAGCATGTGGGCATGCTGTCAGCGTATAGGCAGGGCGGTTACCTATCGCACAAATGCTTGGAAGTCGCCATACTATATAGTGCGTACAAGATCGCTTCTTAATATGGTCTTTTCGATATCGCAGACTACAAATCAAACCCTCCGGTTTAGCGCGAATGTAAGGTCGAAAGCCTCAGGGTTGGCGCTGCGGCACAGTTCATAGCCTTGCATCTTACCTGCAGCAACAGATGAAAGCGACCGCACCGCGGAATGTCTAAGAATAGATCAAGTACGTCCGGCATCATGAGCGAAGGTGATCTTTGAGGAAAACAATATTTATATGGTAGCTTGTCAAAGGGTCAGTACAACGAGGGCTACCATGGAAGTTGACGTGCACGCAACGTCATGCTTGCTCTACACCTACGTATAGACTCATGTTTACATACCTATGGTCTTCTAAAGAGTCTGGCACGCCTGAGCCTGGTCCTATTTGATTAAGCAAACTTCTCTGTCTCTTGTAAAAGGTTGTGAGAATCATGATGTTACCATAGGTACTTTTCGTCATGCCGAGATCCAGACTGCGCAATGACAGGTCAGCCCAGAAAGTCGTGCTACCGAAGATTTGATGAATAGTTGTAAACTGTAACTGCCGTATATTACCTGTATGCTCGAAGAATTGAAAGCCATTTGATCTACCATTGCGAATCTGTGGCGATCGTCCAGCGACCTGATGCAGAATCTTTGTTAGTCTATGAGGAGATAAAACCAGTATTTGAAGACGGTCTAATCGAACAAAAATATCATACTTTCCTCACGCCTGTGGTGACCAAGGGGTTGACACTCGGTAAGTTGAACATCATCTGTTCGTCTGTTCGGAGACTGTGTGTCGCTGTGCGCAGAGCGATGCCCCACGATATTTTAGTGAATACAGTACATATGTACCACTAGGAACCAGGTGATATGCGAGTGGCTCCGATCGTCATTTCGGTAACATGCAGTTCTTCCATGCAGGCGGCTTGCTGTGGTTGTAGCGCGTTGACAGGCCACTTACTTTCTTTCATTGTTGTGTACCGCTGGGCGGAATCAAACTTCGGTGCTCATGTTGATATCAACATCTTATGCATGGTGAATAATATCGGGACAGCTGGCGGGGTTGCTGGCAGCATCGATAGTCTTCGTGGGCGCCTAACAGAGGCGTGTCATTGGTTTCACGCTATTGGTTCCTCCAGAAAACCCACTCATTACGCACATGCTCGGGCGTCATCGCGATGCATTAACATAAAGGACAAGGTGTGTAATTGGTAGATTGACTAATGCAGTCACTCGTACTCTATGGCAGGGTCGTTTCAGCAGATCGCCATGATGGTAACTGCCTATCATTCATCATCGCAAATGCTGGGCAGAATGCAATTGCTGTTTGAATCGTACTGAGTGACACTTCCAATGACTTCGAAAGGACATTGATGCGTTTCACGTCTAAAGTTCTTTTTCATTTCCCTGCGATAGATAACGGAACTTAATTAGATTCTGACAGCCTCATAGCAACTCGAAGAAAGCGTAACGCCGAGGGGAATCACGTGTGGAAAGGAGACGTGACAAGGTCGCTGGATCGGCTGATTGGTACCGGTACAGGTACCAAGCGTTCTTCGCCAATCAGCTTGTACCGTAAAATACCGGCCAAAACAGCGCCAACGTTTTTTGAAGTGCTAGAACTTACAGGTAATAAATAAACTCGGGAAATTATTCTCTTAATAGAGTCGCCTCGTGGAAAGCACTCCCAGCGCTTGGACTGCGCTAGTTTGGTGTGACGAGATTTTTCACACGCACAACAGGCTCCGTTACAGTGCGTTTACACTGTACAGGCCTCTCAAGCTATGATTACCGGTCTAACGCCTTACCGGTATGTTCTAGTCTGGCCGGTGTTTAAGTTTTAGGCGGCTTAAAATGTCCCCCAGCTCTTATGCTCCCTAATGTTTCTTCTAATGGTTGCACAACCTTTGCACTATTACATCAACATGCGTGCCTGATCTATGCATCTAGCATTATGTTAGTGGCTTTGAAGGCGGCTACTAAGGTGATAAGCACCGTAGATAAAGCGCTGTAGACGCATGGGGGAGATGAGCTTGTCGTGCAATACCAGAGGATCGGTGGAGGGTGATATGTTGTGAGACGTATGAATACCATGGAGTTCCTCTTCTTTGTGAGCCAGTTTCTCTTCGAAGCTTTACAAGTCCTAGACAGACATATCTTTTGAACATCTGTATCATCCTCCGTTTGAATTTCACTTGTCAGCAGCCTTTCTGACGCACCCAAACCTCGTAATAGATACCATTCATCGTCTGCAAGATGCATGCCCATACTGCTTTCATCGTGCTGTCCTTTGCTCTTTCAGTTCTTGCACTTCCCGCTAGGGATGCTCTTCTAAGTCAGATTTAAGTCTGTGCTCCGCTACCCTTTTACTCACAATGATACAGAGCATCACCAACATGGCGTCATCGAGTCCTGTTTTTGACTGGGATGTCAGCCCCGAAGACTTGGCCCAAATTCTGGAAACACGTCAACAATACAACACCGATACTGGACATGGAGGGCGTTTGATTGATGTAGAAGCAAATCCGCTGCAAGCACGTAACCAATACAATACCGGCACCGGACGTGGCCGATCAGTCGTAGTTGAAGCTATCGTGGACAATACAACACCGGTACCGGACGAGGCTGATTTGTGCAAGGGGAGCTAAAACTCTCTGAGTTGCTCAAAGACCCACCTACGCTTGTCCAAATGCTGAAAGAGAGACTTCGAGGGTCCTCAGGATTAAATCAACAACAGGGATTCGAGACTGGTGTTGGCTGGTTGTTGTGCTGATCAGACGTCCCAGCCAGTCATGATCATAGTGTTTGCGCCTTCGCTCTGATGGTCCATATCGATGGATGGTGTTTAACGGAGGGAATGCTGCATACTGCTATGATTACGCGCTGCGGCACAGTCATTCAGCCTTGTGAACCCCATGGAATAGTGCACCGCACACGACATGACTAGCGAGAAGTGAAGGTTCTCTTGTAGCTCTAGAGCCACTGTAAGCGTTGTGCTAGCGAAGGCGTACATGTTGAGGTTCATTCATGCCTCTCGCGTCCACATTTTCAGTCGCATTGATGCCGATTTGTAAAAGGCGTCATTGCGCCATAGTGTCTTTGCTCGTGAAAATGTCCTCGCGAGCGATGATGTGTCAACATTAGTACGAGGCGCTTGAGCAGAAATAAGCTTTGTGCAAAGTTTGACTCAGTAGTTTCCAGAGCACTATCGCTTCGCCAGTAGTTTTCCAGCCTGCCAGACCATGGTTGGATTGATGACGATCGTTCAGTTCATGATGAACTTATTCGAAGTAGCGTCTAGTTGTAGGTTCTGTCTATGTCGTGAGATCCTTCTCCAAGGGCTCGAGAGAACGGGAAACAAGGCCGGGACGATTCTACGGCCAGTAAAGCGGTCAGGATTATGACTTTTTGCATGGGAACGACGCGCACCCATCTGAATTGTAGGCAGCTCATGAGTATACGTCTAAGTGGCACCGATCAGGCTCCAGCTGATAGAAATGTAATGCTCGGAGCCGCACATACCTATGGTAGTGACACACGTAACAAAGGCTGCATATCTCCTGTCTGTGCGCTCTCGCGATGGGCGATGTGATGCATATCGGACATTTCACATCGAGGGCCGGCCGTGTTGACGAGGGTCGATGTCGTAGTCTGCAACATCTGTGGTTCCCCCTGAGCGCTAAATAGAGAAACGTCATTCGCTGTAGTCACCCATGCCCTCACCGAAGTCACAGGCCCACAGCAGCTGTGTAATGCAGCCTACCTACAACCATTCAAAATATGCACCGTAATCATCGCGACGGCGCGTGATAAGTTTCTGGACTGCATTCCTCGTCCATGTTAGATACCTAATATCTACATAATGTGCCTTCAAACCATTACGTTGTACAGTGCGGTCCACATGCCAGGATCGTCGAAAAATTTGCAAAAGAAAAAGGCTTCGAAACGCCGCATCTCACTTATCACCGGAACAACTCTTCAAAAGTTTCCTGGAGTGCATTGTCGCAGAAAGCGTAACGCCGACTCGGTCACGTGAGTGATATGGTCGCGGGGAAGGTTGATTGGCGCAAGGTACCGAGAGCCCAGGGCCAATCGCTACATCTCCAGCTCAGGCACCAAAACGTCGCCAAGCGGCTCTTGACCGCTAATTGTCCTTCGATTGGTCAGACGTCGCTCTTGAATTCTCAAGGACGAGAAATCTACAGGTAGGGAGAAATATTCAAGAAGTCGTCACCTCACAGAATTGCCTTGCGAAAAGCCGTTCCAGCGCTTCGGGTGTGATAACTCGGTGTGATGAGAATGCGCAGAGCAATTAATTGATTGCAATGCATCCGTCCTTCATGCAGTGTGGCCTGACGCCTTGTGTTCCACTCGCATCGGTGTTTGAGTTTCAGCTTGCCAGATCGGTATCCTGGTTATCATGCTCCCCTTGGGTTCTTCCAATGAATGCACAAGCTTAGCAGGCCAGCACCAGCGTGAGTACCTGATCCATGCGACCGTCGTTGTGATGGTGGCTTCGAAGGCGGCTATCAAGGTGAGGGGCCTCCACGGGTTGAAGCGCTGTGGATGGGTGGTGGAAATGACAGTGTCGTGCGAAAGTCTGTCTGTACGTGATGGTCGCCGTGTCCGCGTGCACAGATAAATACACCGAGACCTCCAGCTCCAACGTAGACGGTTCCATCAGCCTGCAACACAATCACAGTCAAACCAAGCTATCGGACTCGAAGCAGTATCCATCTCTTACTTTATAATCCCCGTCGAGCCACTGTTAGGCCTCCCAAAGACCCTCTTAGCAGCGACCCAAGCCATGTACGGACGTACGCTTCTTCTTGTCGCATCCCTAGCCATCTCAACATTCTCTGCGCCCATTGTTATTGCCAATGTAAGTTCTTCGAGCTAAGATATTTCGGGATGTTTGGTGTTAATGCTTGTGTCAGGCCCCGTCCGTAGGAGAGTCTGCAGTTGGGCATCGTAGCAGGGCACCTGAAGCAATACTTGCAAAGGAAATGCTCAAGCGTGAGCCAGTCATCGAAGCAATCCCGCAAACGGCTGCGTTGGAGATTATCGAGGGTCGGGACAACGAGGAGGAGGAGGAAGAGGAAGATTTGATCGATAACTCTGAACTATTTGATGACCTCCAAGAGAGGGCTGTTAGAGGGGAGCCAACTGGCCATCACTCATCCCGAGGTGTTCGAGGTACTGGTCCCAACCCAAGAGGTGTCAGAGGCACCGGTCATAACCCAAGAGGTGTTCGAGGTACTGGTCCCAACCCAAGAGGTGTCAGAGGCACCGGTCATAACCCAAGAGGCGTTCGAGGTACCGGTCACAATCCAAGAGGTGTTCGAGGCACCGGCCATACACCGAAGAGGTCACTTCTTCAGAGAGCGTATGAGACAATGTTTGCGTCTTGAGTAGGCAGCCTCTTTACAAAGATCTTGTATTTCATATTTCATCCTCTTCTTTTCTTTAGCTTTTTACACCTAAATGGTGGGATGAATCATGAGTTTTCTCGAGGCTGGCAGCTTTTTTTGCATCGACGACTGTTGAGCAGTCTATATCCATCCAGGAGGGGGCTGATTGACTTTGGGTTTGGGCGTAAATGGGGAGAAGAGGTTTCCAGAGACCCTCCAGCCATAATTAGGTTGTAATTTGACTTTCAGCTCTTTAGCCTTAGCTCTTGGAGTTCCTTTGCTTGTGGACCTTGTAATGTTCTGTTGCATCTCGTCTGGGAATCCATAAAGAAGTGTAGCGTAGGCTGATGTCTTCCAAACGCCAACTCGATCCCGTTCCACTGCGGATTTCGCGACCGTAGCGGCAAGGAATATGAAAGATATGCACAACAAACCAAGTGGAAGGGTCAACCATTCCCAACGTACTGACACATAGTTTTCGCGACTAAATGCTTCACCTGCAACCATTTGCTTGCTCGAAGACGATCGAATTACGTTCGTCATAGCTCTGGCCAGTCTTTCGAGATGACGCGAAATATTATTCGGTGCCTCCCAAGGGTTGAAATTGAGCTCCTGGGTCGTTGCACCGGCGCCAGGGTAGTTTCTGTATCTGAGCAGAGGCTTAGCTGAGGCGTTCGCTACTGTATAATAGGACGGGAAGAAGTCGTCAAAAAAATTCAGCGTGTTCCCCGCAGTAATGTTGTTAACCTCGTATGCAGTGCTGGAAATGGTAGAATTCGATCGGCCTGAGGAAGGTGGCTCGATAGTGATATTCTGCGAGTAGAATATAAAGAGTCCGCTTTCGGCCTCGAAGGTCTCCCAGGGCCACGACACAGGTTTTTCGGATGTGTGAAGATGTGTAGAAGTCACATTTTCACTATACTGTCCCCATTCGTACGATGACTTGATAGTCTGGACGCACCATGAGAGTATACACTCATGAACAACAGGAACATCCTTTTGGTAAACACTCTTAGATCCGCCAGGCGCAGAGGCGATGAGTGCATCCAGAATGGGGTTACGAATGTCCTTGAAATTTATGGAACCGACACCGTAAAGCGGAAGTTTCGTGTCGAAGTCGGTGAGTGGCACAGCCCGCACTACGAGAGCTTCCCCTTGTCCTAGCTCCATATCGGGATCCTCAACGTATCCGGATAGCAATATGGGCGTTTCGCTGGTTGCATTCAGATAGTAGCCGCACACAGTTCCATTGGCATAAGGTGCATCTCCAATGACTCCCGTATAATTGGCACTCCAATTAATGGAAGAGTTGAAGCAATTATATGTAAGATCGAGGAGACTCGTGACGTCAGCACAACTGCTGCATACTGCAAGTGTCTCATATTGCGGCCATGTGCAGTTGCTTGTGGGGCAGGAGAGAGGGATACCCGGTCGTGTTCCATTGCCAAAAGGCACTGGCTGAGTCCCATTGCCGTAAAAAAATTCCCTTCCTATCGCTGCTAAGGCTCTGTCTTCTGTAGATTTCTCATCTCCATAGACGTACACAGGCACGTATGGCGGGTTATAATCCTCAACTCGCGGTATCGAACTAGATGTATTCTGTAAGGCCCATCGATCAGGGAAGTCCACAACTTGTTGGAAGAAAGGATCGAGGGCCAAGGAACAGAGCATGATCATAGCCCCCAAGGCTGCAAGTGCGCGACCTTTGGTGCGGATGAGAAGGAGAAGTGATCCCCACGGTCCCCTGGAAGCGTTGTCAAAGATCTCAAAGTCCCACATCTGCTTCGAGTGCTCTAGGAACCAACTCCACTTTAGTTGACCAAGAGCTTCAGAAACTGGAAGTATCAGGGCGGCGCCAGCCATTTTAGAAAGTATTGAGATGTATGCGTTCAAGGTCAATCCGGTCTTCTCTGCCAATGCCCATTTCGTAAGTGGCTCATCTTTTAGTTTGATGAGTACGCCAACAATGGCAGCCATGCACAGTAAACTGAAAACCCAGCTGACAACTTCAAGCAGCCATCTCTTCAATATGTTCCCAGATGCACTGTATCTCCACAAGGTCTCTTCAATGCGCTGCGCGAAGTTGAACCCGATTTCTTCCTTCTCGTTGATAGGTGGGGATATCTCTATCGATGGCGGCTTAGGTGGACCGTCCAAAATGCCCAAGCCTGGATGGATGTTGTTGATTGGTGTCTTCTCAGTCAGCTCAGGTACCTGTAAAGTGTTCGAGGTATCAAGGCGAACTCTAGGTCGTTGGCTTGGAAAGAAGCGAAGAGTCGGACGAAGTGACTGCGGGTGCTGGATTTCAGGCGCTGGTTCAGGTATGGGCCAAACCAACGAACGATGGCTAGAGGTCTCGATGGTAGTGGTTGGACTGGCCTCAGCAGGACTAAAGGGCGGTGCGTTGATACGTGCTGGGCTCAAATGCATCGGCCGAGTTGATGCTAGTATCTCTGGTGTCGTGGGAGTTGTTGGAGTTGTACCGTATGACTTTGCGGTAGCACGTTGATCTCCTGTATCTAGGAAGATCGGGATGTCGGGATATGCAGGCCATTGTCCTGGACTGCGAAGTGGACGAGACATGTTTGGCGTAGCACTCGGAATGGTTATCGGATAAGGCATGAGCAGCGACCAAGGGAATTAGATTAGCCCGGGCGTACTCGACGATATGAACAACGAACAAGTATGAAGTCGAAATACGAGCAGACTTGCAAAATAGAAAATAGTAGAGTGAACAGTGAGCTGCAGGTTGTCTCTCTACTCCTACCATCCCCACACTATAATCGCAGCGCACTGCAGTATAAGCCTCCACGAGCATTTCCATGATTGGAGCAGGCTTGAAACATCAAACACAGCTGCTACTGCGGCGTGCATGCCAACTATGCCTTCGTTCTAGAAATCGGTGCATTACCGAGCTAACCCACCACTCACCGCAAGAGCCTACGCGCAAGATCCCGTCCCCATCTCCAGGAAAAGATGCCAAGCGAAGCGGCTGAGGGTTGTTTTCAGGACACCTGCGTGCGGCGTAAGCTTCGGGAGCTGTCAGCCCGGAGCGCCGCTGAGGGTGTAGCCGTACAGAGATGGGGGTTAACCGCTGGCGTGGCCGTGTGGAGGGCACTAGTGTATGTTGTTGCCGCCGCGTTATGAATTACATATGCAGTCGGGCGTAATAATAGTTTCGGCCCCATCATGAGGGCAGGTTTAAGGCGAGGATGTGGCACAGTATATAGGCGCTACGAGCCTCATCATGGACTGAAACGGATGCTGTGGCTGGGACGTTAGAGATCAGTGGTGTTGGTGTTGTAGGAGCGAAGAGGATTTGATCTGTTGAGCCTCATAGGTCTGATCACGGCTAACATAGCTTCATGGTCTTGAAGTCGGTCGAGACGCTATGGTTTCGACGTTTGGTGGGGTGCGATGAGGATGCGCGTCGATCGGTGGCAGCGCGCTTAAGGTTAAATTTAGTCCTAGCCGCGTCGCCGTAGATTACTTTTAGTGTAGCGCCTCATCGAGCCTATCACTGCCAGCGGATAATCTGCAGTATCATTAATTACAAAACTTGTATTCGCCCTACGGTATTTCCGCATTAGGATCATCGTGCAGCATCATAGAACTCAGAGCACGTGCAAATCCTCACACGATGCCCTTTTCCTTCGACGAATGTTGGCCTACTGGACCTGAGAGACATTTGGATACCATTTTCTCACACTGCAAGTTTTAAGGCAAGCCCTTGGCTGTAAGCCCGTATACCACTCTAGCTTACGGCACAGTATATCATTCGGTGATCAGCATAGATTGACACGTGTCTGACTGTGGCGTAGTCTACATCCTGCACCCAACTATGATCGCGGCTAGTCGAATGTCATTCCCAGATACTCGGGTTCTCCTACTGGCCCACTCCGTGCGGCTCTGGCTTCGGTACAACGCCACCGGCTTCTGATTTGTCCGGCGAATTTTTGGATCCTTCCAGTCAATTGGAAACATGTTTATTGTAGCCGCCAGCGCTTGATCGGTGTCATGATCGCATATGGAAGCCGACTACTCGAACACTTGGTGGTTGGGATCGGCTGTTACGCGAAAGGTTGGTATAACATGTTGGTTATGGTTCGTCTATCCCACCTGGTTCGTTATGTCGCAGTCCACAGGATCAACTCCACGATCAAGTTGATGACAATTGGCTGCTTGTGCAATATTTGAGGGGCTTGTGGATGTAACATTAATGTTGGACACCGTAACTACTGTGCCGAGTAATGATGAGGAAAGGCTTGCGAAGCATCACTGAGACATCGTCATTGCCCTCGCCCTCTACCTCGCCCTCTTCTACGTCCCAGAATCCTCGCTGGTCTGTGTGGAATGTCACCTCTAGCCCATCGAGTCCCTTCGTCACGAACATCCTTCCAGCGCTCATCTAAACCTTTAATGCTTGGTGTTGTTCTGCCTGGGTCTGCTCCAGTGACATCCCACACATCGCCTTGCACCAAGAGTTGCATACCTAGGACTTCCCCGCTGCCTTGGTCATACATGCCCAGGTTCAACACGTCATCTGTTGAGCCGGATGCAGATGAGAGCATAGGATCTGGATGCTTGTCGGTAAAAGAATGGAATGTCAGACTCTGCACTATGCCTTCAAGACCAGCGTATACATTTTGCGACGTAGGTGAAGGTATAGACAAGCTATAGACAGGCGAGTCTAGGTGGCCCCCCCAGTAATCTTGTAGGTGAGTAGAGTTCCTCGGTGGTGACCTTGGCTTCATGAAAAGATCCCATCCGCCGTTCATGACAATCGCATTGCTCCTAGCATCATCGACAATCTTGTTTGAAGCGATGTCTTGGAACTCCGACTTCCTAACCGGGTTTGAAGGCATTTTTATGGTGTGATAGGCATGCGATCCTGATAAACGCAGGTCAAACACTTTGAGCATGCTATGCTGAGATACTCCTGCCACGATGCGCTCAACTCCGTGGGCGGCAAGCGAGTAGACCGAAGCGTCGTTTGTGGGGTCCCAATACATAACCTCGAAGCTACTAGGTGAGCGCATATCATGAAGTCTAATGAAACCATCATAACCTCCGGACAGGAAGGTTTGGCCTGCTCGTGATCCACCGTGGGCGTCTTGCGGTAATGGTAGAGTCGGATACACACAGGTTTGCCGCACGGTGATCCCTGCATACAGCCGGTCATTCAGATCCATGTCGAACGAGCGAAGCGGGGTAGATGAAAACCCGTCAGGTGTAATCTCGTAGACTTGAATGGGCCTGTGACATGGACCTAGGCCGATCATCACCGTGGTATCAGAGAGGAAATTGCAAGACCAAATCCGTGAGCTTGAAGTGACCGGAGTCACTTGTGAGAGCGGTTCAACAGGGTCGTCCGAGATGGTGTCGCGACCAACAGAATAGACCGCCATGGAGGAATCTCCAAGTGTGGCAGCTATCATTGGTGAACTCGATTGTGATATCGCGATGGAGCCGATGGCTCGACCACCAGTGTCGTACTGTTTCAAGGCCGTGTCCTCTTGGTCAGGGCTCACACTAAGTGCTGTTAAGTCTCCTGATGCAGTTCCGTATATGATGGTTTCGTAAGCCATGTCACGTTGTTCAGTCCGAAGCAACTTCAGACTTGTGATATCATCTCGACCCTCAAAGCTCTCCGGAACTTTATACATGTACCAAGAGTTCAGATGACCAAACGTGTCGTAACCCATGGCCTGATCCTGACTTTCAGTGGAGGCATCTCCGGCTTCGCGGATCTTGTCGATGTTTAAGCCAGTCTCTCGTATCCTCAAGGCAATTTGAGTTCCTGCAGACCAGGCAAGAACCTCCCTTCTTTCGTTCCAGCCGCCATACATCTCTTCATAGCTGTCGAGGGAGGGCTGATACCCCATTGTTTGGCCACGAGGATCGCGCCATGTTGCTGTTCGCCAGTCGTTTAGACTTGTAACCTTGGCTGGGGGTACCACATATTTTGCAAGGAAACCTCTGCGGTCCCAATTGTGGTAGAGTGTTGTCAACCCATGGACGGAGGTTTGTGCGTCCGAGTCCAGTCCTAGTACACCAAACCGACCTCGTAACAATGCTTTCCACCCATCCAGCTTAGCAAATTCCGACAATCGACGACTGGCTAGGGAAAGGTGGAGGAGATCTCTCGGACGTTCCAAGTGGCTGGTAATCAAGGAGAGGATTTCGTTTGGCAACGCGCTCAAGGTGGCCATGTCAACGCGTAGTCTTGCTGTATATCCGCTTATCCGCTTATGGTTTCATATGGCATGGCTTTGACGGAGTTCCGGGGAGCAGTGTCATATAGTAAGCGTTCTCGTGGTAGACTGAAAATTGAGTGACTCTTCCATGATGACGGCGAAAGGATCTCGCTTGCTGGCGCGACGCACCGGCCACCTCACGTCAAATGGCGAACGTAGGAGTCAGACGTGGGGATCATCGCTGATGTTGTCATCTCGTAGGAAGCACTAGTATGACTCTTCTGAGCCCTGTCAAAAACCAAACTGCACATCAGATCCACGATGCTGCGACTCGCCGCCGCAGCATCTCGCGGGGAATACCAAAATTGGCCCAGCCGGCGGCTGCCCACATGGCAGTCACGCTAGGGCTGGCCCCCACGCCCTTATTAGGACACGCTATGGATGCACCCCAGCTTCAACGCCACCCAATACAGGCGCATCACTATTAACCCCTTTCCGCAATGCATCGAGTCACGCTGCTTCCCAGTCGTCGACCTTTCTTTCTGTGGACTCTACAGGCGTCCGCTACTGACTGTTCTTGTGTTGCATCTGGCGGTGCTTATACCGGGAAGCATCGGGCACAACACAGGTAGAAACCTAATCCCAGCAAGGCACTCCAGGCTTGAGTAGCTAAAAATCTGTCATCACTGTTACCTCCCCGCTCACCGGCTGCGTCGGGAGCCTCCGAATACCTCTCCTCATGGTACTTCGCTGGCAACTTTGGGACCGCAATCCACGTCCACGCCACGCACCTGCGCAATGCAGGAGACGAACGAGAAGAGAGTGCATGCGCTCATCAGCGCCGTCGGAAACAACCGCGAACGCCTTCACATTGACGAGTTGCGCAAGATCCATGACCGGGCATCAAACGATTCCTCCATCAACTTGATCGCGCAACTGACGGCGCTGAAATCAAATCTGGGGACGATTCAGGACTGGCTGAATTTTGCGATCCACGACTTGCATCCGCAGCTGCTTTCGGATTTGGATGTGTTGATGGTTTCGTGCGGGTCGCTGGTGCGCCACCTCGACACCTTGACTGAGCGGCTTGGCCAGCCAGATAATGATGCCATGGACTTTGCCGTCAAGCTCAAATACGCTGTTGGCTGCAGGTCCATGGAGCGCCTGCGTGACGTTGCGCAGCGTCAAAACGAGGCTGTGACCCTACTGCTCGCAGCATGCAAATGGTGAGATGATCAGCTGTCAGCGACACAGATTGCGCAATGTTCTAACCTGCCCCAGCCATGCTTCGGCGCAACGTAAGATCCTACTGCACAAAAGCCGCCAGATACGGAAAGAAGATGCTGCAAATCTCAAAACACTAGCGCGATCTACGAGGTGGAACGGCAGTTGCATTGGTGTTCTGACCCAGATCTCACGCATGATCCAATGGTTCCGGTTCCTCTTCCACATGAAGCTTGCGCAGAACGAAGTAGATCGAGATATGACACCGACTGGTGAATGGTACGAGTTCGCCGCGGCAGCTAACCGCTCCGATGCTATCGACCGCGCCCTGCAAGAGGAAGCAACAACTCTGCGCCGAGAAACCAAACTAGTCATGGTGGGCGATTTCAACAGCGGCAAACAGCTCGTCATGCACCAGATGAAGGTCCTCTATGCAGAAGGCTACCACTCTCAAGAGCAGCGCGCAGAGTACTGCTACGCCGTTCGCTCCACCGTGCGCCTACTCATCCATTCGATGATCGATCTCCTAAAAGACACTGGCATCGCCCTGCCCCCGCACCTAACCCAACACTTCGCCATCCTCCTGACCGAAGTCGAAACCACCGACATCAACCACATCACCCCCGAAGCCGTAACCGCCCTATCCGCCATCTGGCTCTCTCCTGAGTTCTCCTCCCTCTATACCCGCAACTTCGAAATCGACTTCCCGCAATACGCCCCCTACTTCGCCCAAGAAGCACCCCGCATAGCACACAAAGACTACGTCCCAACCGAAGCAGACATCATCCGCCTGAACCGCGACCTCGGCGGCATCAAAGAAGTCCGTTTCCACTGGGACGAACTCTCCGTCCACCTCTTCAACATCAACGGCCACATCCCCACCCAATTCCAAAAACGCTGGTTCCACCAACTCGAAAACGCAACATCCCTCGTCTACACCGTCGACGTATCGCGATACGACCGCCCCCACCTAGGCCAAGCCGCAGAATCCCAACTCCTCTACGACTTCCAAGCCTTTGAATCATGGGCTACATCTCCCAAATTCGCAAATTCCTCCATCATCCTCCTCTTGAACAACTTCTCCCGCTTCTGCGATAAATTGCAACATTTGCCGCTGCAGACGTTTTTCCCAGAGTATAAGCCGTCAGAGGCGGCTGATGCGGAGACGTCGGCGCGTCGGTATATTCTTAAACGCTTCAAGGATTTGAATAGGAATCGGCTGTCGATTTATTCGTTTTGGGTCGATTTGGATATGAGTGATAATCAGCACTTGTATGCTGCGCTCAAGAAGACGCTGCAGCATATTCAGCAGCGCAAGGCGCGGAGCGAGGTGTGGAGTGAGGATGGTACGAGTGCGAGTGCGGGGAATTTGTTGGCGAGGACGTTTAGTGGATCGTTGGGGGGGAGGAGACATGGGCTGAATAAGTCGAGGTCGTTGAGTACGGTGTTGAGTGAGGAGACGCGGTGAGTGTGGGGTGCTTTTGAGTGATTGGTTTGTTGGCTTGGACGCTTCGGCGGTTTAGATTACGGGTTGCTGGGGGTGGGGTTTCTTTTGGCGTTTCGAGAACGGGCTTCAGTGATACCAAGGGATTGTAATGGAATCAGGGTTTGGATTGGGTTGGGTTGGGTTATAGGCCGGACAGCACTAGACGTGAGGGAAGACTTCCAATTCGTGCAAGATGTATAGATTTCAGAGATTAGGTCATGCGGTTTCCACATTACCTGCCATTCTCCTCAAGTAGCGACACTCGATTGTCATGCATACCTGCTACACATCGACCTCGCCTGCTCCCTACATGAATAAACCAACATATCACAATCAACGCATCGGCACCAACAGCGCAAAGAAACTGAAGAATCGTCCATCTCCACAAACAACAGAGAGTGTGGCATCGTGGCAATATGCGGGGGTGTTGTATCGGACGGTAGCGTGAGTCTCGAAATCTTTGAGTGAAGGATACTGATTGCTGGTGGTGAGAGAGCTCTTAAGCTCAGGCAAAGCTATGTAGACTGACAGAGCCAGCTCATCGGGCACTTCACGAGCATGTAGAAGCTCGAATATCGATGCCCAAGAAAGCTATCGTAGTCATCTCACGCCGCTCCTTCTATGACTCCAGGTTGATGTTAGTGACACAGCTGGGACATGTCATTAACTCCGCCTTACCATCGGCTGATTTGCTCAAGTCTCATCATGTTACAATCGCATACAAAGATTATAAGACACAATCACGAGATTCAATGTTAGAATGTGAGTAGATCTATTATGAGTATGTGCTACATCATAAGACTCTGCATCTGCCACAATTGTGAACTATCCAGTCTGACCAGATACATTCTCCACCGTAACATATGCCCACTCACATCCACCATACTTCTGCCATCATTATCCATTTCCCAGCGATGCGCCGAGACATAAGCCAGCCAGTGTTCAGACCGCTTGGAGGTATAAAACTCTGCGCGCGAAATCAACCACATGTCCACCCATCTCCATGTCGTTGCAGACGTGGTCGTCTATGGTAAAAAAAAAAGAAACAAAAGAAGGGAAGTATGGAAGACACAGCCAATCCGAGGCACCGAGGTGGTCTACAGCCAACAGCCAGTGAAGGAGTCAGCCGTCGGAAAGGTAAGAGAAAACCGGGAGATCGCATCGTAATCGTGAAGAACTTTTGTGCAATCCGTCATGAAGCCATCCGTCGTAAGAAAGAGCCGTAACCCATGCGCCATTCGCCGTCGAAGATATCAGAAAAGCGTCGTCAGATGCTGTCGTTCACAAGTGACAGCAAACGAAGCCGACCCGACGCCAACTGTAGACAGTTTAAGCCTTCTCTTCTTTGGCCTCCTCCTTAGGGGCCTCCTTCTCAGTCTCGCCCTCTTTGTTCTTGACGTACTCGTCGTAGACGCTCATGGCCTCGTCGACCTTGGCGCGAAGAGCAGACTCATCCGAGGTGCTATATAATGTTAGTTGGTCATTCTCTAGAGCGACATCGCGAAAAAACTTACAGGTTAATCAACTCGCTGTTGTCCATCTCCAGAAGCATACCGGTGATCTTTCCGGCGAGCTCGGGCTGCATCTCGTGAATCTTGGGGTAGAGAGCCTCACCGAGCATCTGCTTCTGCTGACCGGGGGGAGCGGAACTGAGAGCGCCCATGTCGACACCGGCGGGACCACCAGCGCCACGACCGCCTTGTGGGAAGGGCATAGGAGGTTGACCGCGGCCTTGAGGAGCGCCACGACCAGCTCCCTGAGGAGGGAAGCCCTGACCGCCGCGCATACCAGGAACACCTGCCATCTGACCTTGGGGTATACCGGGAATGGGACCCATTTGACCGCCGCGGCCGCCACGTCCACCCATAGCCTGCTGAGCAGCCTGAGCCAACTGAAGATACTGAGGGTTCATGTAGGGAGGGAAGGCGCCAGGAGCCATGCCAGGAGGCATGTACATGGGGGGCATCTGCTGGGCGTTGGGTCCACCACGACCACCTTGCTGGCCAGGGATACCACCGGGGAATCCTGCACCACGGCCGCCTTGCTGACCGGGCATGCCGGCAGGGAAGGGCATCTGACCACGACCACCGGGAGGGAACATCATGGGCTGTTGACCTGGGGCAATGAACATTTGAGGAATGCCGCCAAACTGCTGCTGCTGTTGTTGCTGCATGCGGAGCTGGTTACGGGCCTGGATGGTGGCCTCAAGCTGGTTCTTGCGGACATCCTTGCGCTGGGCGAGAGCAACGTACAGAGGCTTGCCCTCAAGCATCTTCTGGTTCATCTCAGTGACGGCCTTGGTGGCCTCATCCGGGTTGCTGAAACAGACGAAACCGAAGCCCTTGCTCTTGCCGAGAATCTTCTTCTCGCCCTTGATGGTGACCTTGTCGCCAGCCTTGGTGTCCTCCTTCTTGTCATCAGAAGAGTCATCCTTGGCTTCACCCTCAGTCTCCATGGTCTCCTTGGGCTCTTCCTTCGTCTCCTCCTTGGGCTCCTTCTCCTCATCCTTCTTGTCAGAAGGCGAGTCAGAACGCTCAGCAGGCATAGCATCGCGCATAACCTTGGCAGAGGTGATGGTACCGAAAGGAGTGAACATATCGCGAAGCTTCTCATCGTCGACATCGTCGTTCAAGTTCTTGATGTAGAGGTTGACACCCTGGTACTTGGACTGCTTCTCAAGACGGGCGGCCTCGTACTGCTTGCGGAGCTCCTCCTCACGCTCGTGCTTCTTCTGGGCACGACCGACGTAGAGCTTCTGACCGTGGAACTCGGTGTCGTTGAGAGTGTCGACAGCAACAGAGGCAGCCTCATGCTTGATGTAGTTAACAAAGCCGAAGCCACGGCTCTTGCCCTGCTCATCGCGAGCAATGGAGGCGGAGGTAATGTCACCATGCTTCTCGAAGAGGTCACGGAACTCATCGTCGGTGACATCCAGATCGATGTTCTTGACGTAGATGTTGGTGAAGTTGGCCTTCATCTCCTCAAACTTGCTCATGCGCTCCTTCTTGGGGATGTGGTGACCAACAAAGACCTTCTTCTCGTTCAACAGCATGCCATTAACATGCTTGATGGCGTTGTTGGCGGCCTCGGCGGTCTCGTAGTGGACGAATCCGTAGCCCTTGGAGTTGCCATGCTCGTCCTGAGCGACCTTGCAGCTGAGAATGTTGCCGAAGGCGGCGAAGGTGTCGTGGAGCGCCTTATTGTCAATGGCGTGGTCCAAGTTCTTGATGAAGACGTTGCCCTGACCCGTCTTGCGCAGAGCGGGGTCACGCTGCGACCACATGATGCGGCACGGCTTGCCCTTGATAACAGTGTAGTTCAACTCCTCGAGGGCCTTCTCGCCGTCCTCAGAGCTGTTGTAGTTAACATAGGCGTAGCCGAGCGAGCGACGGGTAACGGCGTCACGGCAGACACGGATGGAGGCGACCTGGCCAATGGAGGAAAAGAGCTCGAACAGCATGGCCTCGGTGACAGAGGGGTCAAGCTCGCCGACATAGAGGGACGCAGAGTTCTGGTGAGCCTGCTGCGCAGTGGTGGGGGTGGGGGCCTCGCTCTGGGCCGCGGCGACATTGGTGTCGAGCGGGGCGCTGCTGGCGGCCGCGCTGTCCTGGACAGGCGAGGTAGAGTTGGCGACGTCAGACATGTTGTAGAACTGCGTCGCAAAAGGTCAGTCAGGCTAGTCTAAGCACAAGGGGTGGTCATAGTGGTGGGAATGCGGGCAAGAGCCGCCGTGACATGTGCAGGCGCACTCGCTTCGCAAAAAAAAAAGTTTGGGCACTCACCTTCTACGTTGAACAACTTGCAACAGGGAAGGTGCGGGGTAGCAGATTCTCTAATAGCCTAAAGAGCACAAGCAGAGCGGGCGCGCTGCTTTTTTCTCGAGGAGGGGGGCGGGCGCAGGTGGAGGGGAACTGTCGGCGGGCAAGCGACAGTGGGTTGACGAGGGGGTTTGGCGGCGGTCGTCCGACGGGCTTTTCTTTTGTTTTCTGGATTTTTTTGTTTCTTTTTCTGTTATGAACGGCTCGCAGGGAACCGTGGCTGAGAAAGCTGTCGGTGTAGTTGGGTGGTAAGGCGGTTGCGGGTGGAGGAAGCGATGAGGTCGCTCTCTTAAGAATATTCTGTGCGGCGCGTCTGTGCGGCCCGTGCAAAGACGCTTAGCCTGTTTCAGACAGCGCAACCGTGGGCGGTGAATGAAAGAGCTTTGTGCATGGCAAGCCACGGCAACAAGGAACCGACAATCCTTGGGCGTGGCTTCTGGGAAGGCAGCTTCGTCCAGTGTATCGTCGCATCGGTTGCTCCTGGTTCCGACAGCGAAGATAGTCGCAATCGCCTGTGCAACGTTGAACCCTGTCAGTGTTCACATGTCAGGTACGCGTGGCAGAAGAGGTCTTCAAGCGAGAAAGGACCGTTCTATGCAAAGTTTTTGAACCGAAGCTGACTGCATATGTTCAGGGATAAGTTTCATGCGCTGGCTTGATGAACTTTAAAGTACATGTAAGAAGGTGAAAATTAACTCTCGAACATTGGAGAGACAGCAAGCATGTACATACGAAGCAGATGCGCAGATTAGACACCAACAGCAATCACACCGAACGTGTGCATGACCACATGATTCATATTGCTCGTGTTCAACGGACGCGCAGACGTATACTTCAAACGGGTATCGGTACGTAGATGCAAAAGATGCTAGCCATGCCACAAAACCTGCCAACTCCAATGCACTCCATTCTCTACTCCGAGAGTGTGTCATCCCAGCCAGCCTGCTCGGTGAGATGATGCTTCACTCTGGATTTACAATCTTCCATGCCTTGACCAAGGGCCTCGTTCCACTGGCTCTCAACTAAGCCAACCTTTTCCTTCAGGTCATCTGTCAAGCGACGTTCTTCATCGGCTCTGATAGCCTTCATTTCCCGATCTACGCCTACCAGGTCTTCGCCTTCGAGCAACCTCTGGGTCTCGAGAAGACGTGATCCAGCCGTCATCAGTCCAGTCTTAACTTCGTGCAGCAAACACAGGAGGTTAATCTGCGACTCAATGAATTGGTAGGCGGAACGACCGGCATGTGCGAGAAGTGTGTACAGGTACTGTAACGGATAGTCGTGGTATGCCGGGTTCTCTTCATACTCTTGTGGCGGAACCAAGATTTCGAACCCTTGTAGACGCTGCGGTACTTGCTGCACAATGGCTAACAGCCCTGGTGCTATGTCCCAGAATGCTGATAGCTGAGCCTCCACGCCCCTCGTTACATTTTGTTCAATCACATTCATAAGGTCCTCGTATCTCTTCTGGACCCCCTTCTCGAAGGTGACCTTGCGATCCTGTGCGTCGCGTTGGAAGAAGCTCGTGGCTTCTTTGACTTTCTGCTCGTTCTTTTGTTGCACGTACGGGAGTACGATAATGTCTCTGTACAAGTCGTTCCGTTCATCTTCCAGGTCGAACATCTCTTTATGTAATTGTTCACGGGCTTCAAAAAGCCATTTGAGCAGCGTGAGCATCTCCAATAGCTCGGGCTGTTCATCACCCTCTTCCTGCATCTGATTAGGGTTGAGCTCCTGCGCCTCATTGCTTAGACGGCCCTTAAGATGCTCCATGGATGCTGTAGCTTTTGTGATCCGTTCACAGAACATCGCGTGTAAAGGGTTGGCCACTTCTGCTTGGAATGCGTCGAAGATGTATTGCACCACATCTTGAGCTCGTTTGTGTTCCCGCGCTTCAAAGTCCGCTTCGGCCTTCGCTGCATCCGCAAATGACATGACACCATTCCGAACATTATCTTGAATGTTATAGCGGAGCTGAGATCTTCGATCGGAAAGCGATGCACTTTCTTGCTCCTTGCGTTCTTCGATCTTCGTTGCGAACTTTGATTTGGAACTTTTGACCTCTACAAAGTCTGCGAGTGTGCGTAAGCTGCTCCTGATGGTCGCCAAATCCGGGTGACTGTTGTTAACAGCCGGATGATGGCGTGGGTATGAAGGCGGAAGTGTAACAAGTCTCGAAACGTCTGGCTTGTGTGGATCCGGTGTTGCGGTCGCAGATCTCGGATAGTAGCCGTATGATGGCTGCAATTGCGACGGTAGCTCAGGATGATTTCCAACTTTCTCCGGAGGGTACTCGTTGGGGCCGTACATCTGTAAGCCACTGGAGTCTGCCCGCTGTCCTAGTGTGTTCTGATCGCCGCCCACCCATTGTAGGCTCTCACGAGCCTCTTTCGGTAAACTCATATACTTTGACTCTCGTTTGCTCCGCTCTAGACGTCTTCCTCCACCTATACCCGAGGAGCCTCCATCGCTTTCCCACCAACGACTTGCTGAACGTCCTCTTGAACCCTCCTCATCAGGCACAGTGCTCATGGCCATACTGGGAATCGGTGACAGGGACGGGTGGTAGTTATTTGCCCATGCTGCGTCGCGTGCTTTCTGGCTCGAAGCGCTGGAAGGCGATGCTGGTTCAGTATGTGGTGTAAAGTTACCTACCGACGATGCGGGGCTCGCAGCTGTCGTGGGAATGGAATTGGAGAACCTCGTGTCTGGCGAGTCCCCTGCCAGTGATGCTTGCGATTTCTTCCCCTTCAAACCGGGTGTTGTGACCTGTGTATTGGGTGTTGCTGATCTCCTTCCAACATTGCCATACGAACGCCACATATCTCTTGTCAAGTCCATGATATCACCTGCCATGGCATCGAAAGCACTACTGTAGCGATCCCGACGGAGCCGTGACTCGGTCACGATAAACTCGGCAAAGAGCTCCAACCTGTCCTGGTCGGATTGCGCTGCCATTTCTTTCTCAATGAACTGTCTGTGACGTTCTATTGAGCTGTGTGTGAACGCATCGCGTTCTGATGGTCTAGGTGTCTTTACGACAGCTTCCTCCACTCGAGATTCTGACGTGTGCGATGTATGCGACTTTGAACGATTTGCAGCCCCTGTTTGACTGGTCAGGTCCAGTCTATCGGTGTCGACATAGCCACTCAATGGAGGAGTAGGAAGGGCCTTTGAAGGGAATGACGCCGGTGCTTTCTGGGCAGAACGACTGAGACTATCCATACCTGGCGAGAAAGGTGGCGTGGGAGCAGTACCAGACGCAACCCTCTGATATGCCTCCATACGGGGTGTCGAGTCTGATGATCCAGTGTCCTCGAATAAATGTCCACTTCTTGGAGATCGAAGTGCACCACTGCTTCGAGGGGTTCCTCTGGTCACAGCGCCTCGCCGGGTCAAGCCACCTTCTGGTGTCCCCAACTCAAGGTTAGCAGGCTTTGTTGATTCTGCCTCCAAGTCGTGTGCCCAAGGATTGTTGCTTGGCTCAGTGGCGCCACGCGCAGCACGACTCTCGCTTCTTCTTTCACGAATACCGCGATTGCTCTGCTCGCGTTGTGGCGCTCGATATAGGGTGCTGCTTGACTGAGAGGTGCTATTGCTCGGGCCCGACGATATTGATACACTGCCATTATCCGAAGGTGGCGCGATCCGCTCTTGAAGCTGAACGCCTTGATTCCCGGTGTCAAGATGCAGACCATGCGCTGCAGGAGACCTAGCTCGAACTTGGACAGGCTCGTCCTGCCAGCCCAAAGGTGTCGGCGGGATAGGTCCCAATGTACTTTGCCCCGGCCTCCTAGTCGGCGGGGCTGAAGGGCCACCTGGTGCTCGAAGTGTCTCCTGGACAGGTCCCATACTCTGTGATCTGGAATTACTCGGTGGAGGTCCGGGTGGAGGCGGGGGCAATGCCGAAGACCGACTCCAGCTGCCTTGAGGTCCAACCGGTGATTCATCAATGGGCGTTCTTGTCTCATATCCAGGTATACCAGCCGATGCTGCTCTTCTGGCGGTTGGGGCTCTCAATGGCGACTGACTTTCGGGGCTATACCGTCGTTCTACAAGTGCAGAAGGGACATAGCTACGTTTAGGTTAGCTTGACAAGTCAGACTCGTAAAGGTCTGACTTACTGTGAAGTAGCACGCTGCGCAACCAAGCCAGGAGAAGCCGGTGCACGCATGATGGCATCTGAAGTATTGATATGCAGAGAGTCGATGGCACTGGGTGCAGGACTGTGCTCATTGTTGCGATTCCTAAACGACGAAAGACTGAACTTGGAGACGAGCTTGTCCCTAGAGGCCGACCGTCCTGGGCCATTCCTTGAAGGCGGGGGTGGGAACTGAGCATTCGAATTTATACTCGTTGCACTTGAGGGTATCACTATAGAGCCAGGCCGACTGTGGTAGCCAGAGATGGGGCGCGCAGACGAAGGGGTACTGGTAGGCGGTATTGGTGGGGGTGGGGGGTGGTGAGCGAATGTACCGCCGGACAAGTGAGGTGATGTGTTGAGGCTGTGTGAGCTACTTGGAGTCTGGCCTGGCGAGTAGGGAGGAGGTGGGGAAGGCATCGATGCTGGGGGAATTTAGCATCACAGCTTTGGCATAACCCATTGTCTTGGAGGCCAAAATTGAAACATATAGTCCAAGTAAAGAGAATATCTCCTACTCCTCCAGGACATGCCCAGCAATTGATTCATAGCACGTTCACATGATGGTGGTAGAGGGTGAGGGAAAAGACATGGACAAGTTCCATGACAGAAATAGTAGAAAGCATATGTACCTTCCATGCCCGTCACATCATGAAGACGCGACGGCACCGACGTCTGCGCATGCTGAACATGCTGCCCGCTCACTGGCCCTCCACGACTCCATTGCTGGGGATTGTACGGAACAGAGGGCTGGTTCCTCGCAGCCATGGGAGAAGGCGGGATCGAGCTGTTCGCATACGTCGAGGGGGAGCTGGCGGCAGCAAAGGGCGAGAACGGGAGGCTCAGAGTCGAGGCAGCAGTCGCAGGCGTGTGCAACGACGAGCCATGCAGGTACGGGGTCCCTTGCGGAGGCGGTGGCGCGAGGGCGGTGGTGGTGAGGAGGGGCGGTTGCACGGCAAAGGGCCGGAGAGGGGAGCGCTGCGGCGCGTGGAACTGCTGCTGCTGCTGCTGGGCGGGCGGTGGTTGCGGTGGGGGAGGAGGCAGAGGGGACCGCGGCGCGGCATAGTCGAGGTGCTCTGAAGCCATGACTGATTGAGCCCAACGCCCCCAGCGGCTCCAGCGAGTCGCACCGGCGAGTCCAGCGGGCGACTGAATGGGGCGGGCAGACACGAGGCGTGGGTGCTGCTGCAGACTGCGGCTTGGTCACCTCACACAAGAAGGCGGCGGCGGCGGCCCACTGAGACAGGCGGCATGGACATGGACAACGGCGGGCTCTGCGAATCCGGGCGCGCGATGAGGCCGTCGAAGGGTGCAGAGACGTGCGCGAAGGGGTGGCTGCGCAGGCGGGCCCGCTGCTGCTGGGCCATGGCATGCAGCCATTCGCCGGCGCGCGCCCAGCAGCGAGGGCGATCCGGGCCTGGGGGGTTGCATGTCTGGGCAGTCGAGGGCTGCACCGTTGCCGCATCCAGCGTCGAGGCTGGAGGTTTGGCGGCCTAGCGAGGCTTGACTGTGCTTGACCGGCGAATCGCAGCCACCTCATGCACTCGCCGCCATGGCGCATATGCGTGATCCCTGCCCCGAGAGCAGAGTCGGCGGCTACGCAGAGCATCATGGGAGCACCTCGCACCTCGAGCCAGACATGCTGCAACCGTGGCTGCAATATCAATCCCAGCTATACCCCACGCATCGTCCGACCTAGATGCGCGCAGTTCCGTGGCAAGACGCGTTGTGATGAATGTTGTCGAGTTTGATATGGCTGTCGTAACGGTGCATTGACGTGCCCATGTTGGAGGACAAACCTCGGCGCAAACCCTCCCATGCTGCATGTGTAATGCGATATAAATAGCATTGCAGCCGGCGTCGTCCACACCACTATCCGGAGCGAGACGTGAATACTCTGTTCCATCACACTCCGCTCAGTCAATGTACTTACGAGCGGTGTACGAAATAGCGTCGGTGTTATGATTCGTGGCATATCAAATAACCAGCACACCATCAGCCGTTCTCGACGCCGTTCTCTTCCGTCGTACACGGCCAGGCAACCTAAAAGACTGCTTCCATATACTATGTATATCCCCTTCAAAACCACACGACCTACACATGGGGCGAGGCAAACTTACTAACTTACTCGACCCCCATCACGAGGACACCATGCCTGGGTAGTTGGTAGTAGCAAATCTGACCAGACAACTTCAAAATCTCACAGGACCCAAGGACTGGGTTTGGGTGCACTCGCTTACCTACTCTACATACTGGGGCGTTATCCGCAGCCACTCTGTACATACAGTAGCCGCGAATAGTACCGGGTTTTCTCGAATGTAACTTTAAGGTACTGTACTGCGATGGTAAGTCGTGCAAAAAAAATGTCTTATTTCAATACGTATATACGAACCCAATGCACGCTATAAGGATATGTATGCCACTCACTCCCGCTCACCCATGCAAAACCCAACCCTCCCAAACGCCACGCTCAATAACAAATCCTCTCTCACTTCTTCGCCCCCTCCTTCTCAGCCGTAGGCTCCGGCTCCCCCTCCTCCTCATCCTTATCCTCCTTTCCCTCCTTCCTCCTCACACGCTCCGCCTTCAGCGCCTCTGCAACCTTCTCATCCTTTTCCTCCTGCAGCTCATCCCAGTCGACATCGTACTCGGTCGCCACAGCCTTGATTTCCTTGCGCAGCGTATTCCCGTCATCGATGAGGACTTCCCATTTCCGCAGGTCAAAGTTGTGCTGGGCGTAGAGTTTTTGTTGGCGGCGGGAGACAGTGAAGTTCATGGCGGAGCGGTAGCTGACTTCGCGGTTGTGGTACAGAAACCACATGTATCCGCCGATTAGGGTGGAGAGACCGACAAGGTACTGTTGGAGTTGGTGTGGTCAGTATTTCTCTGGGTCGGATGATGGAGGGAATGGGGGGAACCACTTACAGTAACAGGTTCCATGACATCCCAACCCAGCTCAGTCTGAAAGGTGAGGTAGTATACCACGCCCCACCATCCTACGACACCAGCGAATCCAGCTTTTGCTACGTTCTTTGCTGCTTTGTGTGCTAGCTCGTCGCACTTTTTCTTGACGTCTGCCATTTCGCTGATCCTCTTGGATGTCTTGCGTAGTCGCATGCGCAGGTAGTACGTCCTCTCATTGAAACTAGGTACACCAACCCGAATCTCTTCAGGCGCTCCCTCAATCTCAATGGCAAACTCCTGTCCACGCGCAGCGTCGCGGATGAAGTCGCCAATCTCGGTAGACGACGACCATCGCACAAACTTGCGCTCTGCCCGCTTGTCTGATGGCGCTTCCTGGCCGAGGCCAGAGTATGATTCTACACCTCCTTGACCAGGTCCGCCACGTAGCTGCTCGGCTTGTTCTGGCGTCTTGTCATCCTTACTGTTCAGTTTGCCAGTCTTTTCCGTTTTGCCATTGATACGAATCTCGTCGACCTTTTCGAAGTCTTCTTGCCCTGATTGTTCAGCGAGACGCTCACTTGCTTGGCTGACCGTTGTTTCAGAAGATTGCGATGGTTGCGCATCGTTTTGCATGGAGTCTTCTGCTCGGAAGAACACTTGTGGCTGTCTCTCACGACCCTCTTTGTCCTTTATACTGGGCAGCTCGGCTTGGATCAAGCGCTCGAGGTACGATATGGGCTGTTGTGGGTGGACGAGCAGGGCGAGCGGTTCGATATCTTTGCGATCGCTGTTGACATCCTGTGTAGTAAGGGGCAGGATCATCTTCAGCATGCGCGAAGGAGTCGTGAGCAGTTTACCTGCATTCCTTATTAGCCTTCATCACATGCGCCGCCTAATGGTAAATCTCACCCTTGGTCATTGCCCCAGCGCTTCTTTGCCGATGCACAGGCGGCACATCGCTGCCTTGTCGATGCCATGGTGTTCGTATCTGCTTTCCCTTGTCCTCGCGTAACTTCTTCGCAAAGTGATCCTTTTCCTCCTGTGTAATGTTGTTGTTCAGATCCTGCGCAGGCCTCGCATTCGAGTTATTGTATTCCTTGATATTGTCGCTCTCACCCCTCAATCTCGAGGAGATCGTAAAGTTCCGACATTGCAACGGTATACTCGCATCGAACCGCCGTAATGTGTGACGCGTACGCTGTGAGAGCAATTGTGTTCCTTGTGCCGCCCGGTATGTCGAAACGCGTGGGAGTGCTGCAAGAGCGGATAGTCGGTGCTTCATACTTTGACAGGGACTACCTCGATATCCCAGGAAGCCGGGTAAGACGGATCGTAAAAGGGATACAAGAGGGTGAAGCTCCCGCTCGACGTGTCAGCTAGGGAATTGTAAGCTATCATGGCAATCCACGCGACAAGCAAGGTCACCAGGTCCCAAGCTCGCACCTACGTCATCGTGATCTCGGAGGTTTTGCTTACCTCCGCTGTGCGCCCCCACGCTTGGGTAGAGTACTGGCATCGCTTCAGCGACTTGAGTTTTGGGGTCGATATATGTCTCGAAGTTTATCGGCTGTACAGATCCATGGCTTCAACTTGCATGGTCTTGCCATGCAATCGATCGGCCAATTAGACTGTGTCAGCAAGCACATGATCGCGTTTCGAATATCCATGCATAACCACGGTAAAGTCTCCATATGTTCAGTCTGCATTTCTTCCCGCTTTTACCATCTTATAGTATGTCTATATTGGTTTTCATAAGGGGCTAAAACGTAGTAGCTTGTTCAAGAATCCACAACAGGCATCGTGAGCCCATCTCGGCATAACATTCGGTACGAAGAAGGACCTTATTTCTACATCACGATTACAAACAGGGCAGCACATTTTCATATTGAATGTCTTCAACACTCATCGCCATAGTAGCATCTTCAATATGGTCGTTTCTAGTATTTCCTAAGACTTAGAATATTTACACAAAAAGGAGCACAAGCTCAGTCATCCTTCTATCCAGCACCATCCCTACACCATCGCAGCAGCAAAGTGCGCTTAGCACCCACTGGTTTTAACACCACTGGTAGCACAAGTCTTTCCATCAGGACCAGACGCCGTCTTCGTTGGCTCACCACTCGTAACACCCTTAAAAAGATCACAAATAGCCTTTGTATCAAGCAAACACGAGTTCTTAATAGTCGTAGAATCTGTAAATCACCATCAATCAGCACCGCCTAAATATCCCCAAATTCGCACGCAGACTTACCTCCGAGATTCCCATTAACCCCAGCAACCAGCTTGCCAGTCTTGACCTTGATTCCATCAAAGCTACTCTTGCGGCCATATTGTGTTCCGCAGTTTCCGCAGCTGCGGTACAATTTACCGATGCTTTCGGCGTAGAAGTTTTTCACGGCTACGGTGCCGGAGCCGTTGTGTTGGAAGACTTTGTCGTCTGCGCCTTTGGCTCCGCCGCCGTTGACGTACGAGGTGCCAGAGCCTTGCTTGAATGTGGCGGCGTCTTCGCAGACGTTTACCCACCAGACTGTGAGTTCTTGGGTTAGCGGAATGCATGCGCTGATTTGTTTGTAAAGAGAGGCTTACCGTTGTTCAAGGTGCAGGTTCCACGGCAGTGAACACCCTCTCCATTGTTGGGTCCGATGATCACGTTGGAGAGGACGGCACCGTTCTCCAGGATGAAGACTGCGTCCGCCTCACCGGTCTCGTCTTGTCCACTGCAGGTGTTGGCTGCAATCTGCGTCAGTACATCGTTGTGTATTGATCTGTGGCTATGCATGAAGACGTACTGCTGCGATCCCACTGCTTGAGTCCACCGTCAAAGTTCGAGTTCGCGGGAATGGTTCTCGCAGCCGGTAGGTTAGTGGTAGTCGATGGCTTGGGGAATGTCGTCTGCAGAGCAGTGTTGGTCGCAGCACGAGGCTGGTGTGGGTGCTGCACTTCTGCCACAGTGAGGCCTGCAAGAGCAGCTACAAGAAGAGACGAGCCGTGCATGATGAGAGAAGTCTATCGGTTGGTATTTGACGGAAACTGTTGATCCTGATGCTGAAACTGTTCGCCGGTGAAGATCCTACCACCCAGCGCTCGTCGTCGCCTCTTATACGCCTTGTCCAACGATCCTCCTCCATCCTCACCAACGGAAGATTTGCAAATTCCCCAGGCCCATCCTTGATAAATTATCCGCGTCCGAATGGTTCGGGGACTGCCCTCTCGATACACAGCATCTTCAGAAGCCGAGACTCGGTACTCATTACCTCGCCATTTGCACTACGAGCGTCGTACCTTTCCCACTGCTATTAGTCTCCCAATATAAACATAAGCTTGGTATCTTGGCGTCCGGGGGAAGCTAACTGCTGCTTGGCCAAGTGTGGGCGGAAGTCTGGGGTATAAAGTTCAAAATGTGGCTTGCAGCGATGTTCATTGGAGGAACATTGAAGAAATAGTTTCAGCATTGTACACCATGCGATGCAGAACCCTCAATTCGACGGCTGCGGGGTCGCAAGGTGTGCCACGAGGGCTATCGCTGTGGTACTCAAGCATTGTGAGGATTTGTGTGAGAGGTGGACTTTGAGATGAGAAAGTGATGGGTGTGTTGCTTGTCCATGGCTGTTGTCGCTGTTGGCCGCTTCCATTGGGGAAGGTCGTTGCAATCAGGAGTTGCGCAAATGGATTGTCTGTGCTTGGAGCTTCACTGCTTGCTCCCAGCTTGAATACGAGGCAGCATCAATGAGTCGTTTCAAGCTCTTTGGCGTGTCGCATCCAGCACCATGGTAACCACAGTCTGTTGTGCAATCGCGAGAAACCCCACTTGGAAAGGCGACAAAGTGATGTTGCTCCCGCGCTGGACAAGATCGACAAAAGAAAGAATGACAAGCCGGAGAATTTGGGCACCTGGTAAACGTGCAGTACCGCGGCAGGCGCGCTTGGCATGTAGATAGCATTACATGTTTCCAGGCCCACGAATGCGCGCAAATGAGACGCTCTCGCACTCAATGCGAATGCGAGCGACCATGTCGCAACGGCTGGCATACTTGTGCTTCGATGGAGTTGCGGTGCTGTTCAAAAACAAAGTCCTGTTGTGTATGGGAGGGTCGGTATGGTACCACATGTGCCGGTTTCGATCTGCCGGCTGATAGCCGAGAAGCAGCAGTGGCAGACCCAATAGGTGTGTCGCGTGTTCCTACGTGTATTGCTTGGCTCAGTATACTCTCCGCAATTCAAGTTCCCCATTGCTCTTTTCTTCCACCGTCATCTCGGTGTTGAGATGCTAACTTCGACAACAACAACATGATACCTGTAGTCGTGGAGTCGACTCTGTGCTCCAGAATGCGCCACTTTCATCATGTCCGGCGTGGCATACTGAGCGGATACCTTCGTCAACTTAGCAGCAACCCGTCGTAAATTAGCGTCGAACGTAGAGTACAGTAAGGAGACTCTGTGAATAGTTCAATAGCAAAAGTCCCCAACAACGGCCATTACGGATTTAAGGCTGCTTGTTCGCGGCTTCCATTGCACACGCTGCTCGTAGCCTCCGATATTCAGCCGACACTCCATCGCTATCCTCAAAATCGCAATCGGCTAGACCACTCCGCATCGTAGTCGCGCAGGTTTCTCGTTTTCGTTCTCTGTCTCGCAAGACTACAGACTAACGGTGTTAGCGGAGATTATACAGCATTTATCTACGTCAAGAGACCAACGGTTAGAAACTGCATGGCGAAGTTTTCAGCCACTAATGCAAATGGCTGACATTTGACGAGGATGCGGTGTTCAGTAGCCAACATAGCGGATGAGGTCACTGTAATGCAGGAAGTACATATAACTACATCCCTTGGGGGGAATAAGAGAATCTGAATATTTGTCAATACAACTCAATACAACTTTACATATTTGAGCTACCACGACTCCTTCGTGACCTACCCACACCATCTAAAAATGACAAAGACATTCCAATTTCAAGGCCAAACGGTCAATTCCCCTGGATTTGGGTGCATGGGTCTCAGCTTCGGTTTGGGGAACAAATTGAGTCTCGAGGATGCTGAGCCCGTGCTGCTCAAGGCCATTGAGCTGGGCTGCACGTTCTGGGACACAGCGGTTGTTTACGCAGCGGGCGTGAATGAGAAACTCCTTGGTGATTTCATTAGGAAGCACGATGTGCGCGATAAGGTTTTCGGTAAGTAGATTAGCATCACAGGTTTCCCTGAGATATACGGCTGATCGCATATGTATAGTTGCGTCGAAGTGCGGATTCAAGGTGTTCAATGGCGAGTCTGGTATTACCAACTCGCCGAGCCATATCAAGGAGTACATTGAGGGTACTATCGAGAGACTCGGGTTCACTCCTGACTTGTACTATTTGCATCGCATCGACCCCAAGACTCCGCTTGAGGACTCGATTTCTGCTCTGGACGAGATTCGCAAGGCCGGCAAGACAAAGTACATTGGTCTTTCAGAGTGCTCTGCAAAGACTCTGCGGAAGGCCAACGCTAGTAAGTCTTCTAGGATTTCTGTAGAGACGTATACCATACTGACGAGCTCGAACAGTTGCTAAAATTGATGCTGTTCAGGCCGACTACTCTGCTTTCGAAACCGTTCATGAGACCGACGGTCTGATCGAGACCGCAAAGGAGCTGGGCGTCGCATATGTAGCCTACAGCCCGCTTGGTCGCGGATGGCTGGTGGATAACTTTGATTACAACTCACCTGATGACTTTGCCGAGGACGATGTCCGCCGCACAAGTATGTGGATTTACATATCCTCTCCCACGTGGACGTGAAGATACTAATCTCGCCTCAGTACCCAAGTTTCAAGATGAAAACTTCTACAAGAACAAAGCTATTGTCGAGGAGATCAAGAAGCTCGCCGAGCGAAGAGGCTGTACTACTTCGCAAATCGCGCTGGCGTGGGTGGCTGCTCAAGGCATGATTGCCATTCCTGGCACTACTAAGCCACATCGATTGGAAGAGAATTGGGCGTCGAGAGAGATTGAGTTGACAAATGAGGAGGTCGAGGAGATGCGGAGGATTGTTGATGCTGCGAAGCCGGCGGGTGACCGATACGGTGAGGCGGCGCTAGCTATGGTTGGCCACTAGACGTGGAAATGACCGGAGGAAGTAGACTGTGGATGGAGCGGACGTGTCGGTGGACTCGACTCGATGCCGCACACAAAGCATGGGAAAAGTAATATGGCTTCGCCAGGTTGGCTTGATATATCAAAGTGCCTCTCATGATCCCTAGATACTTTCTTTTGCGATCTCGACACGATGTGACATGCACGAGGTATCATACTTGGTCTTCCAAGGTGGAGCTTGTTCCCAAGGGTAAAGTGTTGTTACACGAAATCGAGGTGTGGATGCACAACAGGCAGTCGCAGTATCGTCTCCACAATGACCTGTATCCTCCGAGTCGTCATGCCTAGAGGCCGAGTTTAGATCTCGTCGATCATCCACCTCATCTTGTAGTACAGTGCAATTCAACTGCAAATTCTGTGTAGTCGGCCTGAGTAGAATACATGCCACCGCCACTCTCTTTGTTAGAGAACACACAATGGTATGAACTCGCCGATTCAACCATGGTTTTAGTAGCAATCGGGCCGTCGACCAAAAGGCTGGGAAGAGCGCGTTTCCGGATTAGATCACGATTGTGGCTTGAGATGGAAGGGGCAGAAATGGCAGTGCGGATAAATGGGCGTCTGCAGGAGCATACAAACAGCTGGGTTACACGAGATCATGGCATCTTGGTAACGCAGGGTGGAGCCTTTGACGTCCTGGTTACCCAAGGAAGTTCGCCCTGCGTCTGAGGGTGAATCAACCGGGGCGCTGGGAGGAAAAGTATGGGGCATGCTTTTGACTTTGGCCTAAGTTTGAAGTGTTCCCAGGTTGCCTTTTCATCTAGAGTATCAGGCCGCCAGTCATAATATGGCAACATGCAACCGATGCTCCAGGGGCGTATCCTGAATGGGTACCGGTAGCTCTTTCATTGTTGTTTGCAGCAAAATTGCGGGTGACTGCAGCTCGTGGATGATTGAGAACATGGTATGGTGTGTCGACTGCCACAGGAGCAGCCAGGGCTGTCCTTGGTGTTGGTGAGGAAAAGACGTGCAGAAGGAACGTTGGACATAGTGTACAACGCCACAACCATCTTCCCAAGTTCACCCCCAACTCCCATTGCCCTGCACCGCGCCGGCTCGATCCATGCGATGGCACAGCACTCCGGATGTGTTCGTATCACCCAAGGTCGGGTGTTGCCCAACGTGGGCCGCTCTCCGTCAAACGGTCTCGCTGATACCCACTTATCCAGGCTAGCTTCCGGGCGCGAGATTTTGACCAAATCGTATTTGCAATCCGACGGCTGTTAGACGCTGTCAGACGCTGCGATGCGCCGTGGGAAAGCCATGCGTAGCAAAGCCACAGCTGATAGCCGTGGATGATCAGAGATAGTAGAGGCGAGCCCCTCTGGGGCTGCGGGCGGAGGAGGCCGGCGATGCGCGTGGGCTTGCTTCTTCGCGAACCGAGATCAGCAAGTGGGAAGCCACGGTCTGATTGAGTTGTCGACTGTCGCGCACCCACAACAAGCGTCGTGCACTCACCCGCCCGCCGCGCCAACGAGGCATCGGCCGCTCGCCCTCTTCACGCGCAGCACCAGCAGGTTGCCGATGTGCGCTCGCGTGAAGCCCGCGCCGGCGCCCTCCTAGACTGCTTGCAGCAAAGCCTGATCGCCACGCCGTGGGACCGAATGCTGGATTGGATAGGGCGAGGATGGCGCGACAGGGTCTGGCCGTTTGGCAGAACTGATAAGGTGCTGCACTGGGCAAGGGTCTAGGGATGGCAGTGAAATTCAATTCCTCGTGAGTCGTCGACTGCTCTCTCTTAAGAGCCCTCCTTCCGTCGCCGGAGCCTGCGCGACCAGCGAGCACTTCACCCTCCCTCGCAACCGTCCCATACCCGCGGGACTCCCCCTCTCCCTGCGACTGCGTCTGCGACTCCGCTGCACCTCGACTGCACCGCGGATCCTACTCTCGACTTTGCCTCTGTGCTTCGACCTCGGCCAACTTCGCTCACCATGGCCAGCTTCATCCACAAGACCAACGCTGCCATCGCGCGCTCCTTCGTGGGCCGCTACTTTCGTCTTGAGGGCTCAGGTCACGTATGATCGTCGCCCAGCAGAGTACGCCACACATGTTCTAACATCTCGTAGCCCAAAGAGCGCAAGGGCAGCTACTTCTTCACTGAATTCCGCGCTGGAATGGCTACCTTCTTCGCCATGGCCTACATCATCTCTGTCAACTGTGAGCAAGCAAACGACTAGCCATCGAGTCCTGAAAACTGACGATTCACAGCCTCAATCGTCTCTGATAGCGGTGGTACCTGCGTCTGCCCTCCTGAGAACACCGACTTCTGTGCGACCGACCCCGACTACGCCTTGTGCGTCCAACTCATCAAGCGTGATTTGGTCACTGCTACTGCTGCCATTGCTGCCTTGACGTCCTTTTGTATGGGTCTGTTCGCCAACCTGCCCATCGCTCTCGCCCCCGGAATGGGGCTCAATGCCTACTTTGCCTACACAGTCGTTGGTTTCCACGGCTCTGGTATGGTTCCGTATGAGGTTGCACTCACTGCCGTCTTTGTTGAGGGTTGGGTCTTCGTTGGCCTGACACTCCTCGGTATCCGTCAGTGGCTCGCTAGGTATGCTCTTATTGGCCGCTTTATACAGCTGATGCTGACTACTTCCATAGGGCCATTCCCACCAGTATCAAACTTGCGACTGGTGTCGGTATCGGTCTATATCTTACCATTATCGGTCTTGCCTATTCTGCTGGTATCGGTGTTATTACTGGAGCCGTGTCTACTCCCTTGGAGCTCGCGGGTTGCGAACAGCAGTACATCGACCCTGAAACGCACGCTTGCCCTGGAGCCTACAAGATGAGGAACCCGACCATGTGGATCGGTATCTTCTGCGGTGGCTTGCTCACCGTTATGCTGATGCTGTATCGCGTCAAGGGTGCCATTATCTTCGGTATTCTTCTCGTTTCCATCATCTCCTGGCCGCGTCCGACTAGCGTCACCTACTTTCCCCACACTCCGCTCGGCGACTCTTCCTTCGACTTCTTCAAGAAGGTCGTTACCTTCCACCCGATTTCGAAAATTTTGGCCGTACAGGAGTGGAATATCTCCGAGTACAAGGGGCAGTGGGGACTTGCGTTCATCACTTTCCTCTACGTTGACATTTTGGACTGCACGGGTACTCTCTACTCCATGGCTCGCTTCTGCGGTGTCATTGATGAGCGTACTCAAGATTTCGAGAACTCATCCATTGCCTACAGTGTCGATGCTATCGGCATCTCGGTTGGATCTCTCATGGGTTGCCCACCGGTTACAGCATACATTGAGTCGGGTGCCGGTATCTCTGAAGGTGGCAAGACTGGTTTGACAGCCATGTTCGCCGGTCTTGGATTCTTCGTCGCCACCTTCTTCGCGCCCATTTTTGCTTCCATTCCTCCCTGGGCTACCGGATGTACCCTGATCATTGTCGGTTCTCTCATGGCTCAGGCTGCCAAGGACATCAATTGGCGCTACATGGGCGATGCGATCCCAGCCTTCCTTACGATTGCCATCATGCCCTTCACCTACTCGATCGCCTACGGACTGATTGCGGGTATCTGCTCGTACATCTTCATCAACACCGTTGTCTGGCTCCTCGAGATGGCATCAGGTGGCCGCATCACCCCTCCCAACAAGGCTGAGAAGGAGCCATGGACGTGGCGAATTCCTGGTGGCATTGCGCCACCCTGGATGAAGCGTATCCGTAGCGGAAAGAAGGACTTCTGGAGGTCGAACGACGAGCACGAGGGTGTGTCTGCTGGGCCTAGGAGTGAGGACAGTTCGGCGCACGGTGTGCACGATAAGGAGTACATCTCGGAGAACAAGCAGTCATAGAAGATTGCCTCCATGTTGTTTGGGTTTTCACGCGTTTTGATATCTTTGGGGGATGGACTGAAAAGTTGGATTACCATTTTGGTGCATCGTGTACATGAAGGCACTTGGATGGCGTCGACATGATGCATATCACTGGCTTCACCTACTCGTCACCGGGTATTTGACATATTTTCCGATATACCCTCACTTGCGCTCGCATCTATGACGGCCACAAATCTACCACTTCTTCATCTGTTCAACCACTTCCCTATCTGCTCCAACTTTCGTATCATCGTATGCGGCAGCCCAACGTGTGTAGACGGTGTGCATACTAGCACTACTAACGTCAACTTTCCCCTGGACTACCAGCCCTAACTTTGCTACACACCATTTCCTCCTTCGCAGCCAATGGCGATAGAGTGCCACCAAGACTACAAGCTGCAGCCCAGCCAGGCACGCGACCAGCACGAAAGTCGGCTCCGGGAACCTTGTGCATCTCGCATTGGCACATGCAGTCTGAACGGGCACTGGAGGCAGCGGCCATGCAGGGGTCAGCACGACAAGCGATTGGGCCGAGGCAGTCGCACCCCCACCACCAGCAAGCCCTGGCAGATCGGACACCGAGGAGGGGCGGTTCCGCATATGACTCTCCTGCATCACCACCACGCTTAAGCTTCCCACAGCTTCACATGCTCCATTGCTACCTGAATCATTGCTACATCTACAGTCGCTTTGCGCCAGCCCTCACGCTCCGGACACTGCAACTTACCAAGCAACGCGGAATTGCACGTGCGGATCCATTCTATCCCGGCTTACCAAAGCAACGATAGCTTTTTGCTAAGCAAGGCCCTGGACATTTGAAGAAGGACGGCTAGCGAGCTGACTGCGATTGCGCCTTTGAGGGAAAGGATTTAGTGATTAAAGAGGACGTAATACAGTGCAACACAGTACGACACCACATACAGCAAGGAATCGAACCACGCGAAGCCATCTTCCCACCATGCCCGCCGAACTCAACGGGCTGCCTGTCAATGGCAACAAGGGTGTCAATGGCCACAAAGACACCCCCATCACAGACTCGACACCCACACACCCAGCCTTCGACTCAATACCAGATGTCATAAAAGCCTTTGGTACTTCTCACCCCACCTCCCCTCTCCTGCACCCCCACCACTAACACCTCCCCCCTCCCAGCAAACGACGAATTCGTAATCGTCCTCGACGACCCCTCGCGCGAAAACGAAGGCGACCTCATAATCGCCGCCTCTGCCCTAACCCCTGCAAAAGCCTCCTTCATGATCCGCTACTCCTCAGGCTACATCTGCGCCCCGCTCCCCGTCTCCCGCGCCGCCGCCCTGCAACTCCCCCAAATGGTCACCGAAAACGCAGACCCCAACCGCACCGCCTACGCCATTTCCATCGACGCAAACGATCCTTCTACTACTACTGGAATATCCGCTACCGACCGCTCACTCACGTGTCGCTTGCTTGCTGACCCCAACGCCACGGCGGACAACTTTCGCAGACCGGGCCATGTTTTGCCGTTGCAGGCTAGGGATGGTGGTGTGCGCGAGCGCAAAGGGCATACCGAGGCTGCGGTGGATCTGTGCAGGCTGGCGGGGAAACAGCCTGTAGGTGTTATTTGCGAGTTGATTACCGATGGGCAGGAGATTGTGCAGGGGAGGCCGGAATTGACGGGCGGGGGCATGATGAGGAGAGATGAGTGTTTGGCATTTGGCAAGAGGTGGGGGATTCGCGTGTGTACGATTGAGGATTTGTGTAGGTATATTGAGGAGACTGAGGGGGGGTTGAAGAAGTAGTGTTTTGTGTGAGGGATTGTTTGAGGTTTTGGGGGACGGGGGACGGGGCAGAGGGGGTTTGGAGAGGGGAGATGGGTGGATGCGAGGGAAAGGGATACCAGTTGCGTTATTGTCTTGTTACTTCCATCTCAACAGTTTGTAGATCGACTACATACACAAAATGAACTAGACAGGTCTCATAAAGCGGACGCATATTCAAGACATTTCTCTTTTCAGCTACACGTCCATTTTCAAACAAATCAAGTAGAGTGAACTGAAGTCGTAACGTGTAAATTTGGGTATATCTACATGAATTCGTAAAGGGCTTACTTGTAGTACGACCAAGCCAAAAGTTCAAACCACCACCCTTTTATCCCTAGCCTCTTCTCTGATGTACCTATCAACACCGCGCCTCTCCACTCCATCAACATCCAAGATCCCCACTCCCTTCACCATGACCCCTCGATCCCAAACTATCTGTTGCCCATTTCCCCACTTTATACACGCTCATGAAGCAAAAATGCGTACATTGAGATCAACACAACCCGTCGCGATAACACAGCGTATCCCCGCCTTGGCCGCATCCTCTTCCTTCTTCTTCGCCACACCGTTGGTAGCACCATTCGGCGCGTCGCCATTGACCGGAACATCTTTGACGACATTAGGCGCCCACCGCATACTACTTACAAAATGGCCGTGTGCCTCTTGCACCGTCTTTGTGCAGCGACCTTCTTGCGTGAGATCCCAGCATCGAATCGTCTTGTCGTCACTGGCGGAGAGGAGATACTTGCCACCTGGATGAAAGACGAGTGCGCGGACCCAGTTATCGTGGCCGGTGAGCGTTTTGACCAGTGTTCCCCGGCCATCCCAGATCTTGATGGATTTGTCTCTTGAGCCCGTTGCGATGAATTCTGCCGAACTGCTAAGGGGTGGGGGTTTCTTGAGGCCGGCTAGGGCGGCGAGGTTTGCGTAGCTGACTGGCGGTGCTATTGTTACGCATTCAATGACGTGTTCGTGGCCGAGAAAGGTGCATTTTGCTTCTCCAGAGCTGGCGTCCCAGAGTCGTGCGGTTTGGTCGTTTCCTGCGGAGACGAGCCATCGGCCGTCGAAGCTGGGGGCTACGTCTCGTACCCAGTCTGCGTGTCCTCTTATCGTTTTCACACAATAGCCTGTTGTGACATCCCATATCCTCAGAGTCTTGTCTCGGGAGGCAGAAACAAGGAGGTTGCCAGAAGAAGGGGAGCCCGCTGCTCCACTGGGCACGAAACGGACTGCGGAGACGGAGTGGTCGTGGCCGGGTAGTGTTCGTATGTTCTTGTATTCGTCCGATGGGTCCCATAGCTTGATAGTCAAGTCGCTCGAGCAAGACGCTAGGAGTGTCCCACCTCGTGGACCGCCAAAGTCTACATCCAGGACGCCCTTTGTGTGTCCCTTGACTGTTCGCTCCAATTCGCCCAGCTCCCAATCCCAGATTTTGATGGTCGTGTCTTCTGACCCCGAGGCCAGTGAGGAGAAGACAGGGTGGAATGCGACACAGGTAATCGGCTGGCGATGCGATTGTAACGTGTGCCGCGCCGGTGCTCGCGGTAGCCAGGCGGTGGGGTCTTGGTTTTTTCGGAGGAGCGAAGTCGGTGTGGTAGAGTCGAGTTCGCTCTGCAAGCTCGCGTTGCGCTGCTCGAGTTCCATAATCTAGCAACATGAGTACACTATGCAGGGCAAGAGGTGCAACGTGTGACTACCTTCTTCTGCAGGCGGACTACACTAGTCCACTTCTTCTCCAGTATGCCCTCGTACTTCTTCCTCGTCGCATCGTCGAAGCTGGCCGGGATGTTGGCCTCTTCCCGGAAGGCTTCTGCGGCCTTTGGCGCATTGATGACGCCCAGGTAGGCTATTATCGACTTGTGCCTGCCCAACCCGTTAGTGGGACCCTCGACGTGTCGGCGTTCTCGCAAGGCTCACAGCTCTTCCGCTTGCCGGTCTGTCAGCAGCAGGCTCATGGCGACTGGTAGCTCCTAACCGGAAGCCGCAATTGCCACCATGCACTGTCGGCTGGCGTGCTTGCCCTCAGCGTGGCAGATGCGGTCTGTCTCTGGGCGGTCGGTCCGACTGTTTTTGGGCGTGTACAGCGTCGGCGGGGTGGGCAATGGGCGAAGCAGGGGCGGCGATGTGTGGCGGAGAGATTGTGTGCGCAGAATGGGCGTTCGGCGGTGGCGGCGGTGAGTGAGCGGTTCCTGGCCATGCGTCTGCGCGGGGGTTTCTTGCGGTGGGCGTGAACGTCGCTCTCCCAACAGGGATCTGCTGTCTGCTGTCGTCCTAGCGATAGGTAGCGCCTGCCCGACACATGTGTGTACCAAAACAAGCCGCTTTCTAGAACACCACGACAGGCACTGCATCGACGCCACGGCACCACCACTGTCGCCGTCTCCTCCGAGCCACTCACCCAGGACTCACTGCAGCGCATGCGCACCGCTTGCCCGTGTCCAACACTCCCGGTACGTCGCCGAGCGTCTCCAGGCTCCACGGTGCCCCTCTTGCGCAGTGCTCCCCACCACAACACGCCCACGTCGGCCTGCAAAGACCGAGCGCTGCGTCGACGGGGCACTGAAGCAGTCCCGGGCCCAAGACAATGACAACTGACTGTGCAACAGCTTCGAATCCTGCAGCTTGCACCCCTCTACCGGCGCATCTCATAGCACACAATGGCGGATGCAGAGGAAGACTTTAGCAGCCTCCCGCTGCCCGATCGCTTCATCCACAAGAACTGGAAAGTGCGCAAGGAAGGATATGAAGCCGCTGCAAAAGAATTCTCCCTTGCCGCAAGCGAGTCGGACCCGGTCGTGCGCCAATTCATCAACGATGCGAGCATATGGAAGGGCGTAGTGGGCGACTCCAATGTGGCAGCGCAACAAGAGGGTCTGGGCGCATTGTGTGCCTTCCTCGAGATAGCCGGGCAGGCGGGATGCACACGGTAAGGACTTGACGTTGGGAGTAGCCTGGACATGTCGCTGATGTGCTATACTTCAGAACGCGGGGCCACACAATCACAACCATCGCCGAGAAGGGCCTACCCTCCACAAGACCAGCAGCGAAACAAAAGGCGCTCGAGGCTCTGCTGTTGTACATTGAAACCGACAAGCCGGACCCGGTCATCGAAGAGCTTCTCCCAGTGCTCTCTAACAAGCAGCCAAAGGTCATCGCAGCAACTTTGGACGCCCTGACCCAAATATACCACGCCTACGGGTGCAAAACGATAGAGCCGAAGCCTGTTCTGAAATTGCTCCCCAAGGTCTACGGTCATGCAGACAAAAACGTGCGCGCAAAGGCCCAGGAGCTCACCGTCGAATTGTATCGATGGCTGAAAGAGGCCATGAAGCCGCTCTTCTGGGGCGAGCTGAAACCAGTTCAACAACAAGATCTCGACAAATTGTTCGAGAAAGTCAAAGACGAACCACCACCAAAGCAGGAGCGTTTACTTCGATCACAACAGGCTGCCAAAGAAGCTGCACCAGCGGCAGGGGGCGCAGAGGAAGAGTACGAAGAGGAAGAGGAAGCAGCGATTGATCTCGAACCAGAGTTTGAGCCAGTCGACGTATTCCCCAATATTCCCAAGGACTTTTCAGAGAAGCTGGCTTCATCGAAATGGAAGGATCGAAAAGAGGCCCTGGACGAGACGCACAAGGCCTTGAACCATCCACGAATTGCCGAAGGACCCTTCGACGAGCTGATTCGTGGCTTTGCAAAATCCATGAAGGATGCCAACATTGCCTGTGTTTCGACAGCTGCCAATTGTGTGGAACTTCTTGCGAAGGGCCTGAAGAAGAGTTTCAACAAGTACCGCAAGGATATCATGAACGCCATGATGGAACGTCTAAAGGAGAAGAAACAGTCCGTCACCGATGCGATTGGCGCAGCGCTTGATGCCGCCTTTGCCTCTACCACTTTTGCAGATTGTCTTGAGGAGATACTCGAGTTCCTGAAGCACAAGAACCCACAAGTCAAGCTTGAGTCCTCGCGATTCCTCATACGATGCTTGAAGAGTGCCCGCGATGCCCCTACGCCAGAGCAAGCCAAGGGAATAGCGGAGGCATCCACTAAACTCCTCACAGAATCGCAAGAAGTGCAACGATCCGCTGGTGCTGAGATTCTGGGAACACTCTGGAAGATCATGGGAGATCGCATCATGAATGCGCATCTCGATGGGCTTGACGAGATTCGCAAGACCAAGATCAAGGAATACTTCGAGGCCGCAGAGGTCAAAGCAAAGTACAAACCGAAGGCTGCCGCACCACCCAAAGCTGCCGCCCCTCCCCCAGCGGCAGCCAAGAAAGTTTTTAATAAGCGACCGGCAGCACCAGGCGCAAAGAAGCCTGCGCCCAAGGCTGCACCTCCTCCTCCAGCACCAGTCGAAGAGCCACTCGCACCAGTACCAACATCACGACCAGCTGCTTCTAAACTGGGCGCACCCAAGTCAGGTCTTGCTGGACCTAGGCTAGGAGGATTGAAGAAGCCCGGCTCCGGGCTTGCTGCCCCTTCACCTCGACGTTCAGTAGCATCCCCACCCCTTGAGGAGGAGGAAGTTGCGCCCCCACCACAGCCAAAGTTTGGGGCTGGACGAGGTCTTGCCGGACGTCCTCTCGGCAAGCCTGCTGCCGAAGCTGCAATACCAGCGCCGGTACAAGCCCCCTCCGGGCTCAGCCTGGTTGAGCGTGCAGAACTCGATGAGCTACGCGCCGAGGTCGAACGTGTCCGACGGCAGAACGAGGAGTTGCGTGCAGAACGGTCGAAGCTTACATCGCAGATTTATGAGCTGCAAAACCATAACGCCCAGCTCATTGAGGATCACACTCGCGACGTGCTATCCATCAAGGCCAAGGAGACACAACTTGTACGCGCCCGTTCGGATTTTGAGGCTGCGGAACAAACAGTTCAGAATCAACGACGAGAGGTAGATCGCCTCAAGCGCGAACTGCATCGCCAAGTTCGTGCTCCGTCTCCCACGACTACCGAGCTATCGGAACAAATATTCAATGACGATATGGCCCACAACACCAACGGTGCGCGAAATGGTGAATCTGGATATGGTAGTCATGGATTGTACGCTAGAAGAGAGCGAAGCTTTGCTAGTGGGCCGGCGAGCCCTGGTGGTGACGGTAAGGAGAATTTTGACTCGCTTTCCCGCCCAGGTAGCAATTTGAGTGGAAAGCTGAGTCCTCGTCGAACAGATGCCTCCGCGAAATCATCGATGTCTTCACGAGGTGGTGGCCGTATAAGTCCGGCAGAGAATGGCACGAGCCGGCTTGGAGGCCAGCAATCATCCGGCGCATCTGGTGCAGAGAGCTGGAAGCGTGCCGCGGAAGTCACACAAAACCTGAAGCAGAGAATCGAGATGATGAAGGTAAGTTTGATATTCACCGGTTACCGTGCATTTAATTAATTCATACACAGGCCAAGCAAGGGATTGGTCGACCGCCACCACAATAAGGTTTCAACCATTGCAGTCGCATCCGTAACAAGGCCTTGGAAAACACCGAGGCAATTCGTGTCCACCTGTTGCCATTATTTGGATGTTGTTTTCCAAGACACAAGCAGCCATTCATGCTGTTGTGAAGTCAGGAATCTGAACGCTTTCTGTGAGCATATTATCCGCGGGCATTTCAATGGCGTTTGGCTGGACAGGCATGCCACGTGTTGGGACGGCACAAACGGTAGTTGGTGAGGGTTGCATAGACCTTTGGGCTTTGACCACAGGCAGGGTTCAGAGCATGTTTTCTTTGCAAGATTCCCCCTTTCGTATCCCCGCGCTTCTTTAGGCTTAGCATTTCCAATGGAGTTGATGTCACTCGCTTCGTCTAGAGCTCGGTCCGACCTTTCGTGGACGTTCCCGCGCAAATGTCAGCCTGCTCAAGCCATGAACCAAAGTACTGGGACTTATGCACTTGTGCCGCTCAACACATCTTACTTGGCGCGCGTACCTTAATCCAGTGGCCTAACAAGCCGCGTAATCTCCCACACGCGCAATTGTTTTGGTATGTTCATCTAAACCTCACGCGCCTACAGTCGTCTGCAGTTGAATGTCGGGATGGAAGCGGGACTATCCAAGCGCATGGAGAGGACCCTGAATGCTCTCCTCCCAACACTGACAGCGGCTGCCCCACCGCCGCTGTACGACCCCACAACCGCGATCGATCTGTCCAGCGCGCAGAATGAAGTGATTCGGCCGGAGCTTCTGGAATTCTACAAAAGCACCGTAGAGGAGAACGTCGCTAGCCAGGTTCGTCAGGTCTGCATCACGAGGGTGAGACATATGTATGCACAGCACACTGAATTACGAGACAGGTGTTCGCATTACCCAGTCTGGGCCTCAAAGGAGGCGATCTGCAAGCTCGAGATGCTCTGGCTTCCTTTTTCAATGCCTACTTCCATCCCATTCACAGCATAAAGTCAGAGCATATCGCGCTTACGGCAGGTGGAAGCGATGCAGTCGAAAGTCTCGTCCACGCTGTGTGCGATGATGGCGATAGTGTCATCATCCCTGGACCATATTGGCGTAAGTCGTCAAGCATGACTCCGCGATTACTATTGCAACGACATCTGTCTGATACTTATCCAGATGGATTCGATCAAATCCTCCAACCACGGGCTAATGTAAAATCCATCGTCGCTCAGCCGCCCAGCTATGAGCACTGGGACAACTACCTTCTTCCCTCTATACAGGCAGCCTACGACTTCTCCACTGAGAGATCCCGCATCAAAGCAGTGATACTTTGCAATCCTCACAATCCGCTTTCGAGATGCTATCCCAAAGATACCTTACTGGGCTTGATGGAGTTTTGTCAAGAACGTGATCTTCATCTCATTGTTGATGAAATGTACGCTTTGACAGATCTGAACGTGGATGTCGAAGGCCCTAGATTTGCGTCTGCTTTGTCGTTAACGGATCCATTCCTGCCCGAAGGATGCGTAAAGATCGATCCAAGTCTAGTCCATGTGGTGTGGAGTGCGAGCAAATTATTTGGAATGAGTGGATTTCGAATGGTAAGCTTAATTCAGGCCAGCCCAAAATTTAATTTTACAGCGGTACTTACAATACGCACAGGGCTGCGTTATAACCCAGCAAAATCCTCATCTACTATCTGCAATATCTCTCCTCACAATGCATCACACCAACAGCGTCGCAATCTCTTACATCACCTCCCTCCTCACTTGGTCGCAACTACCCACACTCTTGGACCTCAACACAGAACGTCTTACGGCATCCTGTCGCCTCCTCACCGAAGCCCTATGTTCATGGGACATCGACATCGTCACACCTACACACGGTATCTTCCTCTTCGCCAAGCTAGCAAAGAACGCAAAGAGTGCGACCGACGAGAAGAGATTCTACAATCGTCTGGCCGTCCATGGGGTTCGTGTCGCGCAGGGACGGTTCCACAAGGGGGTCGAGGGTGATTATGGGTGGGCGAGGATACGATTTTCGGTCTCTCCGGCTGTGATGAGGGATGCACTGAAGAGGATAGAGGTTTTTCTTTCTCAGGCGGAACGAGCGGTGGAGGAGGTTATGGGGAACTTTTGAATCGGGGAATTTATCGAGATTTGGGGCCCGGGGTTTGCTACTTGCCTGCTTTCATTGAGGAAGCAGGACTGTCTGTAGCAGTATGACCAGGCTCTGTTTAATGGTCGTAAAGCTGGATGCGGGTGGTTGGTCGCGACCACCCTTCGTCATATTGTGGGTAATACGTTGTCAACAGGCATACAGTTGCCCAACTTTCATACATTTCGTACAAGGTTGCACAATGTTGAATAGACCGTCATCAGTCCCCACCCCGGGGCTCCACAGGCAAGGCACGTGACTTTGTATGAGTAAGCCTTGCATTAGCGCGCACGGAAACTTCAGGTCCAAGCTTCCGAGTGCCTTCAACTTTTCGCGACTGCTCTCCACCGAACTTTTCTCATACACACTTCGCGCGTCTCCTCAGGCACAGGAACCGCGCAAGCCAGCGCATCGCAGTCTACATCATCGTCATGATCATCTCCACTAACTGTCCGCACCTGCAGCGTTGTCTGTCTGACTGAATATGTCTGGTATGTTACATCTTCTCACCTTACCTCATCCTATACCTACATGATGATACACAAAGCCAAATTCAAACTAGAGTCTTTGACCTTCCGGGGAATGAAACTTCTACTTTTGCACGTCAGTCTGAATGCGACTGCCTTCTCGAATCTTGTTTGCGCCTATACAAATGAGCAGACGCTGACCGCCAATAGATTTACTACCTGCATACTAGTACTAAGCTATGTGTATGGCTCAACATGTCGCCATTCGCATCTAGCAGACAAAGGCATCATGTCTACTCGTTGCTATGAGTATGTACTACCTATCCATCTTCACTTCACCACTTCCAATGATGATCAGTATGTGCTTCGGCACGCTGGAAATTACCGACTCAGGCTTCGGCCGATGCCGATATACAATGGCTGTTTCTGATACCACTTTAAACCACTATGCCTTCTTTCACATCGCTACCTAGCATTTTGCTAACGTTTGCCGCCTTCAGGTCTATGCTCGACCATCTCGATTGTCCAACCATCGGTACGCTCTCCTCTCTTTCGATCCGAGCACGCACACATTGTGATGATTCCGCACTGGGCACCGACAATTCTTGATGGATACGCTCATTATGGCAGGCCTAGAAAACCTCGCCGACTGATCATGTTGCATTGCCTCACGCAAGGAACCTTCATCTGGTAGAACCCTTGGCTGATCATGCCGCAGAACGTGCAACTCTATTCGCATCGTCAATGACTCTTGGTAAGTGAAATACTGCCCTTCACCGACCCTGGAAATGAGGAGACCTTTGATGACGAGTCTAACGGGTTCGCCCGGGTGACGAGACAAACCAAATTATACCATTCATGCCAACTGATCCAACTACAACCTGCTTCATCAGCTTAGACTTTCGTCATGAGTCCTAGCTAACACGTATCGCAGACGTTTACACAACCTGTTATGCTTCCCATGGTACGCTCCGATCCAACATGCCCCTTGGAAATGATGAATCGACGATTACCAAAGACAAGCATATGTCCAAGCTTCGGCGAAGACGAGAACCGTCATGTCTGATCTACAACTTTATTGCCGTTTGCTTCGTTACCTGATGGAGCATCGACTAATCGGTCGCGTAGACACTGGACTGCTTGTCTTAGTATTGACTTCTGCGTGAGGTAAGCCATTACCCCTTCCTCAACCTTCTCCTTCAAAAGATGAACATTTATATTATCACGACGGTCTACCGAGCTACGGCAATGGTGATAACTGCCTGTGACAGGGCAAGAATCTGATCACATTTCCCATATCTCTATCAGTCTGACTTTGTGCTCCAAGACATCATGCTGACTTGGTAATAGATTCAATCTGCTTTCAGCTATCATTCATCTGCACGCACCTCGTCCGATTTCGGTCACTTTACGCTATTGATTGTCACGAGCTGGCTGTCGACCGAGCAACCAGGGGAGCATAAATTTGACCAAACATGTTTTCATTGGCTTGTGGCAGCCATTGGACAACTATAGACCTGACCCCCGTTGGGATAGACTGACCATCCGTTCTCGTACATCGACTTCTTCACGTGTGCATTCCATGCTCAATAGCTTAATACAATCCAATCGTAATGTCACCACGAATCCTTGCCGTTAAGTGTATTTCTGCCTCCAAGTCCAACTTAATACCAATTAATAACGCGGCATCCTTTTGCTTGCCGTTCTCGTCCACAGGTCCCTTGATGATGTTGCCAGCGGGCCTGCTGAGGTTGGCTGAGGAAGGAACAGGGCCGACGTTGCTGATCTTGCGGCCGCCGCTGGCCTGACCGTCGCTGTCGGTATCAGACGAGTAGCCGGTTGGGCGGATGGTGGAGTCGCTGATCAATCGTCAGCTGTGTAGAACGGCGTAGAGTGAGGCCATTGACTTACAGAGTAGACATGTTGAAGAGGGCTGTTGGATGGGGATTATGTAGAGTGAAAGGTCGTTGATTAAGTGAGTATGATGTCGTCGATATTAAGCTTCAAAGGAGTTCAATCGATTAATGCAGCAAAAGGGCTCCAGGCCGATAGATTGTCCGTTTGGTTCGAGGGTGGGTTTACTGAGAAGCAGATCGACTGTCCTATCTTTTCTCTACACGGTCGCTGCATGCCTTAAGTATTGTCCCTTGTGACAAAACCCATCAGGCTCCAACTAGCAACAACAGCCTCGACCGCTCTTCTAACACCCCATGCTACTATAATCGAACGGGGCCACCATGCAGCCCGCCCAGCGTTTGAGCGGCGCATCCTCATCGTTCGACTTCCCAAGCGAAACCTCAGGCTAGAATGCAGCATTGGCGATCGGGTGGAGTTGCATTGTGCCCTTTTGGGGGGGTAAGAGTATACCACGTGCATATGAAACGTGCAGGGGGTGGGGGGTAGACGGGGGGATCGAAGCGAATTGTCTCAAGATGGTTAGGGAGTGGGTGGTCGGATGAGGATCACACCACCGTATAACGGACTTTGAAATGGGAGTATTGGACTGGGGTGTTGAGTATTGGGTGATGGTTTGGGATGGAGTAGTACGGGGATGGGTATGGGGGTTGTGTTTTTGGTGCATAGGGTGTGTGAGGAGTGAACGCGGTGGTGTGGTTTGATGGGATGAGAAGCTTGGTGTGAGAGTATGAGGGTTCTAGATGATGGCGTCAATTCTTTGGTGTAGGTGAGGATTGCTTTCGCATCCTCACTGGATGCATTGTTTGAAGTCTACCTGTGTACACAGTAGATGGCCTGTTGGATCATCAACACCCCAAAACGCGACGTCAGCTTCAACATACGAACAATATGACACATGAACACACGGCACAACACCACAAATACACGAAACGCCTCCAATTCACCTCTCCGCCCTCACAATGGTCCTCTCCATCCTCATCGCCACAATAACGGCCCCGGGCCTCCTCGGCAGCCAAGAAGCAATCCGGCAATCCCAATCTCAAGAAAAGAAAGAAGAGCACCGCGCCCGTCGCTGCAACCTCATAGCAACATGCGTCAAATCCTCCCGACTGAGCCGCGAGATTAACGACCGCCCCATCGTCCTCCGCAACAGCAGACTCTGGATCGACACTGGCACTGAAGACGGCACAGTCCTCGGCCACCCATACGCAGGATACTACCTCCCCTACCCAGACTCCAAGTATGAAGGCCTCGTCACAACGATCACAGACGCCGCGCCGATTATGAATTGGGTGTATATTGACCGAGACACACATCAAGTGCGATACGGTGTCCGCGCTGATGCGCAACCCAATCTTACCGGGCCATTTGATTGTACACGGCAGGATCGACGGCTCACCTTTGATGGGTGGGAGGGCTGGTGTGCGGTGGAGGAAGTACCGGGGCTGTGGGCATTGTATTTTGATATTGATGATGATGGGTTGAAGGGGAAGGTTGGGACGGGGTTGAAGGTGTTGGAGTTGGAGTTGAGTAGGAAGGAGAAGAGGTTTCAGAAGGAGAGTGAGGCGAGACAACAGGATCAGACGACGAAGCGGAAGGTTAGTGTAGAAGGGGAGGCGCCGGTTGATGAGCCGGTTGTTGTTGAGGCGGTCACGGCGAGACCGGGGGTGGGTGAGGGGGAGGGTGAGAAGGGGAGTGGTGGGGGGGAGGAGTGGAAGCCGTTGAAGATTCCGAAGAGTATTTTTGAGGATCCGCCGCCGGTGGTTGCACCGCTTGTGTTTAGGGCGAGGACACCTCCGCCTGCGTACTCTGTGGCGGATCAGAAGGAGTCGGTGCGAGCTCCGGGAACAGTTACAAAGGAGAATGGAGGTTCGGACCTGCCGAGATCTACTGGTGTACCTGTTGCTCTCAATGAGCCCCCGGAGCCTATAAAGCTGTCTCCGAGTGCATCTCGTGCTCCTCCAGCAAGAGCAACGAGTACGAGCCCAGACACCGAGAGGCGTGCTACACCAAAGAGAACCAGTGGCACAAGAGCGTTGGCACAGGCTCAAAGGTTCGAGGCCTTAGCTGCTGGAAAGCCGCTGAATATTGAAGAACCGGGAAAGGAAGCTGTTCGCTCGTCTCCAGAGATCAAGGCTGTAACTTATACATCCTCGGAGTATTCAAACGAGGAACAGGAACTGGACGGAAAATCTCACTCAGATCAGACATCGTCTCCTACACCACCGCCACTAAGTTTAGCAAAGGTCAAAGAAGAGCCAACCACACTGCAACAGGCGAATACGACCTCGAGACCAAGAGTCCCAGGAGCAGCAAAAGATCCAGCTATATACTCAGGAACCCCCGAGACTGCAATTAGACCAACACAACCCCGTCGCCCAACCATAACACGACAACAATCACAATCACAATCAACCACAAAACCTACACAAAAAAATTCCCCAAGACCACCCCAAACAAAGAGAGAACCTTTTACCCAAAGAAAACGCTCTTCCTCCGAACAACCATACCCCAAAACAAACTCACCCACCCCCTCACCCCGCAATGCCGCAACAACACGGACCACCAGTCAACCTGCTCGTACCTCTCTAGCCAGAACGATGACCACCGGGACTGGGAATCGCGGCATGGCAAATCGCTTTGCTGAGAGGAGGGACGAGATGAGGCCTCCGATGCGTGGAAGGTCGAATACGGTGCAGAGTGGTGGTCGAGCTGGTGTTGAAAGGAAGACTACTTCTGCGTTGTTTAGGGAGATTGATGAGTTGGTTAGTCAGGATGTGCAAGGGCCTGCGGGTGGGGAGGGTGGTGTTGGTGGGTCACGGGGAAGTAGCGCGAAGGGGGTTGCTGATGAGGGGAGTAAGGCTAGGTGGAAATGAGATTGGTCAGAGATGAATATAATCGAGATTGTGCGTGAGCAGTGGAATTTTAGATTCTGTACTTGATATGCTTTGCGCTGATTTGCAGATTCCTTGCACGTTGTTACCTATCGGAATCGTGGTATTTTCGCTCAACACGATGTAGCGACTTGATACGAAGGCGCGTGTCAGAGGCTAGCATTGTCCATCCACGCGCTATGACATGAGAGGCCAGCCTCAGTCAAGGTTCGTTGTATTTTACAACGTACAAAGTTGACTCCACATGAATCTAACGTCGAAAAGAGAACATCGGAGATCCCGGAATCTGGTTCGCTTCGTTACATCTATCCGCCTTCATGTGCACGTCCTTTGCCGCGAAATCCGAAACTCGACCCACAATCGACTGACCTGGTCCTTGCCGATGCTTCAGTACCTGTGTCGGAGTACACTTGGAGATGTCGCAACGATGAATAATATCACGCGACGGAGGAAGCACACATGCCTTACTGAAGGCAAGGCTAGATCTCGAGCAGCGCTGTGCATCTGATCTGTGATTTGACCTATTGTAATCCTTCTCCACCCTAACTTGTTACTAGCAAGTACCAGCCTGCTAGTCTATTTACCTAATTGACGGCCTTACCATTCAGAAGAGAAGCACTTCAGGTCAAGTACGCACTCCTACTTCATTGAGTCAACACTTCAACATCTCGAGATATTCCTCGTTACATTTGTAGATTCGGCGCACACAATGGATGCATCAACAAGATTGTATCAACGCTTGGCCGAGATTCCAGAAGACCCAGAAGATCCCGAGAGCTTAGACGACCTCATTGTTTGCGCATTCGGAGCATTCGAACGGTACTACGTGTGCTGGAAGACTAAAGGAGGTGACTACCGACAGGGTAGGTACTTCCATCGACTCGTTTTAGGAACGAACTAATATGGTATTCCCAGATGGTTACGATCTACCTGCTGCGCTAAAAGACTGGCTCTACCCAAGCGATGGCACAACGCGAGACTTTGCATCCCTCCAGGTAGTATTTGGGAGAGGCGAGGAGTACTTCGCATCCGATAAGAACGGAAAGCTAGAGTTCAAAGAGCCTGAAGTGAAAAAGCCAGTCGAAGATGAAGACAAGATTGACCGCATGGCATTGAGGAGATCGCGGACTGTTTCATTCCTACGACCATTGTCAGAGACCAGCATCAAATCGGATGCCACAAGCGCAGATTCGCTGACTAGCAGACAATCGCGCTCATCATCGATATCATCACAACGACCGTCGCGACCACCGAGTCTATCCTATTCAAGGACAAATTCTGATGCATCGATGCTATCTCGGCCGAACTCGAGACCGCTGAGTATAGTGTCATCTCATACAAGGGCACAATCCTCTCTAAGCTCACAATGGGATGCACGGAGGGAAGACGCAGTGGAGAATAGCTACTCAGACACCATCATCAAGACACAACCTATAAATTCCCACGAAGCAACGATCCAAGAAGCCTCCGCCACATCTGACGCGCAAGATGTCTCACACCACACAAGTTGGTCTCCAAGGAACAACCAGTCACCACAAGAACCCGCAACATTCCCAGAAACTCGGCCACTGCCTCCGCCGCAACCCCCCCAAAAAGCCCACTCACCATGTACATGTGGCTGCCTCACATCACAATCTGAACAGAACCCCAGATCCACCTACGCCAATGCCAGCGTCCAGACCGACCCCCCTCCATCACCGCCCCGTTCCGCTCTGCGCATCGACACTTCGACACCGCCGCTATTTCCTTCTCAGAATGGCTACAGCGCTGTATCACTAGAGATCGAAACCCCAATGATGGATGCGAATCCGCTTGTTGTGGGAAGATCCTTGGATTACTTCAGTAAACCAGGCTACCAGCTCGGCGACAGTTTGATGTTTGGATATCAGGAATATCAGCCACTTGTGTATCAGTATCAGTATCAGGATGAGTTTGGAGAGGAGGTATTGCGGTAGATTGAGTGTTTAGGGGATTTGAGGCACGGCGCGAGGAGTTGCCTGGAAGAGCAACGAGATTGTGATACCCCCTGTAATTGGCTCGAAGAGACATGACCATACCTTTTGATACTCTTTTTCTCGTTTGATTGGGCGGTGGGATTGCTCCGTACATGCCATTTTGTGGTAATGATGTCATGTCAGGTTCTCGTGGTCCTTTTGAAAGTCAGACGGTCGGCAGCAAATATGGACCGTATGGTCGACCTTTTCGCAGTCCCGATCCCCGAGTTGAACTGGGGAAGTGAGAGTGGAGTGAGGGTATATACATAATCCTTAAATCGATGCCGTTGAATCACAACAAACTCTCGTTATTGTGTACTCTAGCCCTTTCGATTGCGTTACCCCGAAGTATCTTTATTGCGATCTCCCCGTGCTGAAAGCCATGATGTACTGCCTCGACGTTTTTGAATCACACTCAGCACGACCCATGCCCACGTACAGTGTCGATTTTGGATAAGTACGATGTGAGGGTTGTGAGAGCGAGATTTTAGCCCTGGGAAGCGATTCATATAAGGTTTCTCCTCCCAGGGGTTGAGAAACCTGGTGAGTTTTTTTCTGAAGGAGCCCCCACATCAATAAACACCAAATCGTACGTAATGAGAGGACCCTCAGAGAGACACCTTCAAATAGTGGAAAACACCTCGACCAAAATCGCTAAACAGAACGGATCATCGAAACAGTTTGTTGATAGTTTCGTTGGCATCATGGTGTCCGGATGTCCATTTTTCGAAGACCCCGCTCAAAGTCATAACTTGTTCCCAGCAGGACGCATGACTTCTTCCGATTGACCTTTCGTCCGTGTGCCTGGAGCGTGAGTGTGGTAACTAGCGTCTTCAAGGATGTGTAACGAAGTTTTATACACGCCTAACCCAGTAATTATGTGCTTTACATCGAGCTCTTCCTCATGTCTTTCGCCAAACTTGTTTCAAAGACGACGTGCACGTATTAGACTAATAGTTGAGCTAGCTCAAAGGCAAAGCAGACCATGCATCAGAGCCTGATCGTATTTATTCCTCGTAACTAACGTTTTCCAAGACTTGCGCCCAAACATAATGAATGCTTCCATGTACTCTAGAACACATGTGCGCGTCGCACCTGGCTTTTATATTGTAAGGAGGCATAGAAAAGGTGTAAGAGAGAAGTGACTCTCCAGAATGCGATCTAGATGTGACGCACATTAAACTCCACGTCGTGACCATCAAGATGATTTGGCACAACTTGAACGCCATTCACATTCTTACTGCAGATTTCGACACATTGGTTTGAATCAGCTTGTTTTCGCCGTCCAAACATGTACAAACACACCCCGCTTTTTTGGGGTAAGCAACCACACAGACTACGCACACATGGAACCTCAGTGCTCTGATTTTAGACCCAGCAGCCAGGCAAGCCGAACTTGTATTCGAATTCTTTTTCTTTTTCTGAAGAAGGGAAGGGCTTGTGAGCGATATAGAGATGGAGGTGACAATGGATTCTCTACAGCCGGTATAAGCGCTGAATTGAGCATTAAACATGCTCCTGTTTGGCACCGAAGCATACTACATTGTGATATGCGATCACTCCGAGGTAGAAATACCACGTCAAACTCAAGGACTGCTCTAATACGCCTAGACATCAATCTTCTCTCTTGTTTTATTCTAGGCACTAGGCGAGCTAAACATGTCACACTCGTTGTATTTCTTTTCGAGCATGGAGAATTGGACTTTGTCGGTGTTGAAAGAAAGGAGGATGAGGGGGATTTTATGTAATTATTGGGAGTCAAGCGCAAGAGAACATGGAACATGGGCCGTGGGCTTTTGGAGAGGCAGGGTGGCAGAAAATGTGAGATTTGTGTTTCATGTTGTCTGTGTTAGGTAAGCTAGCTAGAGCTAATACATGATAGACATGGGCGGATCAAAGTCCACACGTCATTTTGGCTCGAAGGTCTACTCCCCACTTGAGGGAAGGTGCAACTATCATCACGGCTTCCCCCTTCGTTCTCGACCGACAGGCTGGTGCGGGGTGGGCGAGCATGATCGATCTGCTGGCGGTGAAGTCGGCCCGAGACGGGATCTACACGAGATTCCCAAACGTCTATTCTTCCATGCAGTTGCGTCTTGATTGCTCGTGGTTGTTGGTGGCTCCTCATTGTGCATCACGAGGTCTGCTCATCCGGCTGCCTCCTTGACCTTGTTGCTCGACGGAGCCTCGTCAATGAACTGTGGTGGTGCTGCATCGTCGAGCATGAAATTTGGAACGCCAGAGGACTCTCCAAGACCCTCAAAGTCGACCTCGTCACCCAGAGCCTCCAGTTCTGCGTCTAGCTCCGACTCGTCCACGTCCTCTGGCACATCATAACTGCGACTGATGGCGTCTTGGATGTCATTTCCCATTTCCATGAGATCGGCCATTTCGTCCTGGATCTTCTCAATCTTATCGATGTTGACCTTGCCATACTGCTTCTTCAACTCCTTGGTGGTGGTCTTCATGGCGTCGATGGTGGTCATGGTGTTCTTGAGGTTGTCCTGCATCATGCCTGCCTGTTCCATGTTCCATGACTGCGCCTGTAGCTGATCGCGCTGGCCCTCGTACATTTTGCGCTGTTGGAGGACCTTGAGCGCCTTTTGCTTAATCGCGGTCTTGCCGGGGCCGTCGCGCATCTTCGCGAGCTTTTGTTGGTAGGCGGAGAGCTCTGCGTTGAGTTTGGCGAGTTTGACATCGAGGCTTTCTATCCGTGTGTCGACCTACAAGTTACTTAGTTGAGCATACAAGGCAGCAGTCGCAGAATGAGTAGCGTACGTTCGAGATGGCGCTATTGAGAGTTGGCTTGGGTGCCGTGCTCTTGGCTCCAAAGAGGCGATTCATGGTGGTTGGTTGTGGATATCAGGTCGGAAGGCGGTGGTGGAGGAGCGCGTTGTCGTGTATGTAGGTGAGGTGTGGGGTGAAGGTAGGCAGTCGCGAATGCTGACCCAAGCTCCGGCAGCGCCCGCGTCATCGGCTGTCACGTGTCGTCTGTAGATCTTGGACCCGTGGACACCAATGCACGGTCGCAGTTCACAGTCAAGATCAGTTTCGCTTGCAGAGATGTGGGATGGATTCGACAGAGGCCTCGTTCTCTAGTACTTTGGGATCACGCACAAGGCCAAGGTGCTGTTGATGTGCGAAGAAAAGGCTCTTGAAGATTGGTTATGCTTCCTAGGTGACATGTATGTCAATAGGTAAAGAGGATCTCTCTGTCACGCTTCGAAAGAGGAATGAATCTGCGCAAACACAATGCGCCCAATGAAGGAGACTGGAGACTGGAAGCAGAAGGTCTCCCCCGTCAGTCCACAATCAAAGCAGCGATCGTCATGCTGTGCCGTCCGGCCCTGCGCACCCTACGCAGCTGTGAGGCTGGTGCTGTGGCCACCACGCAACTACCCCCACAGCACAACACCGGGCCCTTGCAAGTGACATACATACAGGAGCGATTTCGACGACCGACTCCCTGTGTTTCCCAACGCCCCCGACGACGGCCCGCTGCATGCAACGGCTCTTTTCCGCCTCTTCTTTCGTTTCTCTGCGGCGCCCTTGGTTGCGCGTGTTTGTTGTGGCCGTCTGTGTGTGGGTGCCCCCCCCGCCGTGTGTGCCTCGCTCGCTACAGAGGACCAGAACTAGGTACGTACCTGGCCCGCCCGGCCTGTGGTGGTGCAAGCCCAAGCAAGCTACCCTGGCGTGTGCCGTGGTCGCACGCGCTCTCCTGTCTCAAAACCTCGTCTTCCCCAAAAGCTGCCCGCGGTGCAGGTCTCGCTCTGCCCGTCGTCTGATCCCATGAAGCCCGCGCCTGTCTGCCCTGCCCCGCCCCTTACTGACATCGCATGAGCCCCGCTGAGCTGGCGCCGCTCTCGAGTCCCTCGCTCCCCCGACGCCTTCGAGTGCCCCGCCCTCGCAGCCGCAAACACCACAACCCGCCATGTTTTGGCGCTTCGGCGGGTACGCGCAGCTGTCGTCGCTGGACAGCATCCTCGACAAGCCTGACGTCACAGTCGAGGAGCTGCTCGACGAGTCAGACCTCATCCAGGAGCTGAAGCAGCAGAACTCCAAGCTCATCGAGTACCTGCGCGACGAAAACGTCCTCGAACGCCTGCTGCGCTATGTCATAGCAACTAAGAGTGCGGCGCCCCACGACGACGAGGCAGCCACCGAGCCCGCCAACGAGGCCAGGAGCCCCAACCGCCAGAGCTTCTTCGGCAAGGTCAGGGCACGCTCCGTGTCCACGAGCAAGTCTGATGCTGGCGACAGCGACGAGACCAAGGAGGAGAGACAGCGCATGAAGTATGCCTACGTCTCGTGTGAGATCTTGTCCTCCGAGGTCTGGTCGATATCGGAGGCAGTCCTCGAGAACCAGGACACGCTGCGCCAATTCTGGGCCTACATCAAGCAGCCAGCGCCCCTCGATCCCGTGCAGGCTGGCTACTTTACCAAGGTCAACGAGTCGCTGCTCGACCGCAAGATGGAGGAGATGCTCGACTTCTTCAAGTCGCTAGACAACGTGGTGACCGACATGCTGCAACACGTCGATTGCCCAGTCATCATGGATCTACTATTGAAAATTATAAGTCTTGAAAAGAGCGAAGGAGGCCAAGGCATTGTAGACGTAAGTCTTGAAACTCGACTTTTGCTTGTGTTGTACTAAACCACAATGCAGTGGCTGCAACAGCAAAACCTCATCCCGCGATTGATCGCCTTTCTGGGGCCCGACCAGTCCACTTCCACTCAGACATCTGCCGGCGATTTCCTCAAAGCCATCATCACCATATCCGCCAATGCGACTACACAAGACCAGTCCGTCATTGGGCCAAATGAGTTGACGCGCCAGCTTGTCTCTGATACCTGCCTAAAGCAATTGATCGACTTCATGCTGCGTGGTGGAAATCCCCTGACTGTCGGCGTTGGTATCATCATCGAAGTCATCCGAAAGAACAATTCAGACTATGACCTGGAGAATCAAATCGGACCTGTCCCGAAGAACTCAGACCCCATATACCTGGGAACGTTATTACGAGAGTTCGCGAACCACATACCACAGTTCATGGAGCTAGTCAACAGCTCAAGCCAGATCATAACTCAGACGGATGGCAGTACGACTACGAAAAAACGTGAGCTCAAGACTGCCTTCGGAGAAAAGATCGAACCGCTTGGCTTTGACCGCTTCAAGACGTGTGAACTCATGGCAGAATTGCTACATTGTAGCAACATGGCTCTGCTCAACGAGCGTGGTAGCGAGGCCGAGGTCAAGAGACGGGATGCTGAGCGCGAACGACTCAAGGCTGAGGGCAAGCTGACTTCCGCTGGTGGAAACCTGGGCGAGTTCTCCAACAGTGTTGACAGTCAGGGCTTCCATCATGCTCGGGCACCGTCTATGGACTCGCCTGCAGAAATCAAACCATTGCAAGTACAGAATAGTGCAGAAGACGATTTCGAAAAGGTCATAGCACCCGAAGTCGCGGTCCAATCGCCCATAGACAAATCGCCCGAGAAGGATCAAATTGGAGAGCCGCTGGAACGTTCGCCCAAAGTCACGCCCAAGGAGTCACCCGCCGAGAAGCCAGCCCCCAACGAGGGTGACTTTGTTGATGAACCACTCACACCACCAAAGGATACTTCAGCAGCAGCGGATTCGACAGCTACAACCCCAAAGCCGGCTGACGACGCCGAGTCCCCTACCTCAGCTGGACTATCTGCTAAAGTTGGGGGCCTTGATCTGGATAACGACACAGTCATGAACGACAGTCAAGATGTAGCGGAGCCCGCAAAGACAGAGCCTACGACCAAGGATTTGCCATCCCTCCTGACACAGCAACTGAGCCAATCAGCTAAATCCGATGACCTTCCCGAGCCAATATCTCCACATGATGATGACAAGCCTGCACCGCTCTTTGCGAATAAGAACCGCGAGACTAAAGTAGAGGCTCCTCAGGTAGACGCATCGCGTTTCACGGCACCTGTAACAGAGACCGATTTAGAAGCTACCCCCATCGATGAAACTCAAAGTTCACAATCCGTCATCTTTGGCAATATGGAAGAAAGCGAACTAGGTTTTGAGGTCGACATAGATGGATCGCCGGTGGTGGGCGACCTTTTGAAAATTACATTTGTCCAGAACAAGGTCGTCCCGACTATTCTTGTATGTATAGTTCTCGTTGCCGAGTCTAATGATGAGCTAATTGGCGCAGGATTTCTTTTTCCGCTTTCCCTGGAACAACTTCCTTCACAATGTTGTATACGATGTCGTCCAGCAGGTCTTCAACGGACAAATGGATCACGGGTACAATCGTTCGTTGGCCATTGACCTTTTCGACACAGGTCGGATAACCGATCGCATCATTGAAGGGCAAGCAGACAGTGACAAGGCACACACAGCAAAGGGAACACGGTTAGGCTACATGGGCCATCTCACATTGATCGCGGAGGAAGTATTAAAATTTACCGAACGACATCCAGATGACGTTCTCTCACAGTTGGTCCTAGACAAGGTCCACGCAGAAGAGTGGGTGTATTACGTCGAACACATCCTAGCCGAGACTAGGGAGCGCGACAACGCCATTCTCGGAGGCGTCCGACCCGACATGAGCGTGGGCCCTCGACAAGCGGTCCTGAACGCAGTTAACGCAGCCAACAGCTTTGGCGGCGACGGCGGACTATCGAACGCGAGCCTTGCCAACAATGGCAGCATTGGTCTCGACAGCATGGAGCTTACCAACCAGGGTGACACTGGAGGTGGTGGGTACACCTTCGGCGGTGGCTCCTTGCTTAGTGGCTTTACTAACTCGAGTGATGAAGAAGACGAGGATATGGACGATGTCGACACCGAGAGGGAAAGAGAACAACGACAGGGACCTGTCGACGACTCCGAACAAGTGGGTGAAATCTCATTCGACGATGCTGATATGGACTATCGATAATCCTCACATCCATCCACCCATCACAACACAAACGATCATTCCCCGCGCTTGGTGCGTTTCTTTTCCCTTTGTTGTCGTTGTCGTCGCCAGTCATCACTACATTGTCTATTTTGTTGTGTATGCTGTTATGAAAGAGATTGGAGGCACGGGCTTTTGCATGAGCGACGATATAAGGTTGCATTACGAAGGGGTTTCTGTTTTGCGCCTGTACTGTACTGTACATACATCCTCTTCGCCATCCGATTGGATGTATGATACATGTAGTAATATGCGTCTCGAGGGAGGCGATTCTCTGTTTTTATCTCCTATGCGAATGATGTACGACATGGGTGATTGACTATCTAGCATGCCTTTGTCAATCCTCGCCTCCTTCCATGTACAGTAGTAAAGTCCCGCACCCCCCTACATTCCCCCTTAGCGCTTACCCCCCATCACCATCCCTCACAACCCAACCCCTTCCGCCATCCACCACCATTTCTGCATCATAGAATCCAAGCTAACAACAAACTTGTCCACTATGACAGCCCTCCATCCCGCCACCATTACAAATCCCCCCTTCGCGCGCACGCCGCCAATTCGCAATGCGTCTTGCTCAACGCAAAGCAGCACTTGAATCTACACGCGAGGCTGAAGACGAAACTGGTGATGACGACGATGGTGCTGGTGCTGGTGAAGCGGTGACGCAAGAGCAGGAGGAGAGGGAGGGGCATCAGCGGTTTGCGAGGATGTTTGAGGGGATTGAGGATAGTAGTGATGAGGAGGGTGGGGGCAGTGGGAGTGGGGGTGATGGTGGGAGTTTAGGGGAAGAGGAGGAGAGTGTTGGGGGGAGGGGAGGAGGTTGAGGGGGTTGAGGTGGGGACGGTGTAGCGGGGTTGGGTTTGAATGAGTTACGATAGAGTTGGGAATGCGGCGTGTTGGGTTTTGGATGGGGGCGGGGTGTGTGGTGTAGTAGTGTATGTGATACGATATATGATGTGGCATGTATGTGCTTTGGAAATGAAAATTACTCTTTGGGATAGAGATCTTCTCACTCAGTAATTTATGTTTTCACGAGGGATTTGAGATCAAAGTGTTGATGATTTTGGTGTTTCCATCTTAAAATATATATGCAGTCCATCTTGACTGCAAACCTAATGCACCAGGGCACATCGTGGGATTGCTAAGCAACCGTTCCTACATGTCCACATGAAAAAACAAATGCGACACACCCAACCCACACCAATATTAATCCGTACACATCTATTCCCATCTAAACCCACCCCCATTACCAACATGATTCGCAAACCCTTACTATCTACCAACTCGCCAATTGTTTACACCGATCAAACCCGCCTCTCAACTGCCTCTCGGGCTTCACAACCTTACCCTGCAATACCGTATAGCGAATAATATTCTCACAATCCTCTGGCTTAACCCTGGCCAACCAAATACACTGCGCCGCCTCGCCATTTCCATCAGCTGCTTGCTCTATATTCGCATCGAGCAGGACTTCCTGTCCCCTTCCATCTTCAACCCTGAGGTTCTCAAGCGAAGTCTCGATACCGTTGGGTTGACCATTCGCATCGCCATTGGTCTTCTGGGTGGTCTGGACAACAGACGAATGCCGATAAATCATCACGTTGGCGCTGAACTTGTGGCCTCCGACATGGCTTATGAAGTATATTCCTACACCCCCTGGTCTTTCATCATGCAGGTCGCGGTAAAGGCCCAGTGGTCGGAGTAAGCGCTCGAATTCTTTGCGGAGGAGCGGGGCTGATTGGCCGCAGCGTGCGTCGCGGGTTTTTTGGCTGCACATTAGGATGAGGTATTTGTGGGGGCAGGGGCGGGATGTGAGGCTTGGTGTGGGAGGCATTGTGGTGGGCGCTGGAGGCTCGTTGGGTGATGTTGATGCTGGGTTTGAAGGGGTAGGGAGTGTGCGGAGGGGAGTGTTGTTGGTTGGGCCTGGGTTGATGAAGTCGGTGATGAGTTGTGGTGTGTTTGCAGGCGTTACGTTGTCTATGAATTGCCATGAGGGTAGTAGTAAGACCATGGAACTGTGGTCCGAGTGATCTGGGACGGGCATGTTTGAGGCTGAGAGCATGAGTTTCTGTATATCATGTTAGTTCCAGAAAACCCTTCGGTCACCATAATCCTCTGGTGCAGAGCATATTGCAAACTTACCCCATTACTAGGCGTCACTCCCCCTTTGTCAACCGCCTCCATGATACTGCCCTTCTCATCTGCGACATCCCGCACCCAGTCTGTCTTGCCCGTCGCAACAATTAAGTGCGTACTCCATCCCTTCACATGGCCGTACAGCTCTTCCGTCTCGTCGATTTCGAATTTGCGGGGGTATTTGACGCTGCAGCTCGAACAATCGTGCAAGCAGTCGTCACCGTCGACCGTGGGGTCGGTGGTCGGGAATAATTGCTCCGTCTTTTGAGCTTTTGCGAATTCGGCATTATCCTTCAACGTGGGTACCTCTGAAGACGACAACGCCGAAGTGAGCTTGTAGGAAAGGTTTTTGAACATTGCTGGGACTCTGTAGGCGTTCAGAGGCCGGTGGGGGGCTTTTGAAGGTGCCATTTGCGAATTCGCGGCTCGGTGATGGTTAGATCTGATTAGATTTGCCAAGGCGCGGAATGTGGGCGCGAATTCCGGGGGCTTAGTGATGGCGAGGCGCGTTCGGATGAATTCTGGGACACAAGTCTCGAAACGAATGATGTATTGTTGTTGACAGCGAGGGGGAAGGGAGAGCGAGGCAACCACTTTACTTTCACATCAGCTCGTTGGCTTCTTAAGGTTCTTGGCTACTTGGGTGTGCAGGCAGCGACCACCGTTCGGACTCGCACTTCATCACCGAAGTCCGAACTGCTTTCTCCGAGCACTCAATCACACCGCTCAGACTATCAGCTCTGCGCCATCGACTGGTCAATACCAACTTTTGTCGAGTCAGAACAGCCATCAAATAAGCCCGCCATACTGAGAAGCTCTTGCGTGCACCTAGCTGGTCCTGGTGTGGTGCCGACTAGACGCGCATACGTCTCAGTCCATGAGGCTCAAGACGCTCAACGGCGCTCCCTTATGCGAACATTTGGACTTCAGCGACAACAATCTTCTCAGTGATGGACAGTGTCGCAGTTTCTTGGCGACACTCGAGCTTGATGCATCCGTATCAGAAAGTACGTTGCCATTGAAATGGCGCTGCATCACACACCGAGCCACACGCCTACAAACAGGCTGGTCTCAGCCGTATCTACCTGAGAGCAGCACGCGCCACGATGGAGCAGATATCACTCTATCAATGCCTAATGTGGCAGAAACCTCCCATTACCTTCAGGACGATACGACCAACCTCGACGATACCATAATCCTAGACGACCCTTCACTTCAAACCGACGATTTCCTGCACCAGTCACTCATATTCCACAATGCACTCTTGTCTTCTCAAGTTCTGCCAAATTCTGAGACTGACAGCTTTGTGTCGCCCTCTTCGTTCATGGACACGTCTTTCGCAACGACTACATCATACGACAGCCCGAGCAGAGTCGATGAGCATACAATACTCCTCCAAGTGCCTCCTCGGATGATCATAACATCGCTTGGATCGCTACCTACTGCACAGCGTCTAAGCGCAATGTATCCTCAAACACCCACACCAAACTTTGTGTGCGTCCTGACGGCAAGCCCCGTGCAGAGAGAAATCTTCGTCCCCAAAGGTGGCTATACGTGCATCCTGTGGGAAATTTTTGTTGCAGATGAAACACGGTCTGGCTTCAAAGTCAACTTCTGGATCCAGCCACCCCGGAAGTCGAATGATCACCACACACATGCCCAGGAAGCGCTTCGTCAAGTCCTGGGTAGCATCAAGATCGGCGACATTCTTCTTTTGCGTAACATCGCCCTGAACTCTTTCCGCGATACTGTGTATGGCCAATCGTTGAGCGCAACGTTTTCGAGAGCCCGGAGCAGTCTTGACATTTTGATGAAGAGTAACGGAGTGGAGATTGCACACACGGGTGGCCTACCTACCACCGCTGTAGAAGCTTTTTTACGAGTGAGGAGGTGGGCACGTACGCATGTTGCTTCTGAGACTATAGGTGCTAGGAAACGAAGAGGCAGTGCGTCGAGCGGAGGTCAGCCTGTCAAGCGGACTGTTCTGAGTCAAGATTTTGACAACTCCTTACCGCCAGACACCATGGAGTCTGTGTAATCAAACGGTACTTTTCCACGATGCATACTCACAACTCGGCGTCCAAGGCGTCACTGTCATGACTGGTCACGAAACGTTAACGGCACCTACCGGTACGCCCAGCTTCCAATCGTTCGGCGTTATGTTGATTAGGCCATCATATTCATTAGGGGAGATCAAAAACGGTGTCACAAGTTTGCTGCTCATCCTATACAGTATGAACACATACCTGGGTTCATGGTATCATGTTTGGTATCAAGGATAGCTTTGTATCCCCTTCTGACCACATAACACATGCCACCTACAGCGTGGTAGCGAAACCCAACTCGTAAGCCAACCCAACCGTCATCTTCGCATGCTCAAGCATATGGCTGAAGCTAACAGTACTCAAAGTATCTTGCGCAGTGTGAATATACCCACTGGTATTCTCCATCGCAGACTCGATAACAAAAGCAGAAGGGTAGCCAGCCTTTGATGCGCTAGCATGGTCGGAGCATGCATACCCGCATTTGGTCTCAACAAACGGAATCGTACAGTACTATAATCCAATCAGCTTTCGAATCTCCAACAAACCCCACGAGTGACTTACAGCAGTGATGACCTTCTTGATGAAATCTGTGAGTCCAGCGTCGACGTAGTCAGTAATGACACCGACAGACTCCTTAATACCGGGCTTAACGTAGCCGGTCATATCTTGCTGCAGCATAGCCTTGACAACACGACCTTTGTTCTTGTAATCTGTGAAGACAGCCTGGCTACCCAGCAGGCCGCCCTCCTCAGCAGCATACCAATGGAATTCAATCGTATTGGCTTGTTGTCCCGCCGCAATACGCGAGTCGGTTAGCATGACTCTCAAGGCCTCCAAGATGGTGAAGGTACCGCTGCCATCATCATCTGCACCAGGAGCACGACCAGTAGACGGGCTAGCGCCATTCACGCTGTCCTGATGCGCACCAATGACGATGGTGTTGGTGCTCTTTCCAGGAATGCTAGCAATGACGCTGTTCTGTGTCCACGATGGGTGGCTGAAAGCGCGCACCGTTACGCCTGAGACACCTGAGGCGGTAGCCACGGCCTGGACTTGCGATAGGAGCCACTCGGAAGACTGCTTGCCGTAGGTGCTCTTGTAGTACCGGTTCTGGTAGGCCGAGAATGTGGTGAGTTTGCTCTGCATGTTGGCGGTGCTAAGCTTGGCGAGCAGAGGCGTCACGCTGGTCTTCTGGGTCATGGCGGTTGGGAATGTTACTGCTGCGGCTGCTCTGCGGTTCAGCGAAGCGTGGTGGAGCTCCGTGTAGTCGGTGATATCCATAAAATGCTTTCCTTCCTATGATTGGTTAGCTAAAGGTGTATCATGGCTGACTGGTAGGTGTTTACATTGTGGAGCGCCCATTTCTGAGCCTCGGTGACCTGCTTGGTCTCTCCGGGCGCGAATTCGAGGGTAAAGAGCTGCTCTGATATCTTAACAGACGCTTCTTCCTCTCTCTTGGGGATCGAGAGACCGAGTGCCGCAGACGCGGATAACGCAAGGGCAAATGTACTCTGGAACTTCATTGCAACAATTGATCGTAAGTCCTCGTCAATTCTTCATCACAAACAAGGCAGCAACGTCCTCGACTATATACCTGTTATCAACCATGCATACATGTCAAACTTCGCTCCAAGCCCCCTCACCACCAAAGTTTGCAATCAGCAAACGAAACTACCAAGCTTAACATACCATGATTATCGCCCAACCACCACCAGGGATCTAACAGCATCATTACCGGACTTGCACTGATTTGACAGGCGACAAGACATTGTGTAATCAGGACGGCTTGGCTCTTGCCAATCAGAGCTTGGTTTGTGGGGTGCGGGTGATTTGTGGCGAAACCCCCATGTTTTGTTAGCGGATGGGGCTTCGGGCACTTTACCCGATGGGGGGTGGGATGGGGCTTTTTAGCTGCCTGGTTGGGGAGATTAGGGGAGATGGCCAAAGAGTGCGGTGTGAATGCTTGGGTGTGGGGATTCTGGAAAAGGGGATAGAAGGGCGATAGTTCGAAGGTTGGGTGTCGGTTGATGGACACCGGATCAGGCAGGCGGTAAGCTGTGGGAAGTGGGCTTGTGGGGAAGAAGATGTGATGGGTTGGGAGAGGAAGGGGATCCATCACGTCTAGGCTTTCGCGATTCATGACGTTCTATTGCTGAGGATGGGTATTGTGAGTGATCCATACTATTTGTTTCGAGCGTAGCTGCTGTTCTTCTAGAGAGATGCAGACATTTCAATACCCTCGTGGATAATAAGCGTTAGGTTGTGGTGAATGCAGATATCAACGTCAGACCCTACGTTCAAAGTCCTCCCAAGGGATGATGAGTTAAGTTCACCTATGGCGTCATGCACGCGATTGGACCACGTCGCCGCTCGCCATCGTTTATGCGCACGTTAAGGCTGCGCTTCCAAAGTCACACTACCGCAACGCTTGCTTGTATTGACCATGTTAAATATTGTGTGTAGCTCTGATCGATGTTACAGTACGCATGAATATGTTACGGTGGTAGCTGCTATGATAGATACCTAGGTAAGGCCCCTACATCACCGCAACGTTGGCCCTACAACAGCATTTCACGAAAACACGGTGCGAAAACCCCATCTGGAATATCAAATGCCATCTCCAGCCCCGTTGCCTTAACGGAGCAGACTTCCATTGTCGCCCGCGATACGAGGAATGCATGCTGATCATGCTCTTACCTGTGGTACCCCTTACATTCTTCGTCACGTACCTCACTAGTACTTACGTTCCCTACCCCCCTTGTCCTCGCAAGCATCTCAAGGGTCGCATCTCTAATACACTCCTTTACTATTCTTACCAGTCACTCGTTCATTATACCATTTCAGGTTTTACCTTACACAATCACACACAAAATGGCCACCATCACCATCACAAGCAATAATACCCTAACGCCCATCCGCCGCATCTCCTGGAAAGGCGGCGATTTCCGTAAAGTAATGGCAATGAACGAGGAATATAACGAAAAAGATATCCTTGGATACCCCACCTCGGAAACGACAGCACATGACGTGCAGACCGCATCACCCAGTGCCCTCGATACACCAACACGACTCAGTTCATCTACCCTCTGTAATGACAACGAGGACATCGAAGGCCAGCACGACCCCGGATTCCACGTCCGATCTAATTCATGGAGGAATAAGCTCGTCGAGTACACAATGGTGTTTATGATTTTTCTTGTTTGGATGCTGCTCATCATGGGCGTGCTCATTCTCACCGACACTCTTTTCCCCACGGCACTGCGGTCTTATTACAAATTCAAGGAGTTGAGCGCGGAACTGTCAAACACGAATTTTGAGTTGGATGCGCTGAAGACGCAGATGTCAACGTTGTATCAGTCGATTGGACGGATTGGGACGATGACGATTCAGAAGTTTCGGAAGTAAGAGTTGGGAATGGGACGGAGCGGGGTGGATGTTTTTGAAGAACACATTACGCTCATTTTGATGTCTTTCCTATGTTATATTGATTCATACACGAGACCTGGGAGTATTGGTATGCTATTTCTTTATTACGATTTGCAATTTCTTCTGCTCGATCAGACTTCATCGACGACGGTATGTCCTATATCATTCTGAGGTTTCCCCTGGATCCAAAATTTTCCAATTTTTGAAAAGACGCTCATCGAAAAGCTCCTACTTTATACCTACCCATCATAGAATTCTCTCACCATCACTCCCAAAAACACACCACCCTCGCCTCAACACTCTCCCTCGGCGCCTCCCCCTCACTCCCAGGCAGCCGAAACGCCGTATGCGGACACCTCCAACCCGGCTCGTCCTGCACCGTATCAAACCCCTTGAACACGACCATCTCATCGTCCCGCATCTCCGACATATAATACCACATATGCCTCTCCCCCTCCTCCCCATGACTCAAAACATAATTCGCCGACTTATTCCCCGTCCTACTAAACTCACGCAGGCGGATCTGGTAGTCGGCATCCGGCACAGTCGTAGCATCGCACACGGCCAACGGATCTCTGCGCACTGTTTTGAGGGGACGCCAGAGGCCGAGGAAGGCGAAGCGCGTGCTGCTAGTGAAGAGCGAGGTGAAGGGTGGTGGGAGGTTGAGTTCACGAATTGTGCCGGCGATGTAGGGGGCGCCGTTTGCGTAGTCGACGTGTGGGTGGCTGGAGGGTATGGATTGCCAGCGTCCGTATGAGTCTTGGATGCCTTCTGCGGAGGGGGAGGAGTGGGCGCGGATTACGTGGTTGAAGACGTGGGCGGTTGTTGCGCCTGTTCTGGTTGATTGGGTTAGTATGGCGTGTTGGGATGGTAGATTTGGAGGGTTGGTTAGTACAAGTCTTTTGCGATTTGTTCGAGTTCGGGGTAGTAGTCGCGTCTTATAATCTCTTCGCCGTCTTCGGCGGTTATTCGTTGTTTTGGTGGGAGTTTGATGAATTGAAAGCCGTGGATGCCGAGTTGGAATGTTTTGTCGCATCTTCGCACATCATGAATAGTCATTGGTCTTGTGAACTCATCCTTTTCTCCCAGCACCGGCTTCTTCCACATCGAGGTGGTGATTGGCACGCCTGTGGGTGCGAAGTAATTGATATCTGCGACGACATCGCCGCCATGAGAGTCTTTTCGTGTATAGCTCATGACGAGAAGAGTTTAAAATGTTCAAACGTCGCGCATAATGACGAGAGTGACTAGGTCAGAATATCAGTTGAGGTCGTTCCCCATGCTCCTTACGTATACCTTGTAAGCGGGGTCCGCGGATCCGCAGCGCCAATGGTCAGCCTCGCAGCTCTATTATTGCATGACTTGCCAGTTCTCGCAAGGATCAATCTTGAGAATTGCACTGCATTTTTTGGTTCGTGATTTTGCAGCTTGAATAGGGCGACATCATCAGTACCTAGGTAGTATCTAGCACTGGATAGGATTATTAGATTCCCTTGCAGGTACCATAGGTCCCTACATGAACATCGACAACACATATATCTCGACATTTGGAGGTTGTTTGCATAGACCTAGTGCGTCAATAGGTAAAGGACGTGTAAGCAATACACAGGCACCAGCCAAAAAGTGTCGTGGCACATCTCGCGGCGGCCGGGGGTACTTGCAAGGAAAGATCATACTAGGGTAGGCTACTAGGTAGTCTACCAAGCGAACTCGAAAAATTTGTTGCATTTCTTAATTACGAGGAACAGTTATCCTGTATTATGGCTAGTCCACGTTGTAGTTATGGGGAGCGCTAGTGAAGCTAGTTTGACCAAACAACCTACGTTGCCTTGTTTCTAACATCCCAAATCTGGCAGAGAATAAACGTGGCCTTGCAATAATATTCACCTTGATCTTGAAAACATTTTTTCTGCCTTAGCAACATATACTGTACCATAGAAACCCTCATGCAGGGTATGACTCTAAGCTAGTTAGAATAATATATTCAATTTTTTGTCGCACTAAATAAAATATCCCCAAATCCAGACTGTATAAAGCATCAAGGCAGAACCCTGAACTCACCAAGAAGTAAATCCAGATATCTTCTGACATTCCAATGAAGATCCCAAAATCAACATCACGATCATGGTAATATCATCACCACCTCAACATCCCAATACCCCACCACCCACATACTTCTCCCACGACCGACCACCACCCTACACCATATCAAATAGCGGCTCCAAACCCTTTTCACCATTGCCATCCGGTCTGTCCTCCGGGGACGAAGACCTCGAGGCCGCTCGAATCAGGCAGCCACCACCATGCCGCCCAGCCAGGGTGCACATTGCCGTCTACATACCCTCCCGCGGCGACAACGAGCGGGTACCCGTCTATAAGGCCATCTTGCCAGATTCTGTGCTGGCCGCACCACCACGTCGACGTCGGCAGGTCACTTTAGGGAGGAGGGTCCGAGTGTCTGATCAGGACACCAGGATGGCGTGTGCCGTGCTCCTTCTGATCCTTGTCATAATTGTGGTTTTAGTGGTGGTGCTGTACAAGGCCAAAGCCATGAATGGGAAATGAGCTGGCGGGACTACGGAGAGGAATGTAATGTAGTATGCGAGACGTTATGAGATGGTGGGATAGGTAGCAAAAGGTGGAGAATCAAGTGTTTGTTCATTGAGGTCGTAATGAGGTCTTAAAAGATGATTTGAATGGTTACAATAATCAATGATGATACGATGATTTCAGCTTTTGGTGAGATGAAATCTTGCTCTGGCTTCCGGCCTCTGGACACCCACGCTGGTATGTGTAGCGTCTATTGTGCAAGTGCATGCAGAGCGAGCAAAATTACGTGCTTGGTTGACTAAATCTAGCACCCACTGTCTGGCATTCAGGCTATCTGATCGCCATTTGATAGTGATAACATTTGAGATGAAGATATTGACAGCGGCCAAGAAGCTGAAAGCATTGGATAACGCGAATGAGGACATGTAAAAGGAGGAAGAAACAGATCTTACGCCAAAAGGCTTGTTACCGAATTTACAGTACTACATGATGAGCTCTACAGAAGACAATATCATGTTATATGCAATAGGAGAGAGTATCTCTAGGAGTACTGAGACTACCTACTCGATCATGGGGCGGCTCATCGTGGAATCGCGGCAATGACTGTCAGTGTTGGGTTGCATTTTATTCGAAGCCGATTGATTGGGGATGGTGTTGGAATCCCGGCGTATGCTGAGGTTGTCAGATCGCGATTACGCATGATAGGGTGGTACTCAGATGAGTGAGTGGGTGGCTGAAGACGAACATGTGAAGAAGGTGACGGCATTGAGCACGGACCCAAAGTGCGGCGATGCGGCGATTGCGGCGGCGCTGACTACTGCTGGGATGCCTCATCACCACGCCTGCTTGGAGTCGCATGGAAGGCAGTCGAAGTGGATTGCCTCTTGCCCGCTTTGGTGATATACAGCAATACTGATACCCTTACACCGTCTACGCACGCTCATTCGCCTGCCACTCTGTTCCCATGGCCTGAGACCCGGCCTCGGTGACTGCCTCGTAGGCCGCGTCTAATCATCATCCACCACGCAGTCGAGCACCCCGCCACCATGTTCACGAGCTTTACCGGCAACACGCGCCGGCCACGGCAGGTCAACCTCGGTGGAAGGAAGACGAATCCATTTGGAACCCCCGCGTCCGGTGGGGGCTCACAGGCGGCTCTCGACCGAGCACAGCAGGAGCGGGCGCAGCGGCAGCGGGAACGAGACACCTTAAACGCTGCCAAGCGGATACAACGAGTATGGAGGGGACATGTCAGCCGGCAGGAGGTGGCCGACCAGCTGCGGCGCGAATGGGATGCATCTGAGAGCGCGACGGGTGCTCTGCAGACAATGGCATACGATGCAGAAGGCGAGGCTCTTGCACAGTTGCAGCGGCTGCTACGATTTGCATCAACGCGGAATGACGAGGATCTGCGGAGAATACAGCATTATGGATCACGGCAGATGGAGACGGTGAAGAAGCTGCGGTTGACGTCGAGCGGACCGTGGCCCTCGGCATACCTTAGGCTTCAGCGCCTGTTGCTCGTCTCGTTGGAACGCCAGAGTCATTCTCCCTCCACATCATGGCCGGAAATTGGTCCATTACTGAGCCTCCTACGCTTCGTGGCCGACCAAATACCCGCCGAAACTTCTCAAACTGCTCAACAGTACTACCAGACCCTAGCCCATATCATCTCCAAACTCACACCAGATCTGGACTCTTCAGAAACCACAAATCCGGAAGAGTGGGAAACCGTCATTGGCACCGTTATTTCGCCCCTGAGACAAGTGACTGGGTATACCCTGGATGCATACGAGGCCTATGGTGTATCACTGCTTGTACTCCCGTTGCTGAGCTCCGACTCTACCTCCCCCTCACCACAGAAGTTCCGCGACTCGCTTGCCGATGTCATCAATTACAAATTACTGGCAAATGCGCTGGCCACCCTCTTCAAAAGCTCTGGTCTACAAGGGAAGCCCGAGCTGAAGAGTACAATAGGCAGATTGCGCCTACTGGGATCCTTCATTTACCTCCATCGCTATGCACATAATTTCAGCAGTCCAGAAACCTACGCTGTACACAAAGATTTCGTGTCAGTGGTATCAATATTACTAAATTCCCTTCCAGTGAACATTATAGATGATGCGCATCCTATCGCCGAGATTACGGAACAAGACGGAGACGATATTGGATCTGATGCGGTCACGAAGTTCCTAAGAGAGCAGGTTACCTCTCTGGTCCAGCAGGAAGGTATCGGGAGCCTTTTGGCCGGGTCGTCACAGTCAGAAGACGCTTCAGAGGAAGAAAAGATCGAGGAAGCACGGCAGCTAGCAAACTACGCTTTGGCTTTACTCCGATTTTTCCCGCGACGCGGTGACGAGATCCGCATGTGGCTTTATATCGGCCCATCAGAAGCGTTCTCTGCACAGAGTGCACGGAAATTACCTGCCATACGATATTTCTGGGAAGCTTCAAAGCGTTCGTCAGTATTTACTACCATTTTTCGGGATTCGCGAGCAGCTATTGGACTACTCAAACCAAGATCAGCCTCCAAAAATAGTGTAGCTCGCCCTGACACATCAAGTCCGTCGCAACACGGAACCTGGCAGCCAGCACAGCAAGAGGTGGACCGTGACGCTGTAGTTACGGATGAATGGCGAGTAATTCTTGTCTTCCTAGAGCTGTATACATTCGTACTCAAAGTCACAGACGATGAAGAGTTCTTTTCGGCTGGTCAGCAAGACATCTTCTCTAATCAAGTTCGCGACAGTGGCCTACCGCTAAGTGAAGTGAAAGATCTGACAACCTTTTTAAAGAATTTGGGCTTCACACTTTATTTCAACGCGGCCGACATCACAATGGCGGAGGAAGTTGCTTCCAACATCAGCATGGGACTTTCGTACTTCAGCTCCAAAGCCTTGGATTCACAAACCCAGAAGGAGCCTGCCGAGCCATCCATAGGTGGTGTTGCAGGCCTTCGGATTGACTACGTAAAAGGTCTGATAACCGGACTCCTTCGTATGGTCTATGAACGAGACTCGCGGCGCAAGTTTCTGCCTGCAGAACATTGGCTGATGACTTCACGGTTTGACATGACTGGCTTCATTCCTGCTGTGGTAGAAGAAGAAGAGTCACGCCACAAGATTCAAGAGGAGGATGCAGATGATCTCGATGATGTGGAAGAGGACCTCGATGATACACCACAACTCATTGGCACTAGCCGAAGTCAGCAGCAACGAAGGTTGGAAAAGTTACAGCGCCAGCAACGCAAAGCCTCTAGACGGCGGTATCTGCAAGCTGTAGCGCCTCGCCTAGAAATATTGCAGAACATGCCTTTCTTCATCCCCTTCGCTACCCGGGTGCAGATCTTCCGCGAGTTTGTACATTTGGACATGACAAAACGAAGAGGCGGCTCAGATCCAGAGTCTTGGCGATTCAGAATAATGCAGCGTCCGGATGCTAGAGGTCAATTCGAGAGGCATGCAGCCAAGATCCGGCGAGAGAATGAGTTCGAAGACGCTTTCGAGCAGTTTTACTCACTTGGTTCGGGTCTCAAAGAGCCGATCTCTATCACGTTCATGGACCAATTCGGGGAGCCCGAGGCTGGTATCGACGGCGGTGGTGTGACTAAAGAATTCTTGACCAGCGTCACTGATCGAGCGTTCATGCCGACAGAGTACATCGACATGTTCGTCGAGAACGACCAGCATCTCCTATACCCAAACCCCGCCGCAGTAGAAGAACACAAAGAGGCATTACGACAGGCTGGTCTGCGTGAAAACTCACCAGAATCTCGCCTTCAGATTTCGGAGCTTCTACAACGATACGAGTTCTTGGGCCGAATAATTGGGAAGTGTCTATACGAGGGTATCCTCGTCGACGTCAACTTCGCCCCTTTCTTCCTGCGCAAATGGGCCTTGACAGGAGGTGCAGGTTCCGCGCCCAACGAATCAGGCTATCGTCCTACTCTTAATGACTTGCGCGATCTGGACGAGGAGCTCTATCAAGGCTTGCACAAGCTGAAGACCTACCCTGGTGACGTTGAAGACTTCTCCCTCAACTTTACCGTTACCGACAATATCACCATCGATCACACTAGTAACCCCAAAAAGACCAAAGCCGTGACAAAAGAGCTTAAACCCGATGGTGCAAACACACCTGTCACGAACCAAAACCGTTTAGTCTATATAAGCTACATGGCGCGCCATCGTCTACAGAACCAGCCTTATCTGCAAACCACTGCTTTCCTGCGCGGTCTCAGCACAATGATTCAACCCTCCTGGCTCTCCATGTTCAACCACTCGGAACTCCAAACTCTCATCAGTGGCACGCGCACCTCCATTGATATTGACGATCTCCGTCGCAACACCGTCTACGGTGGCACATACCAAATCGGCACCGATGGGCTCGAGCACCCGACCATCCAGATCCTGTGGAAAGTCATGAAGGAAATGTCGGACGACGAGCGACGTGCTGTCCTCAAGTTTGTGACGAGTACACCCCGTGCGCCGTTACTAGGCTTTGGTACATTGAATCCCAGGTTTAGCATCAGGGATGCGGGGAGCGATCAGGAGAGACTGCCGAGTACAAGTACTTGTGTTAATCTGTTGAAGTTGCCTATGTATCGGGATGAGAAGACGTTGAAGGAGAAGTTGTTGTATAGTGTGTTTAGTGGGGCTGGGTTTGATTTGAGCTAGATTGGGAAGACGAGGACTTGGGAGACAATGGGTGATATGAAGTTTTGCTCAGCAAATTGGTCCCACTTGCACGTGTAGTGAAGTGTCATGCCATGTGGGTTGTTATCTTCAGAACCAGACTGCTGGGACTTATGTGATGGGTCAAAACGTGCTGCAGTTTATGTTAGGGGCTGGGTCTTCGTCTTCAGCCTTGTGATGAAGAAGGTTGCGCGGATGTCAATTAAATCATTCACTACACAGTATCTTCTTGATTTCTGATCGAAGTACCTAGGCAGATGAATACCTAGCCTTGCCCAGGTGGCAGCCCCTGAGCAGCACGTGACACGGCGTTGCGCTAAAATCTAGGCGCGTCAAGGACACGCAAACGTCATCTCCCACTCCAGCCACAAACCTCGGTTCTACATCGAAACACTCCCACGATGTCAGCACAATCTGCACCTACACGTCCCGCACCCGATCGCCGCTCTTCTACAGCTCCGAAACGCACCTCACTCCTCCCCAAACCCTCCTCAATCTTCGTAGACGGTTCCGTCCTCATCGCACAGCACGCCCAACTCACCGGCACCTACCCTATTACAATCGGCTCAAATGCCGTTCTGCACCCTCACAGCAAACTCAGCAGTGCAGTTGCACCTGTAGTTGTCGGCGAAGGATGTGTTATCTACGAGCGAGCAAAAGTAGGCGTTGGCATGGGTCCCGAACCTGACGCCGAAATGAAGCGCATCAGCATGGCTTCTGCGCGGAGTAGCGCGAGTATACGGGACTCGATGAGAGCCGAGGGCACTGTGCTGGGGAAGAATGTTGTTGTGGAGACCAATGCGGTTGTGGAGGCGGCTGAGATTGGTGAGGGCAGTGTGGTCGAGGTTGGCGCTTTATTGGGGAGGGGGAGTATCATTGGCAAGGTATGCGTTCATTAACCAAATCCAAGCGACTCGGGGGCAATATGCTAATTTCGAAAAGTACTGCACGATTTCGGCAGCTTCGGTCGTCCCGCCGTATACGCGATTACCTGATTATACAGTTGTGTTCAGCGGTTCTGAACGACGTCTTGATAAGACGCTGCAGTTGCGGCCTGAGCTGCTTGATGCAAAATTGGGTGTGCATGCGAAGCAGCTGGAGATGTTCAAGAAGCTGATACCGAACAACGTCACAAAATGGGCTTGAGCGAGGCAATGTGAAAGCAAGTCCTATCTTGTGCGTCAATAACAGCCCTGTGAAACCTCTTGACGAATGAGGAAGGGCTCTCATGGAAAAGCCCAGACAAATCTCTGCCGAAGCATGTCATACCTGTCTCAGATGTCATGTTCTCAGTCCAAAGGAAGAGGCTGTTACCTCATCTGACTGCGCAGATGTGGTAGCATACACCATCTAGGTTATGCGAGCCCAGGTGGGGACTACACACTCGACGACACAGTCTAGGAGGGCCATCAAGGACATGTGAGCTCGTCCCTAGTAGACGAGACATCTTGTGCTCACTACGAACAGAGTGGAGGTACGGATAATGAAGTTATGGAGGCACTGGGTTGATCGCATTGCACACTGTGGCGCCTCTCTCAATACAAAGGGCTAGGACTCACATTGCCAACCTTGCCAGCTGTCCCTTGAAAGGTATAAAACATCTGGACTTCCGGGTGAGAAATTTTTGCTCAAGACTACGGGAAGACTTATACTTTGCAGGAGTTCGATGATCATATGCACGAAACTCCATTGGAAGCGATGCTAGACGATGGAGGATTGATACTCCAGCGATGGGTGACGTAGATGTGTAGAATCGAAAGCTTTCAATAACAGTAAATATGGTACCCTCTTGAGGCTAAGTGATTTCTTGGTCAACATACTGTGTATTAAACAACCAGCCGGGCAGCGAGCAGCGAGTCGAGACACAAATGCACCAATGCAGTTGCTGAGTCATGCTTCATGTCGCGCAGGTGGACACTAGCCTACCGGAGCCCTGTCGGCCCGCCGTTAGCGGCAAGTGAGCATTGCTCAGTTCTGGAAAGTTCTGCCCAAAGCTCCCTTCTCTACTTAATCTCGAAGCTCAAAAACTCGACGTCTTCCATTCCGCTGCTGTGTACGAGGAGGATACTCTGTATTTCGAGCATTGCTACAGCTCCTCTTGGTAAGTCGCACAGTGCATATGAACTCCCCTTCGCCGAATGATGAGACACAAGCTGGCACCAGTCTGAGAAGACTTGTACTCTTTTAATGCGGATCAGCTGCTTAGACTTTTAAGTCGCCCTCTGACAATCAAAACCCCAAGCCTGAATTTGTTAGCCGTACGTTGTTATTGCAATGTTAACATGCCTGGCAGATATCCCAGCCGACATTGATCGCGCTCCCCGTTCCCCACCATGGTCCTCCACAATCCGAACAACTGGCATTGGGTCAACAAAGATGTATCAGGCTGGACGCGGGAGTATCTAGACAAAGAGCTTGTGCAGATCTCCGCAGAGGATGGCAGCGTTACTGCTAAGATCGACAAGGTCGTCAGCATGGACGGTGATGTGGACGTCAGTCAGCGCAAGGGCAAGGTCATCACCATATTCGACGTAAAGCTTAAGTTGGAATACTCAGGTACGTAACTTTTACGTTCTTCAATACTCTTGGGCGAGCTGACTCGGTCGGCAGGCAAGAACGCCGAGGGCGAAGAAGCTAGCGGCACCATTACCGTCCCCGAGGTCGCTCACGACACTGAGGAAGACGAGTATGTCGTATGTTCCCTTTGCTCACATTCGTCATTCGTCCATGATCCCTTGGACTCCCTGACTAACATCTTCACAGTTTGAAATAGATGTTTACTCTGATGAGAACAGCAAACAGCCTGTCAAGGATTTAGTTCGATCTAAGATCCTACCGCAATTACGCAAGAGCTTTGCCCAGCTCGGGCCAGCGGTTATGGCAGAACACGGAAAAGACATTCAGCATGCCCCAGGTACCAACCCTGGTAGCGGCTTCACTGCGCCCAAGGTGTACTCGAGTTCAAGTGTGAACAAGTCTGAGACAAAGACGGAGGCATCTGGGTCACAGAAGAACAGCTCAGGCGCAGTCGTCAATGTGACTACCATCAACGATAGCACTGAGTTCCGCACAGATGCAGCCAACCTGTACCAAACCTTCACTGACCCTCAACGCATTGCCGCCTTCACTCGGTCCCCTCCCAAATTCAATGGTGCGAAGCCGGGGGCCACCTTTGAGTTGTTTGGCGGTAACGTGAGCGGAGAGTACGTCGAGTTGCAGGAGCCTACACACATCGTCCAGAAATGGCGGTTGGCACAATGGCCAGCAGGTCATTATTCGACTCTCTCGATCTGGTTCGACCAGAACGATATCGACGCAGTGACTGTCATGAGAGTCGAATGGAAGGGCGTGCCGGTTGGTCAAGAGGAACCCACAAAGACCAACTGGGACCAGTACTATATTCGGAGTATCAAGCAAACTTTCGGGTTTGGTTCGATCCTGTAACAAGGCAACCAGCGCAGCTGGCCTTGGCTGGAGTAGCGGCGTTCAAGAGGGTTTTACGACAGCGTACGAATTGATGGATACCGAAATGAGCAATTTATTGGCCCGAATAGACAATGACTTGTTCGCGTCTCAACCATGTGCTCTAATATTCCCATATGGGTTTTGTGATTGTACCTGCATTCTTCCTAATTATACATCTGCTACTTACTAATCTTTCTGTATTGTCGGTGTCACCGGCGTTCGTGCACAGCAGAATCCACCGTGCATCAATAATCTTTAGGATTTATCGGGTGTAATCATGCAAGATTTCAATTCGTAGCGCCCGATCTTACCACCGTGATTTTAGTGATTGGGCGAACAATACGAGTGCATCGTTTTACCAATTTGTTTGAACTTTAGCGGAGCATTCACCCCCTACACATGAGAGTTGAGATGTATGTAATCAGTATAATATTTGGTCTAGTATGTACCTGAAATACAAGCAGACATGCTCTCTGTGGTGACTTAACCTGTAGGTACCTGCCTAAAGCAGCCTTAGCTCGACACCAATCACCATAACAAGTGATGTCAAGCTACATAAGCTCGCATAAGCTCTCCACCAGGAAGCTTGATACTGGATGGGGCGTGGTAGGCTCCCATGCTTCCGGACTTTGGGTACCCTTTACGTACGCAATGGCCCTTCGCATGCCCACATACCAGTGCACCTGGCGCTTTTGCAACATGGTTGTTCAAGCAAGACACGGACCCCCAATCTCGACATATCCGTGTCTTATGCGGAATGCAGCTGTCTGAGTGTTTAATTGACCTACAGTGCCACCGCGATGTTGATGCATATCACCGATCCTTGTACCAATAAAAGTACCATAACTAAGCCTGTATGAGTAAGTTGTTGGCTGATCCAGGCAGGTCAGCCTGCGGAGTTTACATATAGTCACACAACAATGACCATATCTTGGATGTGACAAGGATGAGCCGAGCTCAACGAAGGACCCTGCTTGGAACGAAGTTTGTATAAACAGTCGTTGTGCCCCCCCCCCCCCCCCCTGCTGTATCTTCCAAGTTTCTCACCTCTCTTCTCCTTCAACACTGTAATAAGTGGAGGTCAAGGTACAATTCCCATGTCTGCAATTCAGAAAACGTGTACAAAGCTAACAGGAGATAGTCGAGTGAACAATCGTGCAGAATCTCTTCGCGATGAGAAATCAAGTGAAGCTCTTCGCAGTGCCTTTACTGGTTGCTGGGGCCGTTGCGCAATTTGTCCCTGCTCCAACCGACCTCATCACAAAGGAAGGTTACGCGGGCATCAATGTGCGGTATAAGGAAGTTCCGGCAGGCATCTGCGAGCTCAATCCTAATGTGAAGAGCTACTCTGGCTATGCCGATGTCGACGATAACCAACATATTTTCTGGTGGTTCTTCGAAGCGCGCAATCAGGACCCATCTGACGCTCCTCTCACGGTGTGGATCAATGGTGAGTGGCCGTCACTGCTGGTTGCAACCTGAGCATCGACTGATGATGATGCTTTCGCATTCAGGGGGACCTGGATCCAGTTCCATGATCGGGCTCTTCCAAGAACTAGGACCATGTGGTATTGGCCCAGACCTGAAGCCGTTCGACAACCCGTATTCATGGACGAATGCAAGCAACATGCTCTTCATCGATGAGCCGACTCAAGTCGGTTTCAGTTACTCGGTGCCGATCCCTGGCTACCACGACGGTCTCCACATTGTGCAATTGCCTGATGCTACTTGCCCGGACTACGCTCAGATTTACGGCACATGCGGTACATACTCGAGTCCCAAACAGACTTTGACAGCGAACAGCACTGAAGGCGCTGCGCCAAATATGTGGAAGACGCTACAAGGCTTCATGGGTGCTTTTCCGCAGTATTCTCGAAACGGCTTCAGCTTCGCAACAGAGAGCTACGGCGGCCATTACGCACCAGTGTTCAACTCTTACTTTCTGGACCAGAATGCTAAGAACATCAGCGGAGCGCACAAGATCAATCTCGAGAATGTTCTCATTGGAAATGGCTGGTTCGACCCATTGGTCCAGTACCAAGCCTACTACAACTTCTCCGTCTACCCTGGCAACACTTACGACTATGACCCATACAACGACACTGTCAAGGCTGAATGGTACAACAACCTCTACGGCCCAGGAAACTGCGTCGACCGGACCAAAGACTGCTACGCTACTGGGCAAAACTCCGTCTGCGCTGCGGCCGACGAATTTTGTTACAGCAAGGTCGAAGCGCCGTACGACATGTACAGTGGACGAGATGAGTATGATATGCGCGAGTTGTCACCAGACCCATTCCCATACTCGTACTTTGTTGAGTACCTCAACACGCCAGAGGTTCAGAAGGCAATTGGCGCATACCAAAACTTTTCTACCCACGCAGATACAGTTTCCACAGGATTCAACAACATGGGCGATGGTGATCGTCCGTCTGGCACTATTGCAGCTTGCCAGAAGCTGTTGGATGCTGGCGTACAAGTCATGCTCTACTATGGCGATGCGTAAGTCTTCCATAGCCATCTGCCTCAAGGCCACTGAACTCTAGATTTACCAAAGCTAACGCCAATCCACAGTGACTACAACGTCAACTGGCTCGGCGGCCAAGTCGTAGCCTCCATGATCAACGCCACCGGCTATTGCAGTGCAGGCTTTACCAACATCACCACGAGCGACGGCATCGTGCACGGCCAAGTCAAACAAGCGGGTGCCTTCTCCTTCCTCCGCATCTACGAGTCCGGCCACGAAGTCCCCTTTTACCAACCCCTCGCTGCACTCGAGATCTTCGAGCGCGCGCTCAAGCAAGTCGATATCGCAACGGGCAAGGAGAAGTACAGTAAAGATTACAAGACGGTGGGGACGCCGACGAGTGATTATAGAGAGGGCAATGCGACAATGCAGTTTGAGGTTTTGCCGGCGAATGCAACGTACAACACCAAGTTAAATGCGCCGGATGCGGAGTCGACATGGGCGGCGGCGGCAGCGGCGGCAAAAGAGAAGAGGGGGTTGAAGAAGAAGGAAAGGAGGAATGAGGGAAGGCCGAGGATGTTTGGCATAAGTGGTGTTTGATTTATGTGGCTGAGTGAGGAGGGGGGAGAGATGGATGATTTGACTAGGAACATAATTTGGAGTGCTTGATGGCCAACAACATTAATAATGTTAACAATAGCAACATGGCTATTCCGTTTGAAACAACCCCAATCCCATAAATCCAGTGACCCTCCACATCCAAACCCAAAGCGCGTGAAAGGCAAGCAAATGTGAATGTGAGTGTGTAAGATGGAGGAATTGATTCCGCTGGTTTACCTGAGGAACGGAGTGTAGCTTACGAAAGAAAAGGTCGCGCAGCTAGAATGGATATATGTAGTTTTGAGTTTGTAGAATCATATTGGGTTTGTGGTATGGAACCGTGTATACTGTGACGAGTCCTATGGAGTTGATATGCGTCGTCTTTGGTGCTAACATGTGGCTCCACCAGTGCTATGATCGCGCTACTGGCAGTGTCATCAGGCCCATTGAAGGCGGCATACTGCAAGGAGGATACAATGTTGGAATGATTAGTTGCTCGTCAGACTCGATGTGTACCGTACATTGCAGTCTATGGCGTGGTCGTACAACATTGCGCTAACAAGGTGCCCCCGCGTCATACCCGTAAGGGTCTCGAACGGACGACGACGTCAACTTGGTCGTACCACCACCCCACCTCCATGTCGTTGACAATACCATCCCATTCTTAGCGATGGACGACGGGTTGTGCATGTTGCGCGATTCAGCGACAGCCGGCACGGTGCAAGTCTAGGCGAGGGGGCGTTGCAGTCCCGTCGCAGCAGGCAGAGTTGGGCAAGCGGACAGCAGCAGGATCCCTGCATTGTTGGGTGCATGAACCTTGGTACTGGGAGGGAAGGAGCAGCTGGCCGCACCTGCAGCACCAACAACAGCGCCAGCACGGGAAAGCCAACCACCACCGCGCGAACGAGCACAGCAGCCGAACTGGCCCGGCCCTGCCTCTGCCCACCACAACACTCGCACCCCACCTGCTGCCCACCTGCTGCCCACCCGCCAGCTCGTGCCCTGCCTCGCGCCCGCTCACCCGCCCCCGAGACTGTGCAACGCCGGAACCGCGTCGACGCTTTTTTGGTCCCAGTCGCAGTTGCAATCGCACGCTGCTGATAGTCCCCCCCACCCCCTCCTCCAACCCCAACCGCGCCGCGTCGCTCCAGGCCCACCCGGTGATGGTGCCCGCTGGCACATGGCCTCGCTGAGAGGCACCCTAAACCCCCCCAGCTACCAGCTACCGGTCTAGAGTCGAGCTGGTAGGAGTAGACAGCCCACCGTCTTGCCGCGGCCCACGCCACGAGGCAACGCGACAGCGGCCGCGCGGCGAGACACTCGCGGCCATGGCGCCCTCCAACATGTTCAGCTATCTAAGACCCGGCCACGCAAAGCGCAATGCCTCGAGCCTGGCCTCCCCAGACCCAATTCCTAGCCCTAGTCCCGCCGCCTGCCCGCTGCCCTCGCCGTCACACAACACCGAGTACTTCTCGTCGCCGCGCTTCTCGGACAATGCGAGCTATGCCTCTGCCTCGCCCATATCGCCATTTCCCCCCCAGCTCCCGCCCATCACGCGCGTTGCCTCGAAGCTGGACAAGGGCGCGTCTTCCGCCCACGCCCACGGCACCCCTCGTCACGACTCCACAAGCACCGGCGGCAGTGGCAGCCACAGTTACAGCCAGGCGTCACAGGATCGGGGCCTGCTCTCCCCACAGCAGCGGACACAGCATCAGCTGCCCCCCAGCTACGAGGACAATCCTCCCTCGGCGCGCCCCGTGTCTGGCTACACACCGGTTGGCACTCGTCCACCAACATCTGGACACTCCCAACGCATGGACCAGCCGCAGTTCTTGGACACGCCTTCTCAGTCATCAACACATCTGGCCCCTTCGACAATATCACCTAGCTACTCCGGTTTCTCGAGATCCCAGACGTCGTTGCTGAGTGGAATCAGTGAGAAGCTGTCTAGCAGTTCAAAAGCTACCTCTACCCCCACGCCTGCACCCGCAAAGACCAAGTCGAGACTCAACCTGCGCAATCCCATGTCTCTTCTGATGCGGCGGCGATCCGGCCAGGCATTGGATCCGCTTGCAGACGAATCCCTCGTTACTATACGCTCGCCGCCGGCTTCGTCTTCGATGCCAGACAACTATGACCCAAGTATACGCGGTAACATTGTCCACGACTTTAATGCACCCAGACTCAACAGGAATTATTCGTACAACAATGCATATGGGGCCACCGACTCACAGCAGGACATGGGTCGTGTTAGTCCAGCAAAGATTGACAAAGAGCACACACCTGTCTTTCATGAACACTTTGACGATGACACGAGCTATGAGCAGTCTCAAGCGGCGATAAGAGCGGAGACATTGGTGAATACAGACTTTCTGGCGAGAAACTCGGTGCAGTTTGCACCCCCGGCAAGATCGCCCCCACTTCCACCTGCAGTCCCTCAGGACCCCCCGCCCCCTCAAACCTCCCCACCGCCTCCCAGGCCTGCGTACCAAGCATTCGATAATGGAACATCCATCTTATCTCCTGTACAAGAATCGCCTAATATAATAGATGGGTGTGTGGAGGTCATCCCTAAAAAGAGGCAATCGACCAAGTCACCTCCGCCAGCCCGTTCCAGAGCTACTTCTGTGACGGATCCATCGTTCCAGCCAGCCGGTCTACCTGCACACTTCAGTAGCAGGGCATCAAGATTTAGTTTCCAGATACCAGGCGGCAGCGATTCTGCGCAGGAGAAGCTGCTAGAAGAGAGGCACAAGGCAAAGGAGGCAGAAAAGGCTTCGAAAGAAGTTCAAAATTTCTCCAATTCCTTTGCTGATGAATACGATGAGTACGACATGGATGACTACGACATGGATGGCGGGTATGACGAGGAGATTCCTATGATCGGCGAGGAGGACGAGTTTGAAGGGTTGGGAAATCAAACTCTGAATTCAGGAATCAATGGTTTCGACTTTTCATCTATACAGGCTGATTCGCAGAACTTCAATGATCAATTGAACGGTTTCCCGCACCTTCAGCAGCCTCTGGACATGTACGGCAATCCAATTGGTTTCGCAATGTCTGAAGAGGTACTTCAGCAATTGAAAGCCTTGGCGATCAGCCCCCAGCCTCAGGATTCTACCGGATCGGCTACTGGTGTACATGGATTGGGCCTCAGCGGTCATCAAGAGCCACCGAACGGGCCGTCTGTAGCGGCTCCGCCGAATGCGTCGTTGGATACCACTGCTGGCGCAAGTCAATCACGTGGCTCCAATCAGCTTGACTTGGGCGACGACATGTATTTTGATGATGGCCTCATTGGCGATCAAGAGGATCCAGAGCCCGCCGAATTCGACGAGAATGTGTTTGATGACCCAGAAGGGCCGCTGTACGAGAGGAAGGTGAAGTTCTCGGATGTTGATGAGACTTCCCAAGCACTTCGCTCTCACACGAACGTTGCGATGAACTCCGAGACAGGCTATGAAGCGGATGACGACACAATGTCGAAGCATCTGGAAAAGTCTGAACCTTCGCTCGCCCATAAGTCGTCTGTCGTACAGCAGCGTACTTTGCCCACATTTGATAACATGAACGCATACCACAGCGCTCTTGCAGATGCCGCGAATCGCGCCGAAGCCTCTGGTCGTTTTACGCGAAAGGCCAGTGTTGATGCTGGCCAACCCACCCCTGACATTGATGAGTCCTCTGTCAGAAGCAACTCGCGGCCGAGCTTGATTCCGGACGACGGCCGCTACAGCCTGGACGCCGAGGTCTTTGTACCCGAGGATGATGTGTTTGGGATGAGTTCTGGATATGTGGACGACTACGATTATAGCGACTTCGACTCGGCGATGGAAGACGACCCCATTATTGCCGCAGCTAATGCTGAGGCGCTTGCTTACGATGATGAAGGCTTCTATGGTCAGGAGTTTGGCTTTTACGCTTCGGCTTCTGGCGAGGCTTCGAGCACTTGGGGTGGTTTCTTCGGGCCATCTGGCTTGGGTCGCGCTCCCAGCGGTCGTAATGCGGTGCGGGAACCAAATCTCACGCCCATTACCGAGCGCAGCGAATACAGTACACGGAATTCGTTCATCAGTCTCAATCACTTCCGCGACAGCACCCAGCCATTGAGTAGCCCAGGCTTAGCTCAGCTTGCGCGCATGAGTCCGTATGGGTGGCCTGACTCTTCGGAAGATATGAGTCTCGATGCGCTGATGAAGCTGCGAAAGGGTGCATTTGGCGGTAGTGTTGCCAGCCTACCCGGGAGCACTGTAGGCAGCCCGCGCAATTCGTCACCCATGGGCATGCAGTTTATCCCAAGATCATCAAGTCCTGTAGGGAATCGGATGAAGGAGCAGAACGATGAGCATAGGGAGAGCGATGGCTCCGCGAAGGACACGGAGAATCTAGAAGGCACCGAAGAGGAAGAGGAAGGCTTGATGGATGCTGTCAATGCGACATACGATGACGAAGAAGAAAACGAGGGAAGCGATGCCCAGGAACGGCCTGAGAGCCCAACTTTGACGGCAAGCGATTACAACTCCCTCTCGAGCCCCACTGGTCACTCGGTGGGCAATGAAGCTCCACTCCTCCCACCAATCTCGGAACTTTATGCGCAACACAACTCACAGTTTGGCAGCAACACGTCGCTTCCACTGTCACCAGGCGGGCTCAACCTCACGTCCGCAGCCAATGTCACACTCCCCATGTCTCCCTATGGCGTGCCGCTCTCTTCACCGTACGTAACCCAAAAGCGACCGCCAGCTCCACCGTCAATCGATACTTCGCTTTCTTCCCCGACTGCGGGGACTTCGAACTCTACGGGGCCGCGCCGCCAGTCTGTCGGCTTCATCTCACCCATTTCCAATTCATCGCCCTTGACGCCGAGTGGTAGTGGGTGGAGGGCTGGACACTCTAGAAAGGGGAGCGCGGCTGATAGTGTTACGTATGTCCGTGAGCATGATCAGTCTGGTGAGGGGAGGTGGGTGCTTGAGCGGAGACGGACTGCTGAGAGTGGGGAGTTGGAGTTGATTGGGCGGGAGATTGTTGAGGGAGGGAGGATTTGAGAGAGAGGGAGATGGACATGTTTACGATAGGTGCATAGACGTTGTGGTGTTTTGGAGTTTACTTGCCTGTTGGCATCATGGGTTTTACCCATTGATTTGATTATGAGGGACATGGTTAGATGTGCATCAATAGGCTGGACCGCTTTTTTGCATAGTTTTTTTTTGGCTTTTGCATGGGAAGGGGTGACTTTTTAAGATACCAGGGGGATAGTTACGAGATTAGAGTATGGGAACTTGATGGCGTGAAGTTTCAAATCATGTTTGATGTATTTACACTTTTGCGCGCGCACGACTCTTGGTTTTGAAGCGAGGGAGGCGGGGCGGCGATTATTGAACTATGAAGGTATAGCTCTCAAAGCGAGAGCTGATGTTTCTAGAGTGTAGGCATTGAAAAACCACCAGCTCCGTCGATACTGCGAAGTATTGATTTCAAGGACGTGGCGCCGTGATACAGAGAGGATCAGTATGGCTTTTGTACTCAGGATGACACACGCTCAGAAAGGAGAAGCTGACATTTTTGTACTCTTTGATCTGTGCGCGGCCAACGCTCGTGCCACCACCACCTTTGCGTTTGGGCAAAAAGAACAACAAAAGCTGCCACGCGAACTCGAACCCACTACACAGAATGCTGCCACAAGAATAGACCTGCAGTAGAAGAGGAGGAACGGGTTATATGTAGAGGTAATTTTTAAGCCTTGAGCGAGCCAGATTGAACAGCAAAAAAATGCTAGCTTCTCTTTGATTGAGCGTGTCATCCTTAGTGCAGGGGCCATGCTAATCTTCTCTGTATCGTTTCAAATTGACCAAATGCCCGAAGGCGAAGTAATGGGAAAGGAAATGATATATATAATTGTTTGTGGATAATTTTGAGAGGGTTTGCGCAATTTGCGCTTCATTGCGATACTTTGGCGCTAGAAGACCTTGTCCACGCGCGCAGACCAGGTTGCGCATTAGCGTTAGCGCTAATGGCGCGCTGTGATCAACGTTTGCCGAGGCCCAAATAATCATGGATCGATTTCTCTTGTTCAGTCTCCGTATTAGCAGCTTGCTCCTGTGCGCTGAGAGTCATCACTTCATATCCGCGCATCTCTTTTCCTTAGTCAATTGAAAATTACATGTTTTATACAGAGTGCTATTGAATCTTCAGTTACAACGTACAAATTGTTATGACAGCTACAGGTGTTTTACAGCCAACTATAACAGTATTGTAAATAATTGAACCACTGTAACTGCTGTCAGATCTCCAGGCATACTGGGCGATCGAGAGGAATCTAGATCACAAAGGGCTGTGCGCAAAGCGCCTCAGCTATCCGTTCCACGAGAAAGACCCAGACACCGAGCTACCAATCATCTTGACATCGGAGAACGCGCTGGATACGCGCAATCTCTGAAAACAGCAAGTTGTTGCTCAAGAAGGCGTCCCGTTCGTAATCCCCTCGCAACGAGTGCACTGGCACAATCGCCAGTTCGACCCTCAAGCTATGTGCATCGTATGTGTAATGCGGCGGCGCCAAGATCAACTATAACTACCGGAACCGATTCATGGCTGCCATCCTCGTCTTCGCCGAAACAGAGCGGCGACAATAGCGGAATGTGGACAGACAAAGTATGCTCGCCATTGCCGGCATCGACGAGACCCAGCGCTGAAAGAACCACTGGACGATGCGCGGGAAAGCATTCTCTATATACAGGTAGCCGCTAGATATACAGTACAAGTTGATAGTCTTGGTCGTTTCCAACAAATGTGCTTACGCAGTCCATAGCAAAAAATCACCGACATTGAGTTACCTCCGCTACAAACTTGATGACCAGACTCAACGCTATGTGCTTCTGAAAGAAATCCACATCCGCGGCTGCTTCCACGCAGTATCAACCTCTGCAATTCCAAGGTATGCGTGGAGTAATTTACGTCCTTCGGTGTTCGTATGATATCGTGAGAGTGCATGACAACGTATGCAGCATCATCGCAGTACTGCAGGTTATTCTGGTTATAGATTGTGGCGACCTCTGGGCGATGGAAAATGGGCTTGGAACATCAAATGCGATAAGACTCAAGTATATTAGTTGATGGAGTTGTAAAGATTGCATTGTGTACGGAGCGACAATTCAGCACTCCAATTTTGACATAAACCATTCCCGTACCGAAAGACATGGCGATCTGTGCTATGAGGTTACCACCATTTCGTCCATCAGTCCTGGGAAGAGAAGCCGCACCCACCGTCTCAGATGCCAAGAATAGCGTTGGCGAAATGCAAAGAGCCGCCAACGTTGAAGCAGTAGCTACAAGATACGATCGTATGCGTACAAACAAATCGCCCGTCATGGCAGCACACCCCCCCCCGCCAAAAAACTCCTACTTGTGCGCCTTGCAGTGTTGGAAGGCATCATGCACGACTCCATCCAAAATCCTCCTCGACTCAGCGACCAGCTGATGCAAGTCCGTCCTGAACTGCTGGCCCGCGGGTGTATCATTCTCCTTGTTGTGCTTCTGGCGCTCGAATGCGGCCCGTATGCCTTTGAGAATCTTGTCCATCTCTGTTTGGAGATAGACACGGGCCTTTTCGGTGATCTTCTTGGCATCTTTCTCCGTCCATTTGCCGATCCAAGGGAAGGGCCCTGTGGGACCTTGGATGTTTTCCTTGAGATACTGCTGGCGCACATCCTTCGCGGTCTTGCCTGTGAAACATGTCAGCGGGTGTTCTAGCTCTAGTCCTCATTTTAGATTACCTTTCGTTCCTTTTTTTTCAAGAGCTTTCTCATAGAACTCCAAAATTGAATCGTAGAAGTAGTCCTTCTCCCGCGTCTTTGTAGCTTTCTGATGGATCACGCTCGGGTTATATTAGTTATGTCTCAGCAAAACACAAGGACCAAACTCACACGAAGTCTTCGCGGAGCTTCTTTGCCGCATTATCAACCTTCTGTGAGATGTCGGCTTCATACATTTGGAAGTTCTTGCCGAAACATAATTGGTATGCATCGCCTGCCAACGCTTGTGGGTCATCTGAGCTGCTGTGAGCGATGGACGCAACATGATGGGATCTATTTTCACATACCCCTCAACTTCCTACTCAGACCAACGAATGTGTTCTTTATAGCCTGTGCGGCTTCTGCTTTGAAGATGGAACACGAAGTATCAAGCACAACCCGGAAAGCCTGGTCGATTCGTGGTCTAATATATGACAGGAGATCCTCGTTCAAGTTGATGTGGACATCCTTCTTCTTGTTATCGTATGTACCTTCTCTGTGTTAGTTTCACTCTACTTCGATACTTCCAAAGAATATGTGTTACCTTGCTTATTCAGAACCGCTCTGTGCGTCCCAGAATGCTACGTCTGGTAAGTATGGCGCTGAGTAGTAGTAACAATTTACTTACCAGACTCTTCGAATCCAACGCCTTAAGTTTCACGGTCACGCCTTCATCAAACTTGGCCTGAAGCTTAGAATCCAAAAGACTGTCTACTAAAGTCTTCACGAAGGTTTCGTTCGACTTCTTTATCAGCTGGTCGATCTCGATGTTCATTTTCTATAAACTTTAGCATCAATATAAAGTTAGGAAGTGGTCAGCATACCCGAATGGACTGATCGACGATTTTGAGAATGTGGGTGACTCTAGCTTCTGTGCTTTTGCTGCAAGACATTTGGATGATGTTGAGTGTCATGGGAATCCTGGAGGTGATGAAATGCTCAAGGACATCGGTCTTGCCTTGCGAAGGTATGGCGTAAATGTGCGCACACGCAGCCGGTATCTGGGTCTCTTCGACTGTCATGGTAGGTACGGTGGTCACCTTGAGCTTGTTGTAGCCACGACGGTGTCGCATGTACATCCGGTTAGATGCACAGAAAGTCGCTGCTCCACCATCATCGCCTGTGTCTATGCGGTACTTCTGGTCCATGGCGTCGGCTACTTGCCTGTTGCGACAAGCGATGCGCACGCCACTCCGACTGGCCTTGTTAGTATCGCATATACAAGCTTGGTATAGAGGAGCACTTACTTGTTCTGTAACGTTACCACTTGAGAGGTTAAGGCTTTTTTCTCTGCCTGGAGATCCTTCTGCGCCTTCTGCAAAATTTCCTGTTTCGTGCGCTCGGCTTCAACTTTGTCCTTATCCCCACTACGGGTTAATCTCCGAAGTTCCTGTTTTATGTTTTTGATTTCGAGTTTGTGACGCTCCATATCTGCGTTGATGCTTGTGAGCTCAGTCTCCAAGTTGCTGATTCCTTCATCGATACGCGCCAGCTCCTTCTCGGCTTTCGCATCAAGTTGGCCAACTGTCTCGCCATCGTCATTGAATTCCTATGGTACCATCAGTAGAGAAGATGCCTATGGTGTTAATAACTCACATCAGATCTTGTTGCAAAGAGAATGACGCTTCCGTGGTACCTTCGGCGATGAGCATCCATGTAATGCTTGCGGAAAGAGGTATCGCTCTTCAGACGTTTGATGTCACCGACGATTATCGCCATCTCACACTTCTGGAGGTAGTCGTTGGCCATGGCCACACGATACATATTAATGTCCTTTGCGCCGGGAACGTCAGCAAGACAATTACCCTGCTCCAACAGCCAATTGGTTAGATAGTAGCGTATGATCTCAACGAATGGCCAAGGACTGAAGGCAAGGCGTTTACCCTGGAACGTGGCATTCGCAGCAGTGCCTCTGAAGGGGCGCAACTGTTCGCGCATGTCATGATGCGTGCTACTTTTGAAGATGACGGACATCTCGCCGCCTTCGACAAACTTCTCGTGAATTTCCCTTGTCCAGTCCAGAAGCTGATCCAATATGTCGTCGCCACTGGACTTGGCCGTAAACATGAACTCGTCTAGACCTTGAGGATCGACCCGGTGAGCGAAAAGACAGTCCAGGCATTCGAATGCGGCGTCTTTCTGGGCCTTGTCATCATCAGAGATGTCGTCTTCGTCTCGCATCTGTCTTCGTTGTATCGATACCCAGTGATAAAACCACTTCGTGACGAGTCCGGTGCAGTATTCCAAGCAGTAGAACTGTACTTCTGCAGTTACTGGAGTGTCTTGAATCTGAAGTTGCTTGCGAAATTCCGTGACCACGTTTGTGCAGGCACTCCCATCAGCGCCCTAGTATCATCATTAGCACATGTGGGGTTCGGATCGGGGGGAATCGTTACCTCGGGAGTTATTCCATCGATACCCAGCAGAGAGTTGGTTGTTGAGGACTTTCCAGATCCAGTATCTCCGGTGATGGCGATACGGATTTCCTTCTGGTATTTGATCTCGCGATTCTTCATGATCTCGTTCCAGAGGTAGTTGATCTCATTATCAGTGTGACCTTGTTTTCTAGCGATCTTCAAAAAATCGATGAATGTAGACAGGATGAGCCCGCCAAGATCTTCTGTGAGTTTGAAGCCAGGGTGGCATATGGGTAGTTTTGGCGCGTTTTGCTTGTCTGTATCGTACGGCGGTACGTTATCAGATATACCGTCGTCATCTGAGTCGGTTAAGAATCCATCTTCATCGTCGCTAAGTTGCGCGTCGGAAGCTAGAGTGCATTAATACAATGTAGCTTCTCACATGCTTGTATACTTACCTGTCCGCTTTGCGGGGACTGTAGAGCCTGCCGCTGCTGTTTCATCGCGGGAATCCCACCTGGCGATCTCCTCATAAGCAACAGACTCAGCATGCTTAAGTTTGTTTATGAAGAGCTTAGAAAAGTCTACTGCTTCGGTCTTTAGTACTGCGGCTGCAGCTGCTAAGACTGTTGGCGGGGTCATGGCCACGATAGGGGCAGTAATATCCAAAGTCGGCTCGATCTCTTCTTCAGGCTCGAACAGCGGACTGTCGCAATGCTCGTCGTTGTCCATTGTGATCAATCAATAAACGGCCAAAGTCTGAAGTTCGGAGTAGAAGAGCAGAGTAAGAAAGAAAGAGCGCAACCAGCAGAAGTCAATCCCACGAGCCTCTTATATACCTGCCCGTACTCACCCAGCGCTCAAAGCCAATCCAGGTGAGAGCAGCGCAGCAAAAACCCCAACCCCTCCATTCCCCCCGCCCCCCATGCCTCAGCGTCACCTCGACTTGGCCCGAGTGAGAGAAGACCTGCTCGCTGGATACGCGTGAACGATGCTGCGGAGCGAAGAGCGCATGTAAGATGTAAAGCGTGCGTCGCGTGATGACTGTACTCAGACACTAATCATTGTGTGGTTCGAGGACATTTGAGGATCGTACGCTGAGGCGAATGCTCAGCCTGGAGTTTACAAGTTTGATCAAGAGAGGTTGTGTGGCCAGCATATTGAAGCGTGGGAAGTTGCAGATATCAGCTACACCATGCCATGGCTGCGAATTTCATACTGTATTGTGGCATGCATCGTTGTCGTCAACAATGCACTGCAATTTCTCTTACCCTGGTGTTGTAGAGGTATGTTGGAGGCGCGGTCACTGCGACGCGTTGATAGAAGTCATCGATGTTTTAACCGGATGCGGCAATACGCTAGCCATATCATGAACGTGACAGGAGCCCGTCGGCTTGATGACACCTGGGCTGCTCAACTCTCAATGCTTGGGCCAAATTGTACCATTTTAATTGTATAGTACAGTATGTAAGTATGTATTCATGTGTGATGGAATGTGTTCCGTACACCATCTATATACTGCCCAGAAAACCCCAGGCCTGACCATGTGAATCTCAAAACGCCTATAACGATGCCCATCCAAATCTGCCTCGCTCTTTTCCCACCACCCTCAAAGTCTACCTTCAATCCAGCTTCAACGCCTCCACACCCTCCATCTGTAACCTCCTCAACATGCCCCGCACAACCCCACACTTCCTCTCCCTCTCCGCATCCTTCCCCTTAACAAGCAACCTCATCTTCCCCAGCATATCCGTTCCATCCCCCCTCTTTCCGCCTTCCTTGATATTCGTAAAAAACATCCTCTTGCCATCCCCATCCAACTTCTCCCAAACCGGCGCCCCGTCTTCCCGCTCAACATTCGGATCCAGATATTTCGCAAAAGAGATGAAATAGTCGCTGATTGCGTTTTGTCGACGTACCATGACTTGCCCCACGGAACCAGCGTGTTTGGTGCCAAAGCCGTTGGAGATGTCAACGCCCCACATGACATCCCATTGGTATTGCCAGGTTGGGACGTCGACGGGGTTGTGTTGTGCCATTGCGTTGCTGGCGAGGTACGTGGGGCAGATGTATCGGATATCGCCTTGGGCTTTTGCTACGGCGTCCCAGTAGCGGCCACTGTCGGGCCAGTGACGGTCGTTCGGGTAGGTTTGGACAAGAGTGTCGAGATCCTCGTCGCTGAGCAGCGGATAGTGATCTTTGAGGTAGGATTTGAAGTCTGCTTCGCTGTCGGTGTCTTTCTTCACTTGGTCGGTGCCTTCGTTAGAGGTGAAGCCGATGATGGTGGGGATTTTGGCATAATTATTGTGCATGATGGCGGCTGGGGCGGGTTGCGTCCACATTCCTCCTGCGGGTTCGGTGGTGGGTGCCCACATCCAGCGGGGAGGGGTATTGCGGCCGGGGAAGTTCATGGGGTAATTTTCATAGTAGAGGTCGCCAGGCGAGGAGTTACGGACGCAGGTAACGTCGCTGCAGTTCATGCCGGTTGCGACTTCGTTCCAAAACTTCTCGGCCTGCGGAGGGGTGAAGAATGTAGGACTAGCGGGACTTTGGGCGATGGCGCCGTGGAAGAGTCGCTTGCGGCCGGTGCCAGGAACGGAGACGTAGTTGTCACCTTCGTTGGCGGTCAGCTGGAGGAGTACGCTTGCACCGCCTGCACTGGTTCCCATGATGACCACGTGATCTGGGTTGCCGCCGAAGAAACGAATATACTTCTGGATCCACTCGAGTGACGCCCTCTGATCTCTCAGCGCATTGTTGTAGTCTCCATCCTTTGCAATCTCCTCTCCAGAAAGAAATCCATAGATGCCGTTGCGGTAGTACATCGTCACCACAATAATGCCCTTGTCCAACTTTCCATTCACCCCCTTCTCCCTCCGACTCTTCTCCACCATCTCCCCTCCATTACTCCTCCCGGGCAAATGAAACCCACCTCCCGGAATATTGACCAGCACCGGTAAGTCATCCCCAGCCTCGGCATCAAACGGCGTGAAAACATTCAGACTCAAACAATCCTCTGTAATCCTCGTATTTATACCCAACACCTCTTCCCCAGCAACATCTTTTCTATTCCTCAAACTGGGGTAAATCTTTTGTATCCGTGGACACATGCCCAGACTCCCGTCCCATACCAAAGGCTCCTCACCTCTCCCGATACCATACGTTCGATTCACAGGCTGCGGCCCGCGAAACCTGTTCTTGCCGCCCGCCGTCGCCGCATACGGGATATTCCAATATGACCGCACTTTATCCGTGACATTAGGCTTGATCGCGAGGTAATCAAGCGTAACGATGTTGGGGTCCCGTGGGTCCTTCAACGGCGCAACAAAAGCTGGTGTTGTCGGTTTCGAGGAAAGCGGTGGTATCCAATCTGCGCTCGGTCGCAAATCCGGGCTGTACAGGAACGCGAATGTGAAAGCGAGTACGATGATGGCGAGGAGACCGAGGATGATGCGTCGGTCGAAGATGAGACTTGAGTTCAGGGCGCGGACGGCCATGGTGGGCTTATCGTCGGGGTTGGTAAACGAGTGTGGTTTGTGCAGGTGTGGCAGGATTTATCGCGTGGATGTCGATGTCTGCATTTGCGCTGTGCTGTGTCGTGGATGCAGCACTACGTGGTCTTTCGTCAATCCCTCCAAACACCGGAAAAAGTATTCAACGGGAAGTAAAGGAAAGAGTCGTCCACGTCAATCCCCTCAGGGCTCCCAAGAAACCCATGTCTTGCAAGATTCCCTGCCCACGCCATGCGGGACGACAAATGAGGTTAAAGGGGGCCACGGGAATCGGCAACCTGGACTTGGCGCTGACGCGTTATCCAAGTTGGAGATTGCCATGGGGGGAAATCCGGAGCAAAACGTAGTGGGTGCAGGACAATCATAATATATTTGCGAGTTGTTCCAATCTGCGAGATTCTGTACAATTTTACGTTGTCAGCATGAGCACCTCGTATTCTTAGCTCAAGTGACGTAACGCGTCCGTGTGATACGGCGCCGATTTGAACGAACGATGCGATCGTGTACTGAGGCGCGGATGTGTCCGCAGCTCCGCAGCCTTGTGCAACTACTACAGTACGTTAAGGTCTAGTAAATGCCAATCTTGAGGTTAGTAGAGCGTCTGAACTAACACTTCTGTTAATGCATGCTGTCGTTGACAATTCTTCGATAAATCGCCGAAGATGTCGAACATTGATCCCAGGCATTCGTTAAAGCCTTCACACGCGATTGATTGTAGTACCGACGTTAGGCTAAATTCAAAAAGTAGGGTATCATTGCTCTCAATCACTGCTCCAACAAGTCCATCACTAGCTGTGGGATAACCTGGGTTCCTTCGCCGTTGATTGCGCTGATTGGAACCGCCTGCACGTTGCGCCTCCATGCATTCTTCTTGCCGCTCGGGTGAGGCTGCGCGCCGCTGCTCATCGCATCCAAGTACACGCGTAGTGCTTCGTAGTTGTCCTGTGTATTCGGCAAGTCTGCTTTGGTAGCCACAACAAACCAAGGCTTCGCCGATATTGGCGACGAAGTCAAAAATGGTAGTGGCTTGGGCGATGGGTCCAGGTGAGGTGTATCAACTAGACTGGTAGTGTTCCTCGCTGGAGCGGGGGCTCCAGCTGGCTTATAGGTGACCATCCTACGCTCTGTCTCGGCGTTCAGCTCTTTTCCACGAATAGTCTCGTATTCGGAGACCTCGCGCCATAGGAGTTTGAGCGCATCGACGGCATCACCGGCGTTCAGGTCGATGACGAAAGCAAGCACGGCTGCCCGTTCGATGTGTCGCAGAAAGCCCAGCCCCAGCCCTTTGTCAAGGTGCGCATCCTCGATGAGGCCTGGTACATCTGCAACTGTGAAGTTCTCACGTACTTCACCGTGCTGATTGCGCGACGTAACCAACGGTCGTCCCTTATGATTGTCAAGCACGACGGTACCAACGTTCGGTTGCAGGGTCGTGAAAGCCCAGTTGCCAACACGAGCGCGGCTGTTGCTGAGCGCTCGCAGTAACGTGCTCTTCCCAGCGTTGGGCAAACCCACGAGGCCTAGATCTGCCAGTATCTTCAACTCTAACTGGAGCGAAATCTTCAGACCTTCGTCACCTCGCGTTGCCATCTTGGGTCTGTTGTTGAAGTACGTCATGAAATGCGGATTGCCCAGTCCACCCATTGCGCCTGCTGCGATCAACATGGGCGTCTCCATGTGCTTGTCCAAGTCTAGCCAGATTGGAGAGTCGGGTTCGAGGGCAGCGAGATGCGATCGCCTGGGCGGTGGAAGCTTGGGGAACTTCATGCGGTTCAGCTCTGCGGGTACCGTGCCGGGATAGACGAGCCATCGATCCTTCCTGTAGCTTCCTTTTTCCTCCCCAGACTCCTCCGCCTCCCCTTCATACGTCTCCATCTTCCAATGTTCTTCCTCCATGATGGCGATTGGATCATACCTTTGAATCTCTCGCACAATCGTCCCAATTGGGACCGTGATGAGGATATCGCTGCCCCGCTCGCCACCTTTGATCTTGCCCTGTCCGTTTTTGCCTCTTCCCGCTTTGATGAGCCGCCGACGTGCCAGCTTGTGCAGCGATGTCTCGCCGCGCACCGCCTGAATGTATACATTGCCGCCACTGCCACCGTCTCCTCCATTGGCTGGGCCCTCCTCAATGTACTTTTCTCGCAGAAATGAAACGCAGCCGTGGCCGCCACCACCAGCTTCAACGGTGACGATACATCGGTCGGCAAACGGCGTTAGGGAGTAGTCGTCAGCTGCAGGATTGAGCCGCGATGCCTGCGTGTTGGGTCGTACATCAATAGAATCTGTAGCTGTCGAATTGCATCGCAACGGTAGCGTGAATCGTTTACTAAGGCGACAGGTGCGCGGCACCGAGGGAAGCGACCTTTCGAACGCCGGATACAAGAATGGCGTCAGCGTACCGCTAAGGAACGAAGGCCTAGCGAAAGACATGCGTCGACTGACAAAGGGCGGGGTGAATGTCCAGAGTCGTCGTGGTTGGCGGTGGGTGAAAGCTTGTTAGAAATGGTAGTAGTCGCGTCCCAGACCAGCCTATGAGATCATCACGCTAGCATCCTCTAGCTCCCTCTCACTCGCTGCATCCCATGAATGTGCCTCGGCATCTCCTTGATGTACACACTGCCATTCTGGGCTGCGGGCAAGCTGCTGTCCGGCTTCCAAGATCTCCGAAACCTACGAGTGATCTCACCTCAGACCGAACGTGGCATCTGGTGCGAGCATTGACGTTCATTCAAAGGAGCCCTTGTCGGCCTCATGCCCCAAATTTGGAACCTGCCAGGTACTCTTCCTTCAGCCACCATGTTTCGGGCTGTCCTGCTCACCGTAGCATCAATCGCTGTCTGGATCATCAAGCCACAATCCTACCGGCTTGGAGGCTTCTCTCTAACAGCTTCTCAATTTACCACTCTTCAATGGTATCTCAAGTGGGCTTTACCACTGTGGACTGTCATTGACCTAAACTCGGCACTGAACCGCCTGGCTGAGAACAGGTGGAGCTGGAAGAGCGATAAGAGTCGATGGGTTTGGAGCAAAGAAGTCGCTGTGGTGACCGGTGGGTCGGCGGGCATTGGAGCCTGCGTCGTCAAGAGGCTCGTGTCTCAAGGCGTCAAAGTTGCTGTTCTGGATATCAGCCCTCCCAAGGCGTCTTTCACCAGCGGTGCGTGTTTCGGAGATCTCTCCATCTCACGACTGACATATCCACAGACGAGCGAACATATATTAGATATTACAAGTGCGATATTACCTCCAGGGAGAATATCCGTGAAGCAGCGAAAGCTATTCGCTCTGATCTAGGCTCTCCATCCATTCTGATCAACAATGCGGGCATTGGGAATGCCTCCACGATTCTAGACGTCCCTACTGAGAATCTCCGCAAGTTGTTTGACATCAATCTACTCAGCCACTGGAGTACCGTGAAGGAGTTTCTTCCAGACATGATCGCAAAGAAGAAAGGCCACATCATGAGTGTCGCAAGTCTGGCCTCGTTTGTAGCCCTAGCGGGAGCTGTCGATTACGCCTGCACCAAAGCCGCGCTTCTAGCCTTTCACGAGGGTCTCACTCAGGAGCTCAAGCACCGCTACAAGTGCCCTGAAATCAAAACCACCATCGTCCATCCCAACTGGACCAAGTCAGCAATAACCGCACATCCGTCTGTCCAAGCCGGCCTGAAAAGCGTTGGCGCGAAGATGCTTGAGCCGGAAGACGTCGCATCCGCCCTGGTTAAACAAATCGTAGCTGCCAAGAGTGGTCAGCTCGTCCTGGGACCAGCATTGAGTCCAAAAGTACGCGCACTGCCGCTTTGGCTGCAGGAACTCCTTCGCGACAGCCAGGCAAACGTGGTAACGGGAATCGGTTCAAGCGCTGGTGGGTAAGAAGCGAGGCTGTGCCATAGCGGGTCTGGCGGTTGTGCGGGACTCACGGGTCATCCCGATGCGAACACTCTGGGGCCTGGAGCCTCGTCAGGTTTAGAGAGCTGCGCTATGCCTTGCCTTCGAGTGGAGGGGCCAACGCCGCAATACAGTATGTACTTGTATCTCGCAATGTTTAATTCCCGAGGCGTATTCATACGCTGTCAATGTCGCAGTGGTTTCGAGTCGTGTGCGCCAGCGCAACACGAGATACATGTGTACTCGGCAGTCACTGATGAGGTGCAATTGGAGCTACTCCATCGAGACCAACAGCAAACAAGATGCGGCTCTAACGTCTTTCGAAACACACAATCGGTCCCCACCAGCTTCCCGATATTCTGAGATCCATGCAAGGGCGAGCGCCTGTTGCTAATTGCGTGCTAATGATAGCTTACTGTGCTGATTATTCTCGGTGTTCTATGCGGGCTCAGCCCCCTCCCAAAAAGTCGACAGGGTTGACAGCCCATGCAGGTACACTACGCCTACCTTGGATGTCAAAGGAACATGCAGCCATTACAAAATGCGTTCGGCCTCCATTGTGAGGCGCGGCCTGGGAGCGTATATGGTAGTAGTTGCGTTTGTTTCAGCTTTCAACGCGTACGTTTTTGTCTTCTCATGTATCTTGTTCACTTCGTTGTCGTTTTCATCAATCTCGAGAGTCACTCGCTTTAGTATTGCTGCGATAATGCGATGGGAGGGATCATGAAGGTTACATGGCTTTCTTGCATTGGCGTCTTAATGGGAGGAATCAACGCTGTACCAGTCAAGCACTGTAAGTGGACTCTGCTATCATTTCTCAGGAATCGCAAACTAAACTGTGGGTAGACGAGCATCATCACACTACCACTGAGTTCGAATTCCGGCTACCAATGATACCACGCCGCGAACAATCATTTCGAAATGAGACCAAGTCCTCAACAGTTCTGGCAGAGACGTCCAAAACACCTACAACTTCACTTATTGTCGACACCTCAAGCACTTCCGAAGTATCCACGAGCATACCATCGACAAGTATCTCTGTCTACACGCCGATTATAGGGGCCACTACATCCACGTTAAGTTTATCTAATGGCCCCATAAGTACTATATCAGAAACACTTTTGGCCCCGGAGTCGTCGCGTGGAAGTAGTGTTGGGCCGACTACATCGACCGTAAAGGATGGGTCGAGAACACTACTCTCTAGTTCGATACCGCAACACCCGTCGTCAACTGTACTCGTCGTCATTACTAGCTCACCTCAAGATGCACCTCAGGTTTCTGCATCATCAGTTTTGTCTTCGGTAACGCCGACCCTAGTGGATGCTCCGATCACTTCGACATTAGGGGGCCAAGAATCGTTACCGTTCTCAGTCTCAACCTTGTTTCGAGATGTATCTGAGTATCAATCAACACTGAATCCGTCATACATAACAACATCTGATATCACTTCGTCATCCGCCGTGCCACCGACGCTTCAACCGCCATCATCTTCGACATTGTTGATCTTGCCAACGCCGTCGCTTCGAGCTTCACTTGCAACAACTGTACTGGTAAGCACATCACACGAACTGACATCCAGCTATGTGTGGACTGTCCAGTCATCCTCGATAGTAGTCTTGCCAAGTAGCTTGAGCAGTTCAACGCCAATCTCTCCGGTCACCGCAACTCCAACGTCAAGAAGCAACCCTCCATCAACCATAGTGTCTGGAGTGCTGCCTTCCATCGATATAAACACTTCGTCCACTCTAGTGGCGCTAATCAGCTCGAAGGCCCCGTTGCTATCGTCTCACGATATAGCGTCACAACCGCTGAGCGCAAGCTCTTCATTGCGAAGTGCGAGCGTGGAAGCAAGCGCATCAGTCTCTGGCCAAGGTAGCTTGATCAACATCCCACCGGGAAGCTCTTCCGTTTCTTCAACACTTTCCTCCACACTGGTCCTGACGTCATCGACGACGGGGGCTACTATTGCGCCGACAATTGTCTCCGAGGGCGAGGGATCGTCGCTGCTTGCAAAGAGTCAGTCGAGCGGGCTACCACCCTCCGAATTGGGTAGCTTGGTTCCAACACCTACCTTCAATAGTAGCCAATCTGTATCCGTAGGCTCAACTCCTGGCAACACGTTGGCAGGGCTTACGTCACTCTCAACTGCTACTCCACCCAGGAGTCAGCCTACTCAGAGCAGTCTCACTAGCCTCACCTCGGCATCGCTATCAGGTATCTCTCTAATTCTTGACCCAGTTGCGAGTAGTTTCTCGACCGTCAGATCTTCTCTGGGATTGATCGCCACCACATCAGCTCAGCCTGCCAAGTCTATTGCGACCATCTCGCTCTCCGACATAACTGTTTCCACGGCTTTGTCAAGTGTCGGATTGAATCGTTTTGGCTCTATATTCCCAACGCTGGTTATCAGCTCTGATGTCAGGGCGTCCACAGCTCCTGCTGCGAGTGTGTCTTCGGTTGTATCTACATCCGTAGACCCTTCTGTCGTGGGCAATGCTACAGCACCTGCCTCGACCGGGTCCTCAAGATCTGTTTCAATCGATTCTCAATCGATCACCATATCGATCGCCACTCAGACCCCATCTTTGCAGATGACTGCATCACCCACATCAGGCTCGCTCGAATCAGCTTCACCGACAACTTCTTTAGCTCCGACACTAAGCAGCTTCCATGGCAACAATTCGATGCCTTCTTCCCACGGCCCTTCTTCTCGAAGTCTCGATCCTGGCAACATCTCAGAGACAGCAAGCTTCGCTTCGACGGCTGTGATCCTCAGCTCTAGCACTTCCATCATTACGGACAACTTGCCTAAAGTCTCCCAGACAACTTTCGGACGTTTAATCTTGAACATAACATCATCAACCCCTTCTCAGGCGGCGACCACGGGGCCTTTTCTATCTCTTCCATGGTTCCCTATTGTTCAAACGATATCATCAAACACTATATTAATTCCAGAAATACCACAACCTAGTAATGTTAATCAGACGCGGATCCAAAGTTCGCTCGCCATCCCTACGGCATACAAATACACCGCATCGAACATCATTTCGACTCTTGCTACTCTTCCATCAACTCGAAGCATTTCCATGCAAAGCGCACATCCGGCTTCCACAGCAAGCACATCGGCTCATTCCTCAATGTCTGAGTCCAGGTCTAGTTCTCGACCTTCGAGGACTCTAATCCCAATTCTCCCACCTATCCCATCTGCTTCTGAGTCAATACTTGCAGCGCCTGCTCCAGACTCACCGATCCTGACACCTTCTCAGACAGCTGGAGTAGCTGCTGCCAGTTTTGCTGGGATTCTTCTCGCCGCAATAGCAGTCGTTTTCCTTGTACGGCGATACCAATCTTCGCGTGCGGCAAGACCTGCCAGTACAAGTACAAACAGCAGCGTCTATCCTAAGCTAGGATATCTCTACGATCCTCCGGTGAATAACCGTAGTATCGAAGAAGAAGACAGCGATGATGATGAACCAGTTCTCATGTCCGGCGGCGCTGGTGGGCTGCCACCTCAGGGCGAAATCGAGACACGGCCAGCCTCTATCGAGTCTAGTGGGGAGGCTTGTAGGGAAATGTCACCATTCAGTGATCCAGGAAATCCGTTCAGAAATTCTCGTGGGTATTTTAGAGCCTCCAAAGACATCTTCGATTCTTCGCAGTATGCACCGGTGGCGGAAGCTACCGCTGTTTTGAAAAGCATGGTGCAGGAGCAGGAATATACGATGGCTTCGCAATGGTCTACTACAACTTCAGCGAGTAGCACGCCCACACGAGCATTTCATGACCACATCATCCCCTCTCCTACATTGAGTCCCTTCATCGGCAGTCTGCGTCGCAGCCATGCACGCGCAGGCAGCAGCAAAAGAAGCGTCAGAAGTATGCGTCAATTTGCAACCGCCAGCACGTTTACCACACCATCAGTTGTTGCTACGAGCCATCGCACACAATCACTACATGGACGATTTTCCTATCACACTCAGACATCGCCGAGGGATTCAGGCACCAGCGATCCTTTCGAACACGATCTTCTCCTACCAATCGACTCATGGACCGAAACCCGAGATTCAGTCTTCGTATACGCGCCATCCCCCACATGCAGAGTACCACGTCGTCCACATCTACCAACGTCAACACATAAGGACAACGTCCCTGCCAAACCACCCTTTAAGAGATTCAACTCAAACAACCCTTACCGCCCGAGCCCTCAATCTCCCAATCCACCCACCATCACCGCAGCCACAGACCGCCAACCAACTCCTATACAACCATCAATTCCCTCACCCACGCAGACAGCGATCAACAGCCCAGACCCCAATTCCCCACAACCACACAGTCCCAAATCCCCAATCTCCCCACCCTACGCCCCAACCCACCTAGGCTGGGACGCAATAAAACGCCTCTCCAAAACCTCCTGCACAGCCTTTTCACCCACGAGCACTTCACCATCGTATAGCCCCTATCCCGTACTCCTTAGTCCTACTACCACCACCGCTAGCACGCCCCCGCCAAAGAAGAAAAAGAGCTTTATAAAGTTACGACGCAAGGATGGGCCGCTTGCTGGTGTTGATGTTGCTATGCCGAGGACTTCTGTGGGTGGGGGATTGAATATTATGGTTCCAGTGAAGTGGGATCAGGGAGTTGGTGTGGGTGTTGTGGCGTTTGAGGGGCCGAAGGAGAGTTTGTTGAAGAGGGTTCATAGCTTGGTAGGGAGGAGGGAGGGGTAGGGTGATGGTGGTGGAACGAAGAGGTAATGTGTGGGGGTTTGTGTTGTGGTGTGGTCGTGGGGTGACAAGGTTGTTTGAGTGGATGATGTGAATGTATTTTGAGATGTGTAGTTGGTGGCCTGGGCTCAGATTTGAGCTTTGTATATAGAGAGCAGAACTTTCACTTCTTAGTTGTTGTACATTTTCTAAATTATAGATACCTTCGATGAGCTTTCATAGTTCCATCTGCTTTTATACGTTTTCGGTCAGTATATAGTATCTTCATGTATTCTAGGGCCCTGAATGATGGCAGGCTCATGTATCCGTGTTACCTACATGTAATAAGAAGGTGAATTTATCTAGTCTATCCAGACCCCATAACTCCAATGACTTGTGTCGAAGAACCCATGAGTTGCAATGTCATGTTTCTCCTTAACGTCGTCCTATAACCCAATCGTCTATTCAGGTAACTCGTCCATGTACGTGCAAAAAATTGGTCTTTGTTACACCGAGACCCACAAGAACATGAGTTTCATCTCTTTCTTTTGCGATGCAGAAACTGAGAGAAGCAGGCACAAACACCCTACACTCAGAGTGAGGGCATTTACATAGCACACGCGGTGTTCTGCTCACTGGCTGTCAATCGCGACTCCGCGCCTCCCGTCTGCACATGAATTTCACATCGAACGTGCTCCCGAGAATTTCGGAAAGCTACTTCTGATGCAACAATTCTGATTTCGTGATTTGTGCATCCCACAGAAAAGGGAAACACATATCGATTTGCCAGTGGAATTTTGTGCCTGCAGAAGCCGGAGGAAAGACAAAAAGCTCCATAAGGCGCTGGGTTTGACCCTTCTGGGACATTGCCTTGTCATGATGAACATTTGGAACAACTGCCCAAAGGTCAAAGATGGTAGAAGGAAGTCAAGTGTGACGTCTTTGACGTTTATATAGCTCTCAGTTCTCACGACTTCCCGTCACATAACGTCTCTCGATAGGTACTTTTGCGGATAAATCTTTGTGCATTGGGTGTCGAGATGGACATACTGAAGCAAGAATCTCATTTCGAAATTGGCATCGAACACCGTACAGCAACTTCCCGGACCTAATCTCACATCATCGCCTCGTCCTGGAATACTTCCCTCAAGGATACATCAGAACTACGGCATGTATCCACTATCGTGCTGTGTTCTGCGCATCAAGGTGTTCTGCCTCAGATTGAGTCCCGCCTCGCAACGTGACGAGTATCATATCGCGTTTTTTTGAGAAGCCCGACACAAAACATGGCACCTGTATGTCGAATTTTCAGACATCGGATAGCGGTGACTGCTTTCGTGGACCGGGATCGCCTTCGAGCACAAAGACATGTAAAATGTTCATGTCTCTTTCGAGACCATGTCAATTGAAGCCATAGCTTTTGGCGAATTGCGCGAAGGCAAGTGTGATGTACGCTGAAGTCATTGAACTGTAGGTATTTATACATTGAGTGAGTTACACCGGTTCAGGTACCAAAAAGGCTGTTCATGACCTTTGCCATGGAACAGGTCCACTACCCAACCACACTCTCTGTTTCTCGATAAACCTCATGTCACTGTTGCAACCTCTCTTTTGCGCAATCATCGTGTTACCCTCCCATCACCTGAGTTGATGTGCATTTCTGGTATGATTTTTACGCGTTCCCACAGCACACAACACATGGCCATCCAGCCGATGACTTTTCAGTACCGTAAGCTTTTCATACGCGGATCTCTCCTGTTAAACGAGCTTTCTCCGGGATGCGAAGTAGAACTCTACTAAAATCTCACAGAAAGAGAGTAGTTATACACCTCTACCCCGTTTCGCAAGATTCAGCAGACACGCCTGAGGTAGTTTATTGTTTCGAGTTCGAGGTTCGTGCTTTCGGAGGCTTCTCCCAGATATGAGTGGTGGAGTTGGACCTTTGAACTTGTCTTGATCAAAGAGGGGAGTTGGCGGACGTTATGAATCGACCTGTTCTTTTCGCGAAGCTCACAGCATCCAAATTGCTCTTTCATTCTTCGAATTGGCCAACAAAGCCAACGAGCATGACTTCAACACCTGAGCCATTCAGCCCAGTCACTGCCCAAGCGCCACAAGGGCCATGAGCAGAGGACACCGTGCTCTCGAGGGCTCGCCTGTAATTTGATTAAGCTACGCACGCGCGCACCCACACAGACATATAGTATTCACCGTCTCTTTTTTCCAATTCGTTATTCGTGCGCGATTCCTGTCCTTTTCGACAAAACACAGCAGAACCATTGTATGCAGCTCACCTTCTTGATTCGAGAACCCCAGAGGCAGAACCCACACACCGTATCAAGAGCTTTTTTTTTTTTTTTTTTTTTCAATATACATAGTATACATATATATATTAATAGAAACAGTATGTTAGTGATGAATAAGACATAAACGGGAAGAAGTGTGGGGATTTTATACCCCATCCCCTGTCATACCCGGCTCACACCTGGTAGAAAAGCATTGACCGGACTCAGAGTCAGACCTAGCTTAATCTACGCTCTGAAAATAGTCCCCAACGCCAGTTTCAACGTAACAGTACCATGCAACATGTTGCCAGAGATTTCAAGACCTGCTGTCCGTCCGCACTCCAAGAGGAATCACACACAAGCAAAGATACACTTTACACAGGTGGAGCACTTCGACCTGCCAATAAGGCATCCAGACCGCCTCCACAGATGCTTTCACAACGAAAAGCAAGAGCAAAGGGCATGACTCAATCGAGGATCTTTTTCGGGAGCTGTTGTAGCAGCGGATGAGAGCAAGAGACTATGAAACAACAAATCGACTGTCTTGCGGAAGAAATTTATGTATGAAGTGTGGGATGGAAAGAGGATGGATTTTCAATGTGTAAATTATACTCCGCTTCAGAGGAGAAGATGTGGTCTGGAAAAAGCTCAAAAGAAATGGATTTGTGGTGTTCAGTCTTTTGGACGCGCAGTATGTCAGGCAACCAACGCCGTTCATCGCATGGAGGCGCGGATGATGATTCTGTTTCAGAAGCATATGTGCTTTGGGCAGCAATTGGTATATATTGCATAGCTGCTCCTAGTATCTAACGTCCTTCAAGCCTCAAGCGATCCCTACTCCTCCCCTCATCGCGCCGTGCAACCAAAAACCACAAGCTGCTGATCCAGCACAAAATGATACCAACCCAGCTTTGTGCAGGAACTTTGAACAAACTAATAGCAGCGAGTTGGAACGCGCTCCTGGGTACATTCACAAACGTTGCCGTCAGGGGCGACGTCGCCTTGACAAGCAACAACGTGCTCGAAAAAACAGCCCAAGAGCCCATACCTCCAAACAGCATCATAGCCCAGAAAAACGGTACATCCAAGAACGGTATGTTTCGGTATATATGAGGAAGTTCGCCAGAGATGAGGACGATGGGCGTGAGCAGCATAAGCGTCACCAGCGATGTGTAATGTAGTGTGCGGTAAAATGCGCGCGTCTCCTCTCTGTTACCAGTCTCCTCAGCGCTTGAGGGGTAACCTGAGAGTACGTCGCCTTGGGGTATGAGGCCCGCGACCATGATGCGGTATGTACGGAGAAGCAGAATGGGGTATAATGCGACGAAGATGGAGGAGAAAACGCCAGCGATGACGGATTCCCACGTAACACGAACGTTGGACCTGTACGAGGCGAAGAAGAGGTTCAGAGTTGCGACGAGGGCCGAGGAGAGAGTGCCGCCGCTGAAGCTTTCCTTTTGTAGGATGCAGGAGAAGATGAGGGCGAGCGGGGTGATGCCGATGCGGGCGAGTTGATATGTTGGAAGCGGTGCGTAACTATGTCTGATTAGCAAATATGCTGGGAGCTGAGAGGTATTCTTACGCAAAGGAGAAGTTGCTGAGCAGCACTTTGACAGCGTAGACGACGGCCAGAGGCAGCACCTGCTTAGCGATCTGCAAGTCGAACTCGAACAGACCTCCACCAGCGATGCCTCCTGAGCCATTCGACAACCACCTAGCGAATGCAGAGATACCAGGCTTTCTACTGCCTCGGTATGCTCCTCCTTGGGGCGCCGCCGGTTGCGAGGGTGGTATAGCAGCAGCGAAGCCAATGAATCGCAGAGGATTGCTGAGGAAGCGTATCAGACTGGAAACGAGGATGAGGAGTACGTGTGTGATGAGGAGCTGGATATAGGTTTCGGTGAGGGGATAGGTCAGCCTGTAGGAATTAGTACACGCGAAATGTATTTTTCGCTTACAACACTCACTTGTAGATGCCGGTCAGCATAATGAAGCGGTTCATGAGCAGCAGTCCAAAGCCACATGCTCCCACCCAGAAGACCAGCAATCCGATCCAAATCTGCCAGCCCAGCCATGTGCCAAAGAAGAAGGCTCCGGGGCCGCCCTGTCTCCAGAAGCCTCTCCAGGCATGGCTCCCTTTGCTGACATCGTGGCTGACCAACGGGCGTATACTGCTCACAGGCTCGAAATCATCATCCTCGTCTTCGCTCTGTGCGGCACTGCGGTTGCGCGGGTAGGGGCTCGTGCTGCGGCTGCCAATGTCGATTAGGGGAATTGGGGCATGCAGCTCCGACTGCGAATTCTGCGTCGAATGGCTCCGCCTGGCCTCCATCTGGGCGTACTGTTCGACGTCTGAGTGGTCGGTGTCGTCGAGAGAGCTGACGCTGGCCTTGCGACGCGATATGTGGCTGCTGTCGCGCTTCTTGCGGTCCGGGGGCAGCTGCTGGGCGGCGGCGCGCGAAAGATTGCCGAGGAAGTCGAGCGGCTTGCGGAAGGTTTTTTGGGCGGCGCGGCTAAACGGGCTGAAGGGACGCGACGAATTCATGCTGGCACTGTCACTGTCACAATCGACGGCATGGCGAGGGTGAAAAGGAGCGACTGCATGCTGAGGGGTGAGACGGCGGAATGTCGTGCACAGGCAGGGACGAGGCCACGCTCCTCCCTATCACGCTTCGCTTGGTGATCGCCGGGCCCTGCATCGCACTCGCACCAGGCACCTCCTCCTGAGTACATGTCTACTGTGTACTCGATGATTTCACCGTAGTACACATCGCTTTCGCCAACCCCATCGCAGAGGAACGAACTGCATACCCTAGGTACCCACTTACACCTCGGTGCGATCCTACTGCTCACTCGATGGTTGGCAGGCTACCTCTTGACCACAGCTGTGCGATGGCGCTTACATGCTCACTACTCGAACCAGGCCGCCACCCCATCGGCTTCACGTCCTGTTCCTTGTCGCGCAATGCAAGACATGTCGTACAGATCATGGGAGGTGTCACTCGGACGGGCCGCAGAAAGGTTGCTTGCCGACAAGACTTATCAATCTTGGGGATGAACAAAGTCCCCTGTGTCCGTACATGCGACATCTTGCTGGCATGCTTTGGGTAATGAAATCACCGCTGGTCACTGGAAGTCGCACATGGTCCAAGATCTTTGTTGGGAGTGCATCCCGCCACGACAATCTCCAATGAAGATGGCGACAATGTAGTCACATTTCTGCCATCCGTCGAGCTACCGCGCAAAAAGAATCAGTCCATGGCCGCTGATTGCATTCATGTGCGCTTTGACGATCCTGTATCAGAGAAAGCCGACACAAAGACTACGAATCTCCACATGCTCATTCTCATACACCATATTCGCGACCATCAATCCAGACCACAGCAGATCGAGCAGTGGCATCGTATTGCAGGCATTGTACTAAGCGCTTGCGAGGATGACCCCGGATCTTTTCGCAGGATTGGGTATTTTCGAGAACCTTTTCTGCAGCTGTCGAGTACCGACCATTCAACTGCTAATGATTTAGTTTCTCGACTGCTTGAGGCGCATCCTACCGAGGTGGATCACAGTATAATCTGAGTATGAGAACCATTCGCGAGTTTTCCTTCTCCATGACACCGAGTTGGCATCAGCAAATCACGTAAGAACGAGCTCTGCTCTTCAGCTTTCCTCATCGTCTGGTCGATCATGCTTAAAATAGCAATGCTGCATTTGCCATGCCCCACAACCACTACCTTGAATGTTGCTATCTAGCGTCCCAAAAGACTCGTCCAAATGGTCAACAAGGCCTCCCAGCTCCATCTGCCGTCGATACGAGGATCCCCAAAAAGGTCGGCAGTGCGGAAGATGCGGCCTGGGCTAAGCGAGCAGAGTGGTGAGAGTGGAGTATAGGGCTGAAGATGATACAACCATGGGAGCGAATGGTGGAGACGAACTATGGGGAAAGGACTTGTCTTGGAGCCTTGGGTAAAGTATTGAAATGTCGTGAGTTGTAACCCCGTTCCAGAGTTATTGTGAAGAATTGTTCAACTGTAGCCTGTTACCTATGAGATGGTTCAGGGCTCAAGTACTGCTTATGTACCTAAGTCAACGTAAGTGAAAATGATTTGAACTCACCGTCAAGTTCTCCGCCATGGAGAGCATTGAGAGTAACATTGCGACGGATCGGATCCTAACCAGCTCTGGGCATCCAGTCGCTCTCGCGAAGAACCTTGCTAGTGCAGCTTGGCTTAGCAGAGCGGTGGACAACATGTCGGGTGCCTTGCATCTTTCAACACCATCACAAGCCACACAACTCGGCCACCACCTCACTAAACACTGCGTGTGGTCAGCGCGGCGATTATAGTCTTAGTCCATCTGAGCAACGATGCCTACTTGCCGGTGCGGCTGTGCTTTCTCTCCATGTCAATCTCCGAAGGTGGAAAATTCAGCAATAATTTACGAGATGACCGGTCGGCCTGATACCTGTCAGCGCGAGTGCTGTCGTGTGAGATATTGACACGCCATCTAGTGCAATATTCACACTGGCGGTAAACACATCTACAGATTGACAACTGTCCAAGGCGTCTTCGAAGGCAGCTGGAACAACCCGTGGCGCTGCTAGGCGACAGAGTTTTCGACAACTACAACTTATCGAGGACAATAATCAGCATGATAACAATGACACCACAACCAAAGTACCCGCTTGGAGACCCGAAGATACGGGTCTTAAATGCAACGCTGTCGCCGTAGAAGCTTTTTGACGACGCCAACTTGATGCTAATCTTACTAGCGAAGCCGAGCAAAAGCTCGGCAATGATAACACGAGGCGCATCGACATTCCCCCGAGGTAACGTCAGGTCAGGCTCGGTCAGACACTTACCTTAATGTTTCGCAATTGGGGACAGGCATTTTGTTTGCACGAACGTTGTATGGCCACCATAATTCTTGGCGGGAGGGATCCACCGCATAATAGGCCCAATGGGTAGTGATCAAGCCTTGCCCCGAGTCCTCGTATACTTGATCCACTGATCACAGTCATGGTCCTTTGGTCCCCTTTCTACGGCAGCCACCGCTCTTAGCTCCAAGCCATGGCTTGTAATGGGATACGATAGCAAGCTGATGGACGCCTTTCCCACACACATCGTGTCTTTCTGTAGGCGTCGCTCTCGGTCTTTTTTGTGGTTACTAGTATAAGTACAAACTGTCCCTCGTTATCACATTCGTTTTGGTAGGTAAGCTGTTGCTTCTTTTGAAGGTCTTCAGCTCTCGTAGACTATCCTCGTGGCTCATTTAATTCGCTGAGGTTTCAGTCGTTACACTCGCTACTTTATATTATCTTTTTGTACTACCCATAACCTATATTGTTTAGTATGCGGTCAATCACTCAAGTACTGGCCTTCCTACTGGCCAGCCGTACCCTCGTTACAGCCCATGAAGTCGGGACAGGGAAGCTTCGTGTAAGCCATGATGGGAAATGTGGCGATGGCGTAACGTGCTACGGCTCGCAGTTTGGTGGATGTTGTAACGCATCAGGCAAATGTGGCTCGTGAGTTCCCAAGAATTACCAAGAGTCTGTGATGACATTGACCAAGTTTAGGACTAAAGATTACTGTGGCAAGGGCTGCCAGATAGAATTTGGGTATTGTCATGACACTGAAGGTAAAGTGTCGCCAGACGGAACTTGCGGGTAGGTAACATCTTCTACCGTGCACAACTGAACCACACGCTAACATGTCTCTACTTGCTCAGTGGAAGTCAAGGTTACACATGCGAGGGCTCGAAATTTGGACCATGCTGTAGTCAGTATCTGTACTGTGGATCTGGCCCTGAGTATTGCGGCTCGGGTGATGCATCTGGTATGAATTTCTTGTAGGCAATTGAATGAACTTTTGCGAACCTCATCCTACCCTCTTTCCCAAAGACCTTCACTGACTGTATATGAAGAGCATCTGGCACCCCGAGGAAATACCCTTAAATGCTCTTCCAGCGCCCTCAGTATTGCAGCGAGTCCCACGAGCAAAGTTGAGAAGAACATTCCCGTGGCTTCGAAGGGTGCCGCACCATACCCTTATGATTCTGCAGCAGTCTCACGCACCGACATTGTTGAACGTGTTAGCGGTACCGGAACTCCGAAAAAGTCCTGCCTGGTCGTCAGCAAGGAAGGCTATCACACCAATGCAACCGAAACAACTCAATCGGTCTCTATTACAGCTATCACTCCTACTCTGATTGCTAGCTCGGCCAATCCACCCGCTTCGTCACGTGCATCTGCTTCGGCATCCGCTTCAGCGTGCGCCCATTCGTTCCATAAGCGCGAAAAGAATACCGTTTTCAAGCGCGAAGAAACTGATGAGAATTGTATTCCATGTGAAGGACAGGGCGGATCACTTCCTTACTGCGGTGCGGATCATACTGTCAATAACTACAAGTTTACGCCTAAGACTTGCCGGACTGTCTACTACAACCTCGACATTACCAACACTACATTGGCCCCTGATGGCTACTCTAGGATCGTGCTATCGATCAATGGACAGATGCCAGGACCTTTGATCGAGGCTAACTGGGGAGACACCGTCATCGTCACAGTGAACAACAAACTGCAGGACAATGGTACAAGCATCCATTTCCATGGTATTCGCCAGTTCAACAACTCTGAGTACGATGGAGTTCCTGCGATCACTCAGTGCCCCATCGCTCCAGGCGATTCTATGACGTATAAGTGGATTGCAACCAATTACGGAACTTCGTGGTACCACAGCCACTACGCCATCCAAGCTTGGGAAGGAGTTGCCGGTCCTATGATCATCCATGGACCTACAGCCGCTTCCTGGGACGAAGACTTGGGCACCGTCATGCTTCAAGATTGGTCCCACATGACGGTTGATGCGTTGTATGACTTCGCCCAGGATTCGGTCAACGGCGGACCTCCTATCATGGATAACGGCCTCATCAATGGCAAGAACACATGGGGTGTGCAAGGTACCAGCAACCAGACTGGCGAACGATTCGAGTTTGACAAGAAGTTCGAACCTGGCAAGACGTACCTCATCCGCATTATAAACGCTGCGATCCATGCTACCTTTAAATTCTACATCGACGATCACGAACTCGAAGTCATCAACATGGACTTTACAAATATCGTCCCGTATAAGACCAACATTGTTAACATCCAGATCGGCCAGCGCTACATGCTCCTCGTCAAAGCCAAAGCCAAACCAGGAAATTACTGGATGCGCGCCGACAACCAACGCGCCTGCAGCGGCAACGTCCAAGCCGACGACATCAAAGGCATAATCCGCTACGCCAATGCCCCCGACACACGCGCCATCCCAACATCAACAGCCTACAACTACACCGGCGATTGCAATGACGAGCCCCTCGCCTCACTCATCCCCACCGCACCCCTCCACGCCTTCGCCGAGACCGAAACTTTCCACAAAGACATCACCGTAGCTCCTAACGCAGACAAAATGTTCCGCTGGTACCTCTCCGGCACATCCTTCTATTCCAAATACGAAGACCCGACTCTCGTCCGCGTCATCGCCAACAACACCGCGCCCACTTACTCCGGCAACTTAATTCTCGACCTCCCAAATATGGGCGAGTGGATACACATCATCATTCAATCCATCATTCCCGTGAACCACCCCATCCATATCCACGGCCACGTACGTACTCCCCTGCCCCCATCCCCATCACCCAACCCCAACTAACCAAACAACAACAGGACTTCCTGGTCCTCGGCTCCGGTCCAGGAACATACATAGACCAGCCCCTGAACATGAACAACCCGCCTCGCCGCGACACAGCAAATATGCCCGCCGCAGGCTGGCTCGCCGTTGCTTTTGAAACGGATAACCCGGGTGCGTGGTTGATGCATTGCCATATTGGGTGGCATACGAGTATGGGGTTTGCGCTGCAGATTCTAGAGGGCAAGAGTTTGATTAAGAAGGGGATTAAGGATGAGTGTGCGTTGTATGGAACGTGTGCGCGGTGGAATCAGTGGGTGGAGGAGAGGGGGTTCAAACAGCATGATTCTGGGGTGTAGAGTGCAGGGTGTAGTTGTTGGGGTATAGTGTGGATTGTAATGTATAATCATTATTCTTCTCATCAGTCATTCCTGTAAAGATCTTATAGGCTGTTATTATTACGTGCGTGGCTAGTAGGGGAGGGCTTCGTGTGGTTATGTTAAGGAAGACTGGTAAGTACACCTGAGTAGGGTAGCGGACTGTGATTTACTGGTCAATCAACGAAGTATTTATTAGAGCCATGGTACTGTATTACATCTATGATACAGTTACAATGTAATGATGAGGCGCGTCAACGCATCATATGCGAAAGAATTAATCACCACCACCAGACGTCGGATAACTTCTTCGGTACCTAAATTCTAGCAACGTCGCAACTGACCCTCTCTCAGCACGTCTCCGCAACATCATAACAAACCAAATCATCCAATGCAACCGTCCACCCCCTCTCTGGGAACCCAGCCGGAACCGTAATCCTCACATTAACATAATTCCCATACGAATACGGCTTCAACGCTCCTGTCCCACCAATCCTCGTCCACTCCACCTGCCCCGCAGTCACAGCGTTAGTCTGAACCGCTCCATTAATAAGCATTGCAACAGACACCACGCCCGGATTGACAGGGACGCCGTTCTGCGCGATTTTGACGCCCATGCTGCACGCCGCGGCTGTTGAACTGGGGCCCCCGAGGAAGTAGTAGCTCAACACAGTGAGCACTTTTACGCCCGTGGCGTCGGGGATGGCGTTGTAGTACATGGCGTAGCTGCCTGCGAGGGGCGGGAAGGGCGCGGTGGAAGCGGAGAGCACGCTGATTCCAGGGGAGGTCTGCGGGTACGTCTCCCAGGGGTAGAAACGGGCGGCTTCGAAGGAAGGGTTTGCGTCTGATGTGACGAGGTTTGTGCGCGCGCAGCTTGCGGAGGGTGGGTTGGGTGATGGTGATGCGGCGACTATGGGGGAGGACGGGCTGGGTGTCGCGTTGGGACATTGGCCTAGTACGCCGGGGCCTGAGATGGACTTTAGGGATACGTTGTCGACGCCGAAGGCGGCGCCTTCGCTGTTGGTGCCTGAGATGGCTATCCTGATGTCGAGCGTGTGCATGTCGCCGGTTACTGTGAGACTGCCGGTCGCCGCTACGCTGCTAGGGTATGTGTAAATGAGCGTGAGACGCGCGCAACTTACGCCGTCGATGAATATCTCGTACTGCATGTTGTACCCCCCGGTTGTTGTTTCAAGCGCGAGGAAGTCGCCCGAGCACTCGACTAATGTGCCGCTGGGAATGCGGATGTTGGTTTGTGTGAGGGTTGCAGTGAGGGGACCGGTGTTGCGTGCTGAGCCCCAGAATTCTTTGCTTGTGCTGAAGCCTTGTTCGAAATGGAGGCCTTCCCACGCGCCGGTGCTGGAATAGGTCCATGGTGCTTGGCCTGCTTCGAAGTCGCCGTTGATCACTCCGTTGGCCGGGGCAGAGGTACAGGGAGTCGCGCTAGACATGGACGAGCTGACGGTGCTTGAAGCTGACGATGGGATTGGCCCTGGAGTAGTCGATGCGAGATTGGAAGATGATGATGATGATGATGATGATGATGATGATGATGATGATGATGATGAAGAGGTGGAGTCTGAAGAAGTGACTGTTGACGAGATGGAGCTCGAAGCCAACAGGGACGAGCTGGTTGGCGACGAGATGGATTCACTCGAGGAAGCAGAGCTGGTAGCGGCCGAAGTGGATGCCACGGAAGAGCTTATTGAGGACGAGTTGGCGTCGTCAGAGGATGAAGTAGAACTGGCAAAGGAAGAGACTTGGCTTGAGGAGTCCGAGGAAGCCGTAGATGCGGAAATAGCTGTCTCTGAAGAACTCACAGACGTGGCAGACATAGTGCTAGAAGCTGACGAGGACAGGGAAACAGAGCTTGACAAGTCACGAGATGATCGGGAGCTTGATGTCATCCCTGTCTTGCTAGACGAAGAGGAGGAGATAGAGTTGCATTTGCCGAATCCAGGTTGGCAGGAGGCGCTGCAATAGGCGGAAGTAGAGCCACTGCATTCGTCAGAAGTTGTTGTTTAGGGCGTAGAGTGTTAATGCGACTTACCAGTAGGAGTACTGACTGCAGCAGTCTCCATATTTCGAGCCTGCGCAAGTAAATCCAAAGCCCTTGCCACATCGCGCATTCGTAGAAACCTTGAGGCCAGACGATGGAACAGCAGCCAAAGAGCTACTCGCACTCGTAGCAGTGCGGGTGACCGTAGACAGTGTCGACACAACTACTTGCGCACTAGGCGAAACCTGGATGGAAGCTATGGAACTCTGCTGACCGGTACATGTACCGAACTTAGCATTACAGCCCGTCGAACAATACGCAGTAGTCTTCCCGCAGTATCCGTATTGGGAGCAACAGCTTCCAAAGGCGGAATTCAAGCAAGTGTAACCTTTGGAACCTCCACAGGAGCCATCGGTAGAGACTTTCGCTGATGCGACTGGAGGTATCGATGTACCGCAGGATCCGTACCCAGACTGGCATCCAGTGTTGCAGTACGCGGAGCTGGAGCCACAGTAGTTGTATTGCGAGCAACATGATCCGTAGGTGCTTCCTTGGCAGGTGAGATCGACTTTCTTTCCGCACTGCCCTGTCTTGCTGATGGACACGCTGCTAACAAGTGGCAAGAAAGCGGCGGCCAGTATAAGTGTGTAATGCATCTTGGCGAGACGATTAAATGTTGCTGAATATTGAAACGGAAAGGCGTGACTGATTGTGACGAATCGAGAGGACAGGATGAAACGCACCCAACGAGGGACAGTGCGTTGCCTGCTTGAAGCGAGTGAACGAGTGGATGGGCCGATCGTGATAGTAGAGAGGATGTGGTTGCATCGTGTATGTATATAAACTCCAGCTGAAAGGAGTTGTTAGAGTTAGTGTGAAAGCCACCATGAGCTAACTCAGGTACAATCTTAAGCCGCATGGTCAGCCAGCCAAAATCAAGCCAGCGAATGGATAGCACCATGCATGACTCCGGCGTTGACTCTGAACTGCAGACCAAGATGTGTGATCCAAAATGTCAAAGTTGGTCAAGATGGTGTGCGTTGCACATGTATGCAGTTCATCTGTATAACTACCTACCTAGGTATGGTAGCTTAATAAGCAACCCATCATCACTATGAAGCTTTCCATGCCCATCGCAATCCGACCAAGACGAATTGCATGAGTTTTCTGGAGCGGCCTCGCCGAAGCTCCTGAGAGAGTCAAATAGCTAGGGTGATTTTTTAGTTGGTCGGCTTGCTACCTTGACTCTAGCGTTCAGGCTGAGCGACGCCACAAGCGGACATTCTAGATGCTTGGCAGACGAACCGAGGCGCCTCACTGCGGCCTGAGGGGCAGAAATAGGACTAAATTACTCTCAGCCTCGAAGAAGATATTGGACTTTTGTCATGCATGGATTAGCATTCTTGTTGCACGCTATGGCTCTGGTGTGATCGGGCGCGACCAGGGAAAGTGAGAGGCTGGCGCAACTCACCCGCAGGGCCCATCTACTTACATATTCGCCAAGCCTCGCGCTGTCATTATCTTCTCATGTGTAGCGATCTATCGACCCTAGGTACACGGACGCCTTTCATCGAGGCCATGTCAATCTCCACTCAAATCACAGATTTCCTACTTAGCTGCGCTATCAATCGATATTGTGAATTACTCACACTCCCGTCGATAAGATTAGGAAACCGCCCTTGAGAGCTTGAAGGAGAGGAGTAGAGTGGGGGTAGGAAGTCGATTAGGTGAGGTGCATAAGTAGGTAATGTTCATTCAAATCTAGTCTCAGTGTTAGGTTATGTGAAATTCTTCAAAGTGAAATTATTTCTGCGTGATTGTGGCGCTGTGGCTGGTGAGAGATGCTTTGTGTGGTAGTTTTGGGCACTGCTACTAAATGCACTCAGGGTGTAGCGAGAGAGGTATGATTTACGCCACTTGTGTGAAGATCGTACCTCCCTAACTACGAAAGAGCCATGAAGAATACTATGGGATAGTGTTGCTGGGGTATAGACACCGGTGAATGAAAGCACCTTCGTACGTAAGTGGCCATTACTTAGGTCAGTGTCATATCATTACTATGCCAAGAGAATTCTCACTCTTAAATGTCTTACTTCTCTGTCGAGTAAAAATAGGTTGGGCCAAAGAGGTGGCAAAAAACCGCGCCTGGCACCCGGTGCACCGAGCGCTGAACATTGTTAGCAACGTCGTTTGCTGGTGTAGAAGACAGTTGCTTAGACACGTCAAATTATGCTGTCAGGTGATCGTTTCGTTTCGTGAACCTATAGTGCTTTCGTTAGCGATGTGGGGATGAGATTTTGGCGTCAACCTGGTCGCATGCTTCGTTGTATTCCATTTTGGTGGTAACCATATATTTCCCTTAGTCTCCCTCTAACCTGGGAGGTAGGGAGGCACGGAGGTCAAGAAGGAGAGAGAAGGAGGGCACAGTAGGCAAAGGTTGTTCTTTCGAACCGTGCAAACCAGCTGGCTTTCAAATCGGACGTGTTCTTGCGAGGACGTCTAGGGATATTGCGTGCTTGTCACATAGTACCTTGTATGGACTGATATCTTATACACATGCCTATTCTGGGGTACCGACTCTCTGCCTGCAACTTCGGCGTTACCCAGAATATGCAGCAGGCGAAGGGTGTTGTCACAAGCTCCTCGTTGTCTGGGACACCGGAGTGAACCGCTTGTGAAAGGACCAGGGTACTCGATATGAGGTGCATGTTGCTTATCAGATATTAAGGCCTGGAGTAGGAGGTGGCAAAGGGAACTTCCCGTGCTTGACGAAACTCCGAACGGTGAGTATATGCTGATGCTGCGCAATAGTCTTGGCGATGTAGGAACATACTATCATTGGCTCCACTGTTGTTGCATTGTGCATTTAGTGTACTTTTGGCCGACTAGGAAGGAGCTCATGTAGAGTTGGCCACTGATAGTGCACACCCTCTATGAGATCGCTTAGCACAGGTGTGATCCATACGTACCTAGTGTATTCTTCTAGGAGGACTTTGTATACCTACCATCTGGGTACCTGCATGATCCTCAACAGCAATATCGTGTAGCCGCTGCTAGGATCTCCAACTTGATGATCCACATTGTGAGATAAGAAATCGTTGTTCAAACGTCTTCGAGAACAAGGAACGGCCCGTGAGAAGGAGTCGACGTGCGGGGGTTGGTGGCGTATTCCCGCATGACTTGATACAGACGCATTGTTCTCGCCGAAGAGCATAGGCGGCGGCTAGGTCATGCGTGTAATGGGATATCAGGCCGATAGGTGCGAGTGTAGCAAATAGCTCGCGAGGCGCTCAAGCGAGTAGGAACGGAAGGGTCAGGGGTGAGATAAGCTATTGTGATGCGCGACACCTGTCGCAGAAACATTGCAGCAAAGCTAGACTAGCCATTCTTGGGAGAGAATGTGGGCGAATGTTGGGGAAGAGAGTATCACGCCGTGTGGCATCATGAATGCCAGATTGTCGTCAACAACGGCAACCCGGTGGATCGTATACCACATGATTTCTGGTTAAGTGATGTCTGATCATTCTGATGTTGCTTGCCAAACCATGCAGTGAAACACTGATGATTTGACCTTACGGCTTGGTCTTTGAATCTACCTCGAGCGATCATGTGTAGTTGAACTTGATCAGTCCGATATGAGACTTTTCTACTGGGGGATACCTATATGTGACACCTCAACTCCAGAGGTATCGTTATATAAAATCGCTTTCATTGGAGGGGGCGTCAAAGCCTAGTCGTCCATTATAGGCCTAACATATGTAAGCGCTGGAAACGATTAAGGCCTTGGCTTCGGCGCAGATGGACGATCAAGGAAGGTGTGGGTTCCCGCCCCGAGGATCGTCAGCAGGGCTCTACAAAAGCTTGTGGTAGGCTACCACACGCATCACCTGGAAGACTGCCAAGCCAACAATGTTGTGGCTGTTGTAGGGTCATCAATCTCCGCGCTTCTAATGTCGTGAATGTGCAAACTGGCAGTTTGAAAGGGAGCACCTGCCTAAATGACAGAAGGCTAGCGCAAAGACTCGGGGACATGGGGTACGATGCAGGCCAAACGCCCAGTGTCCAATCTCGTCATATTCCGTGCTATTCTCTTGCGGGTTGTAATTGTGCCTACGGTAAGTAGGAGCCGTGGGATCTCTACTGTGTGTAGCTCGTGTCAGTTCATGTCCATACGTCGTCAGCAGATGCTTGGTTCTGGCCTTATAGAGCCTTGCTTGGCGGGTATCTCTCGGAAGGAGTAATATACAATAGCGAAGTCCAGACAACGACGGGATAGGTTATGGTTCCAGGGTCAGGATTGGAGTCAAGTCGGAAGTACACCTTGACAAGCTCCGGCTTCGCGCGTACCGCGACTATGTGCAGCACATCAACGGCCGTCATGCACGCGCATGTCACTATCCGGAGATTGACGACGCAGTTGCCAGTGTTTCAAGTCGATGCCAGGTTGATGGGCGTTGTGACAGATCGAAGTGCCGTTGATGGCCGCGCCGCTTGAGCACGTGCCGGAGGCGCGTGCGAGCGGAGGAAATCGGCATCCGTTTCTGCCAAGCATCTGCATGCGGGAGCGGAAGCGCTCAGCTCTCCTTCCAAGGTTCACAATGGCACTCCACATCCAGTGTGCCACTTACCGACTAGAGCCGGCGATACCTGAGACGCGACCGGAGTTTCTTGCGCAAAGGGCAGGCGCAGAAAGCGGCGGCTAGGTTCCAGCCATCGGTGTTCTGATCGACGCATCGACAAGATCTCCGTGTCGACTCAGGCAGCATCCCGCGCATACTCTGGGGGAGGCTTGATGGCGCGCTCCTTCGTTGGCACACCCATAGCCCTGCATGGCCGGTTGTTACTCTAGATCGGAAAGACGGCGGTCCACTGTCGATTGAGCACTTGGCTTGTGATACATCCCTCGCTGGTTCAACAAACAAGGCCTTCAACCACAAACAATGCACACAACTCAGAAGATACCAGAGATGTCTTCAAACTCAGTCAATGATTGAATTCGTGCGATACTACGTGACCGTCGCAACATGCGTCACATTGTGAGCTCCTGGCTGTCTACCATAGGACAGACTCCATCTTATCGCCTTATCTGAGGTGTGGCTAAGGTCATGGGTATTTATATTGATCTGCATCCACTAGCATCCAAAGAAGGAGGTGGGAAAGGTATAACGTGCTTTTAAGCTTAATGTTAGTGGTCTTGGTGTGGTCAGCGGATCCGTCGCATCGTGGTGACTGCAGATGCCAACTGTCGCATGCCTGGTGCTTTTGAACTCTGTTGCTTCTGTCACTGACGGTTGTACCTAGATTTGCCATGGATCAAGCGTTTTCATATCCCGGTCCCTCTTTCGTATTGGGAAGGTTGGTTTTACAGTACTCCCTCTGTTCCACTGACGAATTTCCGATCCCATCGCTTGATTGGCTTAATATTACACGAGTTCTCTCCCCGAGAGCCTCGCGTAGCAAGGGTTCGATGTGGCAGACAGGAGCTGCCGAGCGGGCTTAGATGCAAACGATCGACCTCTAATATACCCAGAGCCTATCGTTGGACTTCGCGGCAAAAAGCCCTGTAGTGGGAAATGTGCTCTCAATGGCTTTCGAACCAATATCTTGTAATCTGATATCAAACTGATCCATGGAGTCAACGTTTGATTCTTGTGATGGGATACCTGTACATTTCCCGGGCTTCTCAAGCTTCTGTTCACGGTGTGAGGGCTACCTAGGTTTGGTGTGATGGCTAACATTTCAAGTACACATGACCTACCAAGGCGAGAAGCAGTAACGGCTCGTCCCGAACCAGTGGGATAGTCAAACTGCCTGGAACCAGGCTGCACGCTGCGACCATCTGCCAGAAGAGCCCAATGAAGATTTTGGGACCGCAAGCGGCTAACAAAGGCATGCAGGGTACGCTGAGCAGATACAATGGGCTTGCTTGCAGCAAGTGGGCGTCGACCTATAACTCGTCGAGTGAGCAACCACATCATGCTGTATTCAAGGATTGGGATCATGCTCCTACAGTACCCTACGTACAATCTTGCAAACCAATCGCATTTCTGTAGCTTGACGCCATCTCCGCTGGACCTCTGCACGGCCTCATCCTCATCCCTAAACCGGTAAGCACCTTTAATTTGGACTGCATGTTGCCAGGTTCCAACCATCTGATCTTACACCATGCTTTATTCTCTTTCCATCTCTCAAACCGTTCCGCCAGTTCTCCGTTCACGCTACTGCAGTACGTTGGGAGAATTTAGTGCCGGACGATACTGTCTCACCTCCCCTTCTCGGTATCGAGGGAGCATACTCGCCACGTTGAGCCGCTTTATCGTTTGACGACATCGGGTCTCGCAGTGTCAGTATGTCTGGTCTGCGCCATACCACGTTAGTTACAGTGGCTAATCCTAATTGGAAGGTGCATTTGCCTCCGGATACTTCGCTACACCCCATCGTCTCCATCACGCCTATATAAGGAGTACAAAGATCCCTCATCAATCACCAGGCAACGATCACAGCAACTCTCAGCTCATCAACAGTGTCTCCCTACCACCTTCGCTCCCGTACCATCGCTTTCAAACCGCAATCATGAAGTTCGCACTTCTCGCACTGCTGCCCATGGTCCTGGCCCTTCCAGCACCCATCATCGTGCCTCGCGCTGGTTCTCCCATCCCAGGGAAATTCATTGTCAAGATGAAGAACGAGAATGTCCAAGAGCTCATCAACAACGCCTTGAAGCTTCTTAACAAGGACCCGGCCCACGTTTACAACTTCGGTAAATTTGGTGGATTCGCTGCTGAATTGAACGACAACCTTGTTACCATTCTCCGCAACTTCCCTGGTGTACGTCCTATACCTCCAGTCTTGATTTTACAAACTAAGCGATCATAGGTCGAATACATTGAGCAAGATGCCGTTGTTCAGGCCAACCTTGGTAGCGACATCCACCTCGAGAAGAAGGCGTACGTTACCCAGGCTTCTTCCACTTGGGGTCTTGCTCGCATCTCGCACCAGGCTCGTGGTAGCACTTCGTACACCTACGACAGCACTGCCGGTGCCGGCACCTGCTCGTACGTGATCGACACTGGCATCTCCACCACCCACCCTGAGTTCGAGGGCCGCGCCACCTTCCTTGCCAACTTTGCCGGTGACGGTTCCAACACCGACGGCAACGGCCATGGTACTCACGTTGCTGGTACCATCGGCTCAAAGACCTACGGTGTAGCCAAGAAGACCAACCTTTACGCAGTCAAGGTCCTTGATGCGAGCGGTTCGGTAAGCTAGTTACATTCCCTTTGACCTTAGTGTATTTGCTGACCAAATGGAGGGTACCAACTCTGGTGTCATTGCTGGAATCAACTACGTTGCCAACGACGCAAAGACCCGCAACTGCCCCAACGGCGCTGTTGCCAACATGTCTCTCGGTGGTGCCCGATCCACTGCGGTCAACTCCGCTGCTGCCAACGTCGTCTCTGCTGGTGTCTTCCTGGCTGTTGCTGCCGGTAACGAGGCTCAGGATGCTAGCAACTCGTCGCCCGCATCTGAGGCTTCTGCTTACACTGTTGGCGCCACCGATAGCTCCGACAGGCTAGCTTCCTTCTCCAACTTTGGTACTGTCGTTGATATCCTCGCACCTGGTGTTTCCATCCTCTCCACTTGGTTGAACGGTGGCACTGTAAGTTTCCCCTACTTCTCACTGACGCTTGTTTGAAACTCAGACTGACCGCTCTTCGTAGAACACCATCTCCGGTACCTCAATGGCATCTCCTCACGTTGCTGGTCTCGGTGCCTACCTCCTTGGATTCGAGGGCAAGAAGACCCCCGCTGCTCTTTCTGCCCGCATCACTGCCCTGTCCCTCAGGAACAAGATCACCGGTCTGCCATCCAGCACCAAGAACTACCTTGCATTCAACGGCAACCCCAGCGGTTAAATCAAGCGACAGTCAATTTTGATCCCCCAAGCCACATTTTGCATGGCTACGAAGCATCCTGGATTCCAGGCCATAGAGATTGTTTCTTTCTTTACGCTCTTTTTCTTACGAAGCCATGGTGGTTGATGGGAGGCACGATGAAAGCTGTGGAGTGGGGCTTTAGTAGAGTCTAGTTGCAATGCCAGTCTTACGTATGTCTCAGACAAGCCATCACGAGACGTCTGTGCTCTTTTGATGCAATGACATTCGCTTCGACCCACCGCCAACGGTTACATAGCCGCAGTTCGTGCACTATTATGAGAGCATGGACTCTTAATGTGATACGGAATAATACCAGGCGCAACAGCCCGCTCCTGGCAAGTGAGCCTCGTACGACTTTACAAGCCATCGTGGTCCGCGTGTGACTTCATGGTACGAGGCGATCAGTACACGTTTCGTCCGTGCCGGTACTGGGATTACATTGACGCAGACTTGTGTTGATTGAGGCATGTGCTAGTGATGGATCTGCGCCTTGAGTAACCCGAATACAATGCATCGTTGTTCGCAAACAAAGACCACATCTCCCAAAAAAACCAGCGGCGGATCGTTCCTTGCATAATGCGTTAGGAAACTAGGAGAAACCACTGGGATTTCCTTTCCCTTTGGGGGCCCGCAATTACTCCCAAGCAACTTATGCACGCAGGGTGCCCATTGACAATCCCTGCTTCCAGCTGTATAATGGAATGGATCGAATCTTCAAGCCGTCGATGTACGGAACGTACAGGTACCCTCCCTGTTCTAACTTTTAAGACATAGTCCTCATGACGAAACGCTGCGGCGCAGAGACAGCATTCAAGGGATCCACCCTTCTCTCCGCATTCCTCTCACCACTGAGCCAACAAGGCGGGCAAGTAAACTCCCTTCCTCCCGTACCAATACAATGATAATTGCGTGCTATCGAAACTTGGTAGGAATTTGGCATAGAGTAACGATGCCCCATAGAATAGCATGCATTAGGTGATTCATTAATTTCGACGACCCATGGTGCTACTGTATGTTCATTGTTCCGACATGCGGGGTCGGGAGTTGGGAAAGGGTCCTGCAGGGTAACCTTAGTTGTGTGCACAGGCCCCGATTGCGGAGAATTATGATCATCTGGGAGCCGCGGCCGCAACATTGCAACGACTACACGTCTTCTACTCTAGAGTACTATCACCTGCCGCAGGTCATGCAACACACACTTTGTCCATTCTAGTCTGAATCTCCCGGGGCAACAATGCTGTCGATAGTGTTATTATTGTCAATCGCGGTACGCCATTTCGCTGGACCTCTTCGAAGAATTGGACGGCACGCACGCGACATGCACGTTTTATATGGTAGCCTCGAAGCGCAGAACTAAAGCATGCCGACTTGAGGGCTGGTTTTGGAGGCTAGAGGAATTCCAAATCCCAAGCAGCAGTTCCTTACTTGGACTCATGCGTTCCGTTCCGTCCACGGTATGAGCGTCCTCAATGTCTCTCCTGCCAACGAGCCATAGGACTCAGGCGCAGCACGTGCCCATTGGCTGCATATTAAGGGTATGGGCCCACGGATCGAGCAAACTGAAATGGACGCACCGTAGCACCTGTACAACAAAGCATCGTTTGCTTCATGGCGACGGACTGTACCACCTTCCAGAACCGCTGCGCGCGAATGCTGACAGTTTCAATTTCTCATGCACATGTTACGAGTGTGCAAACTTTCCTTTAATCCCGAATTCTTGGTCCTCCTCAACGGAGTTGATCCGTTCCAGTCAATCTTGGGAATGATTTCTGAGATATTGTCCAACATTGCGTTGTCCAAAGTCCGGCTGATAATCTGTTCACCTACCTACACGCGGCAATGTCTCGCCGCAGTCATATCTCTCCTGTCTCAATCGCCTTTTTTTTATCAACACTGTATTCCAATACTGTCATAACGATCTTATCAACACAGAATTACTCTAGAAGAGGGATCAAAAAGTTATATATGCCATACCTGCTGCCGCCAAATCTAAGGTAATAATTTTGTCCAGCTTGTAATGCACGCATTGCACAAGACAGCTATAAGTCCTTGGAGCAGATCTATAACATAAATCTTTACCGATAACCTCATTATTGACCACCCCTCCAAACTCTATAACAACCTGCAGCTGAAAAGGCAGTACGCTTATTAGCCCAGGCAAATGCTTACACGCACGATATAGAGATGAAAATGGATCATCCTGCTTATGAGGCCGAAGTTAAGCTTTCATTGCTGCTTAAAAACTACCACCACATCTACATCATTTACCTGGACATCTGAAAGGCGTTGAATATCTGCACGTAGCCGGTTATCAAAGATCTCGGGGCCTAGTGACACGACTAAATACACCCCCCATCGATCTTACAGACCTCAGATGTGGTTCGACCTGTTCCCGTAACATGAGAGCAACCCAAAATTGGGACGTATACGTTCAACACTCTGGTCTTGGTTGGTTGGTTGGTGTAATAGAATCCTGTACTCTCGGGTTATACTTTCTCCAGCTTGAGCTCACAACGATCCGACGACCTCGACAATAAGCTGACGCAACAGCGACCAGGCCTCCAGGTAGATCCACAATGATCCGCGTTAGACATCCTACAGGATGTCACAAGCTATCCGCGGCAACGGTCGTGGCTAATATGGAGCGCACAGACCGGTGCTTACGGGGTATAAGCATGCATGCTGTCAGGATCTACCATCCCTGCTTCAATAACTGTCAAACGACTTAACACGCGACCTTTTCCAACGTCACCAAAAGTCTAGATGAGTCGATTTCCAGTTTGTTGAAGCCCAGGTCGAGCTGCGAGTCCTGCATACAGCGTCACGGGAGAGCTGCATCGACCCTCCCGTATTTGGGCACACCCGCATTATATCGGGTAACGACTGCTACCGCCAGAAGATCAATTCGATCGTCAATCCTCGGAGTACTATTGGTCAAGGGCAAGCTGTGTCAAACTGATAAGATTTACCTCACTTGACGGATAGCAGACCACGAAATCGTGCCGTTCGATAGCGTGAAACGCAGTTACAACGTGTATGATCATTCAGCGAGTAAAAACTTGTGTCTCGAGCTTCGCATGCGATGAAGAAGAGTGATCTCAATCTTGCACTTCGCAGGAAATCGTGATGCAGCAACAAAGAGTACAAAACGATGGTATAGACTTAAGATACAGGGAAGACCTTCACGACAATGGCCACACACTTCATAGACTCTCTGAATATTTGATGGGTTCCGATGCAAGGGTGATAGGTTCAAGACTCACAAGAAGTTCGTTAAGGCTGCTTGAAACTATCATCACCTACCTGAATTATCAAGGAGATTAATTGACCATCGCAGGAAGGATTTTGGTCTCTTATGACGTGGGCATCAAGAGTCGACCAATCTGATAACGAATATAGTCAAAATATATATCCATTCAGGAGATGGGCGGCTTCATCCACTTAATTCACGTTTTCCCCGGCGATGCGATAAGTCTACAACAACTCGGGAGCTTTCTGCCACCCCGGCGAGGCTCATAATTAGGCTTACCCCGTTGATGCTCCATTGTGCCGCTGTATGGTAGGGGAGTCGCTGGAACCTGGCCTCCCGTCTGGTACGCAGTGGTCCCGCTGCCTTACTATCTTGTTCGGATCTCGGGGTTGGTGAAACTCTGCACTAAGTTCACGTTACTATCACATTTGAATCACATCTTAACGTTCCACATGCGCTACACCAGCCTTGGTAACTATCCCAGCATTTACTTAAAGGTAGCAATCATCCCATTCTGTATCTTACCCCAGAACCTCCAACTAGCATCTTGACCTCTCACCTGTGAACATGCTCGCCATCACACTACTAACACTGCTCACTGCAGCCTACGCAATACCGCTGACAGGGAATGGAGACGACGACCTCATCCCCGGAAAATACATTGTGAAGTTTTCAGAAGACATACACACCAGTGCAATCCAGAACATCAAATCCTCCATCGTCGCACCAATAGACCACGACTACTCTTTCCTAGGCTTCAACGGCTTCGCCGCCACACTCTCCCCCGACGAGTACACTAAGCTCCAGAAGTCAAAACTCGTAAAACCCATCCAAGACAAACTCTCACATCAGAGGGTCTAATATAAACCAGGTCCAATACATTCAACAAGACGCCATCGTAAGCGTCAAAGCCATAAATGATCAATACAACGCAACATGGGGCCTCTCCCGCATCTCGCACCTCGAAAACAAAAACGGCTCCACGTACTCCTACGACGACTCCGCCGGAGAAGGAACATGCGCATATGTGATCGACACTGGTATTGAAACCGACCATCCAGAATTTGAAGGACGTACGTATCCATAACCCACCCTCCCCCATCCCATCCCATACCCATCATCACCCTCCAACGCAGACAAACATCCAACTAATCAACACTCATCTCACCACCCACAGGCGCACAATTCCTCGTCGATCTCTCAGGCGAAAACAAACTCCTCGACGGTCTCGGTCACGGCACCCACGTCGCCGGCACAATCGGGTCGCTAACCTACGGCGTAGCAAAGAAAACACGTCTCTTCGCCGTTAAAGTGCTAGATTCAGATGGGCAAGGGAACCACGCCAGTGTAATCGCCGGAATGCAATATGTAGCCAACGACGCAAAGACGCGTGCGGAACAGTGTCCATTGGGGATAGTAGTGAATATGAGTATAGGCGGGTCGAAAAGTGATATTGTAAATGAGGCTGTGAGTTTTGCTTCTCTTCTTTTTTCTTTCTTTCTTTGCCCGTTATGATAACTTCATGCTGCTTGTCTACTCTATACTGAAAACACCCCTAACACACACACTCCAATAACCAGGCAGAAGCCCTTCTTAAAACCCCCCTCTTCCTCGCCACAGCATCCGGCAACGACGCACTCCCCGCCTCCCTCGCCTCCCCGGCATCTTCTCCCCTCCTCTGCACCATAGCTGCTACGACCCCTTTCGACCAACTATCCCCCTATTCAAACTGGGGTCCGCTAGTCGACCTCCTTGCTCCCGGGGATGATGTAAAGAGTACGTGGCTCAATGGGTCTACGAATGTGATTTCGGGTACTAGTATGGCGACACCGCATGTTGTGGGGTTGGCGGCGTATTTGTTGGGGTTTGGGGAATTGGGGGTGCAGGGGTTGTGTGAGGTTATGCAGGGCATGGCCGGGGAGGGGGTAGTGGATTTAGGGGAGTGGCAAGTGGGGACGCCGAATTTGTTGGTTTGGAATGGGGTTGGGGACGAATTGAGGAGGGGGATGGTGGGTGGGGGAAGGGAGGGGCGTTGAGGCGGTTGCGGTGTTGTGCGATGAGTTTGGGAGATGTTTTAGTGTCTGAGTGGTCGAAGGACTTGAGATGGTGGATTAATTTGGCGGGGGTTGGCAAAGAAAAGTGTGGGAACTGATTGAAATAATTGGTATCTTATTATTATGTATCTAGTTATCAATAAGGCGTTGAGGTATCGGACGAAACGCAGTGGAAACACCATGCGCATATGCTAATCTTCAGTTGCAAAGCCCGTCTGCCACGGTACTCGCGATCTTGGTGGGGTGAGTCCCTCGCACTTTGATATACGTGTGGCCATGCGCATTGTTGGCGAACCCTCTCTAGAGTCTCAGACTTCAAGAAATCCTACGGTCTAACTTGGTTGGAGACTCGTAAATCTCTTCCGAGCTCTCATACAACGCGAACAGGATCATCGCGTATATCGTTCTCGCGTACATGTGCCAGCAACTCCTGTACGTCGCTGTGTGACAAAGAGCCCTCGTCAACCGTCATACCAAGCTGCTCTTTCTTCGCCTCCTCTTCACCCCTAATCTCTTCCGCATCGTCATCACCAAGGTCCAATGTAGGATCACTTCCAGTCCCAGAATCAGTAAGTTTTAGTGCAGTACCCTCTCCAAGCGAAGTCCTTCTGACATGCTCAATCACTTCCTTAAGATCGCTATGCGATAGACTCCCTTTGTCCACTAGCATGCCAAGTTGCTTTTTCTTCGCCTCTTGCTGTTGCAGTTTGGTTGCCTGCTCATCATTCGCTGTAGTAACCTGCCCCTGTTGTTTCGAGTCTCTTCTCGATACCCAGCGCACAATCTCATCAACATCATCTTCTGTGAGGTGGTTCTTCTGCTTCGGTTCCGGAGATATCGATGCGCGACTCCTGGGCCGCCCTCGCTCCTCTTCCTCGTCAAAGAAATCTGTCCGATCATGCGCAGGCGAAGAAGTCGCGGACTCGCCACTCGTACCATCATGTCGCTTGAACCAACGTCCTAATTCTGGTACATCCGACTCGTAATGTCGTTCAACATCAGAATCCAGTTCGTTTCTTTCCAGGTTTCGGCGAAGTGGCCCAGCGCGAGGGCCATCACGATGTGATATCCAACGCACGAGATCGTCAGCATCTTCCTCTTCATCTGACGAGTTTTCGATTAGCTCGGTATCTGATTCTGTGGATGCGTCACTGTATCCTGTATGCTGTGTTTGTTCGTGTTCTTCTTTGGCGGCAGACTTGCGGCTCACCCATCGAACCAGGTCGTCGACATCCGACTGCCCCATACTCTCATGGCCACTATCTTCGTGGAGCTCAGGGACAATTGCACTTGGCTTTGCCTGGCGTGTGCCTGCGGAATTTCCTCGACTGACCCATCGCGCTAGTTCTTCAATATCCGAATCGTTGATGCTTGCCGTATCACCGTTATCGTTCACCGGATCATAGCGCCCACTCTCGTTATCTGAAGAAGCCGTCGATGCATGGTCGTCCAACTCCACATTCGCTTCGTCTTCGCTGATCTGGCTCATAGTAGGAACGTCTTTACTTGTAATGCGTCGTAACTTGGTCCTAATCCTGGTACCAATGCCATCTTTTCCCACGGTTTCGGCCTCTGGTGTCTTAGGACGATGCATCTGTCGATCATCATGTTGACTTTTCCATTTAGTTGTTGCGGCCGCCTCTTTTTGCGTTTCTTCTTTGCAATTCGTCTTCATCTTGTCCTCGATGTTCGCTTGGAACAACATACTTCGCAGAGAGTGGAAACGGGCCATATGAGTGGGTTTCTGTCTGGCGGAACCACCTCCGCTCGGTTGCGCTGATGAACCTTTCTTTGAAGACGCCTTCGGAGGAGGCCTGTTCGGTGACAATGTGGATGGTGTGAGAGTGTTTTCCGAGCCTTTCTCTCTGTTTCCTTGGCGTGAAGGTCCAGACGGTTCCGTGTTCTTGTCGTCAGGTCCTGCCAAGTTCTCTTCGTCGAATAAGCTGCCTCCTTCGCTACTGCTGTCTGATTTTTCGTCGTCGAGGTCTTCGAGGAGTTGTGTGACGGCTGGGGACATGAGACTCATGCGACCCAGCTGTTTGCGCTCATCAGCGGGCACTTGTTGTATATGCGCAGCCGTGGCCCCATTGTCCTGGGGTTGGAGCTCGAAGTATGACGCCATCACTTGGGGCGCCGTGCAGACAGTCCTTGTCTCTTACAATGGTTTACGTCGGGCACGTAATCATGCCAATAAGGCGGTTATATAGCGGGAGGATGCGAACGTGGCAGTGATCTTGGAGGCTTGGACTGACCAAGAGGATGTCGTACTCGTGCCCCACGCTAGCCGAATACGGCAAGAAGCGACCCCGCATTCCTGAGGTGGAGCGCCCCGCCATTCGTCGATGACGCTCCTTCGGTGGAACGTGTGAAGCCTCGATCTGCGCGTAAATGCTGGGCACTATCCCCCATCTCGAATCGAAGAATTTTGCCAGAAGGATCGCGTGGGCGTCGTTGCTACTGACTGAAGACTATCGCCGAGTGAAATGCTTGGTAGGCTGTTTGCAGTTCAGCATGCGGCTGCTGTCTCTCCCGCACCCACATCGATGACCACTTGATGTGTGGACCCTTTTCAAGATCACATGACGTATCTACCATTGTATTTTCAATGGTTTTTACAAGATCCAACCTTATCCAATGGGCCATTCTGCCATACTCACGTCTTCTTTGACCATAGCATAAAATAGCAGTCACATGTCAGATACCGGTACTTTCGCAATTTGCATTCGCGATTTGCCACACAAAGGTATCCTCGAGCATTTTTATGCACGGAATCTTCTACGTGTCGTGGGCCAACACACAACCAAGTCTATCTGCCCGACACCTTGAATCCAGTCGGCCCTTCTACACCCATCTCATCCCGCATTCCAAGATCTCGACTTCGTAAGGCCATGTAGCACAACGTCGGCAACCAGCCCGATAGAGCAAGACAACGCTTTCAGATCTGGAATCTCCATCTGGGGTGTCGATCCCCCTGCTTCAAATCCTCGGCACTATCGTGGAACCCAGGTGTGTCGGGGTGAGCAACAAGATGCGCCTCCTTTTCGCGATTCTCCTTGTTGAGCAACCACAACAACGTAGTAACAACAACAATGTTCATAGCGAGATATCCCAGCGCAAAGGAGTGCCCGAGAACATACCTGGGAGCTGTATTCGCCCTGTAGAGCTGGGTTCCCAGCACGGCACCTAGATTGCCAATGGAGATCTGCATCGCATTTGCTGTTGCGCGTTTCGTTTGGCCGGATACATTTATGGCGGGCCAACTCAGTACCAGAGCGACCGATGGGTAGATGCCGATTGCGGCAAGGAATACGCCTGCGTAGGAGACACCAGGGTGTGCTTTTGGGTTCTTGTTGGCAAGCAGAATGATGTAGCCGATGATGGCCACGGAGGAGGTGGCGATGATGAAGAGACCACGTTTGGCGTATCGTTCGGACAAGATGGCCCAGAAAATTGTGAAGAGGGTGGCTACAGCGTAAGGCGGGATGGTGAGTAGTTGGGATTGAGCAGCGGTGTAGCCCATGTCCTTGATGATTGTTGGCTACAAGATGTCAGCTCATTATTCAGGACTTGGTCAGTTCACAGAGATTACTTACCAGAAACAGGGACAACGTGTACAGCGGCAAGCTCATGGTGTGGAAACCAAAACCATACAACCAGACTTTGGGATCCTTGCATGCTGTCAAAACTGCACCCCAGCTGAAGACCTCGTCATTTGTAGCATCGCTATCAGCCTTCAAACGAGCCTTGATGAATGCGCGCTCCTCTGTGGATAACCAGCTGACGGTATCGGGGTAGTTTGAGATGAACCAGTACGCAACAACGGCGATAACCATTGTCAATAGACCTTCCTAGATCATTGTTAGCGAGATTCCTCGTATCTATCAAGATACTTACGAGAATGAAGATCCATCTCCAACCATTGTAACCACCAACACCTCGCATATGTCCGATACCTAGCTCGTCAGTATGACCACCTAAGAAACAGCCCAGCAAATCTTACCATAAGCCAAAATACCACCAAAAGCCCCCGCAAGCGACGCACACGAGAAAAACAGCGAAATCCGATATTGTCGCTCATCCCTCTTATACCACATGGACAGATAATAAACGACTCCAGGGAAAAGACCAGATTCTGCAACACCGAGGCTGCAGTCCCATTAGCCTCGAATGTCACACACCCCTAACCTATCACAAAATGGCAACTTACAAGAACCGCACAGCAAAAAACCCAGATAGATTCTGCGTTAATCCCATCAACGTCGCAACAAGACCCCACGCCAGCGTAAGCGTAGGCAGCCAAAACTTGGGTGTCGTGCGCTTCAACACGATATTGCATGGCAGCTCAAACAACACGTAACCGATAAAATATAATGTAAGGCCAGTGAGATATTGGTTCGCAGTCATGTGCAAGTCTGTCGTTAGACCCTCGAGCCGCGCATTTGCAACTACCAATCGTACATTGATCAGTTTATTTGTTGGCCACGCATTGGGTAGATTGGAACAACTCACCGTTACTCCGATCCAAGAACGACAACAAATACAAAATCGACACCGCAGGCAGTAATCTCAAGTCCAGCGTCTGCAATAACTTCTTCTCGTTGATGGACCCGGGCACAACTTCAACATCTGAATCCGAGGTATTCGACGCCCCGGCCGAAAGATCCTGTTTCTCCGTCGCTGTCGTCGCCATGATGACTTCTTCTCTGCTCAAGTCGTCTCGATGGGCGCAGGTAGATCCGTCCCGTCTGTTCTGGCCCTGAAAAGTCAAGACGAGGCGTGGTCTCACGCAACGAACAAAAACGACCAACAAAATCCCAAGAACCAGGAAACCCACCCCCAACCTAAATACTTTAATAAAAGGAAAAAAACGACATCCGCAGCCCCAAATGATGCAACACCCACCCCCCCAGCCTTACCGTCATACCTCCCAGGATCGTGCTAAGCTCCGGTCACCCATTGCGGTCTGTCATTGGACGCATTGAAGCCTCACCTCCGAGGCGCTTCGGGATGCTTGTCAATTGCCTTGTTAAAACGGTGCATTGCTGGGATGTGTTGCAGCAGAACTGTGTAGCTTGCGTGATGAGTGGGAATATGTCGTGATTGTAGATCCGGAGGCGCTAGACTAGTTTGGGGTTGGGGTTGTGTGGTTATCGCCGCAGAGAGGACTCCTAGGTGGTTTTTGGGAGGGACGGTAGATGTTACTTGATGGGGGAGGTGCTTGAAGGAATGGAGATGCATGGCTTTGGGAGGGGCAGCACGTGGGGTTTGGTGTGTGTGGTGAACACGTGGAGATCGTGCGATGGGGTTGGTTGGATCGATGGGGTCCAAGGATACTTAGTGCATTATGACTACTGTGTATTTTGTATGTATATATGTATAGGACTAATCCCATCGCTCGCCAGGCCCTTCTATTGCTGCCGTTGTCGACATTTATACTCCCTCTTCACCGAATCCCTCTGCCATGTCACAAACCCGTCTTCTCACCTCTCAATTCTTCTACTCGCCATGTCCAAGCGCACCTACCCATCGCTCAGCCACTGCAATACCGTGATACCACCTAATCGTCTTCCACTCCTCCTTCGCAAAACGCTGCAGTAGCATGGTCGTGCACGCATGGATCTCTGAGCGTGCTGTCGCCAACACACGCACGGTAGTTCCCGCAGAGTTCATGTAGCCACGATAACCGGCCCAACGGAAACCTCGTCCTGGTCCATCTAAAGATGGCATAAGTCTAAGTGCATTATGTAGGCGTGTCTTGTATGCCTGAAACTCTTGGTCTGAGGTTCCTTTGGCCATGTAGCCAGCGCACATACCGATGACACCCCAGCCGATTGTCTCGATGTCCAGCTTTCCTGCCTCAAGCATCTCTTCGAATGCTGCCAGAGTGGAGGACCAGAGTTGTTGAAAGAATTTGAGGTCTTCGTTTGCGAGGCGCGGCGGTTGCGCGCTATCGATGCAGTCTTGAGCTGTAGCTAAAGATGTTGCAAATTTCTTAGGAGACACATCGTCACCGCCATCGCGGGTGAAAGTCGATGTTTGGGGCAATAATGTGTATGGTCCGTGAGCACCAACAAGACCTTTAGCGTGGTACAGTAGGTGGAGAAATTGTGGTACCGTAGACAAGCTACTGGCAGCTTGTAGTACATCTTCGTTCATGGTTGTTGGTGTTGCGGGTGGTCTTGAAGTATGGAAGGGTTGGGCGACCTCTTCTGTTCGATCGCAAGCCATGGTCGGTCGCGAACAACACTCTATGATACTGGCTTCTGGCCTTTGGCAGGTCGATGACAACGATTGCGCAGTGTCCTCCTGGAGGTGATCGTGTTTTGTTTCGGGCTAGGATCTGAAAGTTGTCTCACTCCGTGAGTTGAGGGAAAGACTTGTGGGCTGATGCAGGCGCGAGGGAAGACGAGAATAGTACCAGCCGCATCGAAGAGTAAGGTGAGTTTGTACAGCAGTATCAACCGCGCGATGGCCATGCACAAGTGGAGGTGAAAGAGCGTAGCGCAATACTGACAGTCCAGAAATTCTTTCGTCGGTGAAAGCGCAACAAGCAATCAACCGTCAGAGTTATGCTGTTAGTTCGGTGAAAGTGAAATGCAGAATCATCCAACTTCCACTCGATTTTTTCGACACTTCGTGTACTTGTGATACGCATATTCCATGCTTACCGTCCAGCGTGTGTACTTGGAGCCAGTACGACGCTTCGACATAAGTATCTGTCCCGTCCCCGCATTTGCATTTTCGAACATTCATTTCTTCAATGTGGCACGCGGAACTTGCCAAGACTGAGAATGCTACCTCGCGTGAAGCTGTATCGAAAACTGCCCCTCAACGATACCGTCGGAGCTTCTTCTGGTGTTCGAGGGGGGTCAAAGTCCTGCGCCCATGTGACCGTCTGCTTAATATGCCCATCTGGTGTGTCGCTTGCGTCGGTCGCGTCCGATGCGGTAAGTTTTGGCATGACAATCATGTCTTGGTAAATTGTGCGTCGAGGGCCAAATATCTCTGTAGATGTTGTCCCGTTAACTTCGGTCGGAACCAGGTCAGAAGGGCTCAAGCTTCTTCGATAGCCGCGACGATCTTTTCGCTTCTTGTCGTTATCTGAGGGATAGTATGCGCGGCTTTGTCGACCACGGGGTTCTGGGGCAAGGTGCATGCACCAAAGACATTGTCGGATGAGCGGACGCAAGGTTGCGATATTACCAGCGACTATGCCAATACCGAGTTCGACTGTGCTCCAGATAGCGACATCAGTCGTGTAGTCTAGAAGTGAGCATCAGTAAAGCAGTCCTTGACTAGGAAAAGCACAACTTACAAAGAAAGTCAGGGCCATCCATAAGTGTGTGGATGTACTTCATGCGGACAACTGTACCTGTGCTCCCACTATTTCAAAGTCAGTCGATGATAGCTCCTTCAGGATGTAGGTTCATACATAGCAGCAACAGCAAGAATGCCAGCAACAAGCAGTTTGGTCTTCATCTTCATTTCCAGACCCCAGACGATGCAAAATGGTAGTAGTCCGAAAGCCCAGTCTGCCGCTGCGTTACAAGCAGCAAGCGCGTAAGTAATCCCCAACGTTGGGCCTTTCGGCAAGCATTTATCTGAAGCAGGGTGGTTGTTCCAAAACTCCGCAACTTGTGTGGTCAGCAAGGTAGACGATAGTGAGAGATTGAAGAGACCTACTAGGCAGACATTGGAGCATAACCAAGAAGAAGTAGACAATCCCAAAGAAGACGGTACCAGCCATGAGTGCCTTGATAGCAATGATATGCCAGCGCTGGATTGCAACTCGAAGCAAGAAGAATCCAATGGCAAATTTGAGGACACAATTGGCTAGTACGTAGATGAGTTCGCAAAGGTACCAAAACTACGCCTAGTCAGATTGCGTTAGATAGTATAAGTGGAAGACAACATACCAGAAGAGCAGTTCGTGCATCGTCGTCTGTAATGTCCCATCGGTGTCGCCCAGTCCCATGCACTGCAGCGACGATCTGGAATGACAGGTAGATGGTAAATAATATCTTCGACATGTGGTCAGTATAGCGATGCAAGACTCCAGCGCTGCAAAACTCACCAGCGTTACGACCATGCATGAATCATCACGACCCCATCTCTTCATCAGAATACCACGCGCGTAGACTCGTAAGCTGACGGTCAGCCAGGATAGTATGAAGAAAAGACCAGCCACGGCCAGCACCTCATAGCTACGGCCGTCATTCATGATTAACCCCGGCGCCTCCTTCGCGTTGCCGACGATCACTGATTGCTGTGGACATGGGACTACTTCCTTATGTAGGCGGGCCAGCCATCGATGGGTTGATTGTCGAGACCCGATGACCACAGTTGGACAACTGTCAGACTAGCCCAGATGGCATCAAGAGGCTCTTAACATGATGGAGGTTCTGAACCTTGGGGAGTGACTAGTCTGTTAGTGTTTCAGCCAGCTGGTTCGGGACCCGAACGGTGCTGGAGCGGTTCTGGCGCGATGCACACACGGGGCCCAAGAAAGTTGATGGCGGTCCGTTAGAGATCGCCGCTTAGCACTCGAGTCGTGCGGGTGAAGTGAAGAAGTTCATTCGTTGAAGGAGCTACGATGTCCGATGGCGTTGAATTGGCTAACCTGTTGCTCCCTAGCAAGAAAGGTCATCGGACCGTAAGATGGTCGCTCTCGCACTGGCGGGGGCAGGGTCGCCTCCTTGGGGACTTTGGGACGCTATAGTGAGGGAGCACAAGTGGGCCGTTTGCAAACGTGCTAATGCTTATGCACCAGCTGCCGGTTAGGAGGCCATGAAGTTGACGGCGGAAGAAGGCGCAAACCTTCTTCATGGAGGCGTCAAGCGATGGAGACTGCTCTGTGGGGACATCAGCAAACCTGGGTAACGTGCGTACTGCGAGGCCAATGCCGATGATCGTTCATCTCGGCTGCCAGCGATGCGCTATGCCGTCTCGAATCGGGCATCGCAAGTCTCAGTGACATGTCGTGGGCGAAAGGGGCGCCAAGCACGGCTGAGGCCAACTACCGTGCCGGATCGGCGCAGGGATGAGAGTCCCTCCTAAAATTCCTAATCCTTCCCCCGGGTCATTCAGGTAGCATCCCAAACTCAAAACACCACTCCAGTCCAGCCACCGCGAGCATGAACGGCATCGGTGCTTCTCCGCACGCGCACGATACTTTTCTGTAACTCTGTTCTAAGGCACTCAATACCGAGGCCGCAAGATTGGCCCGCCTTGGTCTAGCCAGTATAGCAAATCCGAGAGCGACCTTTTGCTACGGCTAGGTTGCTGCACGCAAACTTCTATTGCTGCGACAATGAGTACATGAAGATATCGACCTTAATCCCATGTGTATCGGCACCGCGTAGGTATGATGCGAGGCAAGACCTGATTGTTGGCTGTTTGTGCGACGACCATGCCGCTCTGATGTAGTGCTGCTTGCCAGATGCGACAGACACCCACCTCGACTGATCGTTTAGGTACCCAACCTCAGACATGTCTTCTGGCACGAGACACTGCAGAATCCCCACAACCATGCACATTGGGAATTTCTATTAAATTACAGTAGTTGAAGTAGTATCTAGAATAACGGATTGGCCCATACCTTCCTACAGAGAAAGAGTTCTTCCTCAAGTAATGCATGGTTTACTCACCACTCTTTTGCTAACAAATCACGGTAGATTGATAGAAAGCTGCATGGTAGTGGCGTAAAGGTATTTGCTACTATGTAGAGACAATTGTTACTAGTCTCATGCACGGAGCTTGGCCCATACCTTATTAACATCTTCATCTCGCTTCATTTCTTCGTCAGCCCTCGCACGAAAATCTCCATCCTGATATAGCACATATTCTCAGGATTTTTGGTCATTTCGACCATTTGAACTTGTGCCTTGGATAGTGTCCATTTCACTACAATGGCCCACCAGCATCAACCAGGAGGATGTGCGATACCCCAGGACCTCCGCTATTACATGCTTCAAGGCAACGATGTCATGGTCCCGATGGTGCCTGCGGACCAGCTACCATTTCGCCTACCCGGGGTACCCCGTCAATTGACCCATCGACAAATGTCTGTTGAAGGCTGGAGGTACCTATCTGAGCCCACCAGCGCTCCTTCTGCACCTCCTGTTCAAGCTCCATCTATACCTCTATCTTCCCACCCCGCTACCTGGGCGAAATCTCAATTTCGTGCTCCTGATCACCAAGTCCGTAATGACCAGTATGTGATGGATGAGCAAGTTGCTCGGCCCAGTCGATGGTCTCACTCACCTACAGTGCCCATCGATATCTCTTCCACACACCGCAAGACTCCCACTGACACACCGGAGAAATCACTTTCACTGACCGACAAACTTGCCGAGCTATATCCGCACGAAGCTCAACGTTGCGGTTATCAGATGCGCAATCCCTCAGGCATTGAGCAGGACTCGTCAAAAAAGGAATACTGCACGCACTGGCTTAGAACAGGTGAATGCGACTTCACAGCAATTGGTTGCAAGTACACGCACGAGATGCCAGAAATTGTGAAGCTGCGAGAACTAGGCTTCGCGCAAGGCCTTCCCCGGTGGTGGAAAGAAAAGCTCGCCACTCCAGCTCGCGGTCCTACCTGGATCGAGCAACGCCGGGCAGCGCAAGGCAATGACGAGGACTTGAAGCCGGCTGAGATGCCAGCGCGTCGCGAGTTCGATCCGTCGGTCTTCAAACGGAGGTCTGAATCGGAGCAGAGTACTCCAAACGACAAGCCACGCCCGAGGCGTAGCTTACTGAGGCGCGAGATTGGCTGTGAGCGATCAGTCCAGTCAGTACCATCACACCCTTCGACCCCAGTACGACATGGCATTCAACCTGCAAGCTCAGTAGCAGACCTGCTCATCGATTTGTATGACACCCCATCGCCCCTACCTAGTCCGCAGCTATACACTCCGTCATCCGCTAGCACAGTCTCAGGTGGCACCGCCGCCTCCGATCTCATATCAGACCCACCATCTGCCATGAAGGCAGTCCCCATCTCTTTCACATGTAGTATCTCAACACACAAGCACATCAAGTCGAACCTAGAAGAGAGAGCTCCAGCCCGCGAGCCTCTAGTGCGCCGCGACTCAGACATGTCCTGGAACTCCGCAATATCAAACGAACCGAAGCATTCCTTACCCGCAACACCGGAGCCGCCCAAGCGGACTCACGAACAGAAACCAGCGATGCCCCAGAATTCCAAACAAGTTGCAGAAACGAACAGGCCATCCTTGGGCCTCGGCAGTTCTAGACATGCTCCCAGTGGTAGTCAAACAACGCACGACGATAATGGAACTGGCACTAAGGAGGCACAGGTCTCGCAGCAGCAGCAGCAGCAGAAGTATCAATATGACAAGACTGGTAGTCCTCTCGAGGTGAGTAACAAGGTCAGGAAATTGAGGCACAGGGCGAGAAATCATTCAGCGCCTGTGAGAGATCGGGTTTCTGGTGCCGTGGCGAAGGCTAGTGGTGGAGCGGGAAGGAAGACCGCGGTCTGAGATCGTGCAGTGGGTGGGGTTGGTGCACCTCGGATTTGAGTCAAGGCCATTGTGTCGGCCAGGAAGGTCAGAGGTATATGCAATCTGTGATGCGGTTGGTCCACAGCGTTTGAGTGAATGTCATGGTTATTTCTGTTCCTTTTGGTTTCTTCTAGGTTGGTCTTTTCTTTTCACACCCTCCTTTCGTTTTACCTTTCGTTTTAGACTTTGGGATCATTTGGGTTCCTTCACGTTGTTAATTTCCAAATATACTTTTCGTTGCTGTAACATCAAATATCACACTTTAACCACACTCCCACCTCCCCATCTCGCACCTCACTTACATTATTCACTACTCATACCCCTCCACCTTTGCATCATGACTAGGCTTAGCCCCCAACTTCATCGCCGGACCATGCACAAAGTTCTCCAACCCCGAATGCGTATTAAACGTCTGCTCCTTAGAAAGTTGTACCTCGTGCGCCCCTCTCACCCAAAGACTCTCTTCATACGTCCTAACCGCATCCCTGAGCGACGCCGTCCCCGCATGCACCGACTTGAGCGCTTCAACAAGACAGTGCGCAGAGTAAAACGCATTATTAGCACCTTGACCACGATCTAACTCACTACTCGTTAGTATACGTCCACGTGCAGCCAAAACAACATGACAGGCAAACAAAACATCAACTCCACAGGGTAAAAGAAGGATAAACGTACGAAAAGTCATAGCATGCGCCGCATCCCCACACAACGTGACCTTGCCCTCTCCCTCCCACCCCACCGTCTTCCAAATCTTCAACTGATCCCTCACAACCTCCGTCTCATCTCCAACCCACTCCACCGCACTGTTATACGGTTCCGCCCACCTTTCCTTCTTAACATGTTGTTTCAACCGCCCCACCCTATCCCCCTCATTATCATAATCCACCACCGTTTTTAACGGCCACGTGCTCAAGATCTGGAAACTCCATGTGCTGGGCTCATCTGCATCTGGCATATCGAGGACATTGAGACGCATGTAGTGGCCGCTGGGGTGGTAAGCGATATCTATGAGTGGATGTATGCGGTTTTTGATGAAGAGGGCTTGTTCGGCGGTATATGTGACGTTGAAGTTCATTAGTGCGAAGGGGAGGGGTTCCATGCGTGCTTTTTCTGGGCCGAGGAGGGCGTGTCGAACGGGGGAGTTTGCGCCGTCGATGCCGATGAGCAGGGTGCCTTCGTCGGTTGAGCCGTCCGTGAAGAAAACGCGTACGCCGCTGTTGTTGGGGAGGATCTCATAGTGTGAAAAGGTTTTGTTGTATTGGACGTTTAGTTGGGCGGCGCAGAGGCTGCGGAGACTGCGGATGTTGAGTTCTTTGGCGCGCGGGATGGGGAAGGTGTATGTGGGTTCTTTTGTGGCGCCGTTAAAGATTATGATGTGGTCTTTGCCGGTGGTCGTGACGTCTAGTGAGGGGTCGGTTTGGCAGGAATTGATTTGTGCACCGAGATCTGGGGGTAAGAGCTTGAGGAGATATGGAAGGCCCCAGCCTAGGGTGAAGGCCCAGTGGCGGTGGCGGTAGGCGTCGGGGGCTTTGTCGTAAATGGTGAACTGGAAATTGTCTTTTTTGAGACCGTGGGCTAGGGCGCAGCCGGCGGGTCCTCGGTGGTAGTAAGTAAGGTATGTTGTGGTTGTTGAGTTGGGGTGGGTTACTTGCCTGCTCCGATGATTATGACTTTCATTGTGAGAGTGATCTGTTCTACGTCCGGTCAAGACAAACAAGGCGAGGTTCCTGGTAAATACTTTGCTTCTCGGAAAATCCGGGCAAAGATAGAAATAAGATTTCGCCGCATGGTCAGGTCGGCGAACACACTCAGGTAATGTACTTCCCCTGCTCAGACTTGATCGGACGAACCGCGGTATGAAGTACCTCGGCGACTACCATGATGAAAGCCATGATAAGTAACTCAGCAAATGCAGTTCTGACTGCATACGAAGGCGACCAATACGTGTGGTGAGCAGTGGCGGGGCAGAGTCGTCCGGTAGTTGTGTCGGTCGAAATGGCACCGCGTCCTCGCCGTGGTAGCACCGCAAGGTACAACATACAACGACAACAACACTATATGATGAACCGATTCGGATCCCAGCTAGCCTGGAGATATTCTGTGAGGCTGACCATTCTTCGGTTGAAAGCGCTTAGGGATGAGACTGTAGCGCTGAGGGTGTGGAAGATCGAGTGTATCCTGTATCAAGCAAACCCATCATTCCAATATGCATCCACATACATCATCCCGACTTCTGCACCATATAACCACAAATACTATAACATCATCATAGACGCCCCAAATCCTCAGCCATCCTCCTCACAAAACCCCATTAATCCTGAACATCCTTACTAATTCCCCTCCCCCCTTCCCTCCCCTCAACCTTTAAGTTCGTCCCCACCGCAAAACAAACCGCCCCCCTAACAACCTCCCTCACAACCTCAACCTCCTCCTCATCCCGCGGTGCATACACCATAATCCAACTCGGGGGCGCCAACCAATCCACCGGAAACCTCTGCCCCCACCCCCTCTCCAACACCAACCTTGCATCCGCCGGACTAACATAAACATGCAAACTGTGGTCTGCGGGATGCACATGCGCTAACTCGTAGAAGATCTTGTGCGCGGAGGGATTCAGATTAATATCCTTGGAGTCAGGCTTAACGTAAATAGCGGTTCCAGTCCCTCCTTCAGTTTTACTGGGGCGGGCGTCGATGAATGTCGAGTATGGTGGTGTATTGGCGAAGGAAGCCATGAGGTTGTGCAAAGTATATGATGCAGCTGGAGTAATTTTCCCAGGAATCTGGCGTTGGGGGAGCGTCCAGCGGGTTAGTTTAGGACGGGTGCCGGCGCGGTGGGGGATGCGTTGCGGGTTGAGGTAGGAAGGTCCTGTGGTGGGGAGGGGCGATGGGTCGAGTAGGTTTTGGCGGTGAAGAAGGAGGTAGAGACCCCAGCGGTGGATTTTAAGATAGCCATGTAAGGTTGGGGGAGTTCCTCCTGTTCCTGAATGTGCGTGTGTGGGTTAGTATTAAAGATGGTGTTTTAAGGGAGGAGTTACGTACCAAAGGTTTGCCAACTTTTGAAGTCGTATGCAATGGCTGCCGATAGTACTGCGAGTCCTGCGATGATGTACGTAATTGGCATTATAATAAAGCCTCACAAGTGCCTTTCTCTCCTAATTTGTTTTCAGGGATGATCGTAAGCTGGATCGGTATTCACCCGCAGCACTTTCGTAGAGAGTAACAAGCGAAGTCGTGAACGTGAATCTCTCAGCAAGGTGCAAACAACACTCTACACTGGACACTAGCCCCTCCGCAAATGATCACCCCTCTCCACAAAAAATACCCGACAGCGTGGTTCCTGTATCCATTCGCGTCTTGGCAATGGTGTGGAGGTCCGGCGTCCGCGGATCACCTCTCTCATACACGCCCAATCGCCAGGTTAGGTAATTTACGAGCCCAATACTGTCCACAAATATGTAGATATTGTCCCTCCGATCTCCGCGTGGGGAGCATGTTGATCCACCAGCCCTTTGTCGAGGAAGTCAAGATGTTAACTATTGAGAAGTGCGTGCGTGCGCGATATAATGGTACTATACCATTGACTACTTCCGTCCCTCTCGGTCAATTGAAATAGCCGGAATCCCCCCAGCTAGGTTTGCACGTGAATTAGGCGGAACATAACGCTTTCTGTACTGTACGAATCCTAATCTAGGCGGTATAGACACTTGTATAGTGGAAGACGACAGATATAGGGCGCTTCATAGATATCTTTGAATCTATTTCGCCATATCCAAGCTGGATTGAATTTGTAAGAAAATCTTCTAGCCATATTTTTCAAGTTGAGCTAGAGCGTTAAGCCCAATTACCATCGCATACCAACCCTTACACAGCATTCCGTAATTCAATGAAACGATCATGATTCATCATCGCATTAATATCATTATAGTGTAATAATTTCTTCAGTCATATATCATTCCATCAATCCCCCCAATCACACCACCCCCACCTCCCTACACCTTCTTAAACTCCAACCCCTCAACCCCTTCACACGCACTAATCTTGCCAAAATAATTCAAATGCGCGTCAACATCCACCCCCAAATCCCCTTCATTCCCTTTTAAATTCAGCGTCCCAGTGAGAACTTTAACATCCCCTGTCCCCGGACTCGCAACATCATTCCCACTCGTAACATAATACTCTGGACTGATATGGCGATACCCCAACAGCGCGGGGGGCAGTTTGGGCACGGGATCGGCTTTATGCGTTACGCGGAATGTCTGGCCTTTTGCTGTTGAAGTCAGGAATTGCGATACGCCTTCAAGTCCGATTTTAGGCGCGCCGTAGGTGTATAGATCGACGGTTAGTCCCTTTTGCCTCAACACACCAGCAGCGAGCGACGCCAGCGCGCCGCCGAGCGAATGCCCTGTTGCTACGATTTTGTAGTCGGGATACTGAGTGCGGGCGCGGGTTATGGCGGCGAGCACGTTGTCTTGGGCTTCGAGCCAGGAGGTCCAGAAGCCGGTGGAGGCGGAGCAGGTGCTGCAGATTGTGGTGGGTATGACGGGGAATTGGAGGTTGGCGTTTAACCAGTTACGCACGCTTCGGGAGCCGCGGAAGGAGAGGACGATGAGTTTGTTGGTTGTGTCTGTTGCGACGAAGCCGGTTACGTCTGTGCGGATGGAGCTGCGGGTGTGGTGTTAGTTACACCAGCACTGAATTATCCAAACACATAGATACTATGTGTGGGTATTGGGAAACGTACTTTTCAAACTCGGTCAGGGTGTTGGTATTTGCCTGTTCGACTCGCGCGCAATTCCCCTGCGGACATGAGAGTTTGGTGTTGGGACTGTTATTGTTTCCGAGGCAGTACGCTGCTGCCGAGTACTGAGCGAAGAACTGCAGTTGGTCGAGGACATTTGCTGAGACGGCTAACAAAATTACATTAGTTTCGAAGCGCAGCAAAGATAATGGTTCACGGTGTATTATTACCTCTCTTCTCGATCTCCACCGGCGCCGAAGTGACAGAGTGAACTGCACAAAGGAGCAGCGCTCCAAATCGTAAGATGGAAGGCATGCTGGTTTTATCCAACACTGTATGCTTCCAAGCACTGTCGGTTCGTGAGGCCGGACGGACGGACAATTGGAGGGAAAACAAGTGAAAGAGGACGAGAGAAAAGTCGAGCACAACAACACAATCTGTCAGCCCAACCAACACGCACCCCCATAACTCTTTATAGTAAGCCAGACAATCCGTACTCTAGAAAGCGCTGACCATGGGTCACAGCACGTACACACACATCGACCCTGGGCCCTAGTCCCATCGCAACCCACAACCCACACCGACCAGCATTGAGTAAGTGCAGCTAGGTCTAGTTGCCCGGAACCTTACTATCTATAGCCATTTCGCCGCGTGTGGACGGATATGGGGTAAAAAAGGTACAAGGTACAAGGCCACATTTTGCTCACGAGGTGTTGTCGCAGTGCTTAGTCGTTGTCGTGGGCGATCGACGGGGGCGGTGCAATGCCCTAAAACGGTCATCTGCGCATCTTTGCTCCGTGATGGATTGCCCGGCAATACACACACCCCGACTTTCGGCAATCAAGCATCCGCTTTTCTGGAGATCTTGGTGATGTCCCGCCCGGCATAGTCCTAGTTGGGCCATGCGTAGACGCTGACCGGACTGTGGAGTGGTTTAATGCGCGACGGGCATGCAGTGAGCACGCGAGCAGCATTGCATGCATGAACGAGCACTGCAGTAAAGGCGTTTATTCAACGTGCATTTCAAACGGACAGTACACTAGCACCTTCCTAGTAGTTCCTTCTTAGGCCCAAAACGTTGATTCGTAGAGTAAGTAATCGCACAGAGGAGAAAATCTTATGCCCGGTTCGGTGAGATTCGGTACCAAACCATACTTACTGTAGCCGAGGACGGGCTGGTAGTCAATGTCGATGGAAAACTACACTACACACCGGCCAATAATCGGCAAGAGAAGAGAAAGGAAGAAAGGAAGATCTAGATCATCCACGTTCCTCAATATCAATTAGTCAGAGCAAAATCCCTCCTCGAGGCTTGATCCATGTTCTACTTCAACTCCGCAAACCCAGCTCTTCCTAACAGCAAAGCGCCCCCAAACCCACGAAACTGCGTGTGCTGTGCATCCTGAATCTGGTACCCAAACCGTCCCTGATCCTGATTGCGGGGTAAGAATTTATGACGTAAACACACATATATACCGACAAAACTTCGGGGCAGACCGCGATATCCGGAAAGACATGCATATACACCGAAAAAGCCTGAGAACTACAATTTAGTACCAAATCCCCATAGGGTCTCTACGCGCTGGAAGTAGTAGATGTTTGTGTAAAAAAGCAAGGAAAGACGTCGGTGTATTCACCTTCTTGGGCTTAGTCTGAAGAGACCTATTGCGGGGAATGAGTGTGTAGATCGCCAATACTGTCGCTACGAGGCTAAAGTCTACATTGCAAAGATGCCTGCGTTCCTGAACATTGGGGCGTATGTACCCAATGCGACAGCGCCAGCATGTCTCTTCTTCCGGGTGCTACTAGATTTCGTGTAGTCTACGCAGAACATCAGTGGTGGGAACGAGCAACAAAAAGCGTCAGCTGGGCAACGGGCATGCATAAGGAACAGGTATAATCGCAACGCTTGCCGTTGCGATCCGGCAAAGTTGTCTTGCATATTTGAATTCCGCACCACAAGCTATCGAGAAACTAGTTCGCTCACTAAGCTAGCACACAGAGAAGCCGGTCCGATCTGGCGGATGCAAATGCATTTTGGGCGAAAAGGCGGAGAAGTTGCGGAGACCACTTGGTATCGTGACTGATGTGCAAGGATGTCTTCCTGGCACATTTTTGTCGGAGATGACCCCAATCGAGATGGCATCGTGAACATGCGTATTACGCAGAGTACTCTAGGATGTTCTCACTTGTAATCCACGGTGCATCGGCAGCATATTTACGCTCGAAGCTGGATCCATGATTCTGTCTGTTTACTGTGGAGGTACAAAGGGCTTCACGAGCATCTCGCTGAATCTGTAAAGTTTGTTAGCATCGAACTCAGTAGGGTCTGCACCAGAATGTGAGGCTCACTTTTCTAGCTTTTCTTTTCCTCTTACTTCCTCAACCAATAGAGGCATCTTGACAACATTGAATTCATCGTAAAGCTCTTCGATCTGATCAAGGTACTTCTTCTGCATCTTCCGTCGCGCATTACACTGCTCGCAGGGGTTATCCTGCTTGGGGAACAGCAGTTGATTGACAACGATGGAATGTGTGTCGATCTCGTAGCTGTTGAGTTCCTGAATCATGCGCTCCGTTTCGTATAAGCTCAAAAACTCTGGAATACAGACACAAACGAATGTCGTAAGATCGGCATCCTTGAACTGCCCATTGACCTCGGCGATGGTCTCCCTAAGCGCCTCCATTTTCTCGATGAGCTCATCCATGTTCTGGCCATTGGGTAGTCTGCCTGATGCGCCGAGGAACGTGTTGAGCATGGGACCGAATTGGCGCGAGAGCTGGGAGACTTTGGAGAGCGCCTTCTCCATGACTGTTGGGAATTGTAGGAAGCGTAGGGTGTGACCGGTAGGCGCTGTATCGAAAATAATAACTTCGTAAGACATGGACTTGACCTGCTTAAGCACTTCAGCGAACGACATGGCTTCGTCTACACCGGGGATGCTGAAGGCCAGATCCTGCATCATGTTGCCCATGCCTCCAAGACCCGCCATGGGATCCTCGCCGCCCTCTGCGCCGCTTGCTAACAGATCTTGTATACTGCCATTGGGGTCGATTTCCATGGCGCTGAGGTTGTCAAAGCCATCAATGAGCCGCGCGTCTTTGCCAAACTTCTGGTTGAAGGCATCTGAGAGGTTGTGCGCGGGGTCGGTGGAGATGAGGAGGACTGATTTGCGGTGTTTTGCGAGTTGGATGGCGAGTGAGCACGATGTTGTAGTCTTTCCTACACCACCCTTTCCACCGACGAATATCCATCGGAGGGTCTTCTGGTCGAGGATGGATTGGAGCGTGGGCTCCATGTCGGAGTCGATGAGCGCTGCGGATGCCATGGCTACTGTCTGGCGATTGGAGTCGTTTCCTGAGCCAACTTTAGGGGACGTATCGTTTAAGGATGAAGTGCGTCTCGTCTACTCTACTATGAGTGTTTCCACAGTCAGTCAAACTCTTGGTTGATCAAACAATAGAAGCTTCGCGAAGCTTCGGAGGGGTAGCTTGGGCGCATACTTTGTAGGAGCTTCGAATACTCTGTTTTGAGGCTTCTCTATGTGGCTGTACAGGTATGGAGTTCACTGTAATTGTAAGACGCAAAGTGGGTGCAGTCGGTTGCCAGTCGCACATGAAAGTTGGAGTTGGGTCGGCTTGCCCAAGACGCGTCATAATCTCGTGCCCCTGCCCCGCCAAAGCCTGGACATCACCGCCACTTGCCTGATTGGGTGAACAATCTGGAACAACGCAAGCTACTAGAATTGCATATAACATCATTGCATAGTAGCAGAGGCTTGTAAAATATAATATTTTAAACACTATGAATCAAAACACACCTTGTGTCTATTCCGATCCAGACTTGAAGACAAGCCATATCCCCTCACATACTACACACTCTGAGTGTATACTCAACGGTAGCTCTTACCAACTCCAAAACACCATATTATGCCAGACAAACATGCCGTAGTACCGTGCAGGTCGAGCTTTACTTCTTCCTACCCTTGCCCTTCTTCGCCGACCCATTTGAAGCAACACTACTGGCCCTCGACGGCGACGTTGACGCTGGTGACGCCTTGCCCTTTACAACATCCAGCTGCTTGTTCTGCTCAATGTTAGCCAGTGGACCTCACAAAAATCCCAACATCAACGACATACCTTGACACCATTCTTTGCCTTCTTCTTGACCGGCTCCTCCTCCTCTTCCTCCTCGGTCTCTTCCTCATACACGCGCTTGCCACCCTTGCCGTTTTGCATGTCCGGCTCACCTAGCTCCCTCACGATAGCCGTGATGAGCGTAGTGCAGCGTCGCCCAATTTCCTGTGGCGTACGGCTCAGGAAGAACCAATCGAAGCGGAACAGCGGTGACTCGCGAATCTCATCGCGAATCTTCTCGTAGATGAGATCGCCCTCTACGCCGTGCTTGTGCAGCATAACGACAAGAAACTTGTCTTCCTCCTCAGTGTACACCTTCTTGTTCGTTGTGGAGACAGTGTACTTGATTTGCATTTGCTGCAGCGGCATGCGATACATGCCAATCTTCTTTGCAATGAGGCTCTTGCGGATCTCGGACTGGCGCACGCGTTGCTCGCCTTCCTCGATAACACCGAGGTGCTTTTGCCATTGCTCAAGCGTCTTGTACTTCTTCCAGAAGACTTTTGCGTAAGCAGCGATTTCATCGGCGTCTTTGCCATCGACCTCTTCTGAAATGCCGTCGTAATTTGTACGCCCGTACTTGGCTGAACCGTTGAGAAATTGCTGGAAGTCGCGCTTGTTCCATTCAGGGAAGCCCTTCTCGATTAGACGTTCCTTCTCTGCCTTCTCTTCCTCGGTAAGGGGTTCCGCGTTATCAATCTCCTTTTGTGCAAGCTCCTGGTCAGCCTCGCGAGCTTCGAGATCCTCGTCAGGACCTTCGGGAAGTGGAGCCTTGAGACCGTTCTCTTTCCGGTACCATGCCGTCTCCTTGTCCTGTAGTTCAGCGAGTCGCTCTGGGAAGAATTGGTAGTCGTGGATGATGATCTGCTTTGGTGCACGTGGGATCCTAGGCTGCTTGTTTTCGGTTCGTCCTCCAGTAACAAGTGTCTTACGGTAGTATGAGTCGATGCCGTAGTTTTGCTCCTTGCGTTCGCGCTTTGATGGGTTGATCCAGGATATTCCAATCTCCTTCTTGCGAGGCTGGAACGTCTCGCCATTCCATTCATAAGTAGAGTCAGATGTGAACTTCTGTAGGTCATCGAGACCAAGTGTTTCGTATCGCTTGTTGAGCTTCTCTGTCATCTCCTCACCACGCTTCATGACCTTGTCGAATTCGTCGTCGGCGAAATCTCCATCACCAGCAGGACCGAGAGCACCCTTGCTGTTGAACACTTTCTCGGCACCGTGCTGAATCATGGTCAACAGCTCGTCCTTTGAGGCAGCGTTCTTAACAGGTTGCTGTGTGCGACCTTGTTGAATGACCAGCTGGTCAAGTCGAAGCTTCTGTGCCGCACGCTCCAGCACCTTTTCTTCAATGGCACTCTCCGTCACGAAGCGAAAGACGTAGACTTGCTTGGTCTGCCCGATACGATGAGCGCGGTCCATGGCCTGAAGATCGGCCTGCGGGTTCCAGTCACTATCGAAGAGCACAACAATGTCGGCAGTCGTCAAGTTGATACCCAAGCCACCAGCGCGAGTGGTCAACAAAAAGAGGAACTTCTCGGAACCTTCCTTGTTGTAGTCATCGATAGCCTGAATACGGTCCTCGTGAGCGGTGGAGCCATCAATACGACAGTATTGGTACCCTCGCATGACCGAGTAATCCTCCATAATGTCCAAAACTCGGCTCATCTGGGAGAAGATGAGAACTCTGCTGCCTTTGGCCTTCATACGCTTGAGTAGCTTATCAAGCATAACCATCTTTGCGGCGTTGTTGACGAGATGCTCGTCGGTTGTGTAAGGCGGACCTGGCTCGGCGCCTTCGAAAAGGTACGGGTGGTTACAGCACTTTCGCAGCTGCATAACGATATTGAGCAGACGGGTCTTTGACTCCTTGGTACCAGCACCGCCGTTGACGGCGTCAATGTCCTTTTCAAGGATCTTCTTATACCACTGCACTTGCATGTCAGACATGCCAACATACAAGTTGATCTCCTTCTTTGGCAACAGCGACTTCTCCACGTCGGCTTTGACACGCCGAAGCAAGAAAGGTCGCAGGACCTTGTGGAGTTGCTGTACGACAGCGTCAGAGTCGGCGTTCTGCTGGGAGAACCAGTCGTCAAAGGCCGCAGAGTCTCCGAAGACATCGGGAAGGAGGAAGTTGAGAAGTGCCCACAACTCGTGAAGGTTGTTCTGAAGAGGGGTACCGGTAATGAGCAGTCGGCTTCTTGAGTTGAAAACACGGACCATCTGTGCGAGCGAGGATTCTTCGTTCTTGATGCGATGCGCCTCGTCAATAATGATGTATTCCCATGCAAACTTCTTCAAGTGTGTCTTCTCGCGCAGGATCATCTCGTAAGATGTGATGCAGACGTCGAACTTCTCATCGACGAGTCGTTCTTTGATCAGTTCGGCACGGTCATCCTTGTTACCCTGGAGGACCAGGACATTGATCTCCGGGCACCACTTGCCAAATTCTCGCTTCCAGTTGTCCAGTGTAGATTTAGGGACCGCAACCAGATGGGGGCCAGTGATGCCTGCAATAAAGCGCAGGTAGCCAAGGAAGGAGATTGTCTGGAGTGTCTTTCCGAGGCCCATCTCGTCAGCAAGGATACCAGAGATACCGTTCTCGTGTAGCGAAATCAGCCAGTTGAGACCCGCGACTTGGTAATCGCGCATGGTACCGCCCTGAATGAAGCCTGGTGACTCTCGGAAGACTGTCTCATTGTGACCGCCATGCTTCTCCTCGCGCACCAACTCGGCATCCTCCTCTTGTTCTGTCTTGCGCCTGCGCTCAGCGGCTGCACCGCCTTTGCGCACTTTGCTTGCCTTGGACTTCCTGACCTCCTCGGCGTCTTGGCGATCGATTTCTGCGAGAATCTCCTTGATGCGCGGGTTGGGGTTGGTGTCAATAAAGTGGCGGAAGAGGTCAGTGAGACCAAGGAGATACCGGAAGCGTCGAATAGTATCATCTTCCTGTTGGCGCATCGCGTCAGTGGCTATACTTTTCATCAGGAGGGTAGGATCAGGGAAGCACAGACCTTTGACGCGCCCAGACGGTCATGCTTCTTGCCATAAATGCTCTTTCGCATGTTCAAGACTTCTGCGCGTCGCTTCCTGCCGTCTTGCTGCCCGTGGTCGCCTGCGACACTGCTTGCTGTGGTGTTTGGGTTTGTGTCGGAGTCCTAGTCCTGGATCAGCATGTGCGTGGGGTGGCCTCATGTATCGCGGGGCCCTATACTTACTGTGTAGTCTGGTGTATCTAGATTATACTGTGGCTGCAATGTCAGCATGCTAATTCAGTGTATGGACAGGATGCGCTTGTGTCCTGCCTGGACAAGGTCAAGGGAGGGCGCATGTGGCAGCGCACTCACACCAAACTTCTTGAAGCCGCTCATCTTGTCGTCCTGTTGATCTTGCATCTCCACATCCGAATGCGCAGAGGCATCGCCCGTGGAGGGGCCGTCTGAATCGACAGCGCTCTTGCGCGCCATGGTGCCCGTCTGGCAGTGCTCTGCTTCTCGTCGCGTGTAAATCGGTGGTGTATTCGCGTGCGGCCGTGGATATGATCTGTGATGCAGGGGCAATGGCTGGCTGATGGCGGGATTGACGCGTCGGGGTTGTAGTCACGCTGATGGTTTGAGGCGTAGGGATGTAGGGTGGAGGCAGAATAATGTGGTAGACACGTCTTGGCGCGTCGGCGGAGACGCTAGTGATCCCGCAAACCACTACTATCAATTCAGGGATGCCTTCTAGTCTGACGGGCTCAAGCCATCAAGTCATTCATGCGTTTCTCAAGGCTCGACGTCCGCAGATATCCTATTTCGCCTATCCAACAATTTGAGAAGATACACCTGACCTTGAATTTGACGCGTCGTTTAGACGCGTCTTGAACATGACGTCAGTTGCCTAGGTATGTAAGCTCTTGTACACTCGAGATACCAAGATTTATGTTAGCTACTTGCACGCAACATAGAGTCTGCTTGGGGTACCCTATATGTAATGAGAATCATTTCTCAAGCCATATAGCTGGCTTATAGCAGGTTGAGAAGTCTACAAGTGGTTTATAGTAGTGCTGAGTAGTGTTTTAGCAGGCTGGGGAGGCATCAATGCGGCCTGAGATTTCTGAGTTTCATGAGTGTACGAGAGGTAGGTATTCACTGTTTTATCGAATAATTGTTGTGGTTGAATTTGTATCCAAATACTTCGGTTTTCATTCCATCTCGATTGATATACAACCTACACCCTCAATACTCCAAAACCCCCCGTCTCAATAAAATCTCTCCCCCCATGATCCCACTCCTCCCCGCCAGGCTCTCCTTCAAAATCCCCGCCTCATACATCTCCTCAATCAACGAAAACAACATCCCATCACACCCCTTGGCCGCCATGAAATTTACCGTCACAGGTAGATACTCCACATGCCCCGTGATTGTCGAATTATACGGCGCCTCTCCAATCGGAACCACGAAATCCGGTACCTCGGCCATTACCGAGATACGGCTGTTGCTGAAGCCAAACGGTACTCCAGGAGCGCTCAAGTAAGTGTTGCGGTACGTTGTACGAGCAGTGCTACCAACATATAGTGTAAGGGACTTTGAGCATGTTTCTGCGGAGGGAGCGAGGAATGTCTCGTTTGCCCAGTTCATGAAGATGGTCTTGTTACCGATGGCTTCTTCGATGGTGTTGGTTTGGTTGTCGCCCCATCCCCATCGCGCCAGAGGTACGGGGTTGACGAATGGCAGACGGCCATCGTGCTTAGCAGCGTAATCAGCGTAGAATGGCTCACGAACAAGTCCAACTTGTTGTTTAGTGATGAGGATAGCGTAGGTGAGGTTCATGAGGGTAGTCAGATCGCTAAGGTCTGGGTTGTCCGTCTTAAAGGACTCTGTAACGTTGAAGGCGGTGGCATTTGCGCTGAGGAAGTCAGATACGTTACCCAGGAAGTCGATGAGGAGTTCGCTGGCTGCGTCGCTAGCTGCTGTAGGCCAGGCGAGCGTTTGGATGCTCGTAGGATAGGTGCTGGTCACGGTGATGTTCACTCCATACATGGCTTGCGCCGCGTCCTTCCAGAGAGATGGGTTACGAGCCAATAAGCCGGGTGTGTCCAAAACGGGACTGAGGGGCATGGTATGGTCCAGGGAAACGAGTCCATGGGAAGGTCGGTTGCCGTAGAGACCTTGGACTTGCGACGGTCCACGTACAGATCCACCTGTATCACTGCCGAGTGATATGTCCAGCCAGGAGTAGGAAGCAGTACCAGCGCCACCACCGGAAGAGCTGGACGAAGTATCCTGGTAGCCGTCGCCACGAGGGTTGAATGCTTCATGGTAGTCTACCCAGTCTGCAGTAGCTGTCTCGCCGTTTGCAAATTGCGAGGTTTTCATTTTGCCGACGACAATAGCGCCAGCATCAAGAAGGTTCTGCACAGGTGGTGCAGTGTGGTCGGCAGGAGGGTACAACCAGTACCACGCACGGTTCCCGTTTGAGGTGTGCAAACCTTTGATATCGTATATATCTTTTATACCAATTCGTACTCCAGCCAAGGGCTTCTCGGCAGTCTTGGTGAAGTACAAACGTGACGGTACGGCAATGGCCTGCTGTTGCCCAACAGTGCCAGCCGGCAAAACAGAGAAAGAGCTATCACCATTGGTAATAGCAGACTCAGTAAAAGCGCCCTGGACATCTGAGAACAACCTCCAGGCCTCATAAACATGACCGGCGGCATTGATGAAATACGGGCCGGGCGATAGTTCACTCGAGGCAGTGCCTGTCAGAATGGTACTCGAGGAATTGACCGGCTTGCTGCCACCTTGAACGTAAATGGCTATAACTCATTAGAACATTCTAAATAGTTATAGCGGCAACACATACCTTCAAGGAAGCCTGGCTGCCAAACATCGTCCATCTCGGCATATATCGTTACATCTGCACTGCCCGAAGCAACGGTGATAGGTACAAACAGAGCATCGTTGAACAGCGTCTTGACCTCATTACAACCAGAGATACTTGCAACAGGTTTTGGCGGCAAGAAGTAATCGACGCCCGTAAGAGACACCGTGAAGCCTGTGGTTGAAACTGCAGCTTGAACGCTACTCGCAATAAGGGTCGCGGTACCCAGGGAACACAGGAACCCCATTTTGACTGTTTCGTTTATCAAGAGATCACCGCAAGAGAATCACAGTTACTACACCGAGAGGCTTGCCTTCACATCTTATACCAAAGCCATTGGCGTACGTAAGCCGAGCAACAATCCCTTCACGCCCTATCCATCCCACTGCAAAGTCATGACTCTATCCTGTCTCGTCCGTCCTCGGATCGGACTTGACGGCTACAGCGTCCAAACATCGGATTGGAGTACAATACAAGGCAGCATCACCCTTCCTCGACACCAAGGCCCTGTGCATATCTGACAGCTTGGAGACGAGAGCGATAAGCGTAGGGCGCGCGGCTCTAATTGGCCAGCTGAACTACTGAGGTCTTGGGGTAGTGCTCCAAGTACGTAAAGGCCGTTATTCCTATCGCAAAGAGGAAGGCCGGTGTGGTGGTGCGCTCTGTGAGGTCCAACCTTGGAAGCCTGTATGGGGCTTATCGCATGGCAGGTGTGGAGATGCGCGGGTCGGCTATTGATAAGGTATGCCGATACGTGTCTGTGGTAGGGAGGATTAAGCGAGCGCCGAAGGGCCAAATGGGTAGAGATCACTCCGATAAATTGACTGGTAGATCGGAGATTTCGTCATTGCATAAATGTCGATGTTTTCAACCTGCTCGCTATGTGTCGACTGCAAGTTGCAAGTCTCCGTCGTCAGGGTCTGACCACGTGGCTTGGCATCGTCCGATAGCACCTGAGCCGTCGGATGCGTTATCTGATCTTGATCTGCCCTCTCAATAGCTGACAAACTCGCAGTAGATTGTAAGACTGGTTGTACAATTGAATCAGTGTCATAGAATTGTGCGGGTGCTCATTGAGGTACTCCTAACGGTCTGAAATAGTAGAAATCCGGCAACAGTAACACCATTGGTAAAGCATTGGTATTAGGTACCATCGGTATACTACCTAGGTATCAAAGCTCTGCGCCCATCTGAGCTCAGTATGCTATTTCGGCTTTAACAATAGTCTGTATAGAATTCGGACATTGATTTAGTCTAAGTTACGCGCACGTCGAGGTCGCAAAGTGCTGATCGTTCTAGTTCATCGACTTTCCGAGCTCTCCATCCTTCCCTTCACTGGTTCTTCTTTGCCTTTGCCTGTGCACCCCTGAACCCCATCCCATACACGTAGACAAGCGACCCACCGAGGTACGCCGCCCACATTGTCACTGGCAGCCCGACCAATGCGCTGAGCAGAATGTTGGTATCTGTGGGCATGAACCCTGGATTCGACCTTCGCGTCCACCAATTGTACGCCGCCACTGCAACACCAACGTCGTTGATCAACGCGTGCAGCACGCCCACTTTCGCCTTCCTAGAAGAGAGGCCATCGCGCTGTATCACGGGCATGAGTTCGTATGCGCCTGTTGCAACGGCGGGGGCGGAGAAGAGCAGAGTCAGGATGGTGGCGTAGTACGAGAGGAGGGGAAATATCGCTGGGTTGATTGCAATGTCGAGGGTTTTGACTGCGTAGGGTGTCAGTATGGAATGTGGAGTGCTGATGTTGAGAACTGACAAGCTGATCCGACGATTCCAGAAGTAGGGCCATAGTTGGAGAGGAAGTAAACAGCATCAAGGCCACCGGCGAGGAGAGTCGTAGTGACTGGGAAGTGCACCGTTGCAGGGTGAGTTGGGTGGCTCATTCTGGTTGTCGACAGAGTGTTATTGGTGGTATGTGTTCACACAACGCTTAGCAGGGGACGTGTAGCTGAGGGTGAGGAGGAACAACAAAGTAGACTATCAAGTCATCATATGTTGCACGAATGCTCCTGGACTACCGAATGGTTGCGGGAGTGGTAAACACCGTGTGGAGAGCCGGTCGCTCGTGCGACGACAACATTACTCCAGCCAATGGGGCTTACGCGATTGTTCATGCCATCCTGACGTTCCTGAGGAATTACAATTTGTGTCGTCATCGACTGGGTGTTTATAGGAACAACAACATGCACCGATCGAGGTTAGACTTTGCGGGTTGGGGTTAGCGTAGTTGGTCGCATAATCAGGCAGCTCTTCATCTCACGTTTGGTAGGACGGTGCACTCCTCGACCAACTCGCGCGACATACGAGATGTCACTCATGGAAAGAGTACACAAAAGTTATTAAGATTTATACTGATATATTCACACATAAAGTATCAGCTGCCAGTCGCATCAACACTACTATACCGCCACGTCCTTGAAATGCCTGTCGCTGTTATATCAGACCCCGGGACCCATGACAACCATTTATTCAGAAGTTGCTATAATCATATTGATCGAAATTCCCAATGATCCCCACCAGGCCGCAGAATCGCAAGCCGTACGAATGCGACGTCCAAGACACTCCAGCAGACAAACTGGGTTTCCCTGTGGATCGCAAAGACACTGAGCCTGATTATCCGCTTACCCTTTGTTCTAAGCTTGAGGCTCACGACACGATACCCGGTCGTACTTTGATGATTACACATGCTACTCTCTTGTCATAATCGTCCGCCATATTGACATAGACTGCTAGACCGAAGTGATCCCATCGCCGCAGTTTGTTCCCATATATTGCTCAGCTCAGGTGCGAAGATGTGTCATGATTCCATGTTGTTGCGAGGATGGAGAAAAGGCGCGCAGTCAAGACCTTACCTTATGGGTACCCCGAACCTGGCTGCGAGCAATCCCTCCAGTGACACGTCTGGTTCCTGAAATCGTACAATCTCATGATGGTGAGGAGGAAGTTCAGTGTCGAAAGAGTTGCGGCGTGAAGTGTTGCGAGATGAAACGTTGTTGAGAATGTCTACGAGGGCAGTCTTGTCGTCAATTGAGAGCGCCGAGACTTGCGCTAATCCGTCAGACAAATCGAGGTGGCCAAAATGTTCCTTCGGCGCGCTGATCGTGGTCAGATCAACTAACTCCGTTGCAGGCTCAGACACGAGTCGATGCAAGAAGGCTGTAAGAGTGTTCTTGTCTGCTGTAGTGAGTGCGTGGGGAAGATGCTGTGGCAGTTTACTCTCGTCTAGTATGGCTGCGTCCATCCACTTCAGAGCCTGCTCAATCTCACCATCAGGAGTAGGCTGCGCGAGCGACAGAGTTTGTGTCTCGGTGATTTCTTGTGTGACAGATTTGGCGTCAATATGACCTTGCTCTGGGGTAAGCTGTGCTTCGAGCTCACCGAGCACTGCGAATTCTTGCATGCTGTGGACGACATGGTTTTCGCACATAATCCAGGGGTTGGTGAGGCAATCTTTATAGATGATTGGTAGAGGGTGAGGTTGTTGGAGAGTTATTGACAGCTCGATGGTGTCTCGCCACGCATTCGCAGCGAGGGTGTGGTCTGTGATAGCAGCTGCCACTTTGATAGCAATGAGCTTCTCTTGCTCGTAGCCTTGCACATTACATAACGTAGATTAATCCGAGTCGTAACCAAGATTATCTCGTGTCGCTGTGGAAGTGGCATAATAGATCCTGTATGCGCCAGTAGCTACATGCAGAAGAGAGATGTAGTAGTAGCCTTTGAATGAGGACAAGAGTTTTTCTGTGCGCTTTTGATGCGGTATCAATTGCCATGTGCGATTCGTGTCGACGTTAGATGTATGCTTGGTTGTGATATTTGCATTCGTGAGCTTGCACTGCGAGACTGCGAGTTGTAGACATGTCGAAAACATGGTGGTGCGTGGATGTTTCAGTCACTGATGAGTCGAGTTGCTTCAAGTGCGACAGTGTGATATGGAGGGAGGAGAGAGCGCGCACGCCGATGAGAGGGCTCAAATATTGTTTTTCTGGTGATGGGCGTTTCTAGTATCTGGTACTCGGGTGTGAATGCATGGTCCCGATCGGGTTAGGTGGGAGCGGTACGAGCCGCTCATTGGCCAGAATCATGTGTTTTTGGTACCATGATAGTCTTAGCGATTAACCCGCAGTGAAAAGTATTGACTCGGCTACTATTGGTCAGATTTCGACTCATAGGGCTGGAAGAGCACGTGTGAATGTTTTGCATCCAAATATCTACCATGGCACGGATGAGGTTCCATTCGCGCTGCGGTGTGTGGCACGCACAACGATGTACAGTACCATACTTCCTACCATAGAAAATCTCTTAACGTTAACGCTGATCACGAGCCACGTTATCCACCCACCAGAAGACTCCTCGATCTGCCATCCAAACCATCAAAGGCGCAAGTTCTCCGTAGCAGGACCACTTACCAATATCCAGAATTACAAACCCTAAACCCCAAACCAAGTACCCAACCCCACACCCCTGCCTCCGTGCCCCCCAACCCCCCATAGCGTCACCATCCCTGTCCCACATCCCACGCTATACCCATGCCTCCCAGCGCTCCAACTTTCTCCTCTCGCTCCGCGGCCATGACATTCCCGGTTTCACCTATTTTAATTTCGACATGCGAGAGCACATGTCCCAGCCGGGGGGCCGTTTCCCCATCGCGCGCGGGCCGAGGAATACCTGATACAGTGGATTGAACACGATGGGATGATTCCGAGCCGCTGTGGAGAAGGTTGCGCAATTTGCTTGTGCTATGGGTGGTGTTTGATCCATGTTAAGTCAAGGATTTGTATGGATTATGGCATGGGTGGTTTGCATTATTCAATTGGTACTTATGTGCGAAACGAGGGTGGAATCGGGGACGCCGAGGAGGGCTATTTTAAGGGAGTCATGCTTTGTGGTTGGAGTGCATACATTTGAATATCCAAATTGTCTCGCAACAGCACATACACACAGGCAGGTCTCACGAGGCCGAAAACGCATGTAAAGTAGACAACAAGTGTAGCAAAGAACTTGCATTAAGACGAATCCAACCATCCACCCATTACTGAGCCCCCTCACACCGCCCTCCCAGGATCCTTAACCAATGTATCAGTACTACTATGCGTACTACTCGCGCGCCGCGACTCCTTGACCCCCCTCAACTCCTCCCAATCCTTCCCCTCCCCATCAGACCTCCACCCACTGACATTCCCGTCATCATCCTCAACCTGCACCCTAATATCCGTCACAACCTGTATATCGCGCCCGTCCTCATCCTCCCCACCTGGACAATGTCTAATCTTGGAATTCATAGCGTAAGCATTATGATGGGATTGGAGATCGTGTCGGATACCGCGGCTGGTGCCGATGGTGGAGTAAGCTCGTGGCGCAGTATGCGTACTATGTTTTTGAGAGGTGAAGATCCCGGGGAAACAGCGGGTTACGAGGGGGCGGAGGAGGGGGAGACAGGCGCAGATTATGCCGACGTTGGCTTCGACGGATGACCAGGTTGCGGCGGGGGCGTTGTCGTAGGTTGGGTCTGTGGAGTTGGAGATTAAGAGGAGTTGGGGGAGGCGGAGGATGGAAACTACGCAGACACTAGGGGTTGTTTTGTTAGTTTTTCTATTTGAATTGGGTGAGCTGGAGTGGAGGAGGAAAGACGTACAAGCCGCCAACTGCGAAGATGCCAATTAGAGCTCCTTTCTGGCGCTTTCCGAGGTTGAGGCTTCGGATGACAGGCATGGGGAGGAGGATGATCATGAAGTCTTGCAGGATGTTGATGCCGGCATTGGTGCTATGGCAGGGTTAGTAATGGTTTTGTGCAAGATAGCTTCTTTCGAGATTACTTACAACCACATTGCAAATTGGTCGATACACTTCGCGCCTGGTTCCTTTGTCCAGAATGCTCGGACAGGAATGCAGGCAAAAGCATTGCCAAACACAGTCCAGACACCATAGATGTTGACAAACGCAATCATGACCCAGCAAACTATCTGAAAGCGGCTGATTGTGAAGACGCGCACGTACTGTAGAAGGATAGATGTCTTTTGCAAGGTCAATGATAACCCGTAAAAGATGAGGGATACCCAAAAAGCCTACGGTGTTTGTTAGTATCATTCAGATACCAAAGGCGCAGTCGTAACTCACCTTTAACGACTTGGTTGTGTCAGCTGGACCTATAGCGTCGTAGTGTTGTCCCATTCCCCATTTCGCTTCTGTTGCTTTGTTAGCAGTTGAATAATGTGCCAAAAGACATACGCACGAAAGCCAATGCATGCCGTCAGTCCAATAGAAGCCAACAAGGCCAAGAAGATGAAATAGTCCTCGAGTCCTGGACACCGCACCAAGAAGAAGCGGGTATACAGCCGCATACCGACAACAAGGAAGGCGATACCAGTAAAGGCGGCAGACACATCGATAGCCTGCCTACCTCTGGCATTCTCAGATGGATCCACGGCCATGATGGTAGTCGATCACGTCGCTATCGAAAAATGGACAAAGATTCGAATAACCATAAGAGATACCGATGTGTTGACTTTCCGTTTCCCCACAGGATAGGAAAAGTGTAGGGATTCGTTCCAGTATAAGAATGCGATACGGGAAAGGTACCCACAAGTCGATCGGGGATAATCGACTAGGTTGCGTGGGCGGCCAACATGTGGCATTAGCATTAGCTTCGCGCATGTGCGTAAGACAACCCTGAGTTTGTTCGATCAAAAGCGATTCCCGTCCGGGGTCGTCAGTCAGGCACTGGACGTTACCCGCCACTAGCTAACTTTAAAATCGCCTTGAGTCGAGCCGGTTCACACACCCGATGCATGGCAAATGACAGGCTTGCAAGGCAGGATGCAGGCAATGCGACAGTGAAGTAAGTACATGCAGACACTGTAACCGAGCTTGCTGACCCCAGCCGGTGGAGTGCCTTTTTTCCCTTGAAGTCTTCTGCACCACCCATCCGTGACTATATTCGCTTATCTCTGCGACATGTGCATCCCTCAAGTTTCTTTCGGGAATTTGGCACACGTATTCTTTGAGTTGCGGCTGCGGGGCACATTAGAGTTCCACATGGCGCTTGGGAAGGAGAAATAGATCGAGTCGAAAGATGGGCCAGTAGCAACCGGTAGACCTGGGTTACGTTACTGGAGGGCAATCGCGTTGTGACGTTCCCGACTATACTCTAGTAGGGGGAAGACTAGGAGTGGACCTGATTTCAGCGGTCTCCCTGAATATCACTCCACCTGCCAGCTCTTAGTGCTGAGCTACTGGGAGGCACCCACTTTTGTCTGCAACGAACAGGACCGCCATCGATGATTCAAAGTCGAGACTCCTAGGACATGGCTAGGCTACCACCCCAATCACATTGATGAACTTGCCCTCGTCAGTGATGGTGATCTAGACAAGCAATAGAAGCAGTGACAAAGCCCACTCGCCCTGTCCCGCTCAGGCCGGCAACTCATCGACACTCGCGCAAAGATTTAAAGTTTCGAGAGATTGTTGTTGACGTTTGCGTGCATCGCCGTTCGCATGCAACGACTCAGCATTTCGCTTCATACGGGGTAGCGATTGGCTCCATCTCCTTAGCTCGTTCACCTTGCGGGTACCACGTAGGAGGGATGTCTCCGTGACAAAAGATCGCTTAAGCACCAGCACGGGATGGATAGCTTGGAAGAACTTGATTAAGCTTGCGAGGCGACGGGTATGTGGCGTACGCTTTGGTTTGCTCCAGCGGAAGCGGAATCGGAAATATGTGGTAGATACATGGGGTCGACCAGCTCCAGCTGTCGCCGCAGGACGCCTGATCTGTGGTACTTTTGCAAGCTCGTCTGTTCCTGTCTTTGATTCGGGTATCTGATAGGCTGCCTTGGTGAAAGTCCATGGATCTGCGGGGGGAGATGGCTGGTGGAGCAAGACCCCACCATAGCGTCGATTGAGAATCGGACCGATAGCATGGTTGATTCCGTTCTTTGTTGACTGACAGTCACCTGAAGGCTGAATCCAGCTGATCCTTCGAGTCCGCGTTATTACTGGCATTCTGTCTCATATGTGTGGAAGCTTACGCTTTGGCGAGGGACGCGAAGGATTTCATGGTGTGTGTGTGTTCTCAGACGCAGGGAGGCTTTCCATGAATCACCACCAGAGTTCCTGCGCCATGGGCCAGCCCCATAGACAATCTGACACAAAATCTCCACCCCAAACCATTCCAGATCTTACGTACGTTTCGCCATGTCGCAAGAGCGATGATCGCGTGTCAGCACGTTATCTCGATGTCACGCAGAACGCATAAACATGATCTGCACAGTTGAGTAGAGTACCTAATCATAGAAGCTTTTACAGCGACCAAATCTACCCAAGCCTTCGGCAACATGATCAAAGCACACGCAAATACTATACAAACCTTAGAAAGACCTTGGAACCTGATGTTCGCAATTGGTAAAGCTGGTGATCCTGTTCGCCCGCACCCATGGCCATGAGTCAATCCGGCATCAGCTCCCCGAGCACGCGGCTTCCGCTAGAACCTCTGATCAATGCGAGGCGTTCGCTATAGAAGACTGGAAACTTTGGTTTAGATTCAGATCTTGTTGCGCCATGGCACGGGTGGAGAGGATACTGAGACCGGTCGTGTCCTTCCGATGTCGTAAGCCAGGTCGCCTTAGCTCGCGGAGTAGTTGAAGCCCTGGGAGGCTGTAGCTTCATAGCCCCTGGCCACGGGCAAGCTCTTGGGCTAGACTTTGAAATGTGGTCGGTTGCAGTGCGCTGCTCTCCCGCCTTTGGGTTCACAATGTACTGTCTGGCGCTTTAGTAGGTATTCCTATGAAGACTATATTTCAAGCACTTACCTTGAACTGTACAACTTGACCGAGTATCGACGCTGTATCATGATATGTACAGGCCAGCGAAACGGATACAACACCCCAAACCCCCATCACACCCCATCTTACCTTCTCCCAGAGACCCACGCAAAAAAGGAACCACACATGTGAACCCACGCAACGGCTGAAGCACCAACGCTCCACCATCGACCAGGATCAAGCAGTGCCAGCCAGACATTGATGGAAAATAAAGGTCGAGCGAGCGAGGCCGGCTGCGGAATTTCAACTCCCCTTCCCCCCATAAGCGAAGACAAGCTACGACATGGTTCCTAACTTACGACTCAGGGACCCGCGCAGGCGAGTTTTGGCAGGGCGGATGTAGCGAGTAGTCTAGGTCCATGGCTATTGTATCTTTGTAAGCGCCTCAGATATACTTTGTTAGACGAATGATCTCTGGCTTTCTTCATGCGTTGTGAGAACAGGTGTGCTTCGCATTCATATCAAGGCCCGTGACTTACTTCAGGGAAGGAGAGCAGCCCTCGTATCGCATATGACTTCCCACACGCAGGTTCTCATTCAGCACTACCCAAGTAATGCTTGTTGAGCCACATAATATAGTGACATAATGCCCAGGGTGTTTTATTACCAGTATTCAGGGTATCAAATTTGTACGTACGTCGGTCGCGTCATCTGATCACGAACATCCACGCCTTCGTCAATCATATCCAGAAAACGCCCAAGATGCTAAACCCCAACACAACACTGTACTCACAAGAGACCCCCTCTCAACGCCGTCCATAAACGCTGTTCTCTTCCCTCCTAAAGCCCAGACTGCCCGCCTTACGCTTAACCTTTTCCTCCGTCTTCTCTCCCGCCCCACCCAATCCACCACCTCCCTCAAGGACCCTCATCTTGCCAAATAACTTCCCCTCATCCGCATCATCCACATGCTTATGATCATACTCGGCGTCGCGACGAAACAGCGCCATGATATCCTTCATGCTGAGTTTACCCATTGCTTGACCACCCTCAATAGCAGCATTGGCGAGTTTACGCTTCGCTTCTTGTAGTTCTTGGATGCGCTCTTCGACGCTGTTGTTGATGAGGAGGCGGTAGACTGTTACGTCGACGGTTTGGTTGAGCCGATGGACACGGTCAATTGCTTGTTCTTCTACAAACTGTTGTTTGGTGTTAGCGCATGTCCCACTAGGTGTTCGAACTCTGCCTCAAATCAATGGGGTCGGCTGGAAAAAGGAACTTACAGGATTCCAGAAAGGCTCCATGATGACGACCCGACTTGCAGCTGTGAGGTTGAGTCCCAAGCTACCACACTTTAGACTACACAGCAAGACACGTGTGCGCTTATCACTGCGTAATTTGGCGAGACTGGCTTCGCGTAGGTCGTTGCGCATACTGCCGTCATAGCGTGTGAAGTTGTAATCTGCACGCTTAAGGAAAGGCTCGATGAGATTGAGCATGGACGTGAACTGAGAAAAGACGATGACTTTATGCTCAGGGGTTTCTTTCTCGAGAATAGAAAGCAGTTGGCGGATTTTGGTAGAGGGGAAGAGGTCAGAAGCGTCGTACTCTGGCTCCGAGGCATCGGTGTCGTCTTCTGAGTCCGCTTCAGAACCGGAATCGCTCTCAGAGTCAGACTGTGAGGCGTCCGAGTCGTCCGAATTGTCCGAGTCTAGGCTGATGACCTTGGTGGGCTTCTTTGCGTGCTTGTGGCGCACAACATGATCTTCGTCTTCACTGTCTGTGTCGTGAACGATAAACGAGTCCAGATTGCTCTTGCTTTCGTCTGCGCTTGCTGACGCTTGAGAGTCAACAGAGGCCAGTGTATCACCTCCACCCTCAGCATTCTCATCGTCCGTGCCACCGGCTTTGCCAAGATCTTCAACTTGTTGATCATCCGAGACCAGCCACTCGCCCCCCTCTTCGTCGTCACTATCGACAACAACAGGTCGCTGACGCGCAGCCTTGGCTGGCTTTGGCTTGACATCTTCATCTTCATCCTCATCTCCTCCTAGCTCGCGATGTTTGCTAGACTTCTCGCGCTTGTGCTTGTGCTTTCGATGCTTCTTCTTGTCCCTATGATTGTTAGTGATCATGTCAGGCACATGACGACGTCGGACTTACTTCTTGGATTTCTTTGCGGATGCATGGAGGTCTCCTTCGCAATCCTCACATCGCACCGCGCCTGTTGCTGCATTGGAGCTATTGAGCGAGACTTGACAAACATCGCAGCGTTTGCTTGCCACACTCATTGCGCCCAGCAAATCCGCGAGATCATCAGGGTCGGCATCGTTGGCTGCCTTGCGTGGAGTCTGGAGACCAGTCGGAGTCTTGGGCTTGGTTCCTGTTGTCATCGCATCCTTATCGTCCTTGACGTTGCTCTTGATGAGATTTGGATGATTACAAGCCTGACGGAGACGAAGGAGCAAGACGAGTGCTCCAATATAATCCTGTTTCGCTCCGCCCATCATCTCATCGAGACGGCTCTGAGCACGATCGGACAGGCGATCATAGAAAGCACGCTCTTTCGCCGTAAACTCTCCTATGATGGTTTCGACATTTCGCGCAACAATCTGGAAGCCACCCTTGTTATCCTCGCCGTTCTTGGCCTTGCCTCCAAAGTTGAGCGCGCCCTCCTTCTTGAGGACCTCCTTTGTGCGACGCTTCATAAAGGCCTTCAGGAAGATTTGTAGTCGCCGCATGGCCAAGTTGCCCCGTCCGTTTTTCATGGGGCCAGAAATGGAGTCCTTCCAGCTTGACATCTCACAGTATGGCTGTATGCGAAGAAACTTAATCAAGCTCTGTAGCTCATCAAGGTTGTTCTGCATCGGGGTGCCCGTCAGACACCAGCGATAGTGTGAGCGAATCTCATAGGAAGCCTTTGTCATCTTCGCATTGCGGTTCTTGATTGTGTGCGCTTCATCCAGCATGGTGCGGTACCAGTGTACGGCAAAGCAGCCCTTCTTGAGACCATCTGGTCCATCTCCGCAGCTCGCATGTTCAGAAGCAAGCACCTGGTATGTAGTAATAACTACATCGTACTGCTTCAGCTTGTCGGCAGATTTGGTACGGTTCGGACCATGGTGAACCAAGACCTTCAGTTCATGTGATCTGGTTACCTTCGAGCTGATCTCGGCCTCCCACTGCTTGATGAGTGCCAGGGGCGCTACGACCAATGTGCCCTTGCCAGTCGAATCGGAGATCTTGTTCTTCTTGTTCTCTGGCTCGACGCCCTTCTCTGGTCGCGGGTTTGAGAGAATGAGAGCAATCGACTGTACTGTTTTGCCCAAGCCCATGTCATCCGCCAAAATGCCACCTTTTGGTAGCTTTGCGCGCTTGTTGTGATTGCCGGTTTCCTTTTCTATCATCCACGCGACACCATCAACTTGATGCGGGAGGAGCTTGACCTTGAGGCCATCAACAGTGCCATCGTCTTCCTCTTCCTCTTCTTCGTCTTCTTCGGCCTTTACTTCAGATTTATTCTCTTGGTCCTTGACCTCAAGTGCTGCTAAGCGATCAGCCAGGGAGTTGCCAGCTTGCTTTGCCTCTTGCTGCTGCTTCTTTTTGCGACCGCGCGTGCGCGGAATCTTCTCGCTGTCCTCGTCAAAGGCGCCCTCAAGCAGGGCTTTGATGTTTTCGCTAGCCTCGCCCTGATCGACGTATGCGTACACGTCAGGCGCGCCGAATCGGTCGCCCTCGGCGCGAAGGGCTGCGTCTGGATCGAAATTGTCTTCATCGTCGAGAAGGACAGTCTGCCGGCTCTGCTGAAGTGGGTTGTGTGTGCCCTTGTTTATAGGCTGGAAACCATCCGAGTGGCCCATGGACGAGTATATGGGTCGCGGGGGAGCATATGTAGTCTGTGACGGGGGATTGGATGGCTTAAAGACCGGAGCGGGGGCACCTTGGGTTATTGGCCGTGGCTGAAATTGGGATGCTGGGATCTCGAAGATATCAGGGCCAGGGGATGAAGCCGTGCTGTGACGGGGACCTACTTGTGCCTTGGAACCGCCCGAGTACTGTGACGGCAGGCGAACCGACTGCTGGTATTCCGGACGCAGTTGCCCTGGCTTTGGGTTGTTGAACAAGCTGGAGAAGTCGTCCCTCTTGTCCTTCTTCAGCGGGTTCCGCAGCGGGCTCGTCTCGCCAAATTGTGGTGCAGGTTGGCGTAGTTCCTGCAACGGCTTGGCTGGCAAGACGGGGGCGTCTTTGCGCAGTGGCTGCGAAGCCGGAGCTTCTCGCTCTCGAACCATCTTGTTGTATTGCAAGCTCGTTGGCTTGCGGCGCTCGTGGTCGTGTGGAGGCGGGACTCGGGAGGTGGTAGGAACTACGTGTGCTGGGCTTGCTGTTTCGCTTTCCTCGAACAAGGAACTAGAGTCGCCCAAGTAGCTTACGTTGGCGGCGCCGTTGAAGGAGGAGTCGCCCTCTGAGAAGAGGGTGACGGCGGGGTGGTGGTGTGTTGCCGGCGTGGGGGGCTTGAAGCTCGGTCGCTGCGCAGAGGAAAAGGTGTTGATTGGGATGAAAGGCGCGCGGTGCTTGCGTGGGCTCTCACTCATCGACTGCACGGTGGTCAGGCTACAGGCGTTGGTTGTATTGCGGGGCTGCTCAACTCACGGATTCCTGTCGTCACCCCTCGTTTCGGTTTGTCTCGTGGTGTTGTTTCCACTTTAGGCGCCAGGCTTGGGCTCGGCTGACGTTGCCGTAGCACCGCCCCGCCTAACGCGCGTAGACGCGTCCCATAACACCACGCTGTCACGGGACTTATGTTCACTGGAGTGGAATGATCAGACACTGTTGTACGCAGACTACAACGGCTGCTGGGTACCTTGCGATCGCTCGGACCCCATGAATGGTGCCATCGAAAACCCACGAAGCCAGTCTAATTACCTGGAAGTACGTCGAATCGAACGCGAATGGTATGACAGCGGTTGCTTTGTGCATGTACGACATTTCAAAGGCGTCATACCTTGTAGTCGACGAATTTCGCGGGATGTTAGTACTATCTCTTCATCGGTGCTTCGCAAATCAGAACGCTTTCCCATTTTCCACCAAGGAAATAACAACACTTTCCAACCCCAACTCATTGTAACCATCAAGATCATCAGGGATAGTACTCTTGCGTGAGCTAAGAGGGTGTCGTCTGTGCAAGAAGGCAACAGCTGGCTTTGAAGTCGAACCTTGGAGGCCTACATCCGTCATAGGAGTTGCAGAGAAACGTCGAAAGGCTTGCATAAACTACGTCAAGAGAGATGTATTGAGATACAATACCAACAACAATAACACATGACTATCTAAGGTACCATAGGTATGTGGGGAAATACGGTTGCCGGTGATCATGTCCTGCTGCGTGAGGCCAGTATACTTGACCCCCTCATTGAAGTCTTGACGGTATATTGGTAACAATTGCAGCACGCCGGTTTCGAAAATTTGAGCTTCAGAGGTTTCTCGAGACTCACACCCCTGAAGGGCCTTCCGATTGCGTCTTATTTACCCACACAGGTGTCACGTTTGACATCAGCTTTTGTCTATGGCTCCACTAGCAAACATCACGCTCCAGAGTTCAACGCCTTGATCATCAGACCGACCTCTTGTAGGGACGGTGAAAGCATACAGTGATGGTGTGATTTCCTCCTCCCCTTCTTGTTCAACTATTGCATAAATCCAGTCTAGTCAATCTGATAGCACATCACCGCCCTCTGAGTACTCTCCGAACCCCGCTGCTCATTGAAAGGCCCTTCACTCAACACTTCCAAGTCGAGTCTGTACACTCCATGGCTCATCTTTCCCACTTTCGCTTAACCATCGAGTCATAGCCTCTAGAGTCTGATCGCTGGTGTACCTTGCATGCCCAGAGGTATCCCAGGATGAGGATGAAGGTAGAGGGCGATGTCCTCCGTCGCGCTGTGTGGGGAGCGAAGATCAGCACGAGTGGGATGTCCATGAAGATAGAGGCGTAGAGAGTGTGGTACCTACTGGTGGGGTATCCCCAGAGGAGGAGGGTTGTTTAGGACTGGCCATGGTGGTGATGATGTTAACGGTTTCGGTAGTTGTATCGAGGTTGCTTTTGAAAGTTCAAGACTGAGATGCTAGGGATGTTCGTATAGCCTGAATGACACCAGAAAATAGGTAGCCTACTTATATCTTCAGGTGTTGTTCGTCGTTTGGACAGCATAGCAGGCCGCAAGTTGCGGAAATGGCGAAGCATTATTGGAGGCCACGGTTTGTGAAAAGACAGCATATCGATACGACTGGATTTAATCAGAGGCCGCAAAGAAGGCGTACTAAATTTCGAGGTACTTGTAATGGTAAAGTGTATGAAAGTCAACTAGTGAGATGGATCCTACATCCGGCTTGACAGAAGATTGGTGGCCGCAACGAAAGATCTACAGGTGGAGCTCTGACTTGCGATGTTCCCATTGGTGGCCACCATTGATGTCCCTACCTGGGAACATATTGTAAACCGGAGAAAAGATTCGACAGAAAGGCCACAGAAAAAATGCCCCGCGTATCAAATTTGCGCTGGATGCAGTTGCCTGGCGCTTCCTGTGCGGGTTGAGATTGGTGGCCGCAAACATGGATACCAGATAGGAGTGTACTAGTATACCGCAGGCAACCGCCTAAGCGTTGTCTGGACGTGACAGTCAATCATCAATTGATTAATTGGTGGCCATGCATAAAGCTTTCAGGTACAATCTGAAGGGAGGCCGCATTAGATATAAAAGCAATCTTAGATAGAAATGTCCGGCATCACTCATGCTCGTGGTGGTCAAATTTTGTGAGCTCGCCTTTTGGCGATAATCACATTTTACAAAGAAAATACAATTATATAGAGTCAAAGAATCAAAGTCCACCTCTTCTCAACTGCCAAAGAACGGGCAGCTTAAGTCAAACCACTCACGCACATGATAGATCATGCTGCTGGGTTGGCTATCTTAAGATACCCCGGTGAACGCGCGCATGAAAGACCATGATACCAACCCAGTAGCATAGTCCATCATGCGCGCGTTCACCGGGGTATCTTAAGATAGCCAACCCAGCAGCATGGTATATCATGTGCGTGAGTGGTCTGACTTAATGTAACAACATGACGATTAAAGAGTGTGAATAAGAAAGGTAGCAAAACAACAAGAACACTAGGATAACCCCCCTTGCCAGGTGATCTGTTTAACCTCGTTGAAATGGAAAGCGGTCACTACTTCGCTCTCCCTGCCAATGCCACTTGCATGCTCTTTAACTTGCTTGGCCACGACAGTGCGTCCGCGACGTAGGTGAGCAATACAAGATGGTAGCCGGAAATGGCCACAAGCGCTCTCAGCGCAATATTGTGTCGACAGTTATCAAATGTGAGGTCCTGGCGCAGTCATCTTCTCCCCAGGGTATCTTCGTGCACCTTTGCCCTCGCGGGCAAGGATTTGAAAAGGTATGATCATGCTAACATGGTTATTCCGTCAAGGTGATAGGAGTATCCTGGATGGTGACGGGCATCCTGCCGGTGCGAGGATTCGTCCCATCGTCCAAACACGAATTCGAAACATCTCGCAATCGCAGTATCGACTCGTTACGGTGGCACCCCCACGACAAGATACACTTGGCCCTTTTGCGTGGTGACTGGGCCAGAAGGGCCAAATCCATCTTGTTTTGGGGGTGGTTGTATTGATATGGGTTATTTGCACTGGCAGCGTGGACATAGGCATTTCTTGCATTTATGTGACGGCTGCCCCTCTTCGCGGGCGTTTCTGGTGTTCATATGGCGTCGCAGAGAGTCTTTCCGGGTAAAGCTGTTTGTGCCGCATGTACATGCGAATCTCTCTACCGCAAAGCTCTTGGGTTCAAGGGCTGGGCAGGATGATGATGATCCTCTTAAGCCTTGGTGACGCTTGAGGTCCTTCGACAGCTTGAAAGTCTGTCCGCAGGCACATGCGTAACGCGCAATAGGCGCGGCGCATGTGCGGTAGCGCGTATGTCGCCTATATTCCCACTCATAGTTGAACGTCCTTTTGCATGTGATGCATACAAATGTGGTCCAAGTAGGGCTAATCTCCTTCTTATGAACGGACAAGTCAAGTGAGGACTGGCTCGTTGATTCCTGGCTAGTCAATCGCGTTGAGAAGGTACCGGCACTTGCTGGAGAAGAGGCTGAGTCTTGCGGAGAGGTCGTTTGTCTTGCGTTAAAAAAGGTGTTTGGCTGGGGTAGAGCTTGACACCTCTCCATATCAATACTGGTAAAATCGATAACGGGGTTCGATTGCGAGATGTTGGCGAAGACCTCATCGTCAGATGCACTACCTCCTAGCGAAAATGAAGTCTGAGATACATGACCTAGCTGTAGACATAGATCGGTGTCGAGATACAGTCCAACGTCATAGTCCAGAGAGCTCGAAATCTCCGAAGCGAGGGATGGGATACCAAAATATGGAACCTCGCAACTTTGGGCTTGTGTACCAAACCAATTATATGACCATAGCAAGCCATCTTCTGAGCTCTCAGTTTCACCTTCGCCAGGTATTTGAGCAGCCACCAATGAGGTAGATCCGTGGATTGGTTCATCAGGATTGTATTGTCGTGCTCCTGGTACACAAAACGGACAGTAACCGAACTGTCTTATGCAATGATCACTATTCGATGAACGTTAGCCAGTGTGATAATGAACCTCGGAAGTAACTTACTGTTGACTACAGGTGATGGCGTGAGCGGCCTAGTCTTCGGCCGCCTCTCGCAAACCTGATGATGTCGAAGGGATGGCTTATAGCCGTGAGAGTCTGCTGCAATTGATTTCAGCCCTGATCCACCACTGGTAGATGTGGGATTTGTTGTTGGAGGGGAGCAGTAGGTGGGGTAGGCTGGCGGACGCGCCGCCTTAGGGTTGTCCTAGGCGGCCGCGGCGGCCACGAGACGAAGGCTGATATGGCAAATACACTGGGAAGACTGAAGATTATGGATGAAAAGAAGAGGAAGGGAAATGGACGGGAAACCATCTCTCAAATACACAGCTGTTGTTGCGAGGCTGAGATATGGTTCCATATGATTGGTGGCCGCAATGAAGTCCTGCATGAGCATGCATGCGCCGTTGCAAGGATGCCTAAGGCTCCCAAATGGTGCCCATTGGTAGAAGAGAACCTTCCGGTGAAGGTCAGAGCTACATCCGGATGATTTACGAGATTTTCCGATCAGTGGCTGTCGACTGAGTGGATGGCATACCGTGAGATCGCTGGTGGTGTTCCGGGGCGCGTTGACGTCATAGGTCGAAGGTGATAGCGCGACAAGCTAGGTAAGCATGCCAAACTTCTCCGTGGCTTGAGATACTCTGCAGAACTGGAGATACAACTCATCCGCAGTACGAAATAGAGCCCTTTACACTTTGAGTGTCGCCGTCACGATTGCTACCTTTTCCAAACTTCGGCCAGCGTTCCTGCACATTCCGTGGCTCACAATGCCCCGCCGTGGTCCCAACTCAGCAGCTTCGACCGACACAACCCCCACGACAACACTACCGGAAAAGACAGAATGGCCATCAACATTCACCGATGGCCTTCCACTACCCAAAATGGTTGTATTTGACCTGGACTACACACTATGGCCTTTCTGGGTCGACACGCATGTGTCAGGACCGCTCAAGCCCACAGAAGGCGGCTTGAAGGTCAAGGATCGATATGGGGAAGGTTATGGCTTCTACAACGATGTTGGAGGAATACTAGAAGCGGTACGACCTCCTATTCGACGACTCAACATGATCTATGCTAACACAACCTAGCTCAAGCAAAAGTCCATCCTCATCGGCGCCGCCTCACGCACTTCAGCCCCTGATCTGGGCCGCGAAATGCTGAAACTCCTCAAGATCCCCAGCGCAACTGGCTCATCAACACGCGCGATAGACTACTTCGATTACCAAGAGATATACCCAGGTGACAAGAAGACACATTTCAACAGGATACACAAGAACAGTGGCATTGAATTCGAGGAGATGCTCTTCTTCGATGATGAGAGTCGGAACAAGAACGTGGAAGTGTTGGGCGTCACGATGCAGTTGATCAAAGACGGCGTTACACGCGATGAAATCGACAGGGGTGTGCAGAGCTGGCGCAAGGGGCATGGACGAACAAAGCCTCCAACTGAGGTTTTATGACGGAATCGATGCCAAAATTTGGAACTACACATGCGCAGAATTCGATCTACCAGATACCCAATAGACACCAGTCCTTGACACCGAGTTAACTATGACCAACTCAGTTACCTCTTTATATGCACAATCGACTAATTCGTCCAAGCGCACATGGGGCATACAATAAACCCAGTCTGATTGTACACTACCAGAATGCTTCAGCTTATACCATCTTCATACAGCGGAGGCGCTGGAGCGATAAACGCTGCATGGGTCGTCAGAACGAGATAATAGCGCAAGTCCATATCAGTGACACGGCAACAGACCTTGCTTGATGCGGGGCAGGGACAGGGTACTAAAATTGCGGTGTACTGACAACATGAAATGCACGAGAGGTGAGGCTAGCCCACAAACTACTCAAAGACACCAGCTAGTACGAAAATTATGCGGCACATCTTAATAACATACGTCTTGGAACATCTGATCACTTGGTCCCCAATTCCCAAGGTTCACCAATCTACGATTAGCAGTATCATGAAACCTCTCAATCTCTCTACGTTAGTAATAATACTAGCACTCTTTAGCAGGCTAGCTGCCGCTCGGGACAGTTACCATGTCGATCATGAGACTGCAGCAATTCGAACATACTTCTACGTTGGTGGTGGCTACAGCGACGACGGGAATGGCGGACACATCTTCAAAGACCAAATGTACGTGGAAAAGCTATCACCTTCCTCGACACGACACAATAAATACAACCCCATTGTCCTCATTCATGGGCAAGGCCAAACCGGCACCAATTTCCTGAACAAGCCGGACGGGGGAAAATCCTGGACTTCACAGTTCATCGAGGCCGGCTACACAGTCTACATTGTCGATCAGACCTTCCGCGGACGCTCAGCGTGGGCCCCGGGGAGTGGCGCCGGAACCCCATCGACGTACTCCGCTGAACTCATCCAAAAACGTTTCACTGCACCTGAAAGTTACGACCTCTGGCCTCAAGCAACACTCCACACGCAATGGCCCGGAACAGGCATGATGGGCGATCCAGTCTTCGATGCATTCTACTCTTCCAACGTACAATTCATCGCGAATGCTACATATCAACAACGCACCATGCAATCCGCCAGCGCAGAGCTTCTCGACTTGATCGACAAGCCCGTCTGGCTGCTCGGACATAGTCAAGGAGGACTAATGCCCTTGTTGATTGCCGACGTGCGGCCCAAGCTCACGAAAGGCCTGATACTCCTCGAGCCAACAGGCCCGCCATTCCAAGAAGCAGTTTTCAGCTCGAGCTTAGCGCGGCAATGGGGATTAACCGATATAACGCTGAATTATTCCCCGCCAGTCATAGATCCACTCGTTGATCTAGTCAGACAAGTGCTTGCACCTGCGAACAGCACAAGTAACACGACTGTTCCCTGTGTCTTGCAGGCATCAGACCCAACGCCGAGACAGCTACCTAATCTTGCAGCACTGCGAATTCTCACAGTAACAGGCGAAGCGAGTTACCACGCGCCGTATGATCACTGCACAGTGGCGTTTTTGCAACAGGCGGGTTGCACCAAGGCTGGACATTTGGAACTGGGGAAAGTTGGTATCAAGGGGAATGGACATATGATGTTTATGGAAAAGAACAGCGAGAAGATTTGGGAGCATGTGCATGAGTGGATGGAGGTTGATGAATAATAGATTTCTAGCAAAGGTGCGTGGGAATGTATGGGTCGTACATTACACTGGACTCTGGTATTTATATTAAAATTGCTGATTTATAGCACTGTATACTATACATAGCATTATTGGACGTTTGGAGACGATTTTATTCAACATAGTACTCCACAGGCCTAAACATTTGGCTGCGCGATCAGTTCATCGCTACTGCCCTGCGCTTCATCCTCACCCCCAAGCTCACCGCTCGTCTCCTCTTGCTGCTGCATCTCATTATCCCGCCGCTCAACCCGCTCACGCATATACCAGAGATAGTTCTCTACTTCCTGTGCTGCGTTACGCAGAGTCCGGAAGCGGTACAAGAATACCAATGGCTTGCAGAGACTGATGCACAACGGGCTGAGAGCACAATTTTGGTGTGGATGCTGAGCATCTTCACCAGTGTTCGATGTTGTCTGAGGTTCATAGATCATATGTACTGGTTCGTTAGCTGGTCGCGAAGCGTCATCGTCATCTACACGTTCGTCGAGGCTTACCGCTCGCTCCATCAACTTAGGTCTGTGCGAGTATAGTGAATCGTATGTAGGTGTTATATAGGTGTCGCCAGGTCGTCATTGTGTACATGTTATGAGAGTAAATCGTTCGTAATGTTAGAAGGATCAGAAGGTAAGGCGTGGGGCTCTCGACTGAGATAGCTGAAGGTGAGCCATCATGATGAGCGTGCAGCATGTAGCTAAGATAATCTTTTGTGTGAGATGTAGGTCCCTATCGAGAATTTGGACATAAACAGAGTAGGTTGGTGCGTTTGCGGATGTTCTGGAGTTTTCTTCAACATTAGTTCCATACTTGTCTTTAAAGATTCCCTATGGTTGTCTTGAAAAATCCGCGTCGTTGTCCAGCAAAATGAACAAACGTCACAGCTGTCTGGAACATCACCACACCAGTTAACCGGGAAATCGAATAAGAAGTCAAAATCATGCAAGATTAACGAGATTTCTGACACGTTATGTTTTGCAAGCCTAATATCATGTCCTAAAATCGACATACACATACAATCTCGTCCTCACCATCACACTACCCATGAACATGAACCATCGCACTTAACCACTCTCCACATCCAAGTCCTCCTCAAAAGTTCGTGCACCACCGTTCAAACTCCCTCCCACCAACAGGCCACACACCCTCATCAAGTAACTGAAACAGATCCCACTCTCCCGCACTGCCTTCAGTCTTGAAGTTCCAAAACACCCACCCATTCGTCTTGGACTCGAATGCATCAAGCTGAGTCTCAATGTAACGTCGGACATCATTCTTGTAGTCTTGTGTCCATGAGGATACAGGTCCGGATTTGCCAGAGCAGGACCCGATGGGAGTTGTACCTTCGAGGGTACCTTCAAGACGCGAGCCGGCATGGAAGCCGTTGAGGTTCGGAGCGCAGTCTGTCAGGGCGGCGGACCATTCGCCAACGACTATGGGCGAGCATTAGCAATGGGGAGTGAGAGTCTCGAGAGAATGAAAGGGAACGGGATGAGGAGGCTTACTTGTCCATTTATCAGAGCTGTCGTAATTACTCACCTGGCGAGAAGTGTTAGCGAAAGCTTCGGATGGTGCACTGCATATACGTACGAGGTTACAGGTCAAAGTGAGATGCTCCTCCACCGATAAGTTGGCTGCTCCTTCAGAAAAGATCTGGTACTCGTGGTGATCCACAATCACACCCTGCGCGTCATTGTCCTGCGGCGTCAAAAAGCCATTCATCCAACTTGGATCGAGAAACCCATCGTGTAGCATGATCGGGGTATCGCTGATCTCCCGGAGATTGTAGAACGCATCGTGGTAGAACTGCTTGACCATGTCCTTTTCGAGCTTCTGCAAGAACGGCTCGTTGAGAACCTGTATAGCGACAACGACATCCTGCATATCCGGGACTGCATACTTTGCCTCGATCACCTTCAATACAGCGTGGGTGTAGCTTATACTATCGGCATCGCCCCAGGCTGGGTATGAGGCTTTACGACCGCTGTGATCGAAGCCGTTCTGTGACTTCGGCGCGCCATGGAGATCGATGACGATCTTGAGTCCGGTCTCACGAGCCCAGTCGATAGCAGAGTCGAGATATACAGCTGCACCTTGAGCATATGGGCCCCAAGGTTCTACGTAGCTCCAGTAACTACGACAATGGGAGTTAGCGGTGGTCCAAGGATTCAATGGGGGTCAAGAATGTTTTACCCGACCGGAATTCGGACCACGTTGAAGCCAGCATTCTTGATCTTCCAGAAGTCGTCGATGGAGACGAAACTGTCCCAATGTGGCTTTAGGGCTTCAGCGCAGTTCGATTGGCCCAGCTTCTCGCAGAGTGTCCACTCGTCCACCACCAGCCAGTCAGGCGAGCTGTATTTTTCGAAGATGGAGGGAGTGATGAATCTGGGTACATCAGCACAGGAAGGATACGTCGAGACGCAGTCCTTACGGCTCAAGCACAAGCCAACCGCCAATGTTGACACCACGGACCGTGTCACTGCCCCATTTGAAGTCCACGTCTCGTTCTTGGAATCTATTGCGATGTTGATAAGTTGATGGCATTCACTGCAATGAATGTTCGACGTACTCGGCTGGAGCTGCATCGAGGCAAGTCGCAGCGCCTAAAGCTGCGGCAATGAAGGGTTGCGTTCGCATCGTAACCAAAGCAGTGCAGTAAGTTCGATTTGAGTGTAAATCAAATATGGAGTAGCAGGTTCATTGATTCAAGACAACACAGAGTCGCGTCGAAAGAGCGTAGTCACTGGTTCAAAGTGAGGTGAACGTGGAGGAATTCAGAGTGAAGTTCGATTTGATTGTAATTTGGAGGGCAGGTAATCTGTCATGTCGCTGCATTTCCCCTAAAGCTCGTGTATGTCGGAACTCAAGGAAGCCGCAGACGTAATCTCCAGTATTTGACTTGGAAATAGCCACCGGAGCTAGGCACGCAGGTACTGCTGATATGCGCCACGATCTTGCTGCATACATTGTCATGCACCTCGGAAGTGCGTGCAGTCCCCTTTCAACAGTTTCACGCCGATTGCCAATGAACTCCAGATAAACCCATGTATTCTTGTAATGACCGTCACTAGGCCGGCATGTACATATTTCCCACTGAAGCACTCGAATGATAGACCTGTGATTCTGAACAGTATGGCACCGTGCTCTGACGGCACAGGACGAACCGTCGTATGCAAAGTAGCGACGCAAAGACGTAGGTTCCGGTCCACACATCAGAGGAGGATGACCAATTAATGTGCTGCGAATTGACTTTGAGGAGATACAATACCGGGAACTGGTTGTACGAGAAGCGGGAGAAGATGGCGCTAACCTTCTGCGTGTCCAGGTGCAGCGCCTTCAGGAGCACCGTCAGGATCATCATATCGTCATGACAGCCAATAAGCGGAGCAATAGTCGTGCGTGGTGTGCGTTTGTGTTTGTTGAGGTGTTCCTGAGCTGCAGCTTCGTAGAACAACGTTTCGATACTGTATTTTCTGAGAGACGCATAATCGAACTGGCAAGCTGACTTCAAGTCCGATAAGTTTTGGTGTATACCGTGAGATCCTGGAATATCGTGGGGATTCTCAGATATGAGGCCCCGGTGCAAACCTTGTCATGGTAAAAATCTGAGCTCGTGTCGTCATCCTTTTTCCAACACGTCAATCTAGAAATCCAACAGTCTCATCCATGATCGCAGCAAAACTCTTGGTCTCGCGATGTTTCCTGCTGGTAATAGGCGGGAATTGAGACATCTTGACGCGGAAGTCCTCACTCTTCAGCAGTGCTGGTGTGAGATTTCTACCGCCTGATCAAAATTTTGCGTGTGCCTCAACGATCGGAAGTACCTACCTTACGTCGCCTTTAACAACATAATTCTGTCGCTCCATCGCAACTGCAAGCTCTTCCTGATGGTTGTCGAGAAGATCTGCGTTTGGTACAACAACCAGGGGGATTTGATACCGTAACGCTGCTAGTATCGTTCCCGATCCTAATCAAGTCAGTGTTGCTTCATACGGAACACGACATAAGTAATGCATACCTGCATGGGAAATGACCAGGCCTTTTGACTGTTGCACCAATCTAAATTGGGACTTTAGACTGTCGGGGTCGAAGTCGAGTCCATCAATAACCAGCGGCCTTTTCTGCTCATGTTGTTGTAGATGGGCTTGAGCACCCTCGAGACTCGAGCTATAGACGTCCTTGGCGCTCCCGTATTGAACTAGGATGTGTGTAAAGCCCAGACTCTGAAGAGTGTCGAGATTGGACGGACTGAGCACGGATTCAATGAGCGCAGTAAACGGCGCCGTGGCTCCTGTGGTGACGAAGCACAGTTTCGAGTCAGATGTCCAGTTCCATGCTTGTGCCATGACGAAGGTGAGAGACAAGGCAAGCTTCCACAATTCCGAACAAAAGCAATGTGTCTGATCGTTTGAGTAGTGCGATGTGACAAGTTGGTTCCAATCCCAATTAGATACAAGATATATAGTATGAGCCGTAGTCTCCTTCGATGCTCCAAACACCGACGCGGAGATCGGCCACATGACCACGGGATTGGTCCGGCACTCGGCCACACTTTGCTCCTCCCCGCCAAGCCTCCGCCAGCGTTCCTACATCGCGAAAAGATTCCCAGCGGTGCTATCAAACAGGCCAACACCACACCAGATGGCTTCAATACCACGGCGGTTGCTTTTGCAATCACGACAATGTCCTGCGCGGATACGAGCACCCCGATACACGGCGCAATGGCAACGACCACTATCGACCACCGCGCCACGACGTGCAGACGGAGATGCTGAGAAGGGCCCAGCGGCGACCGCTGCAACACAAGTCCCCGCAAATGTGTCTACAGGTGCAGCAACACCAGCTAGCCCCCCGAAAAAAGCGCCAATGAGCGAAGCCGAGCGCGAGGCTGCCATGCTCGACACACTACATGCCAACCTCGCTGAACTCGACCCCTCTGTTGTCGCCGACGCCATCCGCAAAGGCAAACAAGGCATCCCCTTTGCTGGCAACTTCAATCTCGAAAACGAGGAAGACTTTGACATTGAAGAGGACGACAAGCGGAAAGTTGCTGCGGGGTTCTGGGCAGAAGGAGAGGAGTCTATGGGAGTCGATGAGGACTATTTCGGCGACGACTTGACAAGTCTTGGACATGGCGAGTTGCAGAAGCAGCGGGATATAAGGGAGTACGCGAGGTTAATTGCATGGGAGTTGCCACTCTTAAGTCGTACGTTAATCGACCACCACCACCACCACCACCCCCACACCCACATAAGCTAACCCACACGCAGAACTCGCCCGCCCCTTCGAACCCCCCACAGAAGCAACGCCCTTCCGCTTCCGCTACACCTCCTACCTCGGCGAATCCCACCCCGCTACCAACAAAGTCGTCGTCGAATTCTCCCCTCCAGATCTCGCCCTCCACCCCTCCGAAACCCTCAAACTCACCGAGCCCCAAATAACCAAACTCATCAAACTAGCCGGGCCCCGCTACAACCCAACCACCCAGATCATAAAACTCTCCTGCGAATCCTACGACACACAAGCGCAAAATAAGCGCGCCCTCGGCGAATCAATCTCTGCTTTGATTGAAGCGGCAAAGGATTCCAAGGACATGTTTGAAGACGTGCCGTTTGATTTCCGCCATGCTAAAGTGAAGAAGAGGACCGAGTTTCCAAAGGAGTGGGTGTTGACTGCGGAGCGGAAACGGTATCTAGAAGAGAAGAGGCAGGAGATGGCAAGGATTGAGGATGAGAGGGTGGGGAATGGCGAGGTTGTGGATGGGAGGAAGGTGATTGAGACGAGTTTGCCGTTTTTGGCTCAGGGCGAGCAGGAGAAGGTTTTGGTGGAGGCGGGGAGGAAGAGGTAGTGTGATTTGGTGGCGTGTTGTAGATATATACTGCTGTCTGTGTATGTGTGCATGCAAATGTAAGAACAACTGTTGATTTGGGCACTTTGCTAAGCTTAAACTTTGATGCCACGATGGTCTCTGGAATCTTACATCCCGTCCTTCAGAGGGTATATCAAAAACTCCCTCTATTCCCAATTCCATTTCCATGATATGACTGATAGCGTCACTGAACTCCCTTTGCTGTTCCCATTTCCACACCATCGATTGCCAATGGCATAATTTTACCCATCGGACCTAGTAATAATACACATCTCAACAAAAGAAAACAGTTGGTCGATTCGAGTCAAAACGACTCCATCTCAAACTCCACGCCATACCCCGTCCTGCCAATGATACGGTCATAGCAAACGGCATCCGCCAGTGTTCAAGCACTACCCAGCAGCACTGGTACTCGTGCCTGTGTTCGCAGCCGCACTGGCACGACTCTTCTTCTTACTGACTGTTTTGCCAGAGGGTGTGTCTCCGTCTTCGCGCTTGCGTTTCGTAGGACGACTAGAGCCACCTTTGGGTCTGTACGCTGTATCGTCGTCGCCAGCCGCGCCACCTGTTTTCCGGCGTCCTTTGCCTGTTTCTTGGGTGATGGAGTCGTCGTCTTCTGCGTCGCGGGGGGTCGGGGTACCGAGGCTGCCTGCTGCGGCGGATTCGCGTTTGTTTTTCTTGCTGCCGCCGCCGGCACCGCCTTTGAGTGCACTTTTTTCGGAGAGGTTTTCAGCGTGGGCGACAGCATCTTTGTCTTGGAGGAAGACTTGGGGTTGATGTTTGCGCAGCCAGTTGTAGACGCTGTCTGGGTTTCTGACTGTGAGATCCTTCTCTCCAAGAGGTGGGTGTGCACTGGCGAGGCGCATTGGTCGTCCGTTCTGCAGGCTGGGGTCGAAGCCTGGTTCGCTAAGGACAGTGTCGGTGGCGAGAAGGTACTCTTCTTCGTGGGTGGGGGACATGTAGCCAGGGGCGTGGGGGGTGAGGTCGATGCCCTCGACGGGTTGCTCTGGCAGGTCTGCACGGGTGGTGTGTGGGACTTTGGCCTCGAGGGAAGCGAGAGAAGTGAGGGTCTGGTGTAGGGCTTGTGAGCGGTGCAGATGATCTGCCTTGAGGGTGTAGTCCTCGGCTGTTATGCGCCCTGCTGCGGCTTCCTCCCTTAGAACTTGCAACTGGGCCTTGACAGCCTCGCCATCGGGTGCGGCTTCTGAGCTGGGAACGGCGGTGTCGGCGGCAGAGAGGTCGCGCAGGTCGTAGCGCATACGGGGGTTTACGCGTGCCTGCTCGTTGAAGTCAAGGAGTAGTTCGAGGAGCTGGTCGTTGTTTTCCTGCAGCCGGCGCGCAGTGCCCATGGCCTTCCATTCTTGGAGGATGAGGGCATTGGATTCGCTCATGGCGTCGTCGAAGCGGATGCGCATCTTGCGGTACTTTCTCCTGTATGCATGGTTAGAGTCGGCGTGCTGGCGCTGGGGGGATGGTCTCCATGGGGAGGCGCGTCATACCTCCACGACCGCTTGACGGGCTTCTGTGTCGCATCGCCGCCTACCTCGCCAGCCTGGGGGCCTTCGGGCGCCTGGCTTTCGCGCTGGAGGGGCGCTTCGGTGGCCATGGTGGTGGTGGTGGTGGTGTGATCAGGACGTGGAACGGGTGGGTAGTACTGTATGTAGAGCGTGGTCACTGGTGCTGTTGGTGGAGAGATGTGGTGCGGACGGCGCGGTCTGGAGTCGTCGGCGGCCTGTGCGCGCGGGCGTGGGTGCAGTGCGGTGATTGTGAACACGGTCTTTGGACCATCATGTGCCTGTGCCTGTGCCTGTGCCTGCTGCCACCGGCCACGCTTCCCTAACCCACGCCTGCCCACGCCGACATCCCTTTCCTCGCCCACAGCCATAGCCGCCACATCTCCCCCCAATTGTCGATTACTTTTCGCGCCTCCGCCCTTCTTCGCCCATTCGCTGCCCCCTCAACGCGCGGACACGCCGGAACAAGTGTTGCGTACACCGAGCGTAAGACCCTGAACGGCCCACCCTCGCCGCCCGTAGCTCTTTTCTGGCCGCCTACACGATCTACGCCCGTTGCAAGGACCTAGCACGCCCCCCCGAATCTGCTGCTGCTGCTGCTGCTGCCATATAGACGTTACCCGTCAACACCGCCAAACTGTCACCCATACTTCTCAACCGCACCTCTGGCCTCAGCTTCGCTGGCGACCCCCGGCCCCGCCAACTAGACCCGTCTACGGCCAACACCCCCAAGATGTCGCTGGATGCGAAGGAGGCGAGGAGGCGCCGTAGCAGTAGTCTTGTCTACAAAGAGCCCCCAGAGTCGCTGGAGCAGCTGAGCGACCAGTCGGCTCTGCCCAACCTCAACGCTGAATGGGTCAATGCAAAGGGTATGATACACCTGTACCGTCATGGCTTATCTAGGGAAATGCTGACTCCTCCTCAGGCGCATGGGCCATCCACTTCGTCCTGATCTTCATAGGCAAGATCTTCTTCGACATCATCCCAGGCATGTCGCAGGAAACCTCGTGGACGCTGGTCAACATATCATACATGGCCGGCTCCTACCTCATGTTCCACTACGTGCGTGGCGTCCCCTTTGACTTCAACGCCGGCGCCTACGACAATCTCAACATGTGGGAGCAAATTGACAATGGCGACCAGTATACACCTGCCAAGAAGTTTCTGCTCTCTGTCCCGGTAGTGTTGTTCTTGGTTAGCACGCATTACACGCATTACGACTTGACGTATTTCATCATCAACTTCCTGGCGACGATAGCTGTTGTTATTCCAAAGCTGCCTTCGGTACGTAGTCGTTGTACCCCCATGCCGGCAAAAGTAGCAAAGTCTAACATCATGCAGCTACACAGGTTACGATTTTCGCCGTTCAACGACCCCCCGGACGATGCTTAGCCACAAACTTCGTTTCCATATTCGCATATCGCTGGATTGACAGCTGTAATTTTGCCATGTATTTCTAGCACACTCCCACACGCACCGGTCGATTCGGAACGGCGGAACCACCAGACCAAGTAGCATCACTAGCGTGGAAGGCGGAGCGGCGTTTGGGCACAAAATATTTAAAAACACAAGAAGGGCGTCGTATTTATAGCACTCGCCCATTCGACTGGGGGAAAGCAGAGGCAGAGCTGATAGCTGCAGGGGCTACAAGCACCTATCGCATAATCACGTAGCTTCTCCGCAAGCTACAGCAGAAGCAAGGAGGCTGCCTTCTGAAGTTTTGCATATAAAAAGCGCTGCGACGACGAAAGCTCCGCGGCTTCTGACAGCACGTTGACCAAAGTTGCGCATAATAAATAACTATCTTCGGCTATATCTGCCGCACACCTGTAGACTGCTCCATTCCTGGCTATGCTTGCCCCAATGGCGTGGCTTGGAGATCCAGGTGGTCCAAGCGTCTTGCCCAAAGGAGCTAAACTCCGTCATCGATGACCCATCTTTCCCCGATATGCCTCACATGGGCAATGCTTAACTCCAGCGACGCTATTTCTTTTCCATTGACGTATCTGCGAGGATTCTGCAGCAGCTTCAATCAATTCTGTTTCTGAGCCTGGGCTGGAGAGCTTCTAACATATTATTCGCTGATTGAGGAGCTCTATTTCCCAGTTCGTTCTTGTTCCTGAGTGAGCCGTTGTCTAGAGAGCTTCTACCTACCTAGGTATCCCTGGTCCCTGTTCCATTAACGAACCGCGGAAGCTATCAACCGCCACGCGCAACGGTCCTATAGCTCTAACGTGGGGTTCAAAAAGTAATACATAAGAGCGTGGAAGAAGAGAGCAGGACCAGCAACATGGCTTGGTCGCAGCTGGAGCCCACAGGACCACACCTGTCATATCTAATCATCACCGCGTTCCTCATCTCATACGCCTTGTTTTCATTGATGATACGGAACCGTCTCCACCTCTCTGAACCACCTCTTGCAACTCTCTTCGGTATTATTGTTGGACCTCGTGGACTGAACTTCATCGAGCCATATCAATGGGGATTTACAGATGTGCGTGGCTCTCGTACCTATGACTACACGCACGAATTAATGATACCAGGACATCATCCAAGAAACTACGCGCATAATCGTCGGCATACAATGCTTCGCCGTTGGTTTGGAGCTGCCAGAAGGCTACTTTGCTAAGAAATGGCGCGCCCTACTTGTCCTTCTGGGACCCGTCATGACTATAGGCTGGCTTATTTGCGCAGGCTTCATCATGCTCATCTTCGATACGGATATTGCAACTGCCTTTACCATCTCCGCCTGTCTAACCCCCACGGATCCTGTTCTCGCTGCCTCTGTGTTATCGAATTCTCAATTCAGCGAACGTGTGCCGAAACGCATCCGCGATCTGCTCAGCGCGGAGAGTGGGTGCAACGATGGCGTATCTTTTCCATTCTTGTTCATGGGACTAAGCTTGCTCACGAAGAGTACTGCAGGCGGCGTCTTTAAGAAATGGTTCCTGATCACCGTGCTCTACCAATGCGTCGTCGGTATCGTTCTCGGAATTGTCGTGGGCCATATCTTCAACTGGCTCTACCTCTTCTCGCACAAACGCCACATGATCGGCCCAGCATCCTATCTCGCATTCTACCTCCTCGCAGCCGTTTTCTGCATCGGCCTCGCATCCACCATTGGCGTCGACGACTTCCTCGTCGCCTTTTGCGCAGGCCGCGGCTTCAGTCACGGCGGCAACTCGCCCACAGAAAATACCACGCTACCCGTCATCATCGACCTTATGATCAACTCTGCCTTCTTCGTATTCTTCGGCGCCATGGTACCATGGGATAGTTTCCACGCTCTCGATTCAATCACCCCTCTGCGTCTCTTCGGCCTCCTCGCCATCATCCTCCTCCTCCGCCGCATTCCCATCGTCTTCATGCTATACAAATGCAAAATGCTTCCTCTCGTGCACACTACAACTGAAGCGCTCTTCGTCGGCCACTTCGGTCCCATGGGCGTCGGCGCGCTTTTCCTAGCAATCGAAGCCAGAGCGCAGCTCGAGACTGATACTTCGCTCCCGCTTCCACACCCGCCCAAGCACCTCCCGATTGATCGACAACGCACGGTCACTTTGATATGGCCGATTGTCAGTTTTGTGGTTTTGGGCAGTATTTTTGTGCATGGTTTGAGTACGCTGGTTATTAGTGTGGGTGGACATTTTTCGAGGCATGAGGGGGAAAGGGCGCCGTTGATTGGGGCGGAGAGGGAGGGCCTGAGTGGGATGGTCTTTGATGAGGAGGAAGATGATGGCTGAAAAGTTGGCTCGGAAGAGGAAAGGGGGTTGGAGGATTGTGGTGCTGAAACGTACAGATACTGGAAAATGCAATGGCTATTTCTGTGTTAAGAATAGCGGAGATGAACGTGGGATATGTATTGATACTTGCTAGAGAGTATTAGACTGAATAATTCGACAACGTCGCTTTAAAGGGTTGTATATCCTTAGATATGTTTCTGAGCATATTCACAATCAACCACACTTACATTGCCATCATGCCCCTTTCCTTGACACCAATGACATTTGCGTGTTATTCCACTTATATCCTCAATATCCAGTGCTTCATAGATTCAAATTCTAGACCCACAATCCGCCTGTGTCACTAACCCCAAGTTTCACAAACACAGCTCCGCACCGCATCATCACCATCGTGTACATCCGAGCACCGAACACAAGGATCCCACCCCAGCCCAGGTTTTTTTCTTAATAAACAACAGCGTTTTGAATAATAAAAGATGAAACTAAAACGTAGATACGGTGAGATGAAGGGTCATTCGTTACCTATGGTAGCTTACTCATTTTCACATGGACTCGACGTGATGTTGCTGCCTAGACGTAACCCATGCGGGTCCTTACGGGGAGGGGAATGTAAGACGGAGGGTAGTCTCGGGTTAACTAGGGATGGGCGCTGACAGGACAAAGAAGGAACGTGTGAAGTTGAGTTGGCTTTGTACAACGTGTGATGTGTTGTGAGTATATAAAAATAGACGTATTGGGGAATTTTTTCTTGAAAATGAGTTGTTGGGGTATGGTGTGTGTGGAATGTTATCTACCATTATTCTTCGACATTTCTCGATATATACCATACAATACAATCTCCTCACGCCCATGTCTTCCACCCCTTCTTTTTCTACTCCTCCTGCTGGTCCTCCTTCGCCTAGACCCAACACCACGAAATCCCCTCCCTTCAGTTCAGACAACTCCACATCGTCCATCCTAACCCTCTCCTCCGGCCGCAAACTATCCTACGCCCAATACGGCGCCCCAACCGGTTTCCCCATTTTCTTCCTCCACGGCCTGCCTGGTTCCCGTCTCGAAGGCGCTTATTTCGATGACTTGGGTAAAGAGCTAGGTGCCAGGATAATCGCGCCCGAGCGGCCGGGGTGTGGCAGGAGTGATGAGCAACCGGGGAGGAGGTTATTAGACTGGGCTGGGGATGTTGAGGCGTTGGCTGGGGTGTTGGGGGTGCAGAGGTATTCGGTTATAGTATGTGAACCTTTCTAACCTATGTACCATTTGTTTCTATTCGGGTTTGTTACACAACACACCACCATTCCCCACCCAAAAACACACACCCAACCTCAACCCAACTAACCCCCCACCTCCCCCCAGGGCATCTCAGGCGGCGCCCCTTACGCCCTATCCTGCGCCTACGCCCTCCCCGCCTCAACCCTACACTCCTGCACTCTAATCTGCGGTCTCGGACCCCCCGACATAAGCATGCGCGGCGCCACACTCCCCCACCGCCTCGCGTTCCCCTACGGCTGGCGCCACGCCCCCACCTTCCTCCTCCGCTCCTTCTTCGCCCTCGACCCAATATACCGCTTGCACGTGCCCGAACCCACGCGCGTAGCTATGAAACTGAGTCCCGCCGAACAAGCAAAAGTCACGCACCCAAAGGACAAAGCGATTTATGCGGATGAAGGCGTGATCGGCATGGTGGTGAGGAGTATGAGTGAAGCGTTTGCGCGGGGGTGGGCGGGCGTGAGGGAGGATGGGAGGGTGGTTTGTAGGGAGTGGGGGTTTGGGGTTGAGGATGTGAGGAAGGATTTGAAGGTTTGCATGTGGTATGGGGGGGATGATGTGTGTGTGCCGATTGGGCATGGGGAGGAGATTAAAGAGAGGTTGGAAGGGGGTGGTGGGGAGGAGAGAGTGCAGTGGAGGCGGGTGGAGGGGGAGACGCATAGTAGTATATTTTTTGGGTGGAGGAGGGAGATTTTGGAGGGGATACTTAGAGATGTGTGAGGAGGGGTTGAGGTGAGGTGAGGTGAGGTGATGGATGGGGGTGGATGAGGGGGATATCGCTACTCAATCAGTAGGTATTCAGGCATGCTCGATGCAAAACTCGAGAATGCGTGACTGGACTAACTGTTGATGCCTAGGGGCCCATTTTAGTATAAGAGGGCAGCGATGAATTTTATTTCCAAGCCGCAATGAATGCGTGCGCACACGTTTCTGACATGCCAGTGAAGAAGTATGAAGTGATATCCGACATGTAAATATCTTCTGCCCTGGAAGAATACTGTCAGCTCTTCCAACATAATAGTGGACTGGATATCCACGTAACCTTCTGCAACAGCTCAAACAACCCACATAAAATTATCCCGCGCCCATATCGTGGTCGAGCGATAACCCCCATCAGCCTGAGACTACCATGTACCTACGACCGCAGCCCTTTCTCTGTGCCTCACAAGTTATCACCATCACACCTTCTACAACAAAACATACCAGCACGCAACAAAAATATCTCCCCCGTCTATGTCTGTCGTCGCCAAGTTCAACCTGCCACATGCCGTTTTCCCACCCAGTCCCACGGCAAATAGGAAGATGTCTTACCCCACCACCGGTAAACCCAGCTTGGGAAAACGCCACCAAAAAAAACAAGCTGGCACAAAATCGGCAACTTATTCCGCGAGAAGCGGCATCTGAAATCCCTCCAGCGAGCACGGCATCTTGAATAATCAACTACGCCACCGGCCCGCGTCCTACGATGTCGTTTAAAATACTCCCCCGTCGCCATCGCTATTTCTGGTTTGACTTTGGTTGTGCGATGATGCATTGCTGCGATGATGTCTAAATCCCATACCGAGGCATCTCAAAACGGGATTACGGATCTTGAGCGCGTACTAACCGCCCAACCCGCGATAGCCACAGCGCATGCTGCCGATGAGAAAGTTGCAGAGCGCATAGCTGTGACTGGTACTAGTAGTGTGGCGGGAGAGTTACCGTTATCGAAAGCGCGATGCATAGCGCTTGTTGGTACGATTGCTGCGGCGCCGTTTTTAAGTGTATGTTTTTATCCATTTGATTCCTTTTTTTATGGACATTTCTGGTATGAATGCTGGTTAGATTGGAGAGGAGAAAGCCAGGTGGAAAGGAGAAAAGCACAATGCTAACAAGGTTAAAAAACAGACAATGGCAATCCAAGCCACAGTCATCATACTACCCACAATCGGCTCGGCACTGGATATACCAACAAGTCGACAGCAATGGGTTGTCAGTGCGTATAGTCTGACTTTTGGATGTTTCTTGGTACGTCAGTGTTATATATCCATTACAAACTCTGAAATGTTTTGCTGACCCTACCGTGGTGATAGCTTCTATGGGGACGACTAGCTGGTACGTCCTACCATCCAGCCACTCAACCAAACCCAATACCCTTGACTGCGCGGGATGTAATTGAACGCTAAACTATTTCAAATTGATAAACAGATGTATACGGTAAACGCATGATTTTCCTCTGGGGATCAGCCGCATTCACACTAACTTCCATTATTCCACCCTTCATCACGAATGAAATCGGTTTCGACATCCTACGCGGTTTGCAAGGTCTTGCAGCCGCGGCAATGGCTCCGACTGCGCTGGGGATATTGGGGAATACGTTTCCGCCGGGCAAAGCAAAGGATATTGCATTTGGATGTTTTGGTGCCGGGGCACCGTTGGGTGGTATGTTGACAATCCATCGTGGTTTGAAGTCGTCTGACAGACCGCACAGGCATCTTTGGCAACATCTTTGGTGGCGTGGTGGGCGAGTATCTCTCTTGGAAATGGGTGTTTTGGATCTTTGGCATTGTCTCGGCGATATCGACAGTGGCGAGTTATGTGGTTATTCCTCTGCCGCCCGCTACGCCAGAGCCGATCATGCGGAATACGGTGGATTGGATCGGTGGTACGGTGATCACAGTTGGACTGATTATCCTGCTCTTTGCACTCTCGGAGGGAAACGTGGTGGGCTGGAGTACACCCTGGGTCCCCGTTTTGATCGTCATCTCACTCATCTTGGTCATCTTATTCGGCGTCTGGCAACACCATCTCGAGACGAAAACGCACAAACGTCCATTGATGAAACTCTCCATCTTCAACAACGGCAAATTTACCGCTGCCAATGTTCTCATGGCGCTTTTCTTCTCCTCATTCAACAACTACCTCATCTTCGCAACGTACTGGTTCCAGGACTTCCAGGGCCTCTCTGTTATTCAGACTACGCTGCGCTTTATTCCTACAGGTGTCACTGGTGTCTTGGTCGCTACTGTCACGGGTCAACTTCTCTCGCGGATCCCAGGAGATGTGATTCTAACGTTCAGTACAATCTGTGTGAGCATTTCGTCGCTCCTGTTCGCTCTCCCAATACCTGTGCATACGACGTACTGGGCATACGGGTTTCCCGCCATGGTCCTGTCGGTCTGCGGGGCTGATACAATTTTTCCTGTTCTTACACTCTTCGTGGCGAAGACACTACCACCAGAAGATGCGTCGCTAGGCGGTGCACTGATCACGGCTGTTGGTCAGATTGGCCGCGCGATTGGTCTGGCTATTGCTACTGCTGTCCAGACCGCTGTGATTGCTAGGGAAAAGGGCGTCAGTGTCGATCAAATTGGCAGTGAAGGCCATGGTTTGGAACCGTGGGATCCTGCGCTGAGAATTGGGATTAGAAGTACGGCGTGGTTCAATTTTGGGATGAGTCTTGCTTCTACAATTGTTGTGGTTTTGTTCATTAGGGGGATTGGGATTATTGGGGGGAAGGGCAAGAAGTGATTGTACGGGCTGGTCTACTTGCGCTCATCGTTTGCATGCTACGACAAGGAGATGCTCACGTGAGAGCTCCGCGGGCTTGACGTAGGCTACGTAAGTAGAGCAGAGCGCGAGAACACTTCCGTGTCCGTCGTTGGATCGCTGTGGCTCAACTGAGCCTCAACGCGGCAATCGTCTCCCGCAGTTCGATCGATCCCGCAGTAGTACACGTTGCATTCATTGCATCATAGAGGGTCAGATCATCGTCCCGACTTCCAGGTCGTCCAAAAAGCGATGTGGGCAGTTGTCCAGCATTGCTAACCCAGCCAATCATTTCAGTGTAACCATAGCCCACCAACTCCGCGAACATTTCCGTGCACGGCACACTCAACCTTTTTGCACAGGATTTCCAGCCAAGCCGATGCTCTGGGAAATAATGACGAGGGCTGTTTGGACATTCGAGAAGGGGTTCTCTTTGTTCCATGGCATGATGTCTCTGCTTCCAAGAAAGCCAATGTCACATTGTACTCCCGAGGCTGTGGTTGGATCGAAGGGAAGACGTTGCGTGCTTGCTCGCAGTATCTTGTGAGATGACAGGTTTGTAGGTTTGGGGGGGCCGGTACATCCACGGAAACTTGTTCCGCAAGCATTCTGCACCCGCGCCAGCAACGTTGCGCGTGAGGATCGATCGCTTGGCTCGCTGTTGACGACACACCGCCCAATCTGGTATGACGAGGCGTGCATTCAACACCATCAAAGAGACCACCCTCGAGATTTGGAGCAAAACGGTTGGATGAAAGCCAGTAACTCGACCATGGCTGCAGGCTACCAACCATCAAAGCCCAGCGCCTCCCTGTTTACACAGCCCCGAAAATGTCGTTGTGTACCACCATGCCCAAGGCCAAAAAGCTTAATTCGAGCGTTGCGTGGGGCCATTCAAATGCATTAATCACCACACTCGTGTCAGACGCAGGATCTCTGGCAGTGGTCCTGATCATGATTGTCACGAGGCCCGCCATTCGATAGGTCCAGAATGGCGCGCCTGAGCATCGCTAAACACTGCATTCGGCAGGCTGGCTTTGTCGCGCGAGTTGGTCCCGAGGCCGTCCACCGCCACGACACGTCCGCGCGCGTTCCCAAAAAAAATTCATCTGTGCTGCAAGTGAAAGAGTGGAGTCGAGAAGAACGTCTGTGGCAGGTGGATGGCCCACGGTTGGTGAAGAAGGGACGACTCTGCAGGGCAGGCAATCGACTGCTTGCATCCGACTGCCCGACGTTGCCGCACTACGAAACGCAGGTTGGCCGATCCCCCTTTTGCATTCAGCCTCAGCCCTGCAGCCACGTTATCCAACCCCCTATCCGCGCGTAATGCAAACCTTGTTGTGGAGATGGGGTCGAACGAGCAACACCGGACGAAGGAACGGTTCTGGTAGAACGAGCAAAGACGAGCAAAGACGAGCAAAGACGGGCCAAGCGCAATGGCACATTGCAAACTGGGAAGATGCCGTTCGTACATTGCTATACTTAGCCATGAACACGATGCTGGACTGCCACCAGGGTCGACTCTGGTACCAGCCCCATAAAAGCCAAGCGCTTGCTGTTGGCAGCAGCTTCTTCCTGACGCCCGCGACTAATGCAGCTCGTAGCCGTGAGCCGTCTCACCCGTCGACAGCAGATTCCCGTGCAAAGCAGTGCGTAGCTAGCCCCAGGCCCGTCGAGGAAGCTGGGCGCCGTCGCCTGTGTTTAATGAGCCACGCCCCCAATGCAGGCTAGCCGTCCACTTATCATTTGTCTCTGGGCGCAAGCCTACCTTCTCCCAATACAACGTCGCAGGCCTTAGCCGAATGGCTGCTGGCAGGGCCAAGCGTGATTCGTATTCAGCCCTCGCCGGGCACAGCTGATCAGGCTACCGACGATCGACAGCGACTGGGATGTGTGGCGCATGAGCCGGATGTGTATAAGGGACCTACATCTGCCTTGTCCCTTGCAGATTTCTCTCTCTACTTTGGATGTACATGTGCAGCTGTCGTAGCATCTAGTCATCCCCCCAAACCACCACACTCGCTTGTACTCTTTTTTAATTCATCTAATTACCTTTAACTCTTAATCATGCGCGCCTCCATCATCTCAGCCGCATTGGCTGCCGTCGGCGTTTCTGCGCGGCCTCAGGAAATCCCCGCCGCAAAGGTGGTCCCCGCTCTACCCGTCAACATCTTCGATACCCCGAGACTCGTCGTCCCTGTGCCATTCCAGGCCGCCCATGAGAAATTCGAGGCTGCCAACGTCACCGGTGCCCAAGGTCCTGATCTGCTCGGCGTCGCGGATGCCATCCACAACGTCGTTCAAGACCTCCACAAGGTCGGAGGGGACATCACCAAGCTTCTCACCACCCGTGCGACATGCGGCAATGTTCGTGTTCGCCCCGAGTGGGATTCGTATTCAAACGACCGCCGACAGGGCTTTGTCAACGGCATCAAGTGCCTGATGGGCCGGAGCCCTTCCGGCCAGTTCGGCAACTCTAGGAGCCGTTACGAGGATCTCGTTGCTCTTCACCAGACCTTGACTCCCAACGTCCATGGCAATGCCAAGTTTCTGTTGTGGCACAGGTACCTCCTCTGGACCTTTGAGGACATGCTCCGCCAGGAGTGTGGCTTCAGCGACTCCATTCCCTGGTTCGATGAGACCAAATATGCCGGTCGCTTCTCGCAATCTTCCATCTTCTCCAGCCAGTGGTTCGGAGGTATTGGTCTTGGCGGCAACTGCGTTCGCGACGGTGTAAGTGCACTCCAAAATTCGACCACGTCAAGATACTAATACCCATTAGCAATTCGCCAACCTAGCCATCAATGTCGGTCCCGGCACGGGCAACCAGGTTCATTGTCTGGCTCGCAACGGTGACGGCTCCAAGACGTCCAACTGCAACTCTGCCTACGTCAACCAGTGCAACTCCTGGGCCGACTTTGCCAACATGGCTTCCTGCTCCGAGGGTGGACCCCACGCCTGGGGACACAACGGTATCGGTGCCGTCATGCAAGATGTCTACGCTTCGCCCGCCGACCCCGTCTTCTGGCTGCACCATGCTTTCATCGACCGCAACTTCCGCATCTGGCAAAACGCCAACGGCGACCGCGTCAACTCCATCAACGGAAATGATATCCGCGGCAACCCACTCAACCTCGACACCTCCATCAACGTCTACGGCATCCGCCCTGATGTCCGTATAAGAGACATCTTGGACACCACTGCCACGACATTGTGCTACAGGTACAACTACTAGATTGTTGCATTGCTTCCTGGCTTGAATGGGCGTGCATAGCCGTTTGCGGAAAAGTGTCGTCATTAGCGTAGCCGAGAATATCATAGTATCATCGCAGACGAGCTCTCCCAACTTCAAAGCACGTTTCTTGTGCGACGTGACTTTGTCGATCTTGAACATGGACTTGACCTGTTCTACACGTGCAGCTGTTGCTGCTTTCGCCACTGCTACCTAGAGCTAGCTTGAGCAGAGCCCACGTCGCTGTTGCTACGGGTTCTCATCGCGATGGAGGAGAAGCTCGTACTCGTATCACCCAGATGACGATCGTCGGCCATGTTGCATTGGATGTCAACATGAGGGGCCATTTGGGTATCCTGATCAACCTTTGCACAGAGGTACCGAATTGTCCCGTGAAAGAGGGACTGCCCAGACGGAATATTTCCACGGAGGGCTTGTACAAGTGGCTCGTCAAAAGTTATGTCCGTGTTACCAATTTTACACCAAAATTAATGCATTTCTTGCATCTGTACACCCACAGCCATATATTTAAATAGCTTTCAATGTGACCTTTACATTAACTATAGCTATTCTCACAAGGGATAAGCTATTAATTTGAGATTGCTATTATCCTCATCATGTGTAGCACTAGTTCCTTTAAGCTTTCAAAAGTCTTAAAGTTCGCTGATTTTTATAGAAGAATATTAAAATTTTACGAGCTTTAAAGACTTGTTTATATTCTATTGTATACGCTATTAAGAGCTAAATCATAAATATAGAATTACAGCCTATTTCAAATATAAAGATAGTAATTCTCTATTATAGAAACACATATTAAGCTGTTTACATATATAGCACGAAATCGTGCAGTTCAAAGTTCCTCAGGGTAGTCTTGTGTCGTGCAAGCCAAACAAGGTCGATCAAGGCAGGTGGTGAACTAACGTGCATCCACCCGTAACGCAACAAACACACAGGTACTTTGACCCCAATGCAATGAGAAAGCCTGCACACGTCTTGTTTCCTGCAATGTGTCTCTTGAGCATTATGCCAAGGCTACTTCCGAACCCCCAAGACCCTACTAGGTACAAAACTTCCGAGGTTACGTTCGTATAGACGCCTGCCCGCTCGATGCGCGAAGAGCCTGCCTTCATGGCGGAAACGAGTCTTGGCCACTGCAGAGGGCCACATCGCTTATATTAGTATCGCAACCCATACGACGCCCGTATTTAAGCCCAAGGATCTTATAGCATTGCCCCGGAGTTATAGTTCCCTATGCAGATGGGCGCTATGATCATGCGGGGCCGCCATCCCGGCCGATAATATTGCGGCCTATAACAGGGCTCGATCTTTGACTATAGTGTCGCGAAGTAGACGTGGTGTTCGTAAGCCATGACACAATCCAGTCACTCGTCCATCGGGATACGTTAAGATTTGTTGATGTTCAAACCGTCTAAAGATAACCTTGACAATGCCTTAGTTGCGATCAAAGCCTCTACAAAATCTACAGCAGCGCAAACCAATATGGGCAATCTTATCCTCATCACCTAGGTTTGTATCAAACGAACAAATCGTAATCCTCGTATAGGCCACCCGGGCTTTCAAACCCATTGACCTTTGCCCACTCTCTCGTCCAACACGTCCAGATTCAAGTGCACTAGCGATGGCGAGAGGTTTCTTTTCTCAAGACGCGTCGTCAACTCGTCGGCGAAGTCGACATGCTTCTCTGCATCGCCCCAAGATCACATGCACATCGGCCTCTGCCACGGTCGTCCTTTGTGTATCCCTCACCGCGCAGGCCCACATACAGGAAGCGGTCTTTGTACTGCATCGGCGAGTACCTATCCCGAGATCTGCTGAGCATGCCAATGCTAGCTCTTGCCCGCCAGCATCGACAAGCCCATGGCGTCGAGGTACCCATTCTCATTCGTACAAGACGTATCCATATCGTTGTGCGCGTCCAAGTAGATAAATTTCAGATTCTCAATGCCTAGTCCACACGCAGCGCCGATACTAGCCATGCAGTTGCCGGATAGAATGAAGGGAAAGGAGTTGTTAGCTCGAGCTTTGGAGACTGCGACCCATGTGCGACGCAGGACCTCGAAACTCCACCTATCTCGCCCTCGTAGTCATCAACTGGCTGTATTTTCGCCGATATAAAACTGTAATTTCGAAATCTTGCAGCCGCGCAATGAGGCTCAGCTTGCGGAGGCGGTTTGGCCCATCACCGACACTATAGTCGCGAAGACCGACATGGTAAGGCAAAAAAACTATGGTAATGCAGGTAGCAGACATGAGCAGAGGAAAGAGGAGTTACTGGTATTGTTCAGCTGTAATCATATCGCAATCGCGTCCGTTGACCAACAGCGTGCGTTACTGTAACCTTGGAAGTGCACGGACGCGGTAGCTCCCCACCTAGATGCTGTCCGCGCTCACCGACCGGGGTTGTTTTACCGGTACAGGCCTTGGTGCCCCTCCCGAGCCTGACTACCGGTAACGCATCCCGCCTATGATGCACGGGCTCATGTTCTACATAAGCCAAACAACCTATCCATGATCTTAGAATAACGTTGAAAGACTACAACAGCTCTTACGTGTTATTCTGCATTTCGCAGTATCTCACCTGGTCGCTCGTATGCGACCCCGTTTTCCACAACGAGCACTCCATAGTCTCGGAAGTACCTATGTTAGTTACTCGACCAGGCGTCGCATCAAGTAAGAACACCACACAGACAGACTATTTCGCTACATCTAAAGGAATACGTAGATAGCTCAGTGGCTGGACTCAACCCTCGACTGAACATGAGTCTTTTCAAGGAACAAGTTGATGGATGGCTAGAGCGTGACCAGAAGTCGATCGTTGATCTCTTGTCCGCTCTTTACGGTGCAGAACGCCAAGTCCTCCTGGAGACACACGTCCGGCAATGAGTCTTGTGAAAGACTTTCTAGGGCTACAGGGGTTGTCTTTCAAAGAGGTTACACTTTGCGTACGCATACCTGAACCAGATGCATGGGGATCTCAGCGGGAGGATATCGATCGCGCTCGCATTTGACAAAGAGACAGGTATTGTCGGAGAACTGTATACATGTTCGAGCAGATCCCGGACGAGATGCTTACAGACTGCGTTCTGTCCGCCGAGCCTAGCGGGACCAACGCAATCACCTTCTCCTTCAACAGCTACCTTCATTTAACCTCATTTCATCGTCGAGGTCGCAACCCGAGGCTCCATCTCTGGCTACCCGAAAGCTAGTGCCAGTGCGGTTTGTATTGCTATAGACATCATCCGCGATCTCCAAGTCCTGGAAGAAACAACTATTGACCTGCCTGTGTCAATCGCATCCCGACTAGGCGATCGACAATTCCGAGAATGGTTGGACAATACATACGGTGAAGGAATAGCGGATGTTATCCCGGCAGTCTCGGTTAATGTTGGTGTTATCAATGGCGATTCCTCTGCGAGTGTCATTGCTCCAGACTGTGTCTTCGAGGTCACTGTTGTATTGCCTGTTGGACTCGATCCACGTGCAGTCTTCAAGAGGGCTAGCAAGGTTATCTCTCAGTATCCAGAAGCGCAAGTTCGTCTCGAGGGAGCAGACGCAGCCAATATCTCAGACCCAGACCACGAGATGACAGCGATACTTTGTCAAACAGTAACGGCACTCAACTGGCCTGAACCACGGGTGGTTCCCGACGTTGCCATTTCAGATTGGCGATACTGGCGATACCGAGGCATCCCAGCCTTCTGGTATGATCCCGATGGGGCTAATGTCAGCGCAGCAAATGAATCTGTTGAAATAAAAGAGCTGTTGCACCTTATACGCACGTATGTGCTCGCATCTGTAGCTTATTTATCAAAGTAGTAAGCCCCATATTTGTAAGGACTAAGCATATGAACTATTTGGCTGCGGAGGAGAAACATTGATGTCTTAATATCAAGCGCGCTAATGCAACGCTAAGTCGCGAAAACACGTGAGTACCAGTGTAGGTACGCGCTGAGGTCGCGTCCGCAAGACCTCACTCACGACGCGAGTCCCGGACAGCACCTCGATCAAGATTAATGGACATTACAGACAAATGGACTTTGTTGATGATTTGCTTAATGGATTGCAGCAAGGAGAAACGTCAAACCGCTACCTTGACAAGATGACCGAATCATCCATTCATCTTATCCTCCCATCATCCCATCCACCATTGCTTTACAGAACACTACAACACCATCCAATCCCCCCTCTCAAAAAACCTCAAACACACTCTCCAGCCTCACACCAGTTCTCGCAGCGCACAGCGAAGTCATAAGTCTGCCCGCTGTTGCACGTGAAGATTGAATTCCACGCCGCAGGCGCAGCTCCACACTCCGGCAGCGGGACTGGGAACTTTTTACACGCATGGCACGAAAGTGCATCGAACGTGTATTGTGTTTCACAATACTGATGAAGTATGTTCTGCATATCAACGCCTGTTCACCGTTAGTATGCATTGTCGAAAGGACAAAAAGCATAGGTAAGGATGAAGTTATAAGACTTGGGAGAAAGCGCGCTTTGAGGAGGCGTGTTGGCAAAATGGAATGGAGGATGACATACCAAGGTCCGATATGATCTGGTTCAGGCAGTACTTCATGCCTGGCTGGCAGTTCTTAACCGGTGATGGATCATCATTGAGAGCCGTGACGGATCTAATGGCTTGGACTTCCACCGATGGAAGTGCAGAGACGCCAGAGAGTAACGGAAAAAAAGTGTAAAAGAGCTTCATGGTCAATATGTGGAAGAATCGGTCTGAATTCGAGCAATGCTGACCAAGAATGTGTTTTAGAATTTCCTTTACAACGAGACTCTTGACGATGATGCACTTGGTCGATCAGATGGAGAATCAATGAAAACTTCAGAGGGCGCGGCAACCTTTATAGGCAGCGTTGGGTTTGCCATTGCGACTGACGTCGTATCGGGCAGAAAGAAGGCAGGAAGGAATGAGGTCTGTTCCATCGGTCGAAACTGCACCTTGCCGCCTTTCGCAACCGTCATACTCCATTTCGTGATACCCAATATCGCACTCTGGTGCTGTCATACCTCCTCTGATCGAGTCCAGGGGTACAAGTAACGCTACACGAGCCTGTCAAAACCTGATGTTGAAATCTCGTACGTTGGTGACTACTTCCGTGGAGGACATCGATATATGGGTGCGTGTCAGGTGCTGAGGTTGAAACATGCTATGCTACCTAGAGGTATTGGTTTCGAGGGCTATGAGAAGTATGGTAGCAAGGTCGGTGATGGGTGCGATGTGATCGTGACGAGATATATATTGAGCACACAACGCTAAACACGACTAACAACAATGAAACCGGATCATGATTGCAACACCACGAGCGACTCACATCACACCCTCAAAGTCCTCTAAGCTCTGGGGCTGGGCATTCCCCTCATCAATAGCATCGTCGAAGATCCTCTTCTCCGCATTGCCCTTCATGAGCTGCTCCAGCGCTTTACCAACCTCCTTCAGTACAAGCTCCGCCTCGCCAATCCACGACTCATACGTCACAATTTCGATACCCAACTTCTTACCTCCCTCCTTGACGAAAGCTTGACACTTCCACTCACGCAGTGGCTCAGCATGCGGATACACCGTCTCAAACTTCGCTTCAACGCCATGTCCAAATGGCATCTCTTCCACCCACGCTGGAGCCTGGTGGACCACGGTATCAAACCACGGAACAGCCTTGCTATCCCAATTCGTGCAATTCTCCACAATCTCAGAGAAGCCCATACTCTCATACGCCGCAGAGTCGACGTGCTGCTTCTGTACAAACTTGAGGAGATCGAGATGTGTCCATGAAGCGTTGAAAGGCACGCGGAAGGGAATGTACTGCCATGTTGGACCAAAGATACGGTCTGCAGACTGCACACCCAGATTACGGCCGCTGACTACCTCGCCAAAGACGACGTCGCGCAGACCAAGGCGCTTGGACAGGACGAGCGCCCACGCTGCGGTTGGCAGGGAGCCGATTGTTATGTTTGCTGGGCGGGACGAGATGTCGAATTCGAGGTATCTGTCTGCCATTCTGCGCTCTGTAAGTGGAACTTCTGGTTTGAGTACACTCATTTGCGAGCCAGAGAGGAGTTGTTGCCAGTATGGGATCGCCTTGGGGATATTTTCGAGCACCACATGGTTAACGTGCTTCGTGAAAGGTAAAGTCTCTGGAACGTCTGTGCCAGCGTAGAGTGCAGAGAGCTGCTGAAAGAGGATCGGCAGGCACATCTCGTCATACTGGGCGTGTGAGATGCGGAATGCGAGTGTTGAAGCACCAGTGGCTGGGCTGATGAAGAGTGTGAATGCAACGAATGACGATCCATGTGGCTTTGGTGCGTCGATGTCTTCTTTTACCTGGGCTTGGACGAAAGCATTCATGTCTTCGCCCTCAGGTACGGTGACCTCGCTGTAAGGTACTTCGAGAGATGACAAGACAACACCGAGCAGCTTGTCATCGTCTAGGACGAACACAGTGCGCAAAACTTCGTTGCGGGCAACCAGCTCTTGGCAAGCTTGTCTAAGCTTCTGACGATCGATGGGTGAGACGAACTTGATGAGTTCGTACCTGAGCGAGTATCGTGGAAGATCGACCGTACCCTCTACAGCCAATTGCTGAAGCGGTCTTGTAGGGTAGATATTTACAATGTCCCACTCTGGGTTCTCGAGGTACGCGCAGATGCGATCGGCACTATACAGTGACGCATCCTTACCCAGAGCAACATATGGAGCATCGGCGTTGACCACGGGCTGAGCTGACGCAACGTCCTCCGCCGAAGCAGCCAGCTCTGACAGCGATTGGCTCTGGAACACTTGGGCAACGGTGATGTTTAAGCCTTGAGCGCGAGCATCAGACACAAGACGCATGGCACCGATGGAGTCTCCACCAAGCTCGAAGAAGCTATCGCTGGCATTCAGATCGCCCTTTGGCATGCCTAGAATGCGACTGAGCAGGTCGAGGAGCTTGTCTTCCTTCTCGTTGCCAATGGAAGAAGCAAGCTCAGCCAACGATTGACTCTGGAATACTTGGGCCACTGTCAAGCTCAGTCCTTGTGCACGCGCATCAGCAACAAGTCGCATAGCACCAATCGAATCGCCTCCAAGCTCGAAGAAACTGTCACTAGGGTTGATGTCTGTTTCCGGCATGCCCAGGATACGGGCTAACAGAGCTCGAAGCTTCTCGCCATTCGGTGACAACGCATTCGAAGGCGGTTTTTCCTGCGTAGGGCTGTCCACAGGCGACATGCCCAAGGCACTGTCGATCATCACATCTCGGGGTCGGATCGCTTGCGCATCTTGCTCTTCTTCGGGGTCTAGCACTGCAACGTCACCAAGTTTGCTTTCGGGGTTACCCAGGAAAGCTGTGACGATACGGTTGAGCACAACTAGGACTCTCTCCATCGCTGCCTTGCTAATGCATTTGGAGTCGAAGCTTGCCATGATCAAGAAGCCATTCTCATCCAGCGTGCATACGAGCATGAGCGCGTAGGTGTTGAACTTGAGCGCTTCACGGGCAGCCTCAGCGTCATCAGCAGGGAGAAAAGAGTTGGAGGGCGTGAGCTCCAGATCTACTTGGCCCCAGTCCTCGTCCTCTTTCGGGTGCAGGACGAGACCTGTGCGCAGGTCGCAAGCTGCACGCGCGTCTTTGCTCAAGCGACGAATGTTTTGCAGACCCAGGTGCTCATGAGGTATCTGCTTCACAGTCTGAGCGTGTACGGTCTGCAGGAATTCCGAAATGGGACGGTCGAGATTAAGGCGAACGCGAATGGGGACGGTTGTGATCATTGGTCCTTCAATCTGCTCAATGCCGTGAACGGGCGCTGAGCGTCCGGTGAGTGTCTCGCCAAAGACAATGTCAGGATGACCCATATACAGAGATGATACAAGAGCCCATGCACCGCGGATGATGGTCGCCAAGGTCAACTTCGAGTGCGCAGAGGTTGGAACATTGACATAGTGCTCGAGCAATGAATCGGCCTGCGTTACGTAACCCTTCTGAGGCAGAGGCGGGAACTGGTACGGGCTGGTACCGTCAAGTCGCTCCCTCCAGTAGTCTTTGGCCTCCGCAGGATCCAGCTGGGTGAGGTGCTTGATAAAATGCTTAAAGGATGCTGGCCGGTTTGTATCCAAGCCACCAAAAGCACGGTTGATGCGGTCGAAAACGAGCGGCATTGACCAGCCGTCATACACGGCGTGGTGCATCGTAATGATGAAGTGTGCTTGCTCCCTGCCCTCTTCTTTCGCAATTCCATATCGGAAGAGACCAGTGCCAAGATCCATTGGCTCTTCACGATCAAGCCTAAGGAATTCTGCGGCATCACTGCCATGCTCACGTTTAAGCTGTCCGTCTTTGAGCACGACTTGGAAGAGACCGCGACCGGGCACATTGACGATACGTGTGCGGAGAACAGGTAGTCCTTCCATAGCAGTGTCGAAGGCTTTCTTAAGCCGTTCTGCTACATCGACTGGAAGTGTCGCCACACGTTGTGCAACGTATGCATCTTGGAACTTGGCGGAGAGAGCCATGAGACCCTCTTGAAGAGGAGTACATGGGTAGATGTCCTCGACATTGTCCGCATTCACACCGCAAAACGCTGCACTTTCAACCTTCGCCGTCTCTACGTTCCAGTCGTTGCCAATTAGCGAGAAGGTTTCCACATCATTGGTATCCTCGTCGGAAAGCGGTGTTGCTTTGGCGGCCATAGCTGAGAGTGTAGGGTTGAGCATAATGTCCGGCACGGTCAGCACAATACTCTCCTCTCGCGCAGCAGCCACAAGTCTCATTGCCCTCAGCGAGTCACCGCCCATGCTGAAGAAGTTGTCATTGGCGCTGAAGTCTGCGTCTCCACCAAGAAGCTTTGCCCACAACTGACCGAGCTTTTTCTCCATCTCTGTGGTGGGCTCCTTCTTCTCCGTCATCGCCGAGTTGAACCTCCTCAGATCCTGACGGGTGACCGAGTTGCCAATCTCACGAAGTCTCTTTCTATCAGTCTTGGATGAGATGAGGAGTGGCATTCTGTAGAGTGGGATGTATGCACTTGGCACCATGTAACCTGGCAGGTCAACGTGCAGCTGTTTGGTCATCTCTTGCAAAGCAGCTTGAAGTTTGTTCGAGAAACTGCCAAAGGTCTGGCCGTCCAAATGGCGCATACCGCTCTTCTTCTGTTCGACTAAGAATGCAACAAGAGTCTGTTCGCCGGTACCACCAGGCTTGATGACTTCAGCAGCAAGCTGAGTATCACCCGGAAGGTGCTTCTGCATGTTGTACTCAATCTCAGCGAGCTCTATACGCTGACCGCGGAGCTTGACCTGCTGATCTTGACGTCCAACAAAGATGACTTCGCCATTGCCGTCTGGATCGTAGCGCACGAGGTCACCGCTCTTGTAGATACGTCCTCGTCGGCCGGGGAATTTCTTGCTCCCCTTTACAAGAAACTCTGGGTCTTCGATAAAGACTTCTTTCGTCTTTGCAGGATTGTGAAGGTACCCATTACCCACGATCGGTCCTTCAATGAGCAATTCGCCGACTGCACCAATAGGTACCAACTCGTTGTGATTTTCGGGGTTTGTGAGCCAGATGGCGCATCCCTTGCCTTTGCCCATGGTGATGTAGGGTTTGGCACCAACATCAGAGTTGATGGTCGCGCCTACGGTAGCCTCAGAGGGTCCGTATGCGTTGACGACCTTTGTTTTTTGGCCCCAAGAAGCTGCATCGCTTGCCGAAACACCTTCACCACCAAGGGCAATCGAGTCCAGTTGGGTCAGGATGTCTACGTCCAGTGTTCGCGCAACGGATGGTGTCATTCCGGCAAAGGTAACGCGCATATCCCGCATCGCGCCGCTCATGTCGTTCATTCGTCGATCATCTGATGGCGTGCAGAGAGTCCCCCCATGCGCCAGTGTGCAAAGCATAGAATCGATACACACATCGAAGGCGTAACTTGCAAAGTCGAGCACACGAGAGTGGGATCGATAACCCACAGCCTCCGCTCTTGGGATAGCACCAGATGTGTACTGACTATGTGAGATGAGACATCCTTTCGGCAGTCCTGTGCTTCCGCTAGTAAATTGAATGTACATGTTTGCGGAAGGCGACACAGGCGGAAGACTCGTCTTGGGCTGTTGCTCTGAAAAAGGGCTGTAAACCTTTTCAAATTTTGATTCCGAAATCGGTATAATCGTAGCCGATGGCGCAATGCGCGCTGCGAGCGATGACTGCGTCTTGGACGAGATGAACAATTTCGCATTGACCTGTTGTACAATGGTTCGTAGTCGACCCTCAGGCTGTGCTGGATCGAGCAGCGCGAAGCACGCACCAGCCTTCATAATGGCTAGCACAGCAACTGACGTCCATCGTGACTTCTCAAAGAGGCAGGGTATAATCTGGTCGGGCGCATCGTCCAACAAGCGCAGATTCTGGGCAAGACTATTCGAGTAATCCTCGATTTGGCGATAAGTCAATTCGCCATCCCAGGCATCGATCGCCACCTTGTCAGGGTTTAATTCTGCTTGCCTAGACACCATCTCGTGATGGCAGGTCTGGATGTCTGGCTGCATCGGTGTGTTCCAGTCCCAGATCTCGTCGAGCTCCTGCTCAGAGATGGATGTGAGATTGGAAATGGCAAGCTCGGAGTCGCTAAAAAGGGTATCAAAAGTTGAGGCAAAGAAGTGAAGTTGCGACATAGCTTGGTGTCGGGACATGGTAGGAGGCTGCCATTGCGATGTAGCATGTAGCGAGCCGTTGCGGAACTCGAGCGAAACTTGGAACGTCCACTGATTTGGTGTCAGGTTTGAAACTGTATAGATCACGAGAGAAACTCACCTCTTCCTTGGTTCCATCGTTCAAGAAGATTGTGGATTGGTCAATGGAGACGTCTTTCAATCTCACAGAATTAATCTTCGACTTGAGTTGTCCAACGAGTTGCTGATTCTTCAGGTCGAGGTCAGGTGTTGGTATACATTGCACCCAGTCTGTCCCGCTATTCTGGAGACCCCAGGTGAACTGGTGAAAGACATCCCTCTGGTATCTTTGCACCAGTATGACCCAGGCTGTGAGGACGACATCTAGTACGGCATTGGCGTCCAGGCCATCCGCAAGCGGTATGTCGACTTCGTTCGCGGTAGCTGCAGTGTTTCTCTGGACAGCTTCGTCGGCTTTGGTGGATTTTGTGTCATTCTCAGGCACTATCACGTTGCCATCGCTCTGTACCTTTGCTTCAGTGTGTTCCCCTGTCACTCCACTGAAGCGTACAATGTGCTCGCCAGTGGGTAGGTGCATCTTGGTCTTTGAGGTATGGCGCCTCGCTCTATTCTCTTGTTTGGGGGTCTCTTCTTTGTAAGTTGAGTTGGAAGAGGATTGATACGGATTTTGAGCTTGTCGAGTCAAGTCCCAGGCCTTCTCGTGGAATGCGCCGAGCATCGCAGGCAAGCAATACTCATCGACTACTCCACCTGAGCTGCGGACTCACTGTCAAGAGCTAGCCTCCCAAACAACCAGCTAGGATGAAGGTCCGAGAGAAACAGCACCACTCTCTGCCTCGGCCAAGCGAACCCATATTGACAAACAGCCGCCGTCGTCATATCCATGACTACGGCGCGTACGCAACGTACAAACGCAGGGTACAACCCACCTTCCCACGTTCGATCGTTCATAGTCTCACGTAAAACCCGCGGCAAGTTCACACATCAAGGGCGGTATCGAGGTTTAGCCGTACTGAAAGGCGCTCCACCCCGCGCGTCCAAACCCCACAGTGAGCGGATCAGATAAAAATCCTTCTCCATGGCTAAACGATGGCGTCTGCTAGCTGCATCTGATAACTCTTTGGTATGTAACATTGTGGCAGCCATGCGAGCTGCAGACACGGAGCTGCCTATTGTGGGAGGAGCAAAGTGCACGTCATCGCCTGCAGGGTGACATGCTTCGAGGGTAGCCGACGTGCAGATCGCTTCCATCTGATAACGGCCGATGCTCGGAGCGTGCTACCAAGCGAGACGACATGGACATGGGCAACAGACTGCGAGCGGATCGACGAATACCAAGACGGCTTGCGAACGATTCCTTCGATGGTAAAACAATTATCAGATGGTCGAGAAGGGCCGATGTTGCCGTCAAATGCTGCACGTAATACCATTGGCGCACCTACGACGGCCGGGAGGACATGGAGCAGACCCACGACTACGGAAAATTCTTCTGCGAATTATGGGACGAGCACAGGCTTTCATACGAACAGGATCCAAACGCCTGAACCCCAGGTCATTTTCACAATTTCAAAATTGCGCCGAGTTCTGTTCGAAGCCTGAGGTACGGGAGGACTTTTCAATAGCAGCGGATCTGATAACTTTACTGGAGACACCTGTGAGGGGGAGGCACAGAGTGCGGATAGGGCGTCGCGAAAGAGTGCGAGTGCCCACGTCCTGTCGTCGGTGGCGTGATGGCTCCGTGCTGTCTTGACGCGCTAAGTTGGCGTCGTGATCCCGTGCAGCTTGGAAACCAGAACTATACTATAGTGCCGCGAAGGAGGTGCTGATCAACAGTGTAAAAAGTTTGAATCTTGGGAGACCCAAGATGGAACAAGCTATCGAACTGGGCGCTTGGGATATAGCGATCAGAGCATCGTACAATGGATCCTACTGTCCGGTCTCGCTATTGACTGGCTGTGTTCATCTGTAATAGACCATACTTCGTGTATTTTGTTTTGCGCCACAAATCCCTCACCTATAGTCGTGTCTTCCAGGCGACTCGGTGCAACTCAAACTTCACTTCTGGCCCACAAGTCCCATCGTCAGGAACTTCCCTTCACGTCGCATCGCCCCGAAAGAACACTTGCTGAACCGGGTCTTTCCGAGGTACGTGTAAAGCGCATGCGTGGCGGACCGACAATATGTTCCTTAGTTGACTCAACCACGTTAGGCAATCGTCCTTGCTTTGCCATGGGTTTTGTAGTATTGCCCGCATTGGTGGCGGATATCAGTTCCGTCTACGATGCATACTTTGCGGCCTTCAAGAATAGTCCGGTCACGCGGACGTTCTTCCCATCGGCCACCGACGAGGACTTGGTCAATTCTGATTCCGAGTTTAGGTGCGTGCATCAGCGATCGGGACGTCGCATCCCTGGACGTTCCGGGATTGGACAATAACCGTGTGTGGTAGACAGGTGGAATTGACGAATCATAGGAAGCTACACACACAACAGACGCTGCAATATTGGCAGACTACTCCAACGCAATACACGATAAAATGTGTCGATACAGAGACGGGGATCGTGGTTGGTATGGCGCTCTGGGACATTTATCTGGCACCGAGCGATTGGAAGAAGGGCGAGATATCTTGGTTGCACGGAAAGGAGAAAGAACGTGCTGAGGCGTTAATTAGTCCTCTTTGGAATGTACGGGAGAAACTATGGGCAGACGAACGATACCTGTATTGCCACGTTATAGCTGTCCATCCAAAGTATCAGCGACGTGGCATCGGTGAGCTATTGTTCAAATATGGCATCGGCGTGGCAGAGCAAACTCGGTTGCCCATCTACATAGAGAGTTCCAAGGAGGCCCAGAGACTTTACGAGAAGATGGGTTGCAGACTGCTCAAGGAGCGACCGATCCACAAGTCAGAAGATTTGTGGCCCGATAAAACCAATGGCGCAAAGGAAGATCATGACGTGGCCCTGTATGTCTGGGTCCCCTCAGATAAAGTGAACTCATTGCCGCAGAGAATAAAACTTGCGGGGTGACTCAGGCTCGAGAAGAACTATAATACATGTATTATTAACGTTAGATGAGCTTAATCTAGCATCTGGTGCAGAGCATTAACGCGGTAGCTCTCACTTCGGTGCACAAGTTCTTCGTGTCGTCCTTGGTCAACAACCTTGCCACCCTCTACTAGGAAGATGACATCCGCTCTGGCGATAGTCCTGAGCCGATGAGCGATGGCGATGACTGTCACGCCATGTCCCTTGACAGCGCGCTCGAGTCCATTTTCAAGAGCTCTTTCGCTCTCTGCGTCCAGAGCGCTCGTACTTTCATCCAATAAAAGAAGTTTTGGTTTTCGTACAAGCGCACGCGCAATCGATAGACGTTGTCTCTGTCCACCGGAAAGCTGGTTCCCGTTCGAACCACATTCTGTATCATAGCCTTGAGGTAATTCTGCAATAGTCTCATGGATGTTTGCGAGCTTGCAGGCCTCTTGAATTTCCTCATCTGAAGGTTCATGACCAGGGCGTGCCCCTAGCGATATGTTGAATCTGATGCTCCCTTGGAACAACACATTCTCCTGCGGGACGTACGCTATGTCGTCTCGGAAGGAAACACCGTGGTGTCGTGATATATCGAGTCCATTTATTGAAATGCTCCCAGACGAAGGCGAATAGAAACGCTCTAACAAGGCAAGAACTGTGCTTTTCCCCGCGCCAGAAGGGCCGACGAGGGCACAAAACTGCCCAGGCTGGATAGATAGAGACAGTGATGTCAGAACTGGAGTCCCAGGGCGCGCAGGATAGGCAAATTGAACATCGCGGAATACGACGCGAGCTCCACCTGTTGCAGATGGTGGTGGTGTTGAGTCCGCCATTGCTTCAAGATCTTTCTCCTTTTCGCTATACTCAAGCTCTGCGGTAGAGCGACCTGACGTTGAACTTGGGGAATGTTTGCCAAGCTCAATAAGCCCGCAGATGCGGGAGATCGCAGACTTAGCTTTGGAGATCTCCGGGGCAAGGGTGAAGAGCTGGCCCCACAGTTGCGCTGAGACGAGCATGGCGATTAGTATGATGAAGAACTGGGTTTGTGTATACCGTCCCTCGATAATGTTTTTGGAGCCCCACCAGTAAGCGAAGGCGTAAATGAAACCTCCGAAGGAATTCGCAATCGCTAACCATACGTTCGTCTTGAAGCTCTGTTGCACCATCTCTCTGCGTGGGCCTTGCAGCGACCGCCTATAAGTCTGCAATATTTCGTCTTCAATAGACAGGGCGTGTACCGTCTTGATATTTGATACCGCTTCGATGGTCACTCCGATTGATGAGGAGAAAGCGCCAGCATGCTTGACTGCGAATCGCGAGATGGCTCGTAGTTGCATGTACCCAGCTCCGAGTAGAAGGGGCACCATTACAAGGCAGACTACAGCAATTCTCCAGGCAACGACATGCGACAGAACGATCGCAGCCACGAAGTTCACCAGGACAGAAAATAACGTTCCTATCGGTGGTGTCAGCAATCATCTCGGTCCGATATAAAGACGCAATTCAGGGATTATACGTACCGATAATAGAGCCGCTGAACCCAGCTAACGAATTGCCATCCTTAGTAATATATTCCAGAAGCTGGGATGGACTCCGAGCCTCAGACTCGTGCCACTGCAGTGGCTGACGCAATAGTGTCTGTAACGACAAATTGCGAACCTTGTATATCAAACGCTCGGAGATTAGGCCAAAAACTGCCCAACTAGCAAAATTCGCTAAGAATTCGATGCAAGCAAGCATGAACCACATTCCGGAAAGAAATGCGCCATGTGACCGGATATAGTCCGGCGAATTACAAGGAGACATAGTGCCCATGATGTTGCCAAAGAGAAGACCAGATCCAGAGTATTGACCGCCGACAATCAAGGCAGCGAAGAACGCCAATACTACAAGGAGAGAATAGGGTCGCACCAGTGGACCCATGGTCTTACGAATAGAGCCTGCAATCACAGATCCCTTGATTGGTTCCGCAGATTCGTGCTTTTTTGAATCTGATACGGGAGTTTGATCCACCTCATGTGAAGTCAATGCTTGTTTCTCATTCGTTATCGCATCAGTATCATGAGAGTCGAGGCTTGTTCTTGAGCTAGATGCACCATCTTCGCTCGATTTGACGGTTTGGAGACGTATCATATCCGCGTAGGATCCGTCTAGACTCATCAATTGGTCATGCGTGCCTTGCTCAAGGATTTCACCCTTCTTCATGACAACAATCTTGGAGGCGCTTCGAATTGTCGAGAGCCGATGAGCGATAGAGATCACAGTCCGGCCCTTCGATGCGCGTTCGATTGCGGCCTGGATGCGTTGCTCACTGGCTGAGTCGAGTGCTGCAGTGGCTTCGTCTAGGATCAGTATTCTGGGATCACGGACAAGGGCGCGCGCAAGCGCTATGCGTTGTTTCTGGCCTCCGCTGACCTGTAACATGCATTAGCGTTTCGATCGATACTACAAAGTCTCAAAGGTGCTGATGGTCTAGAGTAATCCCGGGGCTATCAAGTTGGATCAAATCCATAATACTTGTAGTTATCACAGTCTAATGATATCGAGTAGAAAAGGTAGAACTTCACTTACAAGACTTCCACTAGATCCGACCAAGGTCGCGAAACCAAAATCAAGACGGTCGATAAAAATAGCAACATCTGCAAGATCTGCAGCATGCTGAACCAGTCGAACGATCTCGACAACGTCTGGGCTCACTTTCTCTGCTACCTTGAAAAGATCTTGTCCGCCTCGGACATCCTCAGCGACTTGGGCAAGGACTCCACTAAGTAGAGTTTGCTCTAGATGTGCATGTGGTGGCGAGTTTACCAGGCCCAACGCAATATTTTCCAAGATAGATCGATCGAGGAGGGAAGGCTCTTGCTGTACGAGACTGATGAAGCCCCTTAGGTTCCTAATATTGATATCTTTTAGGTTCTTGCCATCGAGGAAAACAGCTCCACCCTGTGGATCGTAGAATCTTGAGATCAGACTTGCAATAGTCGATTTGCCACTACCTGAGAGGCCAACGATAGCAGTGAGTTGAGCTGCGTCGCATTTGAGAGATATACCATTCAAGACGGGATGATCCGGCCTAGAGGAGTACGTAAATTCAACGTCACGCAACTCTATCGCGCCTTCGACAGATAGTGGTTTCTCGGCGCTTGTTTCGGTGTTGTCTATAGTTGGTTGTGTTTCGATGTCTTTGCGCACACGTGCGAAAGCGGCTAGAGCACTTCCAAATAATGGAAGCATTGGAGCAACCTGACTGAGAACGATGGCACCTATCAAGTTATATCAGCTGAGTTTCCAAATAAGATGCTCGAGTCTCACCATCAAGAAGAATAAATGTGACCGTGTAAATCTCTCCGATCGTGGCACTACCCTTTCCCTCAAGAGAATCGGCCACTTTGCGGCTACCTTGCCAGTAACCCAAAGCACTGGCTGAGAACGCGATGAAGTAGAGTAATCCTGCTTGCACGGCTGCTGCGGTCGCCTTCTTGATACCTTGCGTCCGCGCATTTCCCAAGTGACCTCGGAACTTCTCTTCTAGTCTCACGTCAGCCCCAAGAGCATGTACCAGACCAACATGGCTCAAGGCTTCCGAAGCAATGGCGCTTGCAGATCCAAAACTCTCGCTGAGCCTGGTGCTGTACTTCCCCACGAAGTGGCCGCCGATTGTTGCCATTAGAAGGAATGCTGGAATCAGGGAGACCAACATGCCAGCAAGCTGTGCATTCTTGATGAAGCCGACAATGTATGCGGTTACGCAGAAGGATACACACGTAAGTGCAACACCAACCTTTTCGTTGGTACCACTCTCAATGGCCTGGACATCGCCATTGAGTCGAGATGAGACTTCACCAGACTGGAGATTGTCGAAAAAGGCCATGTCCTGTCGTAAAAGATTTCTGAGGTAGCGATCTCGGACACGTTGGGCTAGTCGCTGTGATGCCAAGTTCCAGCACACAAGGTGTGTGTAAATGCAGGCGAAACTACCAATGGCTATGTAGACGAGCAGTAAGATTTTGGGTGTGATCGCGGACATGTCCCCGGTGCTAGATCCAGCTTCATTGCTGCATGTCGCATCGTTGATTTCGTCGACTAACTGTCCAAAGACAATACCGATCAGGGGGAACGGAACACCTGCTGCGATTGCTGCTATGATGCCAACGAAGATGAGCAGCTTGTCGAGCCATGTTGGATCCGCGTAAAAGAGGAGTTGAATGAAACCAAAGAAGGGTTTTATGGACGCCAAAGGGCTCTTCTTGACAGACATGTTGCCCACGAACAAGGAATCAGAGGCCCTGCGTTCGGGAATGTCGTGGGATTTTGCGAAGACATTAGCAAGAGAGCTGCCAGGGTGCACTGGCCCCTCCAAGACACAACGTCCTCGATCGACATAGCGGGTACAGGGGAAGCTAGTGGCACAGCGTCGACAGGCATAGCGTCACGTGAAAGAAGATGCATGGTTGAGGATGGTGGGTACGTGTTGGTGGAGTCGCGTCATTAGCCGTGCCAGCGTGATCAGATTAGATGGTGGATTGATAAAATTTGCTAGTCTAACGCCAGTCCCAATTCAGAAAGCTCCATCCTACTATTGATCCTACATCCGAGCCTGCACCTGGACCACACCGGTCTGCGATGCCTCGGCCACTGACGACACCTTGCGCACGATTTCACCCGCTGCAAGGGCTACATCTTTCGCCAACGTACGCCCTCCCTCCGACTTGGACGAGACTAGCCACAGGCCGCAGCCATCGGCAACGGCGCCTCGCTTGAAATGCACCTCCTCCAGGCTCTCGCCCCTTTGCTGGCAGCCAAGAATCAGAGCATCCAAGCTTTGGAGCAGGCCGCCGGTGGACATTGAGCTGACCGAAGTATCTCGAATGATAAAATTCGACTGTGAGCAGGCGGCGCCAGCGTCCTTGCCGATAACAATGCGAAGCCTGTACTCGCCCTTGGTCTGCACGTGCTTTTCATATCCGCGCATGTAGATTCCCTGGACAAGCTCCGAAGCTCCGGTCACAGAGAGTCTCTTGTCTGAAGCAGGCTTTGACCATATCGAGCACAGCTGAGGTTGCGGTGGCTCTTGCTCATTGAGCACCGTCAGCGGACTTAAGGATTCGTCCTCTGTCACTATTGTAATGTTGCCCAGACGGGGGCATGAAAGAAGATCGTTGAGCACCTCCGCAGTCTGCGGCCCAGATCCGATGATAGAGATGTTGAGACGCGGCTCATTTGCGCCTCGCAGCTCTTCTCTCCGGGAGGCGTACTCGTTCATTGGGATGATTCGTTGTCCGGAAAGGAAGTCGATCGTTGTCAACGGTTGTGGTATCGCAGGCTTCTGCTCGGATGGTGAAGGTGCGACGATGTTTCTTGCGCGCACCGCATATGTCTTGCCCTGAGCATCCCGGACTGCGACCCTCCAGCCTTGAGCTATATCATTCTCCATCTCTGGAGTCACGCTAATAACTTCACTGCCATAGCGCACTTGGCCCTTAAACTGCTCTGCGCACCACTTCATGTAATCGTCAAACTCCTCGCGGAGAGGATTTAATCGGTCAGAGTTGGCGAACTCGATCAAGCGTTTCTTCTCCAGCAGATAGTTGACGTAGCTGAAGGATGTCCTCGGGTTGCGGAGAGTTGCAAGATCGTACACAAATGGAGTTTCCATCCGGGTTCTGGCGGTATTCGATTCGGTATGCCATGAGAACGAGGGTTTGCGTTCGAAGTAGAGTGCTTTCAGGGGTTTTCTGGCTTCGCGATTTGCAATGGCTGTCGCCAACTGCGTGGCTCCAAATCCAATGCTTACAAGATCAAAGGTTGGTGTCGTATCTGGAGATGACGATTTGACTGTGGTGTCCAGAGGACGGACAGATCGCTCTGTTGTAGTCATGATGGAAGATGCAATCTTTGATTCAGGAAAGGTATGAAGACTACCGTGTTACGAGTTGACACAGATGGGGTTGCTTTGGGAGAACACTTTCTAACGCTACGAAGTTATGTTACGATCACGATTCACGGACCTCAGCAATTTGCAGGGCTATACAATACTGGCCCATGCTTTTCCGACAACCAATTCATAGTACGATGTCACCGATGTCTAGCGCATAATGCATAGGCGAAGAATGCTAGCACATGCTACATACGCTGGCGTGCATGACTTTGTGGCTGGCAGACCAAGCCCCACATAGTGTGGTGTGATCAGCCACCCACTCGGAGCTTTCCTTGCCCAAAGGCTCCAACCATACCCCTGCCGTTCGGAATCTGTGCCGCTCGTAGGGTATCCTATCCACCTAAGCCTGCGTAATGCGTTGACTAGAGTTTCGTGGGACCGCGATCTTGACCTCGGCTTGAGTTTGTTCGATGCGATCTCGAACGATTTGAACGTCCTCATGCTCATGCAGCCGCGCGAACTGCCTTGAGATTTCAGGCACTTTTATGCTTTGTCAAACTTCGACAATCTTGACTACAGAGTTATGGCACAACAAGTGAAGGCAGTTGCTCCAGCAGGGCCGCTTGTCCTTAAGCTGCCACACCCATATCTCACTGCCTATGCGATCAACAACGTTGCTGCCAAGGGCCAGCCCACTTGCAACCAGATCTCACCCTCTTCGGCAAACACAACTGGAAAGGAAACGACTCCTCCTGTACTCCTGCATAACGATACGATAACTTTTAGCGACATTGGAGTCTTACCAAAGGACGAAGCACCACCAAATAGCGACAACAGTTCCTGGGCGCGCGCGCGGCGATCACCTTATCTAACTATTACCTGGACTGGAGACCGCCCGTCAGTCCCGCAGCTGTGGCTCATTGCCTATGCATTGGTCTCCCTGCATCCTCTGGTCGAGAACTTCCGGGTTCTCTTCTCTGGTAGAGATTCCGAGACTTTGGCCAAGGAACTGTTTGCAACCGGCTTGTTCCATCCTCATCCCAAGGCTTCAAGCACGTCAGCACCGCACAATGGGTACTTGTTGCTACGAGGTACGTTCTGGCAAGGTGCTGGGTCACCCTTCGGTGCTCGTCCAGTTTGGGCACCGCACCTTGATGCTTCCGGCAAGCCAATCACCAGACAATACCCCCCATTCCCCTACCAGAACGCACCTTCTACTCAATTTCCGGCTTTACCACGACATACTATGCATCCTGTCCGGGAACCGAAACCTGAACCTGGATCAGTCATCTACAGCCGATGGATACCTCATTTGAAGGAGCACTTTACAATGGTGGCTCTCGATTACACCAATGATGAGCATCTTAGGCTGTTTCACACTTGGCAGAACGACCCGCGTGTGGCTGCCGGATGGAACGAGACCGGGACACTGGATCAGCACCGCGAGTATCTCCGAAAGCTGCATGAGGACCCCCACGTGTTGACCATGTTCGCTGCATTTGACGACATACTGTTTGCCTACTTCGAAGTCTATTGGGCCATGGTATGTAACAGGTCGCATCAACTAGCACTACGATGCACGGTGGACTGACACTTGTCACAGGAAGATCATATGGGTGCACACTATCAGTCATCACCATATGACCGCGGTAGACACTCGCTTGTGGGCGACATCAGGTTTAGAGGTCCATACAGGGTTTCTGCCTGGTGGTCTGGACTGATGCACTACATGTTCCTCGATGAGCCACGCACCTGGAACTTGGTAGGCGAACCGTCGGCTACAAGTAGCACAGTATTGGCGTATGACTTTGCCCATGGCTTCCATGTCGAGAAGCTCATGGACCTCCCACATAAACGAAGTGCACTCATGATGGTCAATAGGGAGAAGTTCTTCACATTGAGTCCATTCGTATGGGATGGTGAGAAGAAGGTCCGACCAAGCCTTGATGCAGCGGCCAAACTCTAGCCGCTGCCGCTGCCGCTTGATATTGATTGTTAGCCACGGTGTTGTTTGTACATATCATACTTGTCGTAATACAGATTTCCTACTACTATCAGCTGATCCGAAGTCTCAGAAGTCTCAGGCCATCATGGTACTCACTCCTCCCAAGCCCGACATCGCTTGTCTGAGACGTTGTAGTATCAATTACACAGTTTTCGCATTCGCTGTCACGAATTTCGATCGCGATTCATCGGTACCGCAGAAGTCCAAACGCTCCACTATGCTGCGCACTACGCTATAGTGCCGACGTCATGGCTGTCCTACCATTTCGCATCTCGACCAATGAGGGCGGCAACATTCCGTTTCATATGCAGGGCGCGGATCAGATAACCTTAAGTAAGCCCCATGCCCGTGCTGGCGTCAGCCACATGCAACCAGAAGAATTATCAGATCCGTCATCTCCATGGCCATCCCCGCTCACACCCCACCCGTCGGCAATGGTTGTCCCTGTGTCGTATGAGGCGTGTTTGGATCCCGTCCACATATGCTTTCCTGATGCAGGGCGAAGTGCTAGTCTGCGTGACGAGGTATGCATATGCGAACACGTAACGGCGACGCAGTATGTGAGCAATTCATCGAGCTGATGTGCCAATTTGACAGGACGTTAGATGCACAACGTTGCACAATCTGGAGTGTCTCATGTCCCTGGAACTCGTGTGCCACAAAAATTGTACGCGAACCTTCGTCGCGCTAACAACCCGCTTCCAAGAGGAATGCCATATTAATGGGACGGATCAGATAACTTTAGGTAACGGGAAGCTGTGCCGAGCCGCCAACCTCTCCTGTTCTCACGGGCTAGCATTTGGTCCTTGCTCCGTCTGATAGAAAATTATTTACGCCAAATTTGAGATGCAGAGTCCTGAGGACCCATCCCGATGTCGCCTTGAGTATGATTGCCCATTAATCTTATCAGATGAGATCAAAGTCCGACCCCTGCACCTACGTACATAGTATAGTAGGACCGGGGTAGGACCGCCCCGTATTATCTTCGTAATTCGGGTCCGGTAACTTCACCACTTCAGCCCACCACGGACGACAAGGGACGATCATGACCCTTGCGAGCAAAGTTTTGTCCCATCACTTGACAGTCCCTGCTAGTGGACTCGAAAGTGATGGCAGCGGCGTTGTACCCGCAAAAGGTAGGAGGCCTGGTGGGCCACGGAGTGTGTCCCTTTGCAGGGACTGGTAGGCGATGATCCACAGCGACGACGCATTCAATCTATGCTAAAGAGAAAAAAAGCTATGATGAAAGGGAAGACCGGCTGGCTGGCTGGTGCACTTAGATCCGAGGCATCAGCGAGTAGTTGTTACCACTGCTTCCAGAAAGAACCATGGCGAAGATCAGTACAGTCAAATTTCACTATCAGCTATTCGACTGCCTGTGGGTGTCTCTGTATACTATTGCTTCCCTATCGTTCTCATTCTGCGTTTTCCACTATCTCAGTCAGCACTTCATCCCGGTTACATCATATCCCCCTCGAGCCCTTGTATTTGGGCGATCGGCAATCCTCAGTGATCAGTGAGGAGTCCTGTCGAGCGCTTGATCTTGGAAAGATCGATCTGATAAGATGGCCGACATGTACGATCAGTCTCGGCAAGATGCACTCCAGCGACTTAACCAGACACTTCTTCAAATCGACCCATACATTCTCCCGCCGTACCCAAACCTCTCTCTCGTCGCCGGCCCTCTCGACCCTCCACTATTACAATTAACGCTGTCGCAAATCCTGTCACAACAGACTGCAGCTTATCCTGAGAATGAGGCCATCGTCATACCATGGACTGGCGCACGATGGACATATCAAAAGCTGTGGGATGAGTCAAGTCTGTTGGCTAGGGCTTTACTGAAGTATGGCGTCCGGCCGAGGGATCGCATTGGAATTATGAGCGGAAACTGTGAAAAGTACATTGCGTTGTTCTTTGCTTGCGCCAGGGTCGGCGCGATCTGTGTGACGCTCAACAACACCTATACAGCGACAGAAATGGAGTATGCTCTGAAACACACAAGCAAGTAGTAGTTTACAAGTCAGCGTCGCCCTTGACTAACGATGGTAGAATGTCGAATTCTCTTCACAACACCTACGATCTCGCGATTCGACAACGTACCTTTGCTCGAAAAGCTCCACGAAGAGGACCTCTCCTCGACTCTACCAGACCTAAAGACTGTGTGCTTAATACGTGGACACTATAGCGACTTCATAAAGTACGAGGAGTTTATTCAAGAAGCGGACAGCATCCCAGACCACATCTTGGACATATTCGACGGCATCATCAGCCCCTATGATGTTGCAAATCTCCAGTTCACAAGTGGCAGCACTGGCAACCCAAAGGCTGCCATGTTGACACATCAGTATGCTGGCTCTCCTTTGCACACGAATCCTATCTAATCGATCTCTAGTAACCTAATTAACAACTCACGCTTCATCGGCGATCGCATGGACCTCACACCTTCCGACACCCTCTGCTGTCCACCACCTCTTTTCCACTGCTTCGGTCTCACGCTCGGGCTCCTCGCAACACTTACCCACGGCGGCAAGATCGTATATCCCGCCGAGTCATTCGACCCCGTCGCAACCATGCACGCCATATCCGACGAACACTGCACAGCACTCCACGGCGTCCCAGCAATGATGGAGTCAATCATGGACGTCGAACGGCCCGCCGACTGGACATCAGAGCTGCGCACAGGTATCGTTGCAGGTAGCCCTGTCCCACGCTGGCTCATGGAACGCATGGTCAACGAACTTGGTATGACAGACTTCACGTCTAGTTATGGTCTCACTGAAGCTAGTCCTACCGTCTTCAATGCTCATACATCGGACTCGCTGCATGCGCGGTTGACTTCTGTTGGTACCGTGCTTCCACACGCCCGTGTCAAGATTGTAGACCATAGTGATAGAGTTGTTCCTATTGGTGTGCGCGGCGAGCTTTGCGTTGCGGGATACCAGGTTTGTCGTGGGTACTGGGAGAACCCTGAGAAGACTGCTGAGTTGCTCGTACGAGATGAGCAAGGTGAACTGTGGCTGCATACTGGTGATGAGGCCGTTCTGGATGTCGATGGGTACTGCACTATCACGGGTCGGTTCAAGGATATCATTATTCGAGGTATGTTTGTGCTTCATCGGGCTGGAAGCCTGTCACTGACATTATAGGCGGCGAAAATATATATCCGCTCGAAATCGAAGAGCGTCTTGTAGAGCACCCGTCGATAGTTCGAGCGATCGTGGTCGGTGTGTCACATCCTCGTTACGTTGAGGTACCTGCGGCTTTCTTGTTGCACGAAGAGGGCACAGAGAAGCCTGATCTGGAAGAAGTTAAGACCTGGGTTAGGAAGGTGTTGGGTAGACACAAGGCACCAATTCACGTCTTCTGGTTGGGAGAAGACTGCGACGCTGAAGTACCGCTCACAGGGAGTGGCAAGATCAAGAAGTTTGTCCTCAAAGACGTTGCGGAAAAGCTCTTGGAAAAGCGGTAGCGTCATAGGTAAGATGCTTTAACTTCTCCTATTATGTTCGCCTAACTGGATCGAATTCGCTTCGGAGCTGTTGCGTCTCGATTGTTCCTGTTGTCGTAGCGCGGATCGGTCACGTGCCTGCGCGACGTGGTGGCGTTTCCACGGATGTCTACTGTACCCTTCACACTATACCTGGTATAGTATTTTCCTATGTTTTTCACGTTTCCAATTAACTCAATTGCCTGTACTTCTCAAATGTGCATGTTCTTTTCTTTGCCTCCTGCAGTATGATACTGGCGTTCCTCAGCTCCGAGGGGCTGAACTGTCAATACGTCACAACGTCGTCAAAACCACAAACTTAGACTTACGTCGTGCAATCGCCTCAATATGGCAGCCAATGAAGCGCACATTATTACTTGGAGTCGTCATGATTATTGATGCGTCGGGTGGCCAAGGTGCTTCAACCACTGCGCGTCCCCTTCACGTGCTGGGCAGTTGCGTATCAACCTTGGACTCGCGCTCACCATGTCGCTGTTTGCTCCTCGTCACCTCACCTCCAATACCCTCAGAATCACTGCAAGAGTATCAATACTACGCTCAGCGCTATACTCGCGACTTACACCACGTACACAGCAAGCTGCTAAATACCCATTCGCCAGACAACGAGCAACCATGGCTACCGACACCAAAGTTGCGACGGCACACGTTTCAGACCCAAAGCACTTCATGTACACCAGTGGAGAGACTGATCCCGTGTGGATCCACCATCTGCCGTACAAAAGCCTTCCTAGGTTCTCCAAACTCGACAGTGATCTCGAAACTGACGTGTGCATTGTTGGCGCCGGCATCTCAGGTGTATCAGTAGCTTACGAGCTCATCGCTCGAGGCCTCAACGTCGTGCTAATCGAAGGTCGCGAGGTGCTCTCAGGTGAAACTGGACGCACGAGTGGTCATCTCGCGAACGATCTTGATGATGGGTACCCGGCGATTGCGAGCAAGCACGGCGACAAGGGAGCAAAGGCAGCTGCGGAATCGCACACATGGGCGCTCAACCGTGTTGGTGAGATCTCCAAGCAATTGGGCATCGAATGCGAGTACCGCCATCTTCCCGGCTACGACTTTTCGCAGTACCCGAAGAGCTCGAAAGACCACGAGTCTGACATGCAGACTGTTGTTGAAGAGGGTATGAAGGCAAAGGAGCTTGGTATCGCCACTGAGTACAAGCCGAACTTCAAGCTCAAAGGCTGGGAAGGTAATATTGATCAGAGTGATGCTGTCATCTACCCCCAGCAGGCTACCTTCCATCCGACCAAGTACGTTGCTGGTGTGCTCGAGTTCCTCAAGACGCAAGCGAACTTCTCATGCTACACAAACACACGATGCATTGACGTACAAGAGAAGGGTATCGAGATCTTGGGCATGGGACACAAGGATGTACTTGTGAAGACAATGGATGGACATACAATCAAGTGTGCAGACGCTGTCGAAGCAACTTGCGTGCCTCTACAGAAACTCTCCGTCATCGCTCAAGAAGAATATTACCGCACCTACTGCATCGCCATTCGCATTCCCAAAGGCTCCGTCGAGGACGCTCTCTTCTACGACTCCGCCGAAATCTACAAATACGTCCGCCTAACCGAATGCGACGAAAAGGACGACTACATGGTCGTCGGCGGCGGCGACCACAAAGTCGGCCAAGAAGACACCGTCGCACCCTTCACCGAGCTCGAAGAATGGACCCGCACCCGCTTCCCCCAAGCCACAACCATCGACTACAAATGGAGTGGCCAAGTCTTCGAGCCCGTCGACCACATGGCTTTCATTGGTAAGAACCAGGGCAATAAACACATTTACATCATCACCGGCGACTCTGGCAACGGCCTCACCCACGGCGTCCTCGCCGGAAAACTCATCGCCGACTCCATCACCGAACAACCTAACCCGTGGATCTCTGCCTATGACCCTAGCCGCATCGTTTCAATGGCTAAGTCACTTCCCTCGATGATCAGCCACGACATCCAGATCAATTCGCAGTATAAGCGCTTCCTCCAAAGCGACATCACCGACATTGAGGATTTGGTACCAGGTGAAGGCGGTGTCCTCAACCCCAAGACATCCAAGCCCCTTGCCGTATACAAGGATGAGGGTGGTCAGATCCACAAGTTCAGCGCCATCTGTCCGCATTTGCATGCCGTCGTGACGTGGAATAGTACGGAGAAGAGTTGGGATTGTCCGGTGCATGGGAGTAGGTTTAGTTGTCATGGTGTGCAGCTCTGTGGGCCGGCGAAGGCGGGGTTACAGGCTGAGAGTGCGAGTGGGGAGATGTTGCAGAAGGAGGCGCTTGATGTGTAGGTAGGGTTCTATGGAATGGCGATTGTGTTTAAGGTGGCTCAGAAGAGGGGTTAGCGTTAGTTATAGAGTATGATGGTGATGATCAATGACTTGAATGATTACAGTAACGTGTCATTGCATCTGACATATTTAGAACGATGAGAAGCAGTTACTTCCAAGGCGTGTCATGACTGTCGAAAATATATTAGTTGTTGACACATCAGCAATCAGTCTTACCCTGTTCTCACAGTGACACAACAAGATCACAGGGATATGATATATTTCGATCATCAATGCATACATATACACTCATTCCAATAACAATTTCCAACTCAACATCATACATACCCTTCACAACGCTTAATGCAAACAAGATGACGAAAAACAAAACCAGTTGTATCGTACACACTACGCATAAAACCATACACCACCCTTAACCATCCTACACAAACCTAGCAGAAGAGAGACGAAACGAGGGGGAAGGGGATATCGTTGTCATTATCGTATCACAACGTTTTATATCACATCGTAGCACATCATATCACATGAACCCCTCCACACCCCATTACACCCCAGTCCCTGCATTCCCAAGTTCTCACACCTCCTTTCCCCCTCCCCCTCCCCGTCATTCTTCTTTCCCCAAACCCCCCCCCCCCTTCATTTACATCCTCAACCTCATCTCTTCCCCTCTCCCACTACTCCCCTTTCTCTCCCCGGGTATCTTCTTCCCCTTGAGTATAGCCTGCAGCTTGCGATTCGAGACGAGTCTTCGAATGGTATCGGGGCCGCGGTACGTGTTACCGTTGTTGTTGTTGATTTTGGGCAGGACGGAGTGGGGGCTGACGAATTGGTAGGCTGGGGGTTGTTGTTGGTGGTGTTGGGAGAGGAGTTGGTTGAGGAGGTGGATCGGGGGGGTGAGTTGGATGGGTGTGTTTTGGGAGGATTGGGGGTGGGAGGATTGGGGGTAGAAGAGAGAGGTGTGGGATGTTGATGTTGATGTCGATGTTTGGTTTGGCGTTGGCGTTGGCGTAGGGGTATTGATTTCCAAATCCAAGTCCCAATTCTCATCGTTGTTGTCATCCTCCTTTGTGAAATCACCGCTCCCATTCTTTTGACCAAGCCCAACAACACTTCGATCCCGCACCGCATCTGCTCCCCCTCCTCTCTCCCTCCCTCCACAACCATAATTCGCATCAGAAGACTCTCTAGTTACCCGCGACTCTTCTCCATCACCATGACCCCCACTAACCCTCCCAGCAAGTCTAACCCCCCCACCGACCATACCCTCCCTTCCCAAATCCCCTCTTACATCACCCCACGTCATACGATCCACAAGCCTGACTCCCGCTGAAACACCAGCACCATGACCACGAGCACCGCGCTGTCCCGATCCATGATGACCCCTGCGCGTCACGCCTGCCCCTGTATTCGCATTGCGAGGACGTGGTTCTTGATTTTGATTGTGACTGCGATTGGGGCGGTGATGGTGGCTATGTCCCACTGCATGACCGCGATCTGTATGACGATGGTGATGGTGAGGATGGGTACCGCGAGTGCGTCTGGGATGCTGTGGCGCCATTTCTTTTTACCTTCGAACACTGTATGGTGTGGTGGCTGTGTGGGTTTGTGTTTGTGTGTTTGTTTGTGCGTGTGTTGACTGGACTGGACTGGACTGAGCTGTATAGGTGTGCGTGTTAATCCAAAACCACTCAACACGTACAAGATAGGAACTAAATGACAGTGTAATTGAACTTACAAACGTAGATGTTTGAACCCAGTGTGTGCGTGTGTTGCCTCCGATGCCTGCTTACGATGTTGTTCGTGCGCAGTGTGTGGGTGTTGTTGTTGTTGGGGTAAATTCTGATTAAGTTGGTGTTTATATACAAACGGGTACTTACTGCGAGCGTTTGAAGGTAGAAGCTCGGGCCTTGCGACGACAGTGGGGATGATGATGATGATGGTGGGTTTTTGGTGAAAGTGAAAAAAGAGAGGTCAGGTAACTGAGGTAGTTGGTTAAGACGGAGTGCAGCGCAAAAACCAGTCAGTTAGTCTTTCACTTTCACAGCTCCCACATATCTTGCTTGCACTGCTGAAACCAGCAAAGGACGAGAACACAAACGAGAAACATCGGTATGGATTAGAGAAAGGTATATTGATGGGACTTTCCAATACGAACAAGAAAAGCTAAAAAAAACAAAAGTTGAGATTATTATGAGAAAACAAAATCATCAGCATAGCCAAGCCAAGCCTGGATGACCATCTTGAGAGGCATCTAGTCCACTTGCAGGGGGATGATTAACAGCCATCAAAAGTATACTAGGTATCCAAAAAGACCCGCACACAGAGTTAAAAAAAGTGCCGCTATACAGCAAGATGCAACCAACACCCATGTGCGCCCACAAAAACCGCCCCAAAACGTCCGGCCATGTACAAAACCCAAAATAAACATGAACGCTACACCTGTAGAGACTCAATAAGCCGAATGGTGGAGCGCATCTCAAGCCCAGGCTATCAGATGTCCTCCATGTTACCAGCGGCCTCATCTTCATCACCCGACTCATACGAACCAACGGAGCTCATCTCGTCATCGTCATCGTTGTCTTTGTCCGAGTCTTCGGCCGTGTCTTTGTTGGCGTATTTCTGTACGTACTCTGCTTCATGATGAGCTATGTTCTGTACTGCCTGCCCGACTAATCCTTTACGTGGTGGAAAAAGAGGTTTACGTACCTTTGACCTTCGCATCGTAGCTTTTAGGCTCTCGCATGAGCAAGGCGGCAGCTTCGCCATTTAGGGGGTCTGTAGGGTTGGGATAGCGGAGGAGTTGTGGGAGGAAGACTTCGAAGATGTTGATCATGTCGTACATGGGTGACCAGGTTTGGTTGATGACATCGAGGCAGACGGAGCCGCTGCTGTGCGTTGAGGTTAGGATTTATCGCAGAAGATGTCGGGAATCGATGGGATCAGTGGGTTTCGTACAGTTCATCGATGTTGGGATGGAATATCCTGTTTACAAAGCCGATACTGGGACTCTTATATGGGTACTGGTCGGGTAACTCGACATGGATTTTCCAGAGACCGCCTTGGAAGGGTGCTGCGGCCGTCAGCTTCGCTATCCACGTAGAGGTAGGGTTTCATACTCTCTTCTGGCCCCTTAAATCTGACGTAGAACTCCTGCCTGCTTGGTGTAAGCGGGACCTCGATAGCGCCGTGAATGATCGATGGATAGCACTGACACTACGTCATGTTAGCTATAGGCCGTTATAGAATCATGGAGGGGCGCCATACTGTTATCGTTGACTAGAGTGACCTCGTAGTCGCTCATAAGCCTACATCACGTCAGTCAGTGACTCACAAGGTCGCCGCGGGAGTGCCACAGTGCGTAGGCTGAGTACGGAGGGAGTCGTGGAATCTGACATACATCCTGTGTCCTAGTCAGCAACGTCTAAAAGAGCTCCTGGAGTTTGTTGGCATACTTCATGACCTGGATGTAACGAACAAGCTACTGTCAGCTCACATTGTCTTCCCATCATGTCGCACTGCACGGAGTACGTACATCTGTCTCGATACGTCTCTTTGGCGAACTCATGATGACGAAACACTGTATGTGTCTCTCCCAACCAGAGTGTTTCCTGTTGTCCTATCACTGCTCTATTGCTAGAAGATCTGAGGTATACGGCGACTCTCGTGGCTCGTCGCGAGATGGTGGACGGTCGGCCGCGGGGCTATCGATAGCGGAGGTGGGGCGAGCTCTGCTGGCGGTGCCTCGGTGCTTTGTTGGCAGTGTGGCTTCGTTGGTAGCTGCAGCGGGCTGGTAAGTGTCGTTTACACGCAAGAGATACAATGCAAGTGGCTAAAGTAATGTCAGGAGTCAGGTTCCAGGTACCAACAGCTGCTGGAGGTAGTTGCGGTCACGAGCCCTGATACCGGCATGTCGCGCTTGCGCACGTCAGTCGGCCAGGCTTCGCCGAATCAAAGCGCGCCGCCGTGAAGTCATGAGTCTTGGGTCCTTGTGAGCCTGATTGGTTAGGCTTTTCCGTGGTCAGTTCAACTTAGACTGTCTGATCGTCAGGTACCAACACTGTTTCATCATATAAAGGCAGTTACTCAGACATCATGCAGACTTGACGTAGTCGAGGGATGCTTGGGTGACGACACGTGAAGCCATCCAATAGCATGCGGGCAATGCCGCAGCTCCTCCGATCCATGCGCCGCCCATCACGTGCCTGCCCACGATGTCGATGTCGAATGACACCTGCAGCCCCATACATTGTTATACCTATTCCAAGAAGTCTCATGATCTACATCCCTACTCCTAGAGTACAACCTACTCTCCTCGCAATCGAACTTACAATAACCGAACAGTCGCATCCGGCCCACCGAAACCATCCCCTCCTGACAAAGGCCGACCCCAACCCCGGCCTGGACCCGTTCGGCTAGACCCCTCGAGCTCGGGACACCTCGGTTCCTCGCAAAACACCAAGCAGGACAAGCTGTACAGCGCAACTTCTCTCACAGCCCAGCACAAAACCGATGCCATTCGCCCAGAGTCATGGCCGCTGAAGATTCTTCTGCTTGCTCCGCTGGGCCACGCCACATCATCGTTTCCATCAATACCCCTTGACTGACCATCGCACCGACGCCGCTACCATGTCGCGTGCTCTCATACACACACTTCGCATGTCCTCGCGCACGACACAATGTCTGGTTTCCTCCATGTCGCCGTATTCGCCGCGGATACTGCTGCCTGCTGCGCAGATCCGGAGGAGTTCGCATTCTCCCATGGGGTCTGCGCCGGGCAATGCGCGCAAGCCTGTTACTATCAACACCCTTCAAAGTCTCTATCGCAAGAATGAGCCGATCACGATGATTACCGCACACGACTTCCCAAGTGCTCACGTCGCCGACCAAGCAGGAATGGACATCATACTCGTTGGGGACAGTCTAGCAATGGTTGCGCTTGGCATGGAAGACACCAGTGAAGTGTTGATGGAGGAGATGCTATTGCACTGCAAGTCAGTCGCAAGGGCAACCAAGGGCGCTTTTACTGTAAGATACATCTCGCCCTGATGCTCCGGATCAGAAGACTGACCTGCTGTAGGTGGGAGACTTGCCCATGGGAAGTTATGAGATATCTCCAGAGCAAGCATTAGCGTCCGCCATTTGCATGATCAAAGTAGGCCGTGTCAAGTCCATCAAACTAGAAGGGGGGAAGGAGATGGCACCAACGATTGCTAAGATCACCGAAGCTGGCATCCCTGTGCTTGGACACGTAGGATTGACGCCACAGAGGCAGAACGCCTTAGGTGGTTTCCGCGTGCAGGGTAAAAGTACCACATCCGCTGTCAAGCTGCTCGAAGATGCTCTAGCAGTACAAGAGGCGGGTGCTTTCGCCGTTGTGATTGAAGCAGTACCGGCTGAAGTGGCCACCCTTGTAACAAAAGAGCTTAGTATACCTACAATAGGTATCGGTGCTGGCAACGGCTGCTCGGGACAGGTCCTGGTCCAGGTCGACATGCTGGGCAACTTCCCTCCTGGTCGATTTTTGCCCAAGTTCGTAAAACAGTTTGGCAACGTCTGGGACGAGACCACCAGAGCCATATCGCAATACAAGGCCGAGGTGAAGAGTCGAGCGTATCCAGCACCAGAGCACACATACCCCATGCCGAAGGAGGTGTTCACAGAGTTCGAAAAGCTGGTTGAGGAGAAACGAAAGGAACTGCTGTGATTCCGGGGGGTGTCGACAGCGAAGCGTAGGGGAGGCCACGTCCGTCGTTCGAATATCCTTGCTACATTAGCAGTTGCTTTTAGATTTGTAGCATTTCCAGCGCATATGTATTGATGTCTTTCGAAACACATTTGGATCGCCAGGTTTGATGACGATTCAGATTCATATGCGACGCAATTACCCAAAGGCAGGCGCCATAGCATACCCAACAACCAACTCCTCGCCTTGCTTGAAACACTATGTGACTATTAGTACGCATTCAGTTCATCATACACGGTACTTGACCACGTACCGTCCACAAATTACCCACACCCTCATCCAAAGCCGGTGAAAATACATTGCCAACATAACAAAATACGCTCTCATGATCCTTGACACCTAATCGCTTCCTCAAGAAACGAACGATAGTGTCGAAGCGCTGGTTTGTCGATAGCTTGAAGACACGCTGGTTGAGGTGAGGTGCAGAACCTATAGGTTGAAGGCGTACTGTGACTATGGATTTATTAGCTACTATACAACATTCCAATCTTCGCATACATTTCTGATAGCAGCTTGATGTATTGCTTTCGCGATTCGGTCGAAGTAAAGTGCAAGGTGTGCGGGCTAAGTGTTGTGCAAAACATACTTTTCTCAATCTTCAAATTCCCCGCCGACTCAAGAGCCTTTGACGCATCCTTCGGCAACTGTGTAAGCACCACTGAAGCCGCCATGGTGAGTGGAGCCTCCGTGGTGTTGTCATCCTCGTCCGGTATCCTCTCTTTTGGCGAATCCGACATGCTGTGTTGCGTGCGACGACTCCCTCGAAAACCGGCTGCGGAAGATATTGACGCTGCTTATCCAAATGGAATCTCTTAAGTGCTTAACGAGTATAGGAGCCGAAAAGCGTTTGTGTAGATGTGAGGGAGAGTTGTAAAAGTGTTGTTGTTTGTGACAGAGTGAGAACACTGGCAGCTGGAACGAGTAGTCACGATGGTAGGCTGTAAACGCGTCAACGAGCCAATCAGCGCTCCGCCCAATCCAACCATGTCACTTTGGAAACGGGACGATTTGCAATAAATTGATACCACGTCGCATTGATACTTTGCTAAATAGCTAATGCGATAATGATATTACATAGGTCTCGCCCCTCCGCACATCTCTCGCCACGTCACATAAGACCATGTCCGTCAAAAACTAATACAGTCAACGCCGTTCTCAACACACACAAATCAGCTTGGTTGCAATCGCAACCACCAGCTCAAAAGACCACAATGGTCATGATGCAGTAGATATGTACAATGTCGCATGCATCGTAAGCCTCCAGGGATCGAGATCATCTCGCCTCTTCGAAAAAAAATGAGCAAGCCTAGTCATACCAACAAAAGGGAGAGGGGTCGCGCCTCGGAAATGCAAATGTAACGGGTATTCGCTCGCAGAGTTTAAACCATGTGCCCAAGAGCCAAGAATCGAAGTTGTTGTTGACAAAGGAACTATGTTATGGGTATTAAGTCGTGTATAAACGCCAGGATGGATGCAATGTGAAGTCGTGTGGTGTATAGGGGCCGTATGGGAGGCTCATCGGCGATCAAGCTGTGCAAGCAACTGATCAAGTTCGAGCCAGTTTTCATTTGTAAGTGCAAACCTGCGATGCTTACGGGAGACGACGTGCTGATGACAGTTAGTGTTGTGTACAATTGAATGAAATTGATAGATCTTACCTCGTCGAAGTCGTTGAATTTCTCGCGGCAGTTCTCGCAGTAGCCAGGCTTGAGCTCCTTCTCCACAGTCTTGCGTCTACGAAGAGCAGCCACCTTACGAGCCTGCCTCTCTTCGTCAACATCCTCATGAATATGACCAAGAGACTCTTGGGCTTTTCGTTTGGCAGCCCGCATAGGCTGCGTATGCTCCTGGTTGAGTGCGGCTCTGACATCGTTCATAGCAGAAGAAAGACCGCTGTTCGTATTGGTGGAAGGGACACTATTCTTTTCAAGCACCTTGCGTTTCAGCTGGTTGACCTCTTTACTGTTTCCAGCACGAGGGGCAGCGGCGGTTGAGGATATCATCTGCGATCGGATGGCGGAGGTGACGTTCGATTGGTGAAGCCCAGACGCGACTGGCTCTCCAGCAATGAAACGAGGCATAGCCCGGATGCTAGCCTGGGCACTGCCAAACATGGGAGGAGCACCATCCGCTGTACTGGTCCGCTTGGGAGGAATAGCCTTGGGTGGATCCAACGGCTTTGCGTCTTCGTCCTCGTCGACGTGGGCGATGACAGCAGGGGCGCTGGGCCGGCGAGCAAGGTTGTTGTTCTCTATCAAAGCAGCCTTCTCTTCCATAGCTGAAGCAGCACGTGTCCGTGGAGCTGGAGCGGGTGCAACAGCCTTTGCAACGCGACGTGCTTCCTCCTCCTGTTGACGACGTCCGAAATGGGGGTCCTCGACGAAAGGGCACTTGCCATTGCCAGAGGCACGGAACTGCGGCCACTTGCCCTTCTCTTTCTCGACCTTGGCATACTCTCGAATCATGACGGGGCGAGTGACTTCATCCATGTCGTGCACGTAGACGTAGTAACCGCGTAGTGGGATCATGTCTTGGGACGCAATGACATAGTCGCGGTCCATCTTCTCATTCTGCAACAACCTCTGCAAGTCGGCGGGCCGCCCCTTTTGTTGTAGGGCAGCAGTACCATGGCGTGACGTGTGGCTAGTAGCATCTTCGCCAGTCTCCTTGTTGAACATGGTATCGATCATACGCTGCAATTTCTCGACAGACCATATCTTCATGTTCAACTCCTTGGCCTTGTACAGGATGTCTGCACGGCTGGACTTCTGAAGGGCCTGGTCAAAGACATTCTTCTTGTTCTCGAGCTGGGCGGGGTTGACCACGCCCTTGGAGTGTGACGAAGAACTGGAATCGATGTCGGCAGGGATGGAACGCGTCGTGATAACATGGGTGGCTTCGCGTGAGAAGAAGGTAACCTCGCGCTGTGGGGTGTTAGTGCAGATACGCGTGGGTGGTGCGCATCAGACGTACTGAACCAAGAATCTGGGCTCGGCTCATGAGCTTCTCCTTCTGGGGCACCGAGACACTGTCAAAGTAGAAGACAAACTGGGGGAACAGCTTGCGGTAGTGACGCTGCCATTGCCTAATGGTTTCCAGGTCGTTTGCCGCTCGCTGTACCGCCTGCTTCACAGGGGGTTTGTTCTCCCGGGCAGCCTCGAGTTTTCTAGTCAGGGCGGTTGGCTGGGCCCCGCTCCGGCGAACCAGGCCATGACGTCGGGCTTCAGCATCGTCGACTTCAATCAGCTGCTTCTTCAGAGGCGGCTGGCCGTAGCCAACATCGCGCTGCTCGCTCGCGTGGGAGCGCTGGCGCTTTCCTCCGATGGCAGGCGCGCGTAGTGGTGAGTTTGTGGCATTCTGCAGGCTGGCGAGAGGCACGCGACGGCTCGACATGGCGACGGGTACCTGGGGCGAGGGGGGCACTGCAACAGCGGCCATGCGTGGGATTCAGCAGTGTGAGGGCGGGCGTGAGGGCGGGCGTGGCGTGCGAGGTCTGCGGGGGCAGGTGCGAGCGTGAGTGGGTGGGCGCTGGGAGCTCACGACGCGACGGGTCAGGCACGTCGAGGGGTTTTCAGCAGCGCGTCGCAGCCATGCCAGTGGGGGGCAGTGTCGGGGGCCGAGGGGGCAGCAAGCAAGAGGCAATTGAGCGAGAGGGGGGTGCGTCACAGCTCAGGGCGGCGGATCTGGAGCTTGTGCAAAGTGAAGGTTTGTTGTGGAGGCTGGTAGTATGATGATTGAAGGCAGCGCAATGTGCGCTAGCCCCGATGCGGCCTCGCGCATCGCCGCGCGAACGATGCGCAGCCTGCACAGCAACCACCCGCCTCACAAACAACGCCCCACCCCTGCTGTCAACAACACCTCGCCCGTCGCCCGGCGCCCGACGCCCGTCACTCTTCACCCTTCACCCTTCCGAGTTACCACGGTCCACACCCTTGCCTCGCCCGCTCCATCCAGCAGGCCTAGCGAGCAGCCTCAGCTCAGCCTGGCCCAGCGCGGCATAGTCGTGTTGTGGCTCGACACACGCCCGTTGTTGTCAATATCCTCAGGAACGGGTCCCCTATGCTCCCTACCCCACCCAGCTCATGCCCGTCGCCGAGCCATGCGCCTGGCCACAGGGTTTTCCATCACGAGTCTGCATTAACTCGCAGTGCAGCTCCGCCTCCGAGGCCACTCTGCGTCCTTTCCCCCGCAAACCGAGATTACGAGCATGTGCTCGCGTGCAGAGATTTGCTCCCCAACTGTCGTGGTCGCCCGCAGCTAACAGAAGCTTCTGCTCTTCACGTCCACAGTCGCGTTCGTTGCCATGCTACAAGTCACACCCCTTCACGCGTTTTTCACTTCGGTCGCGTCTTTCTGCCGGGTTGCTCTTGTGCTAGGTGTCACCTCGGCCGGCCTTATATCTCTAATCCAGATACATCTGACCCTTCTCTGCCGCCATGAAAACCATCGTTCTGTACCCTTGGGAAGTAGAAACCATCATCATATCGTACACTTCTGTCTTCATTGCAGATTCAATGTCCTACTCTGCATCGTGTGAAGAACAATTCTCAAGATTCGCAATCCATCGTTTCAAGATCGAAGCCTCTCCAGAATGTGTCCTTTTCTGTCGTTCTCATCTGGTCTTCTGCACTCGTTCACTTCTTACAGCAGCCTGGTGGTAAGGTTCAAGACGGCCATGGCCACGCCCAAATCACGACCATTGCACTGCAAACACCCACGACCAAGCTCTCGCTGTAAGAGATTTCAATCTGCAGCCTCCCATGTGCACCTACACACCACGCTCACTTTCACTTTCGACAAACACTTTGCGTAAACAAATCTTTTCTACTCGCTTGACATGTCCTCCCCACGACACGCGTTTTAGCAACACCCACACTACCTCATTGCCCCAGCTTAGGTAGTCCCTCCTTATGAATGGCTCCCCGCCGTAGCGCTCCCAAACATCACCCGCACCACGGCTTTCCTTACATACCGCGCGAGAACAACTATCGCCCAGCGCATGTCGCCCCAGCGAGTCGAGGTCGGCCTGTATGTCTACCCAGCATTTGTCCAAACAACTTTTGGCGGACTGCCTCGAAGCAGTCCAAGCAGGCGCAAGGTCGAAGACGTAGTCAGACCATGTGAAGCACTTGAATAAGTGCTTCACGAGCTATATCTCTCTGGCGCAGAATCGAGACTTACTAACCTCCTCGTGTCCAGCTTCCAGCCTCTACGCATTCTCAACCCAGATTGCAGACCCATGCCCAACCAGTCAAGCCACGTGGGCGCCCGCATCATGATCCGATAGACACAATCAGCATAAGTATCGCTCGACGTTGTGCTCGACTCCCCAGTTGTGCCCCCAGTTCTGCCTCAACACCGCCGCCTTCAGAATCGATACCTGTCGATGATTCACGAGCTCGCAGTGATACTGTCAAATCCCCATCTCCAGCACCCTCTGTAACCGTCTCGTCAGAACATCTACCCCGCTATTGGACTGACGTCGAAGAAGACCTCATGCAACGCACAGCACGCGATTACGATCTCATCCTTGCCTACCAGCGTGACAGCGACGGCGGCGAGCGCTGGTCCACAGAAGACATTGCAAAGATACGTGCCAAGGGTCAGCAATTCCATAACAACAGACGCGCCTTGAACCAGCTCCGCCGTACCGTCGCCGTCGCAGGAGGAGAAGACGAAGCAGTCCTAGCCAAGATACGCAAACACAAGAACAAGTTGTTACGCTACTGCGAACAGCTTGACACACTCGAGCGGTGGCTGGAGAAGAGGCCTGTACACCACCTGTTAGATTCAGGAAAGTATCAAGAGGTGAATGGTTACGTGTACAGACTAAAGCCCTGGAGTTTAGAATATCCATTCGCCGTCGCAACAATAGCCGCGCACCTTCGAACCCAGAAAGCAAGCGAGGCACCGCAGGAAAAGTGTGCAACGAACGGCGAGGCAGAACCAGAGGAAGACGAAATCACATCATCTCACTCTCGCCAGGAACTTCGGATTGCGACTCCGACTCCGCGATCCAACGGTCCTTCATCGCCATCTACTCTACCCTACCGGCCACACCACCACAACGCCACGCCACACGAGCCTAGAACTTATCAATCATCCAAGCACAAGCGAGACTACAGCACAGCCGGTGACTTCTTTACACCGCAAGAACAAAGCGATATTCCGCCCCCAGCAAGAAAGAGACAACGCGTCCACTCCCCCACGCTTACAAACCCGCCGTCTTCCGCTATGGTCCCACTCCACGATCAGCGACGTCTGCAAAGCGGTAGAAGGCGTAATCAAGATCAGAGATTTGGGGAGGGATAGCTTAGACCAAGTAGGGTAGGTGGTGATGTACAAAACTAGGATTCCCATGCTAGGTTTCTGTGGTTGTAGTCTATAATACGTGTAAGATGTCGTTGTATATCACAGAAGGAATTATGAGCATCGAGCTTTCTTGGGCATCAAAGTCTTCGTGAGGAAATGAAGTGTAGGATTAGATGGTAATGCTGGTTCAGCATCAGCATTTAGTATCGCATGTGCAAGTTGAAATTGCGGGAGAAAAAGAAAGCATGGTATAATTTACCCATTATGTCGGTAGAACTTCCTACAGCAGCGGCATGCAGAAGGTTTGGGTGAGGTACGATAGGTAAATTAAGCTTGGTTCAATTCATCTATATCCCTTTTACGTGTAGAGGAGTAGCCCCTTTATAGGGGGCTACTAAGCTTAGGCCTTACTGGTAAATTCCCCCCCACCCGTACGTACGTAGGGTACGTGGGTAGGGGATAGAGTAAGCAGAAGGGCACGTAGCTCCCTCTTCATGTCCTAGCTTGACGTGCTGCGTACAGACAATTATCCTATATCCCATATCCCACATTCCATATCCGCATATGCCACATCCCATGTCTCACAAATTACACCCTTCACTTTGTTACTAAATCCCTCACATGAAGCATAGTATCATTAAGCTCACCAAACATTACTATTCTATTCTGTTCATGTGTTCCAACGCGTATCGCTTGAGCTTGAGCTTGAGCTTGAGCTTGAGCTTGAGCTTTAACACTGTGATTATTATAAAAAATGACAAGGTTTTGAAACAAATCACTGAGTTAGCGAGATAACTTCATTACAGGGGGAAAGCTGTAATTGCTAATGATGGTGCTATGGATGTATGGATGTATTGTTATTTTAATTTTGTTGGATATGGTATTCTGATTGTTGTTGTTTTGGGGGGGGGGGGTAGGTGGTTAGCGGAGGAAGTGAGAAATTGAAGTTGAAGTTAGACGAAGGAGGGTTTAGTTAGTCTGGTAGGTAGGTGAAATATTGTTTTTGGTGTTGAATGTGAACGTGATATTTGAGATTAGGAACTCTGGGTACTGTATGGGTCTGGGGGGAGTATATAAGATTTAGTTTAATTTAGTTTAATTTAGTAGGGAGTATGGTGTTGTCTGTTATGTTGTAATGTGTCATGTTGAGCTTGGTATGGTATGGTGTGGTTTGGGTTGGTTTGGCGTGAAATAGTTACATGTACTAATCACACTTTCTCTCCTCCAAATCAGAGCAGAACGATACCCAGGGGGTAAAAAAATGTCGATACATAGCAAGACTGCACAAAAACGTTCTTCTGGGTATATATACGTGCTGTAATAAGTTTCGGATAGGTTTTATCTGCCTGCATAGACTGGGATGGGATGCAGAGTATACCTATGATAGTGGTGGTAGGTTGGACACGGTATGATGTGATGTAATTTGTATCCCTCATGTACATCCTACTGATATGAAAGAGTGTCTTGGGCGGATATGAAGTAGGTTGGTTCTGGCTAGGTGTTTGGTTCCCGGAGTGTAAAGTCCCAGGTGTGAAGCGTTTTTGGAGATTTTCCATATGCGGAGCAGAAAGAAGTTATGGGGGGTAGTTGAAAGGTGGGCTTCGTTAAGAAAGAGAGTGTAGCGTGTAGCGCGGCAGGTTTACTAGGTAGTGATGGTGGGTTATGTGTAGATTCGGTGTGCTTGTGCTAGGGGTGGAGTGTGGTGTAGGTGAGGTGGTGAGCGTTCATCGTCAGAAGGAGGATGTTAGAGGTCGAAGGGGAATACTGTATCTTGTAATGTATCCCGATGTCGTTGTAATGATATTTGTGTATAGGTATAGTATCGCTATTTAGTGAATGTACACATACCAAAGTAACATTACTTCAAGATTAACCATCGCTTTTTCCTTACTCCCGGAGCATGAGGTCTCATCGCACCAACATTCCAATCCACATTTCTTTGGCCACGTATGGTGCACGCTACATGCTGTTTTCATGCTGCGTAGGCAACAATCGCTTTGATTCGGAGCCATAGCAATGATCTGGATGTAGAGCTGACTCACATCTCTTGAACATGAGTCAAGGCTCGTGATCTCACACTTAGCGACTTGTCTTTCAATCCAGCAGCGCTTCACACAGATGTGTATGAAGTTACAACAGCACCAAGTCATTCGCATTCAACCCTGCGGTACACACCGTCGGATCTCACAACCGGGAGAATGGATAAAAAGTACGTAACAGGTTCATGGTAGACATGTACTTAGCAGGTAGCATGTAAGAGGGTCTGTAGTGAAATGCATACATCAACCGGTGTATGTGGATATACACATGCGTTGTACTCGTATCAAAAGCCCACCCTGCAGTCAGCTTCAACAACGAATATGGCCATCTAAGCCACGCAAACATCCAGCCCACTTCCTTCGGATCTCCCCGGATATCACACCACCATATCCCACCCTTCTCATCGCCAGCAGCGCCAGTCAAAACACAAAATCCGTCGAGTAGAAACCCCGGCTCCCTCATATTGATGACACGACACCACAGACCGTCACACTGATTTTGCAATTGCAACCGAAAGCTTGAAAAAGTTGGATCGACAAACGTGAAAAGCGGTCAAGCGCTTTCGGTCCTGCTTCTTCGGACACCGAAATACATGTTGTGTGCATCATCACGTTTAAGTTTGAACCATTTCGGCGCGTATATCCGCGCTTGACCCCAATGTTTTGCCCGATTCCTTTTACGCTTTTGTGCATGGGTTGAGGCGGGATGGCACAAGTGAAGGGATTAGTGAAGAAAATGGGTCCGGCGTCCCTTGCACGGGGAATAAAAGACTTTTGTGCGTTGTCCTTCAATGTTGATCGGAGGGGGTATTTCGGAGGTTGTTGACACGTGGGAGGGGTGCATTTGCGGCGCGTGTGGAGAAGGAATAGGGCCTGGTTAGGTATTTGCATGACAAGCTTGCTACTGAATGCAAGTTATGTACCTTGTCCATGACCTTGCCCATGAGCCTCAACCCCATGTCGTAGATCTAGATAACCAGCAGATGAAAAAATAGAGTCTCGCATTCATCTTGTGATTTGAATCCGAAACAACACACCACTTTTTGTTTCACATACACGAAAACCTTCTCAAACTATCAACATTAACCATGACCACAAGTTCGAAAGAACAAGTTACCCCTGCCTTTAGAGAACCCAAGAGAACAATGTGCTATACAGAAGATTTCAAAAATTACAAAAACAAACGCCTCTCACAAAGCCCATATCCTCAAAAACATCACACCATAACCAAGACACCTCATCTCCCCACCCAAATCCCGAAACCTTAAGCCAAAACAGCACAGCACAAACCACACCAGCGTCACCCATCGACCCCTCCCCCATCCTCAAATCAAACCCACTCAAGTCCCTCGGACGCATTTCTCCGCCCAAACCAACCCAACCAAACCCACGCATCCACCACACACACACACCATGGCCAAAACCAGCAAGTCGCGGCAACCCCACCCCCCGTCTTCCCCGCTGCATGGGCCAAATACTGTACCTACACACACGCTATCTACTGACAAGGTACACCCCTGTCCACTGCGGTCCAGCAAGAAAACCGCCCCCCAGTAAACATTGCTACAATATACATGTACACAGTAAAACAAGGCGTGAAAAAAAGTAAAAAAAAAATTATTTTGGTTTCTGGCTCTGGGCGGGCGTGAAGCCACTGACATTTGCAGTTTGCGTGGGGGAGGTGGAAGAGGAAAGCTTGTAAAAGATTAGTCATCCATATCCATATTTATTTGGTTGGCCGAGAATCAAAGGTACGAAGGGGTGTGTAGATCGGAAATGTGCGTGCAGCGGAGGGTGCTCCGGAGACTAGGGGGATGAGCGCTGCGTTGATGTGCGATTGGAGGGGGAGGGGGGAGATCGGGCATCACCTCACATCACATCACATCCTTGGAAATAGTACCTAGCCGCGTGGGGCTTGGGGGGAAAGGGGGGGCCAGGTTGTTAAAAGGCCCGAGTTGCGAGTCTTGGAGGGGGGGTTTACGGGAGACGATATGGGCCATGATTTATGGTTGTTGTTCGCTCGGGGGGAGGTTTGAAGATCGTCAGGGGGGGTTTACGGTCGTTGCGCATGGACGGGGGTGAGGTTGTGACTTTCGTTGTATGCAGTATGTGTGTGCAGAAAGCGCATGGAAAGTGGAAATCGTAGTATATGCTCCATTCAGTGCTCGTCACTGATATTGTGCCGTGTCATCTTGTGCAAAGGCCGCCGGACAGAAGACTCCGTAGCTTCAATCCATAGTCATACCACTAGTACCATCGCGCTGACAAGAAGTTCTAGAACATGACACCTCCAAACGCCCGAGAAATCGCGGAATCCAAGCATATGTCAACTCCAGCCGAACGAACCTTAACAACATGCGACTTCACATCCCACGTGGTTCAGTCCAGGCGCTCCAGACCATTCATGCCGTCAATCAAGTCGGCAATGTCATCCTGGGCGACAGCCACACCCTTTCGCTTGCTCTTCTTCCTGTCCCACAAGTCGACAAGCCACTCGTGGGTCGAACCTTCGATCTCGACGGGTCCGGGACAAAGCGGGAGCCGCTGTCGATACTTCTCCTCGTAGGCCCTTGTTGCTTCGTGGTAATCGAGTTCGTTCAGCATCCGCTTTATCAGCTTCCTCGCTGACTCGTCCTGCTCAGCGGCCTTGGAGTGCAAGTCATATGCTGCCGTTTTGGCCGACTGTGGTGTGCCCTGGTTGAGGAGGTGGAAGCAGCGACGCTTGTGGACGTCCATTGAGGTGTCCGAGGGCATGGACAATGAACCCATCTCACGAAATAGCAACAACGGTACCTCTTTGTAGTTCCAGCAGTCTGCAGTATGGACAGAGTCTTGATATAAAATCTGTACATCGAGCAGGTGTATCTTTGTGGCTCCACGGATGACAGCATTTTGCACATGCTGTCTCAAACCCTTCATATTGAGACTGGAGTTGAAGACAGGGTTCTTTGATTCCAAATCGACAGCTTGAGTTTTTGCCTTGGTGACACGAACTCGAGCAAAAAAAGTGTGCAATTGGCCAAGACGGAGGTGTGAAACGTCCCTACTCCCCTGACACTGGACCAGCTCGCACCCATCCCTGGCTCGTACGTCGATGGACAGGTTAGTCAATTCTCCGACCGGTTTCTCGGAACGGGCATTTTGCAAGATTCGTTTGATGCGATTCAGGACAGACTCTTGAGCAATCCAGTTACTGCTGAAAACATTTTTACAGCATGTCTCCTGACACACTGTATCTTCTGGCTCAGGTTCGCGACGGTAGGGTAGAATGGCCGGGTTGACGCGATGAATGCACATGGCTGGGAAGTACGTCGACACGTCGTGCAAGACATATGAAGCAGGTGATAGCAATATCATGTGCGTACGACCTGTCTTCAAGTCGTGGCCCTCCAGAGACCTCGCTATGCTGAGAACTACGTCAGCCATAGATGGATTAGGACGCGGCGGTTTCCATCGCTGAGTACCATGTTGTGCGATACTGGTGACTAGGTCTCGAAAGATATCATCCGTGTCAGTGCCAAACGGGCGGAGTGGATAGTGTAGATCTGGTCGATTTCCTGTAACCTCGTTGTGAGTACAGTGAGTTGTATAGAGGGCCAGACGATCGCCACGTTGCAGATGGTACAAAGCCCCGTTAACCACATCGAGCGCTTTTTCAAGGCACGAACTTGTCACGTAATATCTGCGCAGGAGTTCAGTCGAAATATTATCTCCGAGACGGCGAGCAATTTACCCATTATCGATAACGAAGATTACATCGACTGTAGTGTCTGGGAGAGACTTGCGATTGTGCAGCACGCCTTCGATGTCAATCGCGATATCGATTTCTTCGATCTCCGCCGTAAGCACTCTCTTGTCTGAGAAAACCCTGACTGTTGCCCGTAATGTTGTTGGAAGTTCCCGCGAGATGTCCGCTTCCTGAGCATCCGGCGATTCATGCTCGTATTTCGCGAGATGGGGAAGTCGCTTCGCCAGCCGATCAATTAAAGATCCAAGTTTAGCACCACTGCGTTTGTCAGACTGCATACAAATTTCAATATTAAGCCAGCACATCCATCTACTACGAAGAGTGCTGGGGCGAGAAAATGCACATACTTTCGTGCATTGTTTCGAATATAAGTTTCGACAGCTTCATCACTCGGCTCTTTCTCCACCGGATTCTCATCTGACTGACCATGCAGCGCAAGGGCATCATCGGCCGTTGCAGAGAGAGGGTCTGTAGCGTCAGTGGTACTTCCACCAGTATCACCGGTACCCATTCGGCGCAGACGTGGGAACCCGTTGGTGAAGAGGCGCAGTCGAGATGTGCGTCTTTTGGTCGCTTCCGGACGGGTTTCCGCGCCTTGAACTACGTCTTGTAACGCCTGTTGTGCAGTCGGAAGCTCTGAGCTACCTGTGAAATCTGAGAGTTGTAGTGCAGATGTAAAGTTGTAAGACGTTGATGGATCGAGCGCTGGCCATGGGAGTGAACCCACCGGTCCGCCGCGCAGTGCCTCATCTTGACTACCGCTGCGCCACCCTGTTGTAGGATCACCCATGCTCGATTCTGACGCTGATGAGCGGCTGTTTCTGTTCTTGCGGATTGTCAGAGGCTGGTCGCTGGGGTTGCGGCTAAGAGGCAGAGGTGTCACGGTCCACATGGAGGGTGCTGTAGACAGCTTCTCCGAATCAACAACTGTGGAAGCAAAGCTGTAGTCGGGTGGTGACTCCCAAATAACGCTTTTGATCACGTCGATGATGTCGTCCAGTGGACCGAAGACAAATTGGTCGCTGCTCTCGCTTGGGACTGACCTTCGTAAGATGCGCCGACAGAACGTCGCTCTACGCGGCTTCTTCTGGAAGGAGAGGGGAGGAGGGCATAGAGTGGCGTATGTTGAGGCAATGTCGTTGATTGCTGGTGTCGCCATCCTGGGCCTGTTGGGTGCAAACGGACAAGCTCATCGGCTCGTCTTCACCGCGACTGTGACACGCGCGCACTGTCCGGATAATTTGGGGCGCGAGATGGATCCCAGAAAATATAGAATGCAAAATGATAAGGGAGCTACTGTTGTCTTATTGTGGATGATTTGGCAAAGGAACAATCAGACTTTTGCTGCGGAGGTAGTAGTGGAAGAACAAACACGTGACGCAAACTGCAACCTACCTGGGGTACCGTGGAACGTCCCGTAGTGGAAGCTGCGTTCACAACACGTCAACAATGCCAACCACGCCTTCCAGACATATGTTGCCGCAAACAGATCTAAGGTAGACCAACAGGAGGATTGATTTAGGGGGCTGCAATACCAAGCATGCCTCTACAATCACATAGCTACTAGCACTGCTGCCAAATTCTTGTTCTTCACAAAGCTTCCTATGTCTCAGTAGCATTTCGAGAAGTTGCTTCCAACTGTATCCTCATCTTGTCTAGCGATTCGTCATCGCCATCGCGGAAACGTATCTGCCATAGTGTGAGCAACAAACCTAGGGGCATGGGCGTCAATTGGTCATACAATATCTTCTCCTACACTACTACCATATAGCACTGGATCTGAGAGACTGGCTTTGACAGCTTTCTTTACGCGTTCCTCCCATACTCCTTCCCAATTCCAGGCTCCTGGGCGACGGTTTCTACCTAGAGTCGAGTTCTCGGCCGCGCTGTTGCCAGTATTGATTGCATGGGTCTTTGGTGATGCTGGATCAGGCTCATCAATCTGAGAAGTCAAGCCTCGATGGGTTCGCCATGCATGATAGGCCCCAGGATTTGCGGCCGCTTCGAGTGGCAGCGCATCGAGAACTGCGCCATCACTGAAGGTTGATCTCATGTACTCTAGGACTCTGACCATAGAGATGTCCTTGGGGATGGAGGCATTGGTCGATCCTGCAGTGACATGATTGGAGGCAGCGTCCGTGGGTGTTAACTGACCAGATGGAATTACGGCAGATGCGCTGACATTGCGGGAGCCCGGTACTGATCTTTGAGCCCGTCCGAACCAGTGAGGGAAGCCGTGCCGAAGGCTGAATCCTCCCGGTGGGAGTCGTTCCTCGTCGGTTGCGCTTACGGTCTCCGCCTCCGAGGAGCCCGTCGTGTAAGTATACGTGGTGAGTGGCGTGAGTAACGGGTGGAAGACGTCGGTGGAGAAAGTCACAAGGGGTGGCAGAGTCGGATATCCAGCTGGGAACGAGACTTGGAAGCGTAAGACCGCAGGCGCGTATGGTCCTGCCTGGCGTGAACACTGGGATCAATGTGCAGATGGGAACTAGCTTAGAGCGACCACCCCCACTTGGCCTCATGGTGAACCAGTACCTTTACGAACGAATATGACGCCCACCCATAGAGATGGGTCGCCGGGCGTTATGCTCACGAAAACGCCGTCCAACTGGGCGTAGCGCAGACTAGAGCTGTGCTCTGTTAGAACGTAGTAGCTACTGCGCAAACACGTCTCTTGTTTGGACTCACAACTCGACGAGAAGATGTTGCTTCCGAAACGACGGGATCACGGGCAGCGACGCGGGTAGTGACATGGCGCGAGAAAGAGGCGATAGGTGTCTGTAACCCTGGGCGAGCGGCGAGGGTCCACGGGTGGTGGTGATGGATGTGCTGACGCGCTAGTCCAATCCTAGCCGAGCTGCGGGACCACATGTGCTCTTTCTCGCGCGCGAGTGTCAACTCACAACATGACAGTCATCCGCGCTCACCGGGACGATGCAAAGGAGATGCGCGCATCGATGCAGCAACGACGTGGCCATGCGTCCCCGGCGGGCGCGTTGTCCAGCGCGCCATTGGCTGGACCCAGATGCCCGAGTTGCATCTTATTCTGAGAAATCGGCCGCCTGAGGAAAATCATTCAGTGACACGACGATAATCGATCGCTCCTTGGGCCGGGCTCCCGCTTATTTGCCGTTATATGTCGGCTGCCGCAACGGCGAGGCGTCTCTTTCACCATGGGACGTCCCACCCTGGACAGTACACGGCAGCGTCTGGTACGCGCGGAACTTCGATTCCGCGTACACAAGCCAGTAGGGATGCAGCTTGCCGGCGACATGCAATCTGCTCGTATCCTGGTCTCGAAGTACATCTACCTGCAGCTTCATCATGCAGGCATGAGTTCGTCGATCCAGGTTGACGGATGCGGCCTGCAATCCAAGCCTTGGGCGAGGGATCACCTGGCACCCTGCGGGCTTGTGCCTCCAGGCAAGTATGTACATACTCTAGAGTACCAGCTTGCGCGCTGTGTGACCGCGACTCGGAGTGCGCTGGCTCCAGTCAGCATGCCATCAGCAGCCTTACTACGGTGCATCAAACGTTACTGCCGAGGCGCAAGGGGGCAGAATGCCATGTAAGAGCAACATGACGGCGTCGAGACTCACGACGGCTGGTGAGCCGCAGCGTCTACGGATCCGAGACAGGAAAAGCCGATCGAGCCACGCTGTCGGTTCACGATGGCTTTCCAGCTCGTCACCATGCGACTAGCTCGTCTGCAGCGACCCCGACCCTCCGAATTCCCTGGAGTCCAGCTGCGCGTCGACGCCAATCTCTTCGGCATGTGTGAAGAGCAGCATGCGGATGTCGACGTGGAGGCGAGGCCCCCACTCTCGGAGCTTTGCTTAGAAGCACATCAGAGGGCCACCGAAGCCGTCCAGAAGACGCTAAGAAGCCCTGGCGGTCTGAAACGCTTCCCGAACCCTGGTCGACTCGCGTGGTAATCTGCACGCCAGCCTTACCAGCCCACACCGCCACAAAAATCCATGCAGCGTGGCCCATGCCCCCTCCAGAGTCAAAATCGGCGTCGTGCCTGGTCGCTTTTGCTTTATCTAGGGCGGGCAGCTGCTTTTCTCGCGGCGCTGCTGCGACTGCTCGGCGTGCCCTCGCTGCGGAGCACCCCCGCTCCCAGCAGACGCGGTGTGGGAGGGAACAAAGGACCGGGGCAGCGCTGTTCAACCGGGCAGCAGTACATGCAATGGTACAGTGCGCACAGGGGCCACGGCGACGCTGATGGGCGCAGACGACGGTCAGCTGATGGGCATACTGTGTAGGGCTTGGGTGGGCCCGGCGATAGGTCGAATGCTCATGACGGCACGACTGGGACCGGCAGTGACAGGTGCAAGATGGTACCAAGCCACGTCCTGCAGCGCGGCTGGGTCCATGCGCAGTGGTGGGAGTTTCGAAATCACGCTGACCGCAAAGGCTACGTGGAGATGACAGCTGGGGCAGCAAATCATATGGGCGACATGGGGGTGCCGGGGAGTGATCTGAGGCCACGAAGCGTGATGCACTCACTGGTGCGCCGTGCTCGTTGGGCAGGCTCGCCGCTCGACGAGTCGACGACACGATGCGCATGGCGCTTACAACCACCGGTATCGTGAATCACGGCGCCAGGACCGGACAAGACGTCTCCAGGGCTGTGATGCGCGGCGCCGCGTGACTCTTTGTGACGGGGCCTATTGCAACCAGAGTTACAGGCCTTGCCGCAACAGGCACACCGCCACTTGTAGGGCTCTGGAGGCATTCTCGGGTTGTTGCCGTGAAGCCAGCGCTCACGATGAAGCCGGGCGCTGGGGCGAAACGGGGGCTTCTGGAAATTCTGCGGCGACTCGTCGCGATGCTGACTCGCGCGCTGGCCAGAGGCTCGACGAGGGTGGGCGGCGGGCAGGCTGGCCGCACAGCGTGCCCCTGACGCTCGTCGCTGCAAATTTCAACGACGACGGTGCTGCAGCGCCGGCACGCCGTCCCATTTGCTGGCGGGGAAGAGGGCGCAGCTTCCGCCTTCCGCTTTGGGACGCGCAGCGGCCGTGGGCGGCCGGCATGTCGTTCGCGCTGCTGCGGTGGCGGCCGGGGAGGCCTGTCGACGCCCTGAGGGCACAGGCGTGATGCTCTGCGCTACACACCTGTAACCGGTGCCCCGAGGACCTGGGACGGCGC